>OY728167.1:522626356-523828036 GCA_963277665.1 Viscum album
CCAGGGGGTGGTCTAGGGGTATCCAGGGTCTGGGGGGGGTCTGTCCTGGGGTGTCCAGGGGCAGGGGGGCAGGGGTGTCCAGCAAAGGGAGGGGTATCCAGCAGGGGGAGGGGTTGTCCAGGCAGGGGGAGGGGTGTCCAGCATGGGGGAGGGGTGTCCAGGGGGTGGTCCAGGGGTGTCCAGGGTCTGGGGGGGTCTGTCCTGGGGTGGGGTCTGTCCTGGGGTGTCCAGGGTCAGGGGGTAGGGTTGTCCAGTAGGGGGAGGGGTGTCCAGCAGGGGGAGGGGTGTCCAGCATGGGGGAGGGGTGTCCAGGGGGGTGGTCCAGGGGTGTCTAGGGTCTGGGGGCGGGTTCTATCCTGGGGTGGGGTCTGTCCTGGGGTGTCCAGGGTCAGGGGGCAGGGGGGAGGGGGCAGGGGTGTCCAGCAGGGGGAGGGGTGTCCCACCGGGGGATCTAATATAACTCTTGAAATCTCATTCATGTGTTTCCAATGAGTTCTTCGACTGATGTAACAGTAGAAAGCATAAACCATTTAACAAAAAGAGATCTGACCCTCGTTAAGGAAGGTGCAAGTGATAATCTTGAAAGTCGGGTTTCATGTCCTCAAAGCACACAAAATTTAGAAAAGTTCTTGAACCGTCCCTACTGTTTTGTTTACATCCACATTGCCCAAAAACTAATTCCCAGCTCACCATAAGCCTGACAAGGATAAGCTCTCTCTTTTATCCAGTTCCGATACCGCCATCACTAGCTGGTCCATTATGGAAACTTAATGAGTAGGTTTTCACTGAAGGTAACCTTACACCCTATGCTACAACTCTATTCTGCTTTGAAAATAATGAGGAAATTTCATTTGGCCAACAGGGGGGCTGTCCAGCAGGGGGGGCTGTCCAGCAGGCGGGGCTGTCTAGCAGGGGGGGCTATCCAGCAGGGGGAGGGGGTCCAGGGGTGGTGTCCATGGGGTGTGTCAGGGTTTAGGGGGTCCAGGTGGTGTCCAGGTGTGGTGTCTAAGGGTGTCCAGTGGGGGTCCAGGTGGTGGTGTCCAAGGGTGTCCAGTGGGTGGTGTCCAGGGGTGTCCAGGTGGGGCATGGGGGCTGTCCAGTGGGGTGTAGGGGGCAGGGGGCAGGGGCAAGGTTGTCCAGCAGGGGGAGGGTTGTCCAGCAGGGGGAGGGGCTGTCCAAGCAGGGGGGAGGGGTGTCCGGCAGGGTGGGGAGGGCTGTCCAGGGGGTGTAGGGGGTGTCCAGTGGGACTGTCCAGTTGGGGCATGGGGGTTGTCCAGTGGGGTGCAGGGGGGGAATGGGGGACTAAGGGGGGCATGGGGGGTGCAGGGGGGTGTTTTGTTTCATGTGGATTTGTGGCCTCACCAGATTGGTTGTTCCATTTTGATGCACTGTAGTGTAAGGGTAGTGATAACCCCTATGACCCAAGTATCTTCAAATTCTTGATCATTTGTATTTCTCATCCTCTAAGATATTTCTATAGGTTTCCTCTGGTGAAAACCTTGATTGCCATTGCTGCTTTGCTTCATCAGAGCTCTTTCCATACCTATCTCTCCTTGAACTCATATCATTTCTTGTTTTATAGTGGAGATGACGTCCTTCCTTCAAGGAAGAAGTGAAGACCCTTCTTGGTGATAGTTCCACAAGTGCAGAAATGAGAATATGAACTTTTGGATCCTGGTGCAGATGGGCTGCGAGGGGGGGGCTGGTGTAGGTGGGCTGGGGGGTTGCAGGGGGCAGGGGGGCTGGCAGGGGGCAGGGGGGGCTGGCAGGGGGACAAGCAAGGGGCAGGGGGGGCTGGGAGGGGGACAAGCAGGGGGGCTGGCAGGGGGACAAGCAGGGGGCAGGGGGGGCTGTCAGGGGGACAAGAAGGGGGCAGGGGGGGCTGGCAGGGGGACAAGAAGGGGGAAGGGGGGGCTAGCAGGGGGAAAGCAGGGGGCAGGGGGGGATGGCAGGGGCAGGGGGACAAGCAGGGGGTGGCAGGGGGGCTGGAAGGGGGACAAGCAGGGGGCTGGGGGGCTGGCAGGGGGACAAGCAGGGGGGACTAGCAGGGGGAAGGGGGGACTAGCAGGGGGTGTCAGGGGGAAGGGGGGACTGGCAGAGGGGTGGCAAGGGGGGACAAGCAGGGGAGGGGTGTCCAGGCAGGGGGGACTGGTAGGGGGCAGGGGGGGACTAGCAGGGGGCAGGGGGGGCTGGCATGGGGACAAGCAGGGGTCAAGGGGGGGGGGGGGGCTGGCAGGGGGCAGGGGGTGGCAGGGGAACAAGCAGGGGGGGTGCTGGTAGGGGGACAAGCAGGGGGCAGGGGGGACTGGCAGGGGGTGGCAGTGGGGGACTGGCAGGGGGTGGCAGGGGGGGACTAGCAGGGGGCAGGGGGGCTGGCAGGGGGACAAGAAGGGGGCAGGGGGGGATGGCAGGGGGACAAGTAGGGGGCAGGGGGGGCTCGCAGGGGGACAAGCAGGGGGCAAGGGGAGGGGGGGCTGGCAGGGGGACAAGAATGGGCAAAGGGGGGGGGGGGCTGGCAGGGGGCATGGGGGGGGGCTGGCAGGGGGACAAGCAGGGGGCAAGGGGGGGCTGGCAGGGGGCAGGGGGGGCTGGCAGGGGAACAAGCAGGGGGGGTGCTTGCAGGGGGACAAGACGGGGGCAGGGGGGACTGGCAGGGGGGACTGGAAGGGGTGGCAGGGGGGGTGTCCAGGGTGTGTCCAGGGGGTATTTATTTTCTGGATTTGGACACCCTATATCCCCGGTTTTAAACCGTGCCTATTGGTTTATTTCCACGATTTTTAACCATGGCTATATACATAATGCCACGGTTTAAAACTGTGGCAATATATTCTGTCCGGCCTTTAGTGTAGCCACAGCTGAAACCGTGGATTTAAATTTATAGCCACGGTTTGAACCGTGACTATATACCTAAAGCCACAGTTGAAACAGTGGCTATAGATTTAAAGCCACAGTTTGGAACCATGGCTATAGTTCTAGGCCTATAGCCACGCCAAACTTAGCCACGGTTCCTCAAACCATGGCTATTACCTATAGCCACGGTTTGAGGGCCTATAGCCACGGTTCTAAACCGTGGCTATAGCCCGAATTTCCAGTAGTGGTAGGCCAGTTGTAGGAGATAAAGGCATGTCGCACTTCAGTTGTGGGTTCGATTCCCTCAATCTAGTCCGACGCGACGTGTTGTCTCTCATCCTACGGGTTGTCGTTTTTCTAAAACTACACTATTACAACATTAATGAAATAATATTGAAAATGTTTCTAGCCTTAAACAATACTATCTGATTCCCAACATAATCTAGTCCAACCTTAAGACTTATCCAAAATACTTTTTTCCAAACTCATAGTATAAAGAGAACGATTACTAGAATGGTTATATGACAAGCACATGAATACCATCATTTATTCCCATATATCATAAGATATATCTTGTTGGACACATTACAAACATGTGAATACCTTAATAATGTATTCTCTTGAAACATTAATTACCATATATCCTTAGTGAAAACATGAATGCTTTCAAAAGTTAACCCTTTACACATACCAAAATACCAATATTTCTATATACTCAAACCATGATATCACTTTTTCCTTATATCAGTCATGAGCTCATTTCATTTTCTCTTTATCCCTTCATTATGCGCATAACATCTTCTTTTAAAAAATATTTCAATCACTTTTCATTGTTACCGGTACGATTCAACATACACTTTCAGATACTTTAGGAAAAACAATAGTGTAACAATCATTAGATGTTTCATTATTCCATAGTATCATACATTATGCAATCATTCCAGTACCTTCTTAAACCACTAACCAAGCTTTATCATTTTATTCCTCAACACTTTTTTATCTCATATAACATTTGTAGTCTCTTCATCATCATCCACATAAATACTACCCATATGAACAAGCTTATTCTCATCATGAGATTTTCCCTTAGGTAATTGGTTTGTATAATTCCCTTATATTCCACATTTAAAACAGTTAACCATTTTTGATGTCTTAGCAATACCATTTTCCTTGTCCATGGTGTTAACTTAAACATTTCCTTTACAATTACTGGCTTTGTGTCCTTCATTTCCACACCCAAAGCATCTTCTAGTTCTTTTGAAACATTCTCCTTGATTACTTTTCCCACATGATTTGCATGAGGGAAATTGAACTTTGTTTCCCCTGTGATCATCATGAAACTCAATCTTTCTCTTATTAGCTGAGTCAGAAAACATACCAAAGTTGAGATTATTGATCATATTATGAGTTTTATGATTAGGCATAATAATGATGTTTCACCTTCCAAATCCCATTTCATTTGGTTTCTCATGAATAATATCATTACATTGTCCATCATATCATACATTAACATGATTCTTCTTGTTTCCTGCCATTTCATATAACCCAAAAAGAATAGTATGAGAGGCAAAACTCGTACTAGAAAAACAACATAATCAAGGGGGAGTACATTCAATATCTAACATCTTAGGTTTAATTCAATAATATTTACCATAATTCTAGGATTATAATCTATACTTATTCTTATCCTTAGAGACATCCCAATACATACCTTAGAAATATATCTTGGGATCTCACTAAAGTTTCTGCAACCTATTTTTCCAAGGTTAACTAAACCATTCCTCTGATACCAACTATAGAGAACCCAAACTTGACGTAGATGGACATTAAATTACTTTTGCAGAATACTTAACACATAAAAAAAATCCAACACTCAAGAACCGTAATATTTTAGTGTCTTTGGAAACTCAGAACATAATCTTCTAATCATGGTGAAAGATCTTCAACATCTCCCATAAAGATCTTCCCCTCTTGTTTTCTTACCTAAAACCTTTCTTTATATCCTGGGGAAATGAAAACATATAGAAGGTGAGCTCAAATGCTCAGTAAGGGTAACCACAGGGAAAATAAAACAAACTCTATACATTTGGACTTAAAACATGAACATAATGTTTAAACATCAAAATCTTGAGCAATGACATGAAACATGGAAGTGCGTAAGGCATAGATCATAATGGAACATAAATCATGATAAAATAGAATGGGAATAAAACATGTAATTGGGGAAAAACATTAAGCAGATGGTATGATTTCCATAGTAGCCATGGCATTACTACCAAGACCATCTTAGTGGACAAAGTCCCTTACTGAATCGATTTCACTCCACGTTCCAGTCCTGTATCACTAAACTGGATTAACTTGATGCTCCAACCATGTCTATATCATGAGATATGAATCTTTACCCAATTCATTGGAGGGAGATATAGGTCCCACCCATATCATAATGAAATCATTATTACTTATGCCAAAAAATAAACATAAATCATTCATCATACCCCAAAGAATAAATTGGGTTTCATAAACGTCATCCCATCATAACATAATCCATATAAAACAAATGGATATCATTTCATCATAAGAAAAGTAAAACAATTTAAATCATGTAGACATTATACCTGAAACATACACATTTTAAATAATGTCATCTTAGATGGAAAATAGTTTTGACAAAACACGTGAAATGAATTCTTGAGGAAAATATCCTTTTCTCTTCAAAATAATTTTCTTTTCACAAAATGACATGAAATTTTAAAATAAAAGGATTTTTTTGAAAATAATGATGAAATATTGTAGTGGAAGCTTCATGAAAATTAGGCATTATGAAACCCTAAAAATATGTTCATTCCGTATAAGTTAAAAAAATATTATCCTTGTACTTTTTTTGGAAAAGTCAAAAAGTACCTCGTATGGTAAACAAGAGAAAGATTCCTTACATATGTAGTCAAAGTAAATAATGGGTAAAAGGACTTTAAACATACATGAAACCATTTTTAGAAAATAGGGACATGGATGATAAATATAACCCCAGTAAATACTTACGAATAAAAAATCATGGATAAAAACGAGATCGGAAAAGTTATCCCTTACCTAATGTCTGATATGCTTCGTATGTATCCGGACCTCCACTTCTTCGACGCACATCCTTTAAGCTTCCTCTTAAGGGACTAGAGTTGGTCTTTTGAGAAGACCAGAACCTCCAGAATGTTTCTAAGGAAGTGAATAGGAGAAATGGGAAGGGATTGGCCGAGCTTGAAGGCTCAAAGTGTTGTGAAGTGGAGAGGTAGGAAGTTACCTTTTATAAGGGAGGAGAGGGGCACATTTGGAAATCTAAAAAATATTAATTTATAATAAATTCAAACCCCACTTAAAAACTTCCAAAATTACTCAAATTCAAAGATTAGATGATATAGGGTTGTAATATCATCAACCAATAAAATTTAGACATGTTGGGAATTTATTTTAAACATTATCAACATGATTTATACTTATTTAATCTATTTAATTTTATTTGTGGTAATAATATTCTAAATTTTAAATCATTATAAATAACTACTTATTTGTTGTGAATTTTCTATAATTGAATACATTATGAAATTTTAGACCATATAAATTTCAATTTATAATTTTTAAATATTTTCTGTGATTTTTAATCAATTTTATAATATTTTATTTTTAGAAAATAACAATAGTGTTAATTTTGACACTATTCATTTATTTTAATTTAAATAAAATCCACACAGAGGATATATTCAAAAAAAATGTTTCGTAGATTCCTAACATGTCATATTAATCTAGAAAATTTTTGTAGGACATTAATTAGTTCATATAATATTTATTTTGATATTTATAAAAACATTTATATGGTATATCTCTTAATAAAATAATTACTACATCTTTTTTGTATAATTATTTAATATACATATTTTTTGAATAAATATTAAAAATAAAATTCTATGATCAATATAAAAATAATACCTTTCATAAAAATATTTTTACTCAAATTTATCATCTTAAAATCACAACATTTAAATTGTTATATTTATTAAATTATGAAGGTGACATCTTTCACATCATTTAAAATAATATAATATAAGTGTCATAATCTCTTTTATAAATTTCCAAATGGTCAAAAATTATACCATGGGATGGTTATGGTTTAGATATATATGACCAATAAGTTTTGGCCCTTTTTTGGGCCTTTTAATGGATATTATTATTTTAATAAAAACTATATTATTGATTTTTCACTAAATAAATAATTTCTACATCATTAATGTATAAGATATTAAGGTAATTAAATATCTCTTAAAATTTAAAAATAAATTATCATTACAAAGAAAAACATTTTTTCTTCCAAATTAGTATTTTTAATCAAATTTATATTCTGTATAACCTTATATTAAAAATACTTTAATTATTAAAGTTTGAGTGATACATATTTCACTTTCTTTAAAATAAAAAATATTAAAGGTCTTAATCACATACAAGTGGGTTCAGATGGATTCCACATCGACCCAAATATTCCTTAAGACGAAATATAATCATCCAATTATATTAATACAAGGGTTATGGTAATTTTATAATATTATATTTAACCTTAATGACCTAATTTACCTTTTACTATGGTAAATAAAATTTACCGTAGTTACTATTCATAGTGCCCAAAAATAAAAAGTATTCTATTAACATAACTTGGACCTAATTATTACAAATATGAAATCCATTTTTCCTAATTCAAATCAAAGAAGTTGCTGAAATTAATTTAAAATTAATCCCTTCGTTAAGAAAACGAGTTTTAAAAGTTAAAATATTGCAAAAGATTGAAATGATTTTACATATGAATTCAATGTAAAATCAATGATAATGATATACATTATATTAAATGGTAAAAATATATTCTATTTATACTTTAAAACCATTCATTATTATAATTTAACCATATAAATTTTTATGATGAAAAAAGTTGTTCTTAATTAAAATATAGCGTGTTTTTACTATTCATTAAAATATGAAAGTTATCAGAATAATATGAAATTTTTATCCAAAGTAAATTTTTATATCCTGATTCCAAAGAAGAATTTTATTTTTTCAAATTTAACTTATAAACATGTCAAAAAATTGATTTAATGTGGGTGTGCCGTCAAAAGGTGGAAAAACTTCATTTTTAAAAAAATACTTATTTTACCCGAAATGTATATTATGTTCTCTTACCATGTTTTAGAAAATGTGTAAGATGAATAATAATGTTATAAAATTAAAAATTTAGTTAATACTATTTATAATGGCTAGTCCATAATTATATTATAACAATATATCGTTGTTTAGTGAAATCTGGTATTGCGTACTTCACACGCTATCGAGAAAGGTCGTGATTGCGTGTAATGCAAGACATGTCAGGGATACATGTAGTGTAATATCCCTTTTGTGTTGCATATAACATAATTCAAAACTTATTTCATTTATAAATTAAACAAAATCTATACTTAATGTTGCGAACTTGAAATTGTGTGTAACACAATCCAAGAATAGTGTTGCGTATACTACAAGCTAATACGGTGATGCTTATAGCACAAGCTAATTTTGGTGTAGTGTACAACACAAGACATCAATGAAATTAAAAAAGAATAATTCTAATAAAATCTCTAGTTGTTAAAGAGTATATGGTTTTATTGTTTAATTTTTGAGATTAATGTATTATTCCTTCATATGATGGTTTATTAATTTTTTGTGTTATCTTATCATGTGATAACCATTTTATTTTTATTAAATATAGGAATAGAATATTTTCATACTTTTATATACCTCATGGTCAATCTGAAGTTGATTATATTTCGTTAGTCATTAAATTTTCATACTCATCATTTGGCGTAAATGATGAGATAAAGGTGGAAACTAATTGAAACATGCAACCAAAAGATGAAATTACATTTATTGAATTGAAGAAAATAAACTAAGTATACTACCTTGTGTTATTATTATAGGTGGTAAAGGAATTCCTAAAATCCAAAAAAATAATCTTAAAATAAATAATTTATCTTATTACCTTAATTTCTAATGAATTTATGGTCTTTTTCACACCTCTTTGGTTTATGGTTTTGTGGTTATTGACTTTCTCGTGATTATTCTATTTCTTATGATCAATGTTATATGTCACTCTCCATCAATATTTGAACATTAATTTTTTCATCCATTTCTATATTTTCACTACCCACTAATATTCTCTTATTTGGAAACCTAGTTATGTGTTATTATATACGGTCATCATATTTCTATTTCCCTCTTTTCAAAAGGAAGTTTTGTTAACCCTTTTTATGATGTGGGTTTTCAAAAAACATATTTTCATATTTTAAAACCATAATTAATGAGATCAATAAATGATTTTGATGATGAAATTTATTAAAGATTTTGAGATTATAAAAACCTTGTGATTTTAAAATAACACTATGTTTGATAGCATATACGGCACGAAACACCAGGCTTAAATGAACTATGAAATATTATTATTTAAATATGACCATTATAACCTAGTTATTGAATTGGAATATATTAATTTGAATAACCAAATTATGAAATATATATATACTGGTATTAATCAAGGAAAATTTATTTATTAATTATTATTAAATAATCACTCATTATTCAGTAAATTCATTTTATGCTTCAAAAATATGTTTTATTAAAATTTAGTTTTTATTACTTTCTGTGAGAGAATATTATTGTAGAGACCCAAATCATGGTTTACATGGACATTACATTACTTTTCCAGAAAACTTAATACATAAAAAAATCTGACACACAAGGATCGTGATTGTTTAGTGTCTTTGGAAACTCAGAACATAATCTTCTAATCATGGTGAAATATTTTCAACATCTCCCATAAAGATCTTCCCCTTTTGTTTTCTTACCTAAAACCTTTATTTATATCCTGGGGAAAATAAAACATAAAAAGGGTGAGCTCAAATGCTCAGTAAGGGTAAACATAGAGAACATAAAACAATCCATAAACATTTGAATGCAAAAACATGAGCATAAAATCTAAACATCAAAATCTTCCGCAAAGACATAAATCATGGAAGTACGTAAGGCATATATCATAAAGTAACATCAATCATTATAAAATAGAATGGGAATAAAACATGTAATTGTGGAAAACCATTAATCACTTGATATGATTTCCATAGTAGCCAAGGCATTGCTGCCAAGACCATCTTAGAGGACAAAGTCCCTTTCTTAATCGAGTTCACTCCTTGTTATAGTCCTGTATCACTAAACTGGATTAACTTACTGTTCCATCCATGTCTATCTCATGAGATATAAATCTTTACCAAATTAATTGGAGGTAGATATATATCCCACCCATCTCATAATGAAATCATTCTTACTTGTGCCACAAAATAAACATAATCATTCATTCTAACCCAATAAATAAAATGGATTTCATTAACATCATCCCATCGTAACATAAACCATATAAAAAATGGATATCATTTCATCATAAGAAACATGAAACCATGTAAATCATAGAGACATTATACTTGAAACATATTCATATGAAATAATGTCATCTTATAAGGAAAATGGTTTTGATAAAACACTTGAAATGAATTTTTGAGGAAAATATCCTTTCTTCATCAAAATCAATTTCTTTTCACAAAATTCCATGAAATTTTTAAAGAAAAGTATTTTTTTGAAAATAATCAGGAAATCTTGTGAAGTTATCTTCATGAAAATAAGGATTTATGAAACCGTAAAAAATCTGTTCATGCCGTATAAGTTAAAAAAAACATTATTCTCGTACATTTGCCGGAAAAGTCAAAAAAGTACCTCATAACGTAAACAAAAGAAAGATTACTTACATACCATGTAGTAAAATTCAAAAATGGTAAAAAAGTACTTTAAACATACATGAATCCATTTTTAGAAAACAGGTACATGGATGATAAATATAACCCGAGTAAATACTTACGAATAAACAATCTCGGATAAAAACAAGATTGGAAAAGTTATCCCTTACCTTATGTCTGATATGCTTCGTATGTATCCAAACCTCTTGTATAATGATTTAAATAATGTCATTGAACTATTACAGAATCATATTCATTGTTATGATATCATATATGGTTCACTTATGACATTATATTACCGGTTCTTTTGTAAATTCCATGTTAAAGAAGTGTTTTGTGTAAAATTGTTTCATTTATCATATGTGTTTCTACTTGTTCTTGATATTATTAATTATATCCTGATTTACTTAATTCCAGAATGTATAGAATTATTTATATATAATATAAATTATTAATATAAATATATATGATAGATCGATAAATGGAATGAAATACACCGTTCAGGGAGACGGTAGGCCGTATGTACGCATGAACGCTGTTTTTGTTTCCTTATTGAATTAAATGGAATTAATTAAATGAAATAAACATGTAAATAAATCTAGTATCATTATTATGTAATATATTTCATGATTATTTATTATATATACTTTATAATCATACTTGAACGGTAATCATGGAAAATGAATCGCATCTCGTTCGTGGAGACGGTAGTCCGTACGTACGCACGAGCGATTATATCGTTCCCATATTTATTTAATATAATTGGAGTGGATGAAATAATATCTATGAATCAGTATGATTTTATAATAACAATATATATTTATTCTTTACACCATTACACCCATCCAAGTAAGGTGGTGGTGGAAAAACAGATTACACCGCGGCGTGGAGATGGTATTATGTACGTACGCACGCGTGGTGATTTCGTTTTCTGTAGGATGGATAGAAGGTGAAATGGGTGTGTTTCATATTTATAATAACATATCAGAATATTAGTGATACTGATATTATTACATTATAATGAAAAAACTAAATAAGAATAAGATGAAGAAGAAAGAATCTTGAAAGAATTGGTAGAAGAGATTACATCTTCTTCGACACACCTCTATTAAGCTTCCTCTTAAGGCACTAGAATTGGTCTTTTGAGGAGACAAAAAACTCTATAATGTTTCTAGGGAAGTTTAGAAGGGAAATAGGAAGGGTTTGGTCTATATTTATGGCTTCAAATTGTGTAAATAGATGAGGGAGGAGGTTCCCTTTTATAAGGGAGGAGAGGGGCACCTTAGGAAAAGACTTAAAATATTATTTTATAATAAAGTCATAATCGGTTTATAATTGCTCCAATTGATTTATTTCAATGATGAAGTGGGGATGGGTCGAAATCCTCTCAACAAATAGGTTTTAGACAAGTTTATGTTACTATTTTAACCTTATCATTTATATTTAACCCTAAGTTAAATAATTTTACTTTTACCGTGTCTTCTTATTTTCTTACACTATATGGTTAATAAACATTATATAACAAGCCAAACGAACCCCAAGTGGTTAATTATTAATATATATAACGTTATCTAAGTTATTTGGCCGAACATTAGATTTTTATGAATAAAATAACAATTAATAAGATAACATTCGATTTAAAAACAATTTTATGTCAATTTTGATACTATTTGGTAATTGATTTTTGTGAAAATCATAACAGCATGATTAGTTCTAAAAACGTTAATTAAATCAATACCAACATGTCATATTAACCAGAAAGATTATTTTAATTTATAAAAAGTGTCAAATTACATTTATTTGGGTATTTATAACATCAATTATGTTAATATTTCATTAATAAGGTAATTACTGCATTTTCATTGTGTCATAAATAAATAAAATTATTTAGTGTCTAAAAATTATAAATAAAATAACATTATGTAGGAAATATTTTATATATTTCTAATTAATATTTATAGTCTAATTTATCTTATGTATAACCCTATATTAAATTTTTTTTCGTTATTAAACATTGGTTTTAACTATTTTAACTCTTCTTTAAATAAAATAATAATAAATGTCCTAATCTAATCCAAGTAGACCAAAAGGGTAATATTTTATTCCTAAGGTTGTTTTTCGTCAAATTAAACTTATAAAATAGAATTAGGAAATATGTTAGGGTAATAATAATATCATTTTTACCCTTAATTACCCTATTTACTTTTAACCACGGTAAATAAAAGTAAAAAAGTTGTTATTCACCGAAAATTATTTTTATCTTATCAAACCACATTTTACTCTTTGATATTAGTCATGTCTCTCTGATTTTCTAAATTCCACTCACAGAAGTGGTAAAATTAAGTTTTATTAAATTTTCAAATTCTCATAGGTGGTGGGTTAAAGACGGTGAAAAGTTCAATAAAATTTTTATATATCTAAAATTATTATAAAATGAATCCAATGAATTACATTTAACTTATATAGGTATTATGTATCAATTTTGACCTAAAATAAATTTAAATAAAATAAATTATTATTTAAATAAAAAATCAGTTTTTAAATAGTAACCCATTGTTTTCACTATTCATAAAAAATTGAATGTCTTCAGAAAAATACCAAAAATTCACCCTAGGATAATTTCGATATTCCAAATCCAAAAATGAATTCCATTTTGAATGATAAAATTTCTATAATTTTAAAATGTGGATATTACTATTAATAACGGCTAGTTCATAATAATATTATAATACTATCTCGTTTAGTGAAACTCGTTAGTGCACACTACACACGCTATCGAGGAAGGTCTTGATTGGGTGTAATGCATGATAAGTCATGGCTACGTGTAGTGAAAGCTCTGTTTGGTGTTGGGTATAACATAATCAAAACTTATTTCATTTATACATTAAACAAAATCTATACATAATGTTGCGTAGAATAATTTCAACAAAACGAACTTGAAATTGTGTGTAACACGAGCCAAAAATATTGTTGCGTATACTGTAAGCTAATATAGTGTTGCGTATAGTACAAGCTAATCTTGGTGTAGTGTATAATAGAATACATTAAAGAAATTAAAAATAATATATCTCATAAAATCTCGAGGTGTTACAATTATAGTAAATTTCTTCCCATTTTAAATTTTATTTTTTTAAAATGATATCATATTTTAAATAAACATATCAAAATTATCTTAGTGGGACATTTTGGTATTTTTCTGAAAAGATTGATTTTTCAGTGAATATGGAAAATATCGATTTTCTGTTAGTGCCATTTATTTTCATTGAAAAGAACCATAATGATTGGAATTTGATATTAAATTGTAATAATAATCATTTAATTATATATAATATGGTTAATTAAAAATTAATCATCATTATACTTGATTTTGGTATCAGTTCATTTGTGGGCTTAAGAACACAATTTTTTAAAAAATTGTTTTTTGTACGCAATGTGTTTTTATATTAATTAATAAAATAAATAACTATTTATTAATTATTTTAATTAAATTTATATATTATATATTCAATAAAATTATTTTACATTCATTTTATGGTTTTTCTAAGGTATGGATTTGGAATAAATTCAGTTTTATTGTTAAAAATGCCTTTTTCTAAAAACGGTTTTCATTGCATTTTACGCACTTATTTTAAAATGAATTTATAAAACATATAGAAAATGAATATTGTAAAATGTATTAAATATTTTTAGTCTTTATAATTAATATAATTTAATTTTTTAACTTAATTTTTGGTCATTATTAATAGTAACCATTACAAAGATTTGTTACCTTAGTAAATGAGGTAAAATCGGGTTAAAACTATGGGTTAAAGCTTCAAAATATCTATAAATCTTGAATTTATCAAAATTTATAAGTTTCCTTAATCATAATAAATGTTTAAGGAGTTATATAATGTATTAAAAACTTTATTTAGAATTTTGGAACTCAATATTGACTTTTGTGAAGATAAGTTATATTTTAATCAAATAACAAACTATTTATGGGTCTTTGCATTTAATGGAATTTTTGGAATATTTCAATAAGTTTGGGATTAATAAAAATGTATAAAAGCCATCCTTTTTTATTATTTAACCAAAAAAAATTAACCCAACTTATTAATTGATTTGAAGGTGAAAATATTTTTACTCTTAAATTGGGTATTTTCCTAAAAGCTATTTTTCATTCATTTTGTGTTCTTATATTAAATGTAATTTATTCCACGTATAGAAATTTAACCTAATAAAATTTATTTAAAATTACGAATCATAGTATCCAAAAATATTTCTAAGTACCCTTTTATTTTTTTTCATATAAATATTTTATCATAGTAAAAAATTAAGTTATCACAATGAAAGTTAAAATGAGTTTAAAGTGGTCTAACTGGTGGATAAGGATTAAAATTTATCTAAAATTTTATAAATGAAATTAGTTGAGATTTTTTAGACCATACCATATTATATTTTAATTTTGTTTGAATTGGTTTCACTTTACCATATTATGATATATATATATATATATTACATAATATTTTATGTAATTCCAAGTGTGTCCTTTCCTCAATTATAAAAGGGAACCTTAAATACTATCTTACTTATAACTTTTGAGCACTATATTTTGGATTGAAACTATAAAAATAACCCAATAATATTCCTACTCACAAAATAGAGGCCTTGTTTTGATCATAATACCCACCTTAGGAGGCCAAAGGTGTAAACCTAAGTAGGTTGTCTGAATAAGAGGTAAAGCACTTAACTATGTGTTTTTATTTTATTTCTTATTCTATATACTTGAATCCTAAATTAACTGTTATAATAAAATAAAATCAGTATATATCATATAATTATATTTAATTATATTAAATTCTATAACCTCAATCCATATCATATTCAATCAAATGGGAAACGAAACCATCATTCAAGTGTACGGCAGACTACCATATCATAAACCGGTGTAATTTTTATTCCATCATCACCTCTCTTTGATAGTTATAATGATGGATTTAATGTATATGTATGATATTAATTACATAATTTTCATTATATAAAGATAATATATCATCTATTTTCTTACCTTTACATCCATTGAAAAATGATAACACCGTTCTTGTGTATGTGTGGATTACCACCTCCATGAAGTGATGTGATTCGTTTTTCATCAAACTCTCAAAAAGATAGTATATATGTGTGTATTTAAATAAATAATATTATATTTATCCTATAATAATTATCATGTAGCAATAAAAATTATACTTAACTTTTGTACCTCCTGTTAATTGAAAAACAGAAACGTTACTCATGTGTATGTACGACCTACCATCTCCATGATTGTAAGGTAATTAATTTTTCATAACCGTCAAAAATATTTGGTTATAAAAGTAGAATTAATATATAAAAAATATTATTATTTATTTTTTATTATTATTTATATGATGTAACAATGACCACTTTGACCATGGTCAACCTACTAAGGACATTTTACAATTACGAACTGAATGACCTAAAAAACCCAACATCAACTTACACGATTAAGTAATTAGATATGTCATTGAAATAAATGGTTCAATGATAAACTAATAAACTTATAAAATTTTATTAAATAATTAAATAATTAATATAATTTTATTAAATGGTATTTAAAGAACATACATATAAATTCTAGACTTGAGTTAAGGGGTTTCTTTACTCAATTTCGATTCATTAGGTTATGAATCTAATTCATTGACTATGTTATGAAAATATTATGAGTAAAATGACCCATGATTGTATTATGTTTTATTTACACTTATTTTATGTGGTTTTATAATAATTATAAATAATCACTTCTTTAATTAAATTTTAACATCAATGATATGACATTTGTAAGGATTATTCATCTCAGTATTGTTTCTTCGAGACATGCCACAAGTTATGCACCTACATTATTTTCTAAGGTGTATATGATAAATATTGAGATATTTTATCATGAATGAATATTTTATCATGATATTTAAAATTATTTTTAATTTATATCTTTTTTTATATAATTATTCAATTATTATAAAGGTTCTATGGTTTTTTCGTGGTCTCAATTTCAATTATTTGAGTCATAATTCATTTTGTGCACCATATATTAATTTATATTGTGTTCTCATTACCCTATAAATTTTTTTCTGGTATTATTTCATGATAATTGGGGGTTTTATAGAATCATTTTATGTTTATTCATTCAATCGATTTTTGATTCAAGCATTACCTGAGTTGCAAGTGTTTATCATCCCAGACTTCCTTCTTTGAGGCATGTTTTGATTGATGCACCTATATTCATTTATATGTTGTATATAATTTTTCTTGAAAAATATTATCATGAAACTTTTTATTCTCATGGTATTTTTTTTCCTCCTTGTGCTCTTACTTTTAAATATTTTTTAGGTTTAAAATACCACAAATGGTTTTTCTATTAAAAACATTACTTTAACGGTTTGGAAGACTTTTAACCAAACTCTTACTACACGTTCCTTATTTTATTTAAAGAATGTTATTTTATAAACATAAATTATTTACTAGAGTTATTTCTTATGATATTTATCTTTTTTTAAATTGTTTTAAAAAGGATATTTCTTAATGTTTTCTGTACGAGTCACTTTTGACTCTCTTTACAAAAGTTTGTAGTGAAGGTTTATTTTTTAATGATTATGACATGAACATATTTTCCCATTGTCATAAATATTATTTGTTTTGAATATTTATTTAAAACATTCCATGATTATTTTAAATTAAAATAATTTTCTCAATATTTTATTATTTTTTTGTTAAAAGGTATTAAAAGAAAATGGTATTTTCCCTTATTTTAAAAATATGTTTTAAATGTTATTTTAAAGGTATTTTTCTCTATGTAAACATCCTTTAATGATTCATATACTTAACTAGGATTATAATATTATAATACCATCCATCTTATTTCTCTAAATGGATTATGATTTTTTTAAAGCGATTTTAATGAAAACTGTTTTTCTCATGGGTAAATCATGTTATTAAAGAGTGAATGTTTTTTTTAAAATATGGATGATGAAAAAGAAATGTTATATGTGTTATATTCATGTATGGTACTTAGTAATTACAGATGATAATTGGGGATCCTAATAAATATTAAATGATGGGTGATACCAATACATCTTATACGATGGGTGAGCCTAACATAACTTATATAAGGGGTGAGCATGATTTAGATCATTAATGCACTATATAATCTTCCTTATATTTAATGGAAATAATAAGGGATTTAACCATGGAGGTTTCTCTAATGGATTTAATTAGGATCTTTTTATATCTAACATGGGTAAACATAGGTTATTAGGATAATGTTTCAAGATACCAACACATTTTCTTTATGCTTTCTATGAGTTCAAATGTATTATTTTCTTAAGGATTGTGTTATCATGGATCATGATTGTTGACTTATATGAATATTTTCTTATTTTAATGTTTTATTCCATGTATCATGATTTATTATTTGGGTATGATTGGTATGAATTATCTTATATTATGCTCATGAATTGTTGTTATTTCATCATACCCTTGTACTCATATTATACTCATTAATGACATTTAATTGTTAATTATTATATTTACCCTTACTAAGAAATTGATCCCACTATTCTTATGTTTTATATTTTATTAGGTTATAAAGAATTATGTTAAATGAATTAAGTCTATAAATGTTTTATGGGTCAAGAATTTTATGGGATATGTTGAAGAATTATTTTAAAATAAGAAAATCATAGTATAACAGGAAAATGATCACTTAAAGACATGAGTATTTTTATATAAGTGTTTACCATAATTACCTAAATCTATAAATATAAAAGTTCCTTGGATGTTTAAGTTATGCAATATTTTTTATGATGTTTTATTTTTTGGATGGCTAACATTGTGTGGAATGTTTTGTATTAAATCCATAAATTTAAAGATTATTGTTTTACCAGAGGATCTTGGAGTGCAGGTTTCGGGCTGTTATAGATGGTTCTCTGCCAAAAATAACTTCAAGTGGAGGATATACCACTAATAAAATATTCCAAAGTGGAATAGGTTCCACCATTTAATTGGAGACATTTTTAATGATGGATTATTATCCTATTTCGATAGGATGAGATACCACTAAATAGAAAATAGAAATTATAATTATTTATTTATATTATAAAGAAAAAAATAATTTATAATTATTAAATATATCATACATTATTATCTTAATCCACATAAACATTTAAAAGTATTATTCCGAGGACATATCGCATCTAGACTATCTCACACTCAATGTAATCCTCTTGGGGGAATACGCTAGGGCACCACACTAGTCTCCTAGAGTCATTTATTATTCATAGTCACCTGTCCTAGGTCCAAAATCAAATTTTTATCTTCTAATTCATAAATTGTGGTAATTGGTGAACATTGTATTCAAAAAAACACTCCTAAAAACATTCATAGACTTATTAGGTTCCATTTATACCATATGGGTTTGAGGAAACCAGATTAATTTAGTTTTTTATGGAATATACAACATATTGTTATTTCGTCTATTTCATATGATGCATTCCACATATATAAAGACTTATGAGAAATAAAGGGACCGCCTGTTTTGGTCCCACTTGTTTGAAATTAACTAATAATTCAACCTCAAATAGACAAAATTTAAAAATCTTTAAAAATATATGGACCTAGGAATTACCATTAATTAAAAGATAAGATAAATACTAGAGAGATGTAATAAGAGTTTATCACTCACCCGTAGAAACCCAACATGATGAACGGAACTCTGATCCAAGCATGTATGACAAAGAATCAAGAATCAATGGTTTGAGAAGAATAATAATATAGAGTGATTGAGGGATGTTATGGATATATTGATATTGTGAAGAATAATAAATAATTCTCATTTAATAAAAAAATAAAAAAAATCATTATTGAAAATATTTAAAAAACTAAATATGAATACATTGGGTACCCAATTCAAACCTCTAGGTACCTTCCCATGGGTCACCAGCCACATTATATCCCACATAAAGAAACTTATTGTTTTGATTAACTCATTGATTACCTAATAACAGTACATAGGTTACCTGATAGCATCTAAAAATGGACACAAATCCCATCGCCCAGCCTATTTTTCTAAAAAGAGACCCCAAGCCCCCACCAACACCTCCAACACCCATAACTACCTTAAATACATGATATTTTGTGACATTTAAACCAAACAAATACCTCATGTGGATTCAAGATGTTACAAACTCCCTACCATATATAAAATCATCTTGGGATACACCACTGAGTTCCACTGATCCTCATTGATGAAAAACTCAAGCTACTTTGATCACATATCAGACTTCTACTTCCAATTTTATTGTTATATATTATCATTCTTCCACTACACTCATACTATAGGTATTGTCTTACCATGTATATTCTTCTCACATTGATAAACTATATGGTCTTGTCTCTCATCAAATGATGAATCAAATTTCATATTTACTACATCGACATTGATCATGCGATAAGGGTTGAGATAGTATGTCTAGATCTAAGATACAAGGAATGCACAATTCATATAATTTTATCCATAAGTAATTTCTAACCAAAACACAATAGTATTAATCCTCTAGATAACCTCAAATGGCCCCAAAAAATGTGTTCTAGCTTCCCTTATCTATGAATATACATTTTTTCTAACTGAGAGGACACTCAAAGAAATACTCGATTTACCACCTCAAACTCTAGAGGGTTGCATTATTAGTTGGCATACAATATCTTCCTACTATAAATGGTTAATAACCTATTACTGATAATCTATATATTCTAAAATTCCTCCTATATGATACTTGGGATGATTACTACTGACTTCCCTACCTCTAACCTGTATTGAGGTGATTGACACAGTCTTACATACAAGGCCTCAAAAACCTCCATCTAAATTTATTCTTGATAACTTTTTTAAAGGAGAAATTTATTAATGTAAGATGGTTAGACCATGAACCACCAAAATCATGGATTCCTTCATGCACCATTTCCTCCAACACTCAAATAATACACTCAAACTACCCATCGGTCTAATAATGGTAGCCAGTGCTAAAATGCACCTATGTATTAAGAACGTTCTGCAACCCTTGTAATAAGCATGATGTAAAATAGGAATCATGATTAAAAATTATTCTCTTATACACCCTATATATATGAATAATATCCCAAATATATATATATATATATCCCAACTCACCGATTTAATAGGCCTCTTAGTTTGATAGAAAATTTGTATGCTTCATCCATTAATCCATGATAACCCAGAATGAACTGCTACTAAAAGACGAACTTGGAAAACATAATGTGATATCCATGTAGAAATCATCACACTTCCACTCTTACTGGATAATCACATAATATAACCTACAGTTCATGGATGATCATCCTTAACCTGATGATAGGTAAAGCGTTATAAAAAAATGTTGCAATGTTTGTATTCCTCCTAGGATACCAATAATTTCTCTGAATGTCATGATACATCTCAGTAATCCTTGTGTGAATAACATATCTTGAGGTGTTTGAATCCCACATCACCCCCTTATGTATTTTTTTAGAGAATACTAAACAACACTAAATATAAATAACCTCATCAATATCAAGGGACAAATAGGGTGGTGGATCCCCACCATATATACCATTCCTCATAACCAAGAAATCTGATTAAAATAATTATCTCTCATTCACCCTCTGAAGAAGTGAATTTCTAATACTAAAGGATGTTATATCCACCCTTCCTTGATACTCTTGAATTTCAAGTTTCATCTTATTCAAGAGTCTCATCATAACTCACTCACGACTAACCACCACTACAACATGTGCATGAGTCTTCCTACTTAGCACATCAGTTACAATGTTCCTCTTCCTAAGGGTATATGCTATTTCAAAATAAAAAGACTTAAACAACTAAGACCACCATCTGTATCAAAGGATCAAGTCCCTATGATAAAAGATATACTGAAGGACATTATGATCATTATACCCCATAAACCTCTTTCCCATAAGACAGTTGCATCAATATCTAAGCATATGAACCACCACTTCTAACTTCAAATCATGTGTTGGGTAGTTTCAATCAGGTGATGTCATCTACCTAGACAAATAGGCAACCACCCACCCACCATAAAATAAAAAATCCCCATGTAAAATTATTAAAGAGTCATAGTATAATGTATACTCCTTACTCAACTCATGTAAGATTAGGATTGATGAAGACATTAATATCCATTTTATATTCAAAATGTCTCTCTCACATGAATTTGACCACATGAAATCTACCCCCTTCATAGTTAGGTTCATCATCGATTCATTCCATTGGGAAATGTCTTGAATAAAAATTTTGTAGTAACATAACAAGAATAAGAAACTATGAATCTTAAATAAATTATTGGGATACTACCAAGGAAAAATTACCTAAACCTTCTTTTATTAAACTAATATGCCTACATTTTGTATCATAAGTCCCAATAATCACAACTCATAGATCCATAACTGTCACTTTAAGAGCATTTCATATAGTTTATGCTACCTCAATGTAATTTTGATAATATCTAGACGACGATCATGATCCTCCCTTAATTGGGAATACACTAGTATATCATCAAAAATAAAACCATTAAAGATACTAAATATAAATGTAAAAGCTTATTCATTAGGGACATGAATATTATTTTCAGGTTTTTCAGCCTCAAAATCATTACAAGATACTCATATAGGTCTTAACTACTCCAAAACATTGTATGTGGAATAACATAAGGCCTCACTCACAAATGTTGATATACCAACCTCAAATAAATATTATAAAACCACTTCGATCCTCTTAATTTATTGAATAGGTCATTGATGTGAGGAAGATGATAATGGTTCTTAAATTTAACCAAGATCATCCTATAGTAATCTAAAAATTAAGAGAAATATATGTCTTCCTTATTAGAAAACAATATAGGAACTCCCCAAGGGGATGTCCATGGGAGAATAAACCCCATCTCATCCAAATCCTCAAGCCAATACTTCAACTCTTGAAAATCTATAGGATCTATCCTATAAGGAATAATGGATATAGTTTATGTTTTATAAAAAATCTCAATCATAAACTTGATATTATTCAAAGGTATATATTATAACAAATAATTAGCAAACAAATCCTATAACTGATCAAAAATAAGAGGAAAGATCACCAAATTATTTTTCTCATCTCTTAAATAAATGATATAAAAATTGTCTATAATCACCCATAGTTGGTGATGATCGAGTTTGAAAAGCTTGCCTATAAATGCCACAAATAAATGTTGGTATAATATTCAACCTATAAAGACATGAAATATAACCAATGGTTATATTATTTGATGTTTTCCCAATACCAATTCAGCCAATCCATCCCAAGGATCACATAAAAGTTTCATATCTTCAATACGAAGCAGTCTTAAAGAAGCCTACATCCACTAATCACTATATCACACTCTTGAAAACTCTAAATACACTCTTATTGCACCCCTATGGGTACATATATAGACAACGCCCCATATAAATACTCCATAATAATCCCCATATCACTGAATATCACAATAGAGATGAATGATTGTGATATATCTATATCAAATAAAATAGAATCTATAGTTGATGACACTAAGATCATACCTCAGATCATCAATGGATACTGATAATGTATTGTTGGATTTTACTCGATAGCATTTATTTTTCATGAACATAGCTCTAGTTTCTAATTTCCTAACTCCTCTAATGTACTTCGTCCTATTGGAACTTCTTCCCTTGACTTAGGGCTCCATGAACTACTTTATGACACAAATGGTTAGATTATCTCCAACTAATCGAATGTTAGTTCAACTCTAACCCTGAACCTAAACCTTGGTTATAACCATAAAAATACTCACCATATAACCATGTTGGGATACCATAATATCTCTAATGATGAACTAAATCCATATTTTAGAGGTACTCCTGTAACTGTCATCGCAATTAGGGTGGATATGGCCCTACTAGCCACACTGGCAACTCTCCGCTAAGACTCTCCCTATTGAAGGACATGATGAACCCCTACCCTAGCTGTTATACCTATTTATTCCTAGTAGATACACCTCAAACCACCATTTCCTACTACCAAATTACCTACTGTGATCCCCATTAGAAGAACCTTGATTCCCATATGACATACCCTCAGTATGGTTTCACTAAATAATTAAGGCCTGATTCCTAACCTTTTAAAGGTTATTAACTAAAAGATATTCACTTGGGTTTGAATAGAATTCATTAGTTCATCTTCAAAATTCCATACCCTATAAGTCTCACCACCCACCAGAATTGAGGAAAATATAGAGAATGAGTAAAATGGTTAGTATAATCCATCACTAACATGCCCCCTATACCAGATATACAAACTCTATACCTGTTTCATCCCTCATAGTATCTAGGAAAAATTGACCATTGAAGTGTAACTAAGATTACATCCAATATAGATCCAAATGTTGGTATTCCTAGAACAAGACATCCCACCAATCCTTTTTTGCTCTTAAAATAATATACATTACTAGTTTTAGCCACATATCAAAGGGTGTATCAGGATGATCAAAAATATACTCTATAGACTAAATCCTGAACTCAGTAGATTGTGGTCCACTCTCACCCACAAAGAGTATTAAACTATATGGTTGGAAATCAGAGGTCAATTATGTTATGGTTGGACTATACATTTTTTCCTTATTCCCCATAAACTATATGACCTGAAAAAAATCTCTTTGAGAAGTCAATCGATAGAAGGAATAATCACAAAAGGAATTTATAGCTCAACTATTAGTGTGATATGCTCATTCCCACCCTCCTATTGATCAAAAAAAGTTCACTGTAGTGGAATATCTATACAATTTGAAGTACAAAACTCAGAATATGTTTCTATCATAGGTATAAATATCAAATTTCGCATAATAAATAATGGGATCATTCTATTCTACTCTAAATAAACACATTATGAAACATTGGTATCAAAAATTTAAGATAGAGACTAGCCTACCCTACTCACTCTTGGGTAAGGTATAATCTCATAAATGTCACATGAAAATTATAACATATCATGGTAATAGTTAATATAAATGGGTTGATAAAGTAGAGTTCCACCATGAAGTTATTTAAAAATCAATTATATAATCTTTTTTTACAATTTAAATGAACCAACCCAACATAGTAACCAGAATATCAATCACAGGAAATAATAAAAATTTCATGTGATCCCTACATGATGATACTGATGCATGAAATCGATCTCTCTTACCACCCTAGTCCTAGAGTAAAACCTCGTAAATAATAAATCAATATCAAACTGAATCATATTTGCTAAAGTAACCTAACCATAAATGAAAAATCCATGAATAAAAATATCATCTCTAGTAACATGGACTTCCCTTATATATGGTTGATCTATTATTAGGTACAAGTTCTATACCAAGACCTAAAAACATCCTATATCTTCTCTACCATATCCCAAATAGTAATACTGAATAAAAACAAGGCTCTAATACAACTTCATAATATCCCTAATTCAGTTCACCTCTTTTGTTGCTGAATCGGGTTACTACATACCTCAAGCATGCCTTCTAGAATGTTAGAGGTTTACTAATAGTTTTAAGGATTGAAATAAAAAAATTGGTTTGGTTATACCCATGGGTATAGATAACCCTAAAAAAATAGTGGAAGGAATATGATAAACCAATCATCTCAATAAAGCAACAGTACAGAATAGATATCATATAAAAATTATTTTTAAAGGTAAATATTGAAGTTATTATATATAAAAATTCATGTTTATACATGTCATACATGTAATAAAAACATAATAATGATCTTATATGGGAACATCATATACAATTTCGTCCATAAATAGAAAAAAGTTAAGGAAACATCCACAAATTGGTCTCGTTTACAAGCCTGATCCCAACTCCCAACTCCAAACAAGCTCCTCTAGATCAATCATTAGATATAGTTGGGCCCTTTACCATACCTATCTCATGAAATAGGAAGTAATTTTTTGTAATAGGGTTCCATATAAGTTTTTTAGTACAACTCAATAGTCCACCACCAATGGTTTCCCTAGAAAGTATAATAAAACAATGTGCGCACTCAATAAGATATTTTAATAAAGTATTAAAAAAATTGTATCCTCGTGGAGTGCCCCTGTTAAACCACATATGACCGTACCTTATTTGGATAGTTCCAAAATGGTACATTTTACCCATGTTATAAACACACGTTTAGGATAAACAATATATCACACCACATAAAATATTTACAGTGAATGTACTATCATCATCAATTATCACTAGGTGAATGAGTTATCACCATCACAATCTATCACTAGATGAACAATCCGTCACCATTCCAATTATAATGGTGAATGAGAACTTTCCTAGTGAATTTGTAATCACTAATATCGGATGATGATATACCAATACTATCCATTCTTAGTTATAATATATAAAACTATTCAATGGCTCGAATGGATAAGATTCTGCTAACATATCTAAACTAGGTGTAAGATTTACCCTCGATTTCATTCTTGATTTGGATGACATACCACATTTATGGATCTCTATGTATGTGATTCACCACTAAGATAACATTCATGGGTTGATGATGAACCATTTCTATTATATATCAAGTTATTTAAACACCACCAACATCAAATTTTGGGTGGATGGTATACCACAATAAATTTCTTCCAAGTGGATGATGCACCACTAGTATGGATCTCATAAGTGGATGGTGTCCACTAACATAAACATATATTTGAAGATATATCACTAATATGATATTCCAAAGTGGAATAGATTCCACCATTTCATTGTCCCTAATGTGAATGTTGGGTCACTAGCCCAACTCCAGTGAATAAGATACCACCATGTAGCTAACATCCCTCATAATGAAAGGCTTATCATTTCATCCATAAATAAATAATTTATAATTATTAAGTATATCATGGGTTTTTCTCTTAATCCACCTACCCATTTAAAATTAATGTGTCTGAGTTATCTTTCCTCTAGCATAGATATCACTTAAGATAATCCTCACTAAGGAATGAACTATGGAACTACACTAGGATCCTAAAGTCAGTTCTCATTCATAGTCACCCATATCTAGTCTAAAATCCGGATTTCATAATCTAATTAATATAAATAATGGCCATCGACAACCGTCGTCATCAATACACAGCCCCCAAAGACAACTCACATCCTTCTCAATTTCCACTCACACTATAAGGGTTTAAGGGAAATTTCTTAATTTAGTCTCAGGTCATACACAATATATTGGTGTTTATCACATTTCATACAATACATTACATGCATGTAAAAACTATTAAGAAATTAGTGTACCATATACATGGGTCTTTCTAATCCCACTTATTAGAAACCACTAACTGATTAGGCCTCAAATGGATTGAATTTTTAAATATGGAAAAATCCCTAGAATTATGAATAACCATTGATTTATGGAAAAATACTAATATAAAACTAGAAGAAATGGAAGAGGATTGTTAAACTCACCCATAAGAACCCAACATGATGAACGACACCCTTGTGACACATGTTGGGTCACTAGTAAATCAAAATTTTCATTTTTTTTATCATTTTCTTCAACTTTAGAGTTATTGGGTGATGAACTTCATAAATGGGAGTTTTTAGTGATAAATAGACCAGGCCCACTGTTTTTCTAACCGTGTGGGTAACCATGTGAGGGGTGCTACTTAGTGACAGTAGGATTTTGCACAATTTGAGCATGGATTGTTAAAACAAGTGAGCCCAAGGGATAATTTTGTATCCTATTTTTGGGGAGATAGTAACTCCTTAATGTTTTGTACATGGTTTCCTAAATAGTGTGGCCAAACCATGAGGTTTTTCCATATCACATAAAAATTTGTCTCTTAACAAATGTTTATAGTCAATATTTATACCTCTTGGCCTCATTAATCCTCAATTGTGTGTGCTTAACATATCCTTGGATTGTAGTATTATTAAATATCATATTTGGTGTATTTTTCTTCTATTCCTAGTGATTTTCTTAAAGTAATTCCTTTTCATTTATTTTTCTTCTTCCTTCTCCCTTCCTCTTATTCTTCCATTTTCATGGATATGTATAACCCTAGAAGGGGTTTTTGAAAAATCTAGGGTGTGTAATGGAGGTTTTGGTTTTTTTATTTTTTATTAGGTGTGTATGGACTTCTCTAGTCTATTTTGTGTGGTTTTCATCAAATTCAATGGGGTTGGAACTGATTCCAAGGCAGGTGTCTCAATTTAATGGTGTTTTCCATGACTTTCCATTAAATTCATAATCACCATTGGTTTTTTGTTTATCAAATTTCCACTTATTTTACATATGGTTGATGATTATCCTGTACATGATATTTTTTTATGGTGTGGTTTGGTAATTTGGGGGTTTAAAGAGGTTTTTCTAAATAGGAGTGTCTTGTATGCACTAGAAGTGTTTGTTAAAATGGCTCAAAGAGGTTTTGTGTTTCTAAATGGATTTATAAAGTTGTTTTAGAAATGGTTTTACCTTATTAAGTTTGTTTTATTTTAAATTTTAATGTTGTTTTTTGAAATTGGATAATGAAATATTTTTCAATGCATGGAACTTGTTGTGTGATTATGTTTGCATGGAGTGGCGCATTGGTGAACCATGGTGTGAACGAGGGGTTATCCTATGGACCGTGAGAGCCTTTGAGGAGGAATACCATGAGATATTCCATTTGTTTCCAATGGGGAATGAGATAATTTGGGTTAGAATACCATGAGAAAGTCTATTTTTTTCAGGGGATCGTGAGAGGATTTGGGTAAGGAGACCGTAAAAGCTTCCATTTTTTTACCGAGAGACCGTGAGAGATCTTGGAGTTGGTCCCTAAGAAGATTGTGAGAGATTCCACTATGTATAGCTAGCCATTATAATTTTTTTAGACTCACTGACATTAAACTCTTTTTGTTAGATCCCTAGGCTCACTTACTTATGTCAGATTGATCTTTATGATTTTATTCATTATTTTAGTGCCTTTATTGATGGGATATCATGTGTTATGCCCATGTTTATTGACTTGGCCATATGATATTGATGATATGATCACGTTTATTAAGACTTTTGGGATATTTTGAGAATGTTTTATTGTTTTTACTTATTTCTTATTTGATCCATGTTAGAAATTGTTTTGGAAAACGTTCTTAATTTTAAATAGAAAACCAAATTTATTTTAAAAGATTATTTGAAAGTGTAATGTTTTCAAAGGGGTTCAGTTTTAAAAAGTCTTTCTCAAACTAGTTTATTGGTTTTTGTGGTTTTAAAATCCATAAATAGATTTATGGTGGTATCCAACTAGGCTTTATGAATTACACCCTGCATATTACTTTAGGCATGTGCAGACTTTGTTTTATAGGACAAAGGTTAAGGTATGATCACCATGTACTTGGTTGGATCTTCTTGAGTACTATCTTTTGGTATTTTATTAGAGGATACATAGTCTCATATGTATTGGATCATGTGGATTCGTTTTGGGATTTTATACCAATTGGGATGTTTTTATAGCCCTTTTTTGGTTTTGTTCCCATTATTTTGATTTTTATGATTTTGACATGAGATGTAATGTATATGTCCTGTTATGGAATGATAGAAATATGATGTTTTCATCGATTATGGTGTCTTATTTTAATTTTTTGTGTTGCTATAGATATTTTATTTTATTCTATTGACTATGTTGATATTGGTGTGCTCATCCTATTTCATGGATGGTTCATACCAATTTACCATAAGAGAAACCATTCTCAATAGATTTTTTCTTATACTCGGTGCTTGTATCCATCCCATGGTGATAGAGAACGCACTTTGGGACATGTGACGGGATGGATTAGGAGACAGGTCAAGTTGGCATGGGTCAGTTCATTGAAAAAAGGTATCAGAGGCATTTTTATATGTGAATAAGTGGTTAACTAGATATAAGACCATCAATAGTTGGGTGGTAGGGGTAGAGGAGTTACTAGATAGCTCTTATTCTTGAAAAAAATTGTGTTTTCATGGGTTTTTTGTATTTTATTGATGTTTTGAGCTTTTGTATTGGTTTGTTTATGATGTTTTAAGATATGTTTCACTAGGTATTGAGTCCCATGGAAAGATTAGGGTCATTATTGAGTCTAGGTGTGAAACAGGGAGGCTTGGAGGAGGTACACAGTTATGTAAAATAGTTATTAGTAACAATTTGTAGATTGTACAGCCTTATCTTCCATCTTTTAATGATACCTATTTGGTTGGTGCATGATTTTCCTTATTATGTGTACAAGACAAGCATGAAGGGAAATACATAAATTTTTGGATGTTTCTTCTCTTTTATTATTTAGAGTATATTTTGTTGCTAGTTTTTCTCATTGAGAACCTCGATAGGGATTATTTTTAGTCCATTCTATGTGTTTTGAGATTGAATTGTGCTTGATGAAGCTTATGTTTTGGGGATTGTAGAGGATGCCTCCCAGAAAGACATCATAAACGCATAGAGGGAATGTCGTGGAGAAAACCTCGCAGTAGAACCCTCCTATTGATCTATAATTTTTGGAGTCGATAATTCATACAATCCAATCCTTTAGTCAAGTTGGTGTTCTAGAGAATACACTGAAAGTAGACCATGTTTAGGAGTTTATAAGGAAAAATCCACAGGTTTTACATGGTGATAAGGGACCCAATGAGCCTGATGAGAGGCCAGGTCATATCAAGATTATATTTGAATTCTTAAAGACCTATAAGACCTCTAAGGAGGTATTCTCTATGTATGTACTAGAAGGATTGTCTAGGATGTGGTGGGAGTTGATGGTGATTACAAGGTAGCACGAGGATCTCACATGGACCATATTAAAGGTTTCATTCAATTACTAGTTACACCTGGTGACCTTGAGGGATGTGAAGGCCTATGAGTTCTTAATGTTGGAGCAAGGGTACCATTCAGTGATGGAGTATGCCACCTGACTTATTGAGTATTTTTATGTCTCCCTAGATCTCCTTGTGAACAATTACCTCAAGGATCGTCATTTTGAGATGGTATTGAGGCAAGATATCAGGTCCATGCTTAATAATATATGTCTACTAAATTATTTAGATGTGGTTTATATGGAAGATATGGTATATGAATACTATAAATTTAGGTCTTATTGGTATTCTTTCAATGGGTGGTAGTTAGAGTTCTTCATAAAGTCAAAAGAGGAAGAAGGATGAGTCTCACCAAGGTAGAAGAAAGGGTGTGAAGTAGTCATGGGATGCACTACAGGTGGCATCTACGGGGCATGAAACGGTTTTATTATAACAGTGTTGAAAGGGTGGACACACCTGGACTAGTTAACAGGAAACTCTAAGGGAATACCACCAGTTCGGATGTCTAGGAATCGTCTGTTCTTTTATCAATTTGTTTTACAAAGGAGTAGTATAGGATTCACACTCTCAAAGTGTTATCAGGTGCATTATGATTCTACTAGAGGTGGAAGATATCTCCATATATAAAAGGTATATTCTCACTAGGTGAAGAAGTATCAGGGTAGGCCAGAGACTAGTTATCTTAATGCAGTAGAGGTTGTTCCAGAGGAATTGGATTCCATGCCAACCACTGTGAGAGGTATAGTGTTTACTGCTTCTTTTATGGAATCTATTTTACTTTATATGGGTACATTCCATTATTTTATCTCATCAAAACTAATTGATGATTTTTGTAGGTGATAAAAGTTTATTCCATTTGTGATGGATTTTCTTACCTTGATGGGTAGGAATAAGGGGTAGGGTTTCATGTTACCTGAGTGCTATTTTTTAATTATTAATGTGGAGTTTATTTTGGATTTCCTCATGTTTGGTCTATAAATTTTAAACCTTGTCATTGGAATAGATTGGTTGATCAGATTCAAGGTACTTCGTGACTTCAATCACTGAAGGTTCCAATCTCTAAAACTGGATGGGAGCACTCACGTCATTTAGGTTGAGTGGGATCTATCTTCAAGGAGGGTAGGAATGGGTTGTGGTTTCCATGTCCTTCTTGAGTCAGCTATCCAGATATAGTCATTGACCATGGTATATCTTGTTTCCTTACAGGATTCCTCTGAGATGCATTCTAGCTAGGATTAAGTAGCTCGATCATGAGGATGACCCCCCTCAGGGAAGAGGCTTCAGTACAGGGACCCATTTCCCAAATGCTACCTTTGGGTGGTGAACCAGCTATACTACCACCTGTGGAATACCCGTGTTACCTAAAGTACCAGAAGACGAGGAGCATAGGCTGAGTGCACTTCATGAGTTTCAAAAATATAGACCCCTCAGGTTATGAGGGGAGTCCGAACATCAGGTGGATGAGGACTGGCTTGAGGTGGTGACAAAATTTTTCTATCTTTTTAGGACACCAGCCAATCAGATGGTGGTCGTAGAAGTAACCCTTATATAGGTATCAGCAGGACGATGGTGAAATTTGGATATACATACTCATGAAGAGGTGACACTTTCATGGAATGAGTTCAATCTCCTCTTCAAATAAGAGTTCTCACCAGTTACACTGAGAGTTATGCATATACATGAGCTTCTTTAGCTCTAGCAGGGCAGTATGATAGTGGCTTATTATTCATAGAGGTTCACAAACCTTTCTAGGAACTTGATGGATATTTTCAGGGATCATTACTTTTGGGATAGAACCTCTGATATAGGTCCATACAGAGACATCCAAGCTAGAATTATCCCTCTGAGCATTCCTAATTATTCTGCGATATATGAGTGGGATTTTGTGGTTGAGAGCTTCCTGGATGACGAGAGATAGCTAGTGATAATCATTAGTGGATGTCCAGGTGCAGATACCTTGGCAGTACGAAGCCAACATTAGCCTTAGGGATCCAAATGTGGGAGATGTTTCAAGTGGAGGTCCCAAAACAGTGGATCTATAGTTTAGGGTTCACAGGGAGGATCCATTCATCCTAGAGAGTGGTGGTTATACTTATGGGACAGTAGGGGACATCACGCTTGATATTGTCCGGCCAGCCGTGCCACTGATAGGGATATAGTGGATGGACCACCGAGGTAGAGGTAGAGGTAGGAACATGAAGATCTGCTAGACGGAAGATGTGGTATAGGAGCTAGGATAGCAGCGAGAGGTGGTCGATGTTTTGACTTGCTTCCACAACCACCCTGAGGAGGTTTTATCCAGGCTCAGGATGCAAGAGGATATGTGTGGGGACAGTAGCATTCGTTCAAGGCTTACGACCCAGGGGATCCATGTAACACTCCTAGATTTTATGAGATATATTATTTTGATGTCTTCTATAATACACTACACCATGATTATCTTGTACTATACGCAACACCATATTAGCATGCAGTATATGCAACACTATTCTTGGCTCATGTTACACACAATTTCAAGTTTTTTTGTGGAAATTATTCTATGCAACATTAAGTATATATTTTGTTTAATATATAAATGAAATAAGTTTTGATTATGTTATACGCAGACACCAAACAGAGCTTTCACTACATGCAGCCCTGACTTAGATTGCATTACACGCAATCAAGACCTTCTTAGATAGCATGTTTAGTACGCAATACCAAGTTTCACTAAACGAGATATTATTATAATATTATTATGAACTGGTCATTATTAATTGTAATACCCACTTTTTCAAATTTTATAAATTTTATCTTTCAAAATGGGCTTCATTTTTGGATTCATATAATCGAAATTGGCCTAGGGTGATTTTTTTTTTCTGAAAACTTTCAATTTTTGATGAATAGTGAAAACATTGGGTTACTATTTAAAAACCGACTTTTTATTTAAATAATTATTTTTTTATTTTAATTTATTTTAGGTAAAAATTGATACATAATACCTATATAAGTTCAATGTAATTCATTGGAGCCATTTTATAATAATTTTAGATATATAAAAATTTTATTGAACTTTTCACCGTCTTTTAACTACCTCCTAGGAGATTTTTGAAAACTTACATAAAGCATAATTTTACCGCTTCTGTGAGTGTAATTTAAAAAATCCAAGAGACACAGTTAATATCAAGGAGTAAAATGTGGTTCAATAATATAAAAATAATTTTTGGTGAATAGTAACTTTTTACTTTTATTTACCACGGTTAAAAGTAAATATCTTATTCTCAATAATGGTCCCTTTTTGGGCCTTGTGGCTTGTGAAAAATGTGGGTACACCTTTTTCTTTTCAAAAATTACAAGTGTACCTCTCACACCACTTATAAAAGGCCACCCACGATCCTATCTTCTTCACACATTCAAACCATTTTAGATCAGAAAATCACTGACCAAATCACTTCTCAAATTCTGTCCCCTATTCCTATAATTTTTTGTTTGGTCATAAATCCATTCTAGGAATACTTTAGGTATAATCATAAGGAGGTGGTCCAAGAATCGACAAAATTCATAACTATATATTTTTATTATATTTATTATTCCACCTCATTAAAATATTATTAAACTATGAACATATGATAAAAAAGTATCTAATATATAGTAATATTTTATTATATTTATTTAATAACCTAAATCCATCTTCTCTTCCATCAAATGGGATTCGAAATCATCATTTGTGTGTACGACAGATTACCGCCTCACGAACCGATGTCATTTGTTTTCCATCATCACCTCTCACAGATTGATATAATGATATATTAAAATTATATATACTACATTTGTAACATATTTGTACTTATTTAGTTATGATATCACATATACCTTCTTAATTTCCATTTTTTGGGATATGATAACATCGCTCATGTGTATGGTGGACTACCGCCTCACGAAGCTATGTGATTCATTTTTTTACTAACGCTTCACATGGAAAGTAATAAGGATGAATTTAATGAATAAATGTGATATAAATTAAATAATAATGATTCTCATTACAAATTTATCATTATAATGAGATAATATAACATTTTCTTTCTTACACTGAAAAATGATAACGTCGTTCGTGTGCACGTGTGGACTACGACCTCCATGAAGAGATGTGATACATTTTCATCATCAAAACATATTGATAATATATATAAGAGTATTTAATGAAATAATTTTTTATTGATGATATTATTATAATTTTTTAAAGATAAAATATTACTTACCTTCTTTCAATAATGATCGTTGAAAAATGGAAACGCCAATCATGCATATATACGGCCTACCATCTTCATGATTGTAACATAGTTCATTTTTCATAACCATATTCCTTGATTGGTATTAAAAATATAATTGATGTATAAATATGATAAATATTTAATTATTATTATTCTGTATATGTTAAAACTATGACCTTTTTTACTTTGGTCAGTGCAACAAATTTGTTTTCAAATAATTAACTGAACATCCTCAAAACACCCAACATGGACTTCATTGGTTAAGTATTTAAATGTGTTATTGAAATAAATAAATAAATTATATAACCATGAAGTGTTTTATTAATAAATAAAATAATTTATATAATATTATTATATAGTAGTTAAAGGATACACATGGAAGGTCTGGACTCGAGGTAAGGGTTTTCTTATCTCACTTTTATTTCAGTGTGATGTATTCTATATTCACCGTGTATTTTTGTTATATGGTGTATTTATTGAACATGAATGAATTTTATGATTCTTTACATTAAAATTATTTGGATTTAAAAAATATCATATTAGTTTCTCTCTTTCATGGGGTTTTTATCAGATATTATGAAAGTCGTAAAGGACTTCGTCTCAATTTTCCTTCATTGAGGCATATTTTAATGTTATATACCTAATTTATTTAATATAGTGTATATAATTCCCCTTTTACATCTAATATAATGAATAATTCATACATAATGGTATTTTAGGTTTCTATTTGAATTATTTCATCAAGGGTGATTTGACATGAAAGTTACCAAGTGGTGAGGAGTTTCTTAGTTCAATTTCCTTTCATTGAGTTATAAATTTTTTAATTTACTCTATTATGATATGATTATGTGTGAATTGTTTTATAAATTGTTTTATTATGTGTTCATGATATTTAATGTTTCATTTTATGTTATTATTTCATGGGGATTATGATTAAAGAGTTACCAAAGTGGCAAAGGCTTTATGTTACAATCTCATTTCTTTTCCGGATTGTTTATGTTGAAGGTTATTTTAGAGGAAATCATATGATCTGATTTTATTGAAAAATATATCTTTCATATCAAATAGTTATGAATGTGGTTAAAATTTATGATTTTCATTTCCTTCCTTATTTATTAAATAAACATCAATAAAGTCGTTTGTAAGTGATATTGATCTTGTATTTTCTTTTAGATCGGGTATCTTTATCTTTCATGTCCATGTTTTTTAAAATGTTTTATAATATAGTATTTCTAAAAATAAATGGTTTCCTAAAACTTTTTTACATGGTATTTGACCTTATTTTAAATGTTTTTGAAGGTAAATTTCTTAACATTTTCAAATGAGTCACTCTTGACTCCATTTTACAAATTTTTTTGAAAATAATGTTTATTTTTAACATTTACAAAATGAATTTATTTTCCAACCATCATGACCATTATTTTATTTGAACCATACATTATATATTTCCAAGTTTTTTTTCAAAAAAATTATTCTTTCAATATTTTGTGATTTTTTAGTTTTTAAAATAGATTTTCAAAGTGAAAAGTTTATTTTCCTCAAGATTGTTTTTAATGATATTTTAATGGTATTTTAATTCATCAAAATCAATTACCCTTTTTGTTACTTATTCTCCAATGGGGATATTTTTAATGATACCATCCTCATTCTTTCTCTAGATAGAATAATATTATTTCAATGAGATTAATATGGAACCCATTTCTTTTCCATAGGATAATCATGTTTCAAATAGATTTTCAAGGAAACCATTTCTTTTCCATGGGATAATCAAGTTTTGAAAATAATAAAGGTTATTTCTATGATTTTATGATTAAATTAATTCTCTATCTAATTTATATATGAATGGTTCTTAGACATTATTGATGATCATTGATGAGCCCAAATTACATTGGGTGATCCCTCTATAGATTTAACAATGGGTGCACCTAGACAGCATCAGGTGATCCCGATATAGATTATATGAGGAGTGATTTTAGATTTTTTGGGGTGAGCCTAGTATAGATTATATGATTGGGGAACCCAGATAGTTCTCCAATGCATTGAGTAATGCTCCATTTCTTTAGAAGCAAGAAGGAGGGAGTTACTAGAGGGTTTCTCTTATATATTTAACTAGGCTCCAGTTATTTTTGAAACAGGTTTGAAATGGGTCATGAAGATGATGTTTAAAGACACCTACACATTTTTTTATGATTTCTATGGGTTATAAATGTTTCCATTGATCAAGATTGATATCATATGGTTCATGATTATTGATTCTTATTACTCTTTCCTTTGATAAATATTTATGCCACATTTATTGATTGATGATTTTGGTATGATGGGTATGAGTTATTTTATGATTTTATTATGCACTCTAATTATGTTTTCATACCCTTTTGTACTTCTTATACTCATTTATGACATTCAATTTTCAATTCTTAGGTTTACCCTTACTGATCATTTGATCTCACCCTTCTTATGTTTCATTTTCCCCAAATTCTAAATAATGATGTTGAATGATTTATATCTATAAGGGTTTTATTTGTATGCTGATTATGACCTAATAAGTAATATGAAAATATTGGTATATTAGGAAATATAATCTCTTTAATTCATGGTTATTGTTTATGTATGAGTTTTTCCTAATTCTCAAAACATCTAAACAAAAAATTTCCTTAGGTATGTAAGTTATCCAAAATTTTCATTTTGGTTTTGTATGTTTTGTATGAAAAAAATTGGGACAAATTTATTGGTATCTAAGACCAAAATGTAAAGTTCATGATTTTAGCACCAAATTTGGGAGTGCGGGTTCGGGGCTGTTATCTTTTACATCATATGAAAGGTTTAGATAACTTTATAAATTAGGATGTTTTCATATGTGGTTATCTTAATATTTATGAATACCCTCATAGTTCTATAAGATTAATGTTGATCATAAGTTCACATTCATAAGCACCCCTTTTGATTTTAGTTTTGATATAGGGTTATTTATTTATGGAATGATTTAGTTTGAGGTTTGGGTATTACTGTTGAATTTTATAGATTAATGATATTAAGGTTTATTCATTTTTGGAATTATCTTACCATGTGCTAACCATTTTGGTTTTTCTTAATGTATAAAGGCATTTGTAATATATTTTTATAGTTTCTATTTTTATGTAGTCCTTTAAAAGCTAATTATATTAATTCAAGTATGAAAAAATCATCTTGAATACTCATAATTTAGAGACAAATATGAGAATGTGGTGGAAATTGAAAAAAAAGATGAAATTATACTCATCAATTATATTTCTTTATAATATTAGTCTATATGGAAAAGTAATTCCTAAAATATAGTAAATTATATTTAAATAAAATTTTAACCAATTACGATCATTTCTAATGGTATCAATGACCCTTTTTCACACCTCTTTGCTTTATGGTTTTGTGGTTGTTAACTTTCTTCTTACCATTAACATTTTTATGATCAATAATCTCTATCAATAAATATCTTTATTTAGGCATTACACTTTTCTTTCATGTCTAAATATTCACTTCCCACCTATGATATCCTATTTGTAAACCTAGAATGTGTTATTCTATATGACCTTCATACTTCATTCTCTCTATTATCAAAAGGATGTTTTGTTAACCCTTTTTATGATGTGGGTTTACAATAAAGTTCTTTTCAAAAGAATAAATTTTTATTAGTGATATAAAGTTATAATTTTTATGAATAAATTTATTAAATGGGTGGAGGATTTAACAACCTAATATTTTATAAAAGAAAACTAGGTTTGATAGCATATTCGACATGCAACACCAAGCTTAAACAACTCGCAAAATATATAACCATTATAACCAAGCCGTTAAATCGGTGGGTATGAATAGTTTTAAATACTTTATGAAAAATATATATATACTACTCAATGTAAATTATTGAAAAATTATTAGTACATAATCAATAAATTTTCTTATAAAGTAATTTAATTCTTCAAAAATATGTTTTCTTCAAAAATGATTTTTATTGCTTTCTATGTGAAAATGTTATAATTAATTTTCAGAAATTTTATAAAATTTATTTTATAAAACTAACATAATTTTTTTAATATTCATATCAAAATTAACTTAGGTTGGAATTTTGGAATTTTTTGGAAAATATTAACTTTTTAGTGAATAGTAAAAATACGGATTTTTGTAAATATTTCATTTTTTCACGAATTTATGTACATTAAAAGTACTATTTTGTTTTGAATATGATTTAAATTTATAATATTATTATTAATTTTTATTTAATTCCCTTAATTTTATTTGAATCATATTTATATTGGATTTTATAGAAAGATTATTTTTTGGTTTAAAAATGGGGTTTTTTTGGAAATGTTTTTTAAAGTGTATAATGTTTCTCATTTTTAATTAATTAAAAAACACCTATTTAGGAATGATTTAAATTAAATTTTTAAATTATATATTAATAAATATTAATTTAAATTCATACAATTAATATTACTAGTAATGTAGTTTATATAAAATCATCTTTTTCTTGAAAAATACACTTCTTGAAAACCTGCTTTCATGTCGCGTCTACATGATTAATTTCAATTTAAATTTTACCTATTCTGTGAATTTAATTTTTTTTAATTGGTTACCATATTTTTAATAATCATACCTTATATTATATAATAGTTTCATCTTAATTTTACGATAATGAATAGTGAAATCTGTAAAAATTAACAACTGTGGTTTAGGTGAAAACAGTTTTACCTATGGTTAAACAAAAAGATATGGGTAAAAATTACCTAAAAGGTTGTATAAAATGTATTTTATGGCTATATTTAGACCTTATAATTTATAATTCTAGATTATATCCCATTTTTTATACTTTTTTCATGTGAAAAAATTTGGTTACACCTTTTTCTTTCCAAAAATAACAAGTGTTCCACTCACCTCACTTATAAAAGGCTACCCTCTCTCCTATATTATTCGCACCATCAAACCATTTTTTTAAAATACCAACCTAAATCACTTCCCAACTTCCATACACAAATTCTAGAATCCTTTTTTTGGTCAAATTCCATTCTAGGAATACTTTAGGTATAATCCTAAAAGGTTGTCCGAGAAAAGTTAAAATTCTTAACTATGAATTTTTGTTTTATTTATTCTTCCACCTCCTAAAAATATTCTTAAAATATGAATATAAGATAAAAAATTATCTAAAATATAATTATATTTTAATATATTTATTTGATAACATAAATCCTTCTTCTCTTCCATCAAAGCTGATATGAAATCAACATTTGTGTCTACGACAGAAAACCACCTCGTGAACCGATGTCATTCATTTTCCATCATCGCCTCTCACATATTGATATAATGATGGATTAAAATTATATATATTATATTTTTAACATATATATACTTATTTTGTTATGATATCACATATACATTCTTACTTTCCATTCTTTTGGGGATACGATAACATCGATCGTGTGTACGGCGGACTACAGCCTCGCGAAGCAATGTAATTAATTTTTCTCTAATGCATTACATGGAAGGTAATAAGGATGCATTTAATGAATATATTACATATATATGAAATATTAATAATATTAATTACATATTTATAATTCTTTAAAGTTATTTTATCATTTTGTTTCTTACACTGAAAAATGATAATGTCGTTTGTGCGCACATGTGGACTACTGCCTTCACGAAGCGATGTGATGATTTTTGTCATTACCAAAACACATTGATTATATATATATATATGAATATTTAATGAAATAATTTGTTATTTATTATATTATTATAATTATATAAATATAAAATATTTCTTAACATTTTTCCATAATGGTCGTTGAAAAATGGAAATGTTACTCATGCTTATGTATGGCCTATCGTCTCCATGATTATAGGATAGTTCATTTTTCATAACCATTATTCATAGTTGGTTTTAAATTTATAATTAATGTATAAATATTAAAAATATTTCATGATTATTATTATGTATATAATTAATCTATGACCTCTTTTAACATGGTCAATAAACTAAATCTGTTTGCAAATAATGAACCAAACATCCTCAAAACACCCAACATGGACTTAACTGATTATGTATTTAAATGTGTCGTTAAAATAAATGAAATAAATTGTTTAAGTATATGAAATTAAACCTGGAAAAGGTTATTAATAAATAAAATAATATGTATAATCTTATTATATAGGAGTTTAAGGATGCACATGGAGATTTTTGACTCGAGGTAAGGCTTTTCGCATCTCACTTTTATTTCTGTGATACATATTCCATATTGAAAAATTATTTTATTTTTTTGATGTATATACTTCCCATGAATTTATTTGATTAATATTTTAATGAAATTTATTTTTATTTACAAATCCATATGATGTTCTCAATTTTATGGGATTTTGATCCATGGATTACCTACGTCGCAAGGGGCTTCGACTCAATTTTACTTTATTGAGGGGATATTTCAATGTTATGCACCTAATTAATTTTATATGGTGTAAATACTAACCACTTTACATGTAATATCATGAATCCTTAACACATCATGGTATTTTAAATTTCAATTTTAATTATTTCATCCAAGGGGATTTCACTTGAAATTTTCCAAGTGGAAAAGAGTTTCTTAGCTCAATTTCCTTTCGTTGGGTTATAACACTTTTTTAATGGCTCCATTATGATATGATTATTTGTGAATTTGTCTAAAAATTGTTTTATTGTATATTTAAAAAAATTGAATGGATATAAATTTTTTATGTGTAATATCTTCATTCATTAATTCTCAATTCAATGATATTTTCTTTGTAAGAGTTATTCGTCTCAAATTAACTTTATTTGGGATATATATTGATGTTATTCACCTAACATATTTTATGAGATGTATATACTACCCATTTGAAATTTTATATCATGAATATCCTTATGTTCATAATATTTAAAGTTTCATTTTATGTTATTCTTTCATGGGTATTCCGATTAAAGAGTTACCAAAGTGGAAAAGGCTTTATGTTACAATCTCCTATCTTTTAGGGATTGTATATGTTGAAGGTTCTATTAGAGAAAATCATATGATATTATTTTCTTGAACAAACTATCTTTCTTCTATACTAATTATGAAATTTTTTAACATGTTTTATTTCCATTTCCTTCCATATTTATTTATGAAACATAAATTAAGTTGTTTGTAAGTGATACAAATCTAATATTTTATTTTAGATTGGGTATATTTCTCATTCATAACCATATTTTCTAAAATGTTTTCCAAAATATTATTTCTAAAAATAAATAATTTCATAAGATATTTTACATGGTGTTTGACCTTATTTTAGAATTTTTTGAAACAAAATTTCTTAATGTTTCCCGAATGATTCACTTTTGACTCCCTTTTAAAAATGTTTTGAAAATAATGTTTATTTTTAACATTTAAAACATAAATTTATTTTCCCACCATCATGACCATTATTTTATTTGAACCTTCCATTGTATGTTTCAATTTTATTTTCAAAGAAAATTATTTTTCAATATTTTGGTAGTTTTTATTTTTTAAAAGTAATTTACAAAATTAAAATGTTATTTTCCTTATGAATTTTTTAGTGATATTTTAATGGAATTTCCTATCATCAACATCAACAAACCTTGTTGTTTCTTATGATAAAATGGGGGTATTTTTTAATTATTCCATCATCATTGTTTATTTAGATAAATTATGATTGATTCAAAGTTATTGCTATAGAACAAGTTTCTTTTAAACGAGGTAATCTTGTTTCAAAGAGATTGTCAAGGAACTCATTTCTTTTCCACGGGTTTATCATGTTCTGAAAATAATAAAGGTTGTTTCTTTGAGTTTTTTATGAAATGAATGATATATTTACTATATTAATTAATGGTACTTAGATATTATTGATGATCATAGGTGCACCCAGATAGCATCAGGTGAGTCCATTATAACTTTTACAATGGGTGTACCCTGATAGTACCAGGTGGGATTGATATATCTTATACAATGGGTGAACCCAGATAGCGCTTGGTGAGCCTGATATATCTTATATGATGGTTGTGTCCAGATATTACTCCAATGCATTGGGTAATGTTCCTTATCATTAAAGTAATGGAGGATGGAGTTTCTGTGGTTTCTCCTATGGATTTATTTAGGATCCAATTATTTCTAACATGGGATTAAAATGGGTTAGAAAGATGGTTTTCCAACATACCAACATGTTTTCATAATGATTTCTATGGTTTATAAATGTTTTCTTTGATCAAGTTTGATATCACATGGTTCGTGATTATTGATTCTTAATAATCTTCTCTTTGTTAAAGGCTTATTCCATATTTCATTATTTATGATTCAGCTATTGATGGGTATAAGTTCTTTTATCATTTTATTATACACCATAAATATGTCACCATAACCTTTTTCACTCCTTATTCTCATTTATGACATTAATTTGTTAAATCTTATGTTTACCCTTACTAATGATTTTATCCCACCCTTCTTAAATTTCCATTTCCCCACACTATTAGAAATTTATGCTATAGCCTGGGATCTATAGAAAAAGTTTTATAGATCTTTGGATATATCATTGTTATAGACATGTTTTAATTAACAAACCATAGAAATTATTCTTCTTTTTTTCCATGCTATTTGGGCTCCTCCTCCCCCGATATGCGACCCCCCCTCCCTCAACCTCTTTGAGCCATCCTCCTCCCTTGACGTCTCTGCTCCCTCCTCCCCGTCGAACACCACTGCTCCTCCCCCGATACATGACCCACTTCCTCCCTCTACCTCTCTATGCCCTCCTCCTCCCTCTACCTCTCCATGCCCTCCTCCCCGCCAAACACCACTGCTCCTCCCCCGATCTGTGACCCTCTGAACCCTAGACCTCTCTCACGATGGCACGACTCATCTTCCACATGGAAACCCTTCTCCCTTGTTGTTGACCGATCGATTCTCCATCGGCTGATCCTCACAAGATTCTCCATTCTGTCCCACCCCCTTCATCGGCCAATCCTTTTTTTATTTGTGTTATGATCACTCCTCCTACCATCCTTCTTCCTTTTCCATTATTTTTATATGATTCGGTTTTCTCAGTATGGGTTTTGAGGAAATAATTCCACCATGCATGGTGGAATCATCTCACGTCAAGGGTAATAGGTTTGTAGGCTATAGAAAAACAAGGTGAGATGATACTCAAAGAGTGAATGATGTCACGGTTTTAGGGTTGGTTTTGAGGTAACTAATTTTCAAAATGGATTTTGGTGATCATGTCATGGTTTTGGTCATGGTGGATTGCAATTTATTTCACTCATTTCCTAAAATGGGAAAGGCCTTCCATGATTAAATGTTTTTTGTCATTTTATGTTGTATTTGTAATATATACACTATGGTAAATGGGGAATGTCTCCCAATATTCCCTAAAAAATATTAATGTACTAGGTTATGGATTTGGGTAAGTCGCCTTATGAAATATATAAGATCATGGTGTAAAAGAAGAGGTGTCACTATTGTAGTTTTTGTTTGGTATATGAAATGTATTGGGTAATATGGATGGGTTACTATCAAGGGTAATTTATCTTTAATGGTATTAACTATTAATAAAACAAATTTAATTTGAAACCACCACATGGTATGTGGATATTAATGTTTATTTTTTTAATATTTTGTTGTTATATGTGATATATTATTATAAATATTATGATTTGACATAGGGATAACCGTGCCTAGATAAACTATCGAAATAGTAGATGAACACCATGTCATGGATTTTTTTTCTTATGAATTTATTCAAATTCTAAATCCCTAATTTTTTTAAAATGTAACTCCAATTTTCCAAAAACACATAATGGTTTTTAAAGGGTTAAAGATCTCTCCAGTAATTTCCTTTATATTTTTTATAAATAACATTAAAATTTTAATTTTTTAAAAATTTATAACAATTTTCAAAACAATTGAAGAATATTTTTTAGGATTTAGAGGCATGCATGGGATTCATATCAATTACTATTTTATTTTATTTAAAATGTAAGATAAACTTCAGTTTCCTAGTTAAAATTGAGGGAAAATTATAAAACCCTATTAGGAATTTTCAATAATGATATAATGCATTTTGTGTTCAATTTTAAGTCTTCCTTACGATATAATTGGATCTAAATGACTCTATTTTTATGTTCCAATATCATAACAAATATATTTCACCAAATTAAACAGATTTTTCCTAGAAATAATTAATAAAATTTCTATGAAAAAAATACCATTCCAATTGGGGAACTCTCATATAGGGAATCTTTTTTCGTGACCATTATTTATTTTATCCTTGTGGATTTTTGAGCATTAATATATAGAAATCCTTACCTCATAATTCTAAAAAAATCAACTATCCATTTCTATAAAATTTATGTAAATCCATATTCAATAATTTGACAAACCAATGTGTTCGATGATTTATCCTAACAAACAGGTGTTATGGTTTCTCATACACTAGTTGTTTCTACTCAAGGTTTTATTCCTCCACATGTTTTTTCTCAACCCAATTTTTTTTACTTACCATAGAAGAAAGGGTAATAGGGGGATTATGAGATTTTCAGTCAGTTGGTTTAGACAAGAGTCTTTTTAAATAATAATGGGTGACTTCTGGATGGGTATCATGGAATTATTTTTGTACGAGTGTGCACTAATTGGCAGAAGATTCTACAAGGAGGTGTCCTCTCCTCTAGTTTATCTATAATTATTTGTTATATCTAATTGATGTGTTATCTTCCATTTTTAGTTATATTTTACACTATATATTACCATCTTTTTAGTTGTTTCTTAAAACTGTAATTGTTTTCAAGTATACAAATTCTATATGTGTTTTGTTCCCTTGATATTTTGTGTTTTTCGACCGTGAATCCAAATATATTGGAAACTCAGTTGGGGAGTCAACTAAATGGAGAATTAGAATTGTGTGTTTTCTTCTTTCTATGAGTTATACTAAGATAAATCCATGAATGATCAGAGTATCCATGAATTTTAGTAGTTTTTCTTTTATATATTGGTGTTTTCAAATGGAACTAGTGGAATTCATTATGTTCGAAGTAGTATTTCCTTTTCACCAACTATGGTGAGTCTCAATTATGGTTTTGAGTAAATATTTTTAAATTTTTAGAAATGAAAATTTGTTTTCAATTATTCTTCACTTAATTAATACATGGATGGGAGGAAGGGTATCAAATATTAAAACTGCACATGAAAATTACCAATATTCATTCATATTAGTATAAGATAGTTTAGAAATTATTAATCATGGATAGTCCAAGAGTCAATGAAATTCATGAGATATAGTGGATAATTTGTTTCAAAGGATATCTAAAATTGAATAATAGTATATGAAGAGAATAATAGTAGAATAAGTACTACCAAAAATTTGATCTAATACTGGAAAATAGAGTAAAAATTATTCATATGTTTCTATTGTTATGAAGTTATCTAACATTGAGGAGGGATATGGATCCCAGAGAAATTAATTTATAGAGGAATATGAGTACATAGATGGAATGTATAGTGTTTCACGTATGATATATCATACATTATTTACTAGATAAGATCCTTTTTTGATGGTTAAATAAGCTTGATAATTAATTTTTTTAACTAAACAACTGATGAAATGAAACATCACCTGGAAAATATTTTCATGGAATATACTATATTGTACGTATTTTTTATCTTGGTACATTTATTATCCTGGTTAATCCTATGATAAGATCAAGCTAGAGTTATTAGATATATATTGGAAGACTTCTAATGGGGATCCATTGTGGTATATGATTTCATTATGAAATACTAGAAATTTATATGAATACATTGAGGAGTTTTACCAACATTCATCGAGAACTGTAGAGTTTCCAGTGTAGTAGTACATAAGCTTATTTTTTGGGTGATTTAAACCATAAGAAACAAATAGAGTCTCCACCCATGATCTCAGAATTAAGTTTTTATTGATTTCACTTTATTGTAAATTGAGACAGAACTTGTTGAAGATGGAATTTTGAGAAGTACTCATTGTATGACAATGGATCTATCTATTTCTTATGGTACTGGTATTATGGTGCATTGTAATTTTACCAATAGGATTTAGGGATAACAAACCTAGAAGGATAAGGACATTAATAGAGTTATATTGTATAATCATTTGAATGGTTACAAGAATATCAGTTGAAAAGAATGAGAGAAACATAAAAATTTTATGACTATATTTTTGATGTAGCCAAACCAATACTCCTATGCATCATTTACATACAAAAAAACTATGATTATTGGATTGGTAAGTAGAGAAAATAGATTCATAAGAATTAGTGTATATGAATAGTTCACATATGTTTGGAAATAGTGATTCTATGGAAGAAATATGGGGTAACCAAAAAATTCTCGGTGAAATAGCAGAGGCCTGAGAAGTTTTAGAATTCATAAGAACATGGGAATCAGGTGTTTATTTTATGAAATTATCATGGAATGTGTTAGATATTTCTGTGGTGGTTCATTTAGATAGTGGATAAGGTGAAAATTTTATTTCTAAAAATCATTCCATAGTTTCCAATGTATTCAGCTGGATAACCAAGCAGTTTAGAATCAGGATATGAGATGTGAATTAATAGTACTATTAGGTGTTTGTAAGGGTGTTTAGGTGACTATGAAGAATGTTTTTCACTACTATGGATCATGTGTTTGACACAGGTGGATCATATTTTATTCTTTGATTGATTTGGGAAATAATTTTTTTTATATTTTGAAAAATTATAAACATAAATCAATGGAGTTTGTGTGGGATGGCTTAATTGTGAGATGACATGGGGAGAAAAGCTTATAAGAATACCATTGGAACTAAAACAAACATTCTGCCCGTAGATTCTTATTTTTAGAGTTTTGGTATTGGAAAACTAAATTAAAATGTTTTGTTACTATGAAAAACCATCCTTGGTAAGAAAACCACTAGAAAATGGAATAATTTATTTTTGAATTTCATTACATATTTTATGAACCAAGAGAGTTACCACCTGAGTTAGAGATCATTTTATTACATTAATTCATGGTGCACCACCAATAAATATATGACCATAAATCTAGATCCTTCCTTGAATGATGTGGATGGAAAAAAATTATCTAATATTTTTTGATGCATTATTATATTTCATATTAATAGTTAGTATTCTATTCATATTATTCTTATAAAGAATAAGGATAGAGGATGTTGTTTGTGTGTGGATTATAGATCACTAGAAATACTTACTGTGCTAGATATATTTTCCACTCCAATTATTAATGAATTATTATAAGATATACATGAGCCAAAATTTTTCTATAAACATGATCTAATGTTCGTATTTCATCAGGTTTGGGTGAGCGAAGAAGATTTTAGTAAAATAGACTAATGGACACATGAGGGGCACAATGTATTTCATGTCAGTCCTTTCCCACTTATGAATTACCTGGATAGTTTTTTTCTGTGATGAATTGTGCATTTTAGGATTTCTTTATGATGTATATTTTTTATCTTTAATGATATCTTAATTTATAGTAAATCCCAAAAAAAATAACTCATTTTTTTATCTTTTCATTTTTTCAAGCTAACCAACTCAAGTGTAAGCTGAATTTAGAATCATGTGATATAAATTTCTCCATAAGCTTAAAATATTATGATTTCTATAAAGCCATGCATTTTTCAGATTACAGATACTATAGAGAACTTTAAAAAGTATTATTTTTTTAAGTTTTCAAGACATAAAAATTATAGAATCAGTTGTTCAAGTTCCACTTTATTTTCTTACTAAATAGATAGTGAACCATACATCGTTCAGTTTTCCATCTACTAAGAAAGTATCAATTCCCAATAATGCATTATAATTCTTACACTGTTAATTCTGCACATATTTCCTTCAAATATCAAGAGATCTTGAAATTGGGATCGTTGATACTATTTAAAATAAATCATGTATGATAAATATTCAAATTGTAAAAAAAATTGTACTTGGGGAATTAGTTTCTGAAAACATTGAATGAGTTGTTCCATGGTTGTATTATTTTATGTTAATCTCTCATTTTACCCATGCATTCACGTGACACTATGTTGACTTCAACAATATATTATGTTCTTGATGTCTTAATATTGCTGATGATGTTGCATGTTGATGTTTTTATCATCATCACCCATTATATTATTTCATTTCTCACTAATCATGTTCCACCCACTTCAATTTTTAGGTTCAATTACTCATAATTCATCAGATCGCTGGAATATTTTTTGAAGTCTCCTAGGACCTGTTTGTGTGTGTTGTAGAAATTCTAGTCAAAGGTGTCTCACCATGTATGCATAGGTAAGAATATATATAATAAGTTCTCCCATTATATGTATATCCTCCCGTGGAAGAGCGATTATATATAAGGGGCTAGGTTTGCTTATGTATATGTATGGAAAATGCATACGTGTGTGGGTGATAACGGGATTATGCATGTGAGCATATATATAAGGATCCTCTAGTGCGTGTTGAAGGCCATGAGGACACGTACATAGGGGTTAGAGTGTCCTTATGTATATTCAATGGTGTATATTCCTGGAGGATCGATGAAGCATATTAGAGTTGTCACTGATAAAAGTGTCAAGAGTCGAGTGTGGCTTGGCTCATTTGAGGTAGGGTCCCTCTCCTAGCCTCATTAATTCAAGAATGTTTTAAATTTATTTAGTTTCCTTCTTAATTATTATTGCTTATATTAAATTGAAATTCTTGAATAAGTGTTAGTTAAGATAATTTTTTTGTTTGATAAAAAAGTCATGGTTTTGTAATAAAACCCCTCCAACGGAGGGGCGCTGTCTGTAAAAACTCATAGTGGTATACCTTTCCTGAAATTATATCATTGATGTTTTTTTTATACTTGATGTCATTTTTAGTATTAAATCTCACATTGTACTTGACCCTTTTTATATCCCTATAGGGGGTTTTCCTCTTTTTATTAAAATGATTGTTTAAACAAAAACACCCTTTAAGTGTCGTTAGACTTTTAAGATTGAATATCCCAAGTAGGGAAGTGTTGCAATGACCAAGTCACCACTAAGTGACCCCCTTTTGATCATATAAAATGAATTTCCATGTTTTAATTAATTGAATGAGTTAAATGGAACCGAACATGGTTAACTTGGAACAAGAGCAGTAATGCCTCATGTAGTTAAATATTTAACGATTATGCCTCCTTTATAATGTTTAATTGGATGTCATGAAATAAATAGAGTGGCTTATTCATGGTGTATTTCACTCCACTTTTGAAATATCTTAAAGAAAAGTGGTAAATTTTCAATTATAATCAAACACCTCCTAAGTGTTTGACTTTATTTTTATAAGGGATTTCCCAAGTAGGTAATTTCCCTCTAGACATTTTCACATTCTAGGTGTTTTCTTTCCACTTTAAATCCAATCACCTTGTTTTGATATAGTAAATAACATGATTTGGATGGAATGGTATATCATGGAGGAAAACCTTTCTATGAGTTTTTAAATTGAGAGGACCTTGTTAGAATAAAATGAATAGGTATGCTTACTTGAGATAAATGACATGTATCTGAGTGTTTTTCTATGATTTCCCTTGTATTAAGTGGTTGAAGTGGAATGAAATGTGTAGGGTGGCATGGGGGTTCATGGGGGGAGGGGGTGTGGGGTGGGCAAGGGGTTGGGAAGGGGGTGTTCAGGGGAGGGGCAGAGGGTAGGAGGTGTGCGGGGGGCAGGGGGTGTGATGGGGGTACATGAGGTGGACAGGGGGAGGGGGTGTGCATGGGGTTCATGGGGTGGGCAGGGGTGGGAAAGGGGGTGTGCAAGGGAGGGGAGGGGGTGCTGGGGGCAAGGGGAGGGGTGTGCTGGGTTATGTTGTAAGGGAAGAGGGAGGTTGGGGTGCAGGGGGTTTGCAGGGTTGGGGTGTCTAGTGTGGGGACCTAGAAGGGGGATTCTAGTGGGGGTGTAGGGGGTGTCCAGGGTTTGTCCAGGGGGGGTCTTTAGGGGAGGGGGAGGGTACATGGGGTATGCATGGTGGGGGGAGGGTCCAAATGGGGTGTTTAGTACGGTTTGTCCAGTAGGGGTCTGTAGAGAAAGGGGAGGGTGTAGGTGGGGTGTCCCGGGGGTTGTCCAGGGGTTGTCCAGGGGGGAGGGTGTAGGGGAGGGGGTGGGTGTAAGGCGGAGGGGAGGGTGCGGGTGGGGTGTTTAGGAGGGGTTGTCTAGGAGGTGGTGTCCATAAGATGGGAGGGTGCAGGTGGGGTGTCTAGGATGGTTGTCCAGTGGGGGGTCTACAGTGCAGGGGTTAGGGTACATGTGTGGTGAAAGGGGTGTCTAGGTGGGGCTGTCAAGGAGGGGGTGGGTCCAAGAGGGGATGCAGGGGCGTCTTCATGGTAGGAGAGGGTGCAGGTTCAATGCAAGGGGGTTTCCAAGAAGGGGGTGGGGACCTGGAAGGGAGTACTGGTGGGGGTGCAGGGGGAGGGGGTGCAGGGGGTCTGCAGGGCAGTGGGGAGGGTGCATGTGCAGTGTAAGGGGGTGTCCAGGAGGGGGGTTGGGGACCTGGAAGGGGGGGATACTGGTGGGGTGCAGGGGGAGGGGTGTAGGGGGTCTGTAGGGCTGGGGGTTCAGGTGGGGTGTCTAGGAGGGGTTTTCTAAGGTCTGTCCATGGGGTGTCTAGGTGCTGTCCATGGGGTGTCCAGGGGCTGTCCAGGGGGGGTGGGGGAGGGGGTGAAGGGGGGGTTTGTAGGGCAGGGGGAGGGTGCAGTTGGTGTGTCTAGGAGGGGTTGTCCAGGGGATGTTCGGGGGGTGTCGGGGGAATACTGGGGGTACAGGGGGTATGCAGGGTAGGGGGGAGGGTGCAGGTGGGGTGTCAAGCAGGGGTTGTCCAGGGGTTGTCCCAGGGGTGTCTAGGGGCTGTCCAGGGTGGTGCAGGGGGAGGGGGAGTCAGGGGTCTGCAGGGAAGGGGGAGGGTACAGGTGGGGTGTCTAGGAGGGGTTGTCCATGGGCTATCTAGGAGCTGTCCTAGGTCTATCCAGACGGGGTTTCTAGGGGGTGGGGGTGTCTAGGGGTGTCTAGGGGGAGGGGGTGTCCGGGGGCGGGGGGCGGGGGGTCCAGGGGGGTGTCCATGAGGGGTGTTGAGGGGGGAGGGGTGTCTAGAAGGGGTGTCGAGGGGGGAGGGGGTGTCCAGTGGGGGTGTCTAGGGTGGGTGTCTGGGGAGGGGGTGTTCAAGGGGTGACCAGGGGGAAGGGTGTCTAGGGGGTCCAGGGGGTGTCCAGGGGGGTGTCCAGTGGGGGGAGTTAAGGGGGGTGTATTGGGGGGAGGGGTGTCCAGGGGGTGTCTTGGGGGAGGGCTGTCCAGGGGGTGTAAGGGGGTTGTCCAGGGGGGCATGGGGGTGCATGGGGGTGTTTGAGGTGGTGTAAGGGGGCTGTCCATGGGGGCATGGGGTGTAGGTGGTGTTCTAGTGGGTGCAAGGGGGTTATCTAGGGGGTACAAGGGGGATGTCTAGGGGGAATGGGGGTGCAAGTGGGCTGTCCAGGGGGGCATGGGGGTGCAGGGAGGGACATGGGGGTGCAAGGGGTGAAAAGGGGTTGTGTAGTGGGGGTGTAGGGGGATATCCAGGGGTGAAAGGGGTTGTCTCAGGGGCATGAGGGTGATGGGGGTGTTCAAGGGGGAGCAAGGGGGCTATCTTGGGGGGGAAGGGGGGGCTCTCCAGGGGGAATGGGGGCGCAGGGATGCAAGGGGGATGTCCAGGGGGAATGGGGGTGCAGGGGGTGTTCAAGGGGGTATGTGGGGGTGTTATTTTATGAAATGGGAAGGCCTACAACCATGGTTCTAAACCGTTGCTAAATCCATATAGCTACGGGTTTGAACTGTGGCAATAGGCTCTGTGTGGCATAATGTTCTGCGATGATTTCAAACTTTGCCTATAGGCCTTTAGCCACGATTTGAAAATGTGATTATAGGTCTTTACCTATATTCATGCCAATACCAGCCATAATCCATTGAACCGTGGATATAACCTATAGCCACAGTTTTTGGGATTATAAACAGAATTTCAATCCATAGCTATAGCCTAAATTTCCAGTAGTGCCATGTTATCAAGAATATTGTTTAATGATTTATATCTAGAAGGGTTTCATTTGGATGATATGATGACCTAATATGGAATTTGAAAATCTTGGTATAGTGGGAAAAATGATCTCTTAAAGTCATGGGTATTGTTTATGTAAGAGTTTTTTCTAATTCTCTAAAACTATAAACCAAAAAGTTCCTTAGGTATGTAAGTGATCCAATATTTTTCTTTTGATGTCGTAAGTTTTGGATGTAGAAAATTGGGTTATCGTTGCCAGTATAAAATACAAAAATGTTATGTTTAGGATTTTGGAAACAAATATGGGAGTGCAGGTTTGGGACTGTTATAAGATTTGCAATAAATTGCTAATTAAAAATGAAAAAATATAATTGTATAAATATTTAAATAAAAATGGTATTAAAATAAAAAATAAAAAAATAATTATATAAATAACAAACATATTATAAATATTAATTATTAAGAATTTAAAATGTATTAATAAATATTAAAAATTGAAAAAAATATATAAAAATATTAAATTTATGTATAAATAAATAAATATATATATATATATATATTATATTGTGTTGTTTGAATTTGAAAAACCAAATGACTTCTCGTGTGATTGTGTGTATGTATATGTATATGTGTATATATATACACACATGTACTATAATGAGATGTCGTATTGAAAAAACAAATGTATTTTCTAGTTATATAATGATAATATCATATACATATACACAAACATACACATCACATGCACACATATATTCACACATACATATGCATAGACAGACACGTACACATACACATACACATATAAATTCACATACACAAACACACACACGCACACATACACACTCATACACATACATACATATACATGCATATACACATACATACACATAAACACATGTATACACATACACATAAAAGTACAATTATATACGCGTACATACACATACATATGTATACATACACATGCTACATAAACATACACATACTACTTAAAATACATATACTACATAAACATACACATGCATACACACACACACATACATACACATACACACACATATATACACTTACACTTACACATACACATATACATATACATATAAATATACATACACATACATACACGCATACACACATACATACATGTACATCCACACACATACACATACACATACACATACACATACACATACATACATACATATGTATAGACACATGCATGCAAATACATATGCACACATACATACATACATATACAAATAAACATACACAGACACATACATCTATAAACATACATATATAAATAAACACACATACACACACAACACATACAAATGAAAACATACTCATACACATACACATACATACACACACATAGAAACGTACACATACATACACATGTCTGCACATACATAAAAATATATGTATATATTTTAAATTATTTTACATGAATATAAATAAATAAATTCAAATAACTATATTTGAATACATATATATTCATTTATATATTTATATAATTATTTAAATAAAATATTAATATGATATATATATATATTTTGTAATTAATGTATAAAAATATATATTTAAACATTTTTATTGATTAATCTGAATTTGATAGTTTTTTATATATATAATTTTGAAAATAAGATTTTAATATTATTTATTATAATATATATATATATAAGTAATATTTGAATATATATAAATAAGTATAAATAAATTAAATTATTTATGGTTCCCTTTATCAATTTTAATAAAAATTGATGATAAATGAAAGCTTTATCAATGAAAAAAACATTGAGAATGGATCTCCCTTTATCAACTGTTTTTTTAGCGCTAACAGAGGTTCAATTTCTCAGATATTTTTGTTAGCACTGATAAAGGACTTCCATTTTCATCCTTTTTTAATACTGATAAAGGAAAGGACATAATAATGTGGGATCTGTAGTAGAGCATGCTTCATCTTCTCAGGTCTGGTTATTTTGGCATTGAGAGGGTGGGTGGTGTTTTGTGCAGTTTGGAGTTACAGGTGTGGATTGTAATATCCCGGATTTTTCTGTGTATTATTTTTAAATATTATATGGATTTATTTCGAGACCAGGAACTATGATGGTGTGTGATTCTGAGGCTCGGTGTGCCCAGAATAAATATTTGAAAAAAATATTAAACTTTAAATAGAATGTGTGAGTGATTTTCCAAAAAAAAAGTGGAATAACTTCTAAATGGATTCCCGAATCAGAAATCTAAGTGCACCGTTGCGTTTAGGGCAGTGATTTTACCCTAGTAGAGGCCTAAAATTGGCCATTACGGGTCAGAAATAAAAGATATTTTTTGAACGTATTAAAGAATAGAATAAATTAAAATAATTTATTTTATTTTTAAGTTATGAAGAGACACAACGACGTGCTTTATTTTATTATGGAATTTTTAGGAATTTTGGGTTATCACCATAACCCGATAATTTATCTAAGACGTATAGAAGGGCCTCTGGAGAAAACGTTGGTGAATGACGATAGATTGACAACCATGGATTCAGCGGATCAAGGATCGACGAACGATGAAGATGCAACTTCACTCTTCATCAATGATCATTAAAACTTGAGATAGGGTGTTGTGATTTTAGTTTTTCTTTCCCATATCATAGAATCAATGATGAACATGGATTAGCCTAGGGATAGGTTGACCCGTGGTTCGATCGTTCTTGTGGGATGGGTTTGATTGCGAGCATGTCGAGTTGGGTCGGGTTGACCAAACCAGGTTGGGTCAACCAGTTGGTCGAGTCAGATCCGGATGGGACCCAGGTCATATATTTTTACTAAAACGATCATAACATTTAAATTGAGCATTTTTTTGATGCGTCGTTAGTGGATTTGTGACCCTTGTGGAGATACGTTACTTGTGAGACAAATGGTGGGATTTAACTTGGATATATTTCTAGTGAAATAGGTCATTTAGACTGGCATTAATCTGGGTCAAGGGGTATGGAAGGTGTGACTACTACACACTGTGCACCCTCTCCTTTATATATGAATTGATTCTATTATCCACTATGTCTTGGAAGAGTTTTATTAGGGTTCATTCTCATTATTTTTTCCCTAAAGGTTTGTTGGTATCCTTTCCTACTCACAGGAGTATGATCCCTTTATTAGTAAATCTTGGATAAAGTTGTTAGAATCCCCCAAGAGGCCTGGTGTAGGATCCACTATTCATATTTGTTCCCTAAGTTGAGTATTTGGTATTTACATGACCAACTTCACCAAGAATTGATCTTTTACGTAGCGGGTTAATCCATATTGAGTTGTTAGTATCGCCCCATGGACCTGGATGTGATCCTCATATAATGTATCATATCCCTCTTCATATCGTTCAGTGTATCTCTCTCTCATGACAGTTTCTGATGAACGGTACTTCTCAAATGGACTTCATCACTACTATCTGACTCAGGAGTGTCTTATCCCATATGTTTTCTTTGTGTAATCTTAGAACTAAATCCCTAGTGTTGGTATGTGGTGGTTATGACTTACCCTATATTGTCTGGTATGGTTTGAGTATATATGGATATTCTTATTATATTTTGTATTCATATACTTTCATAGAGATGACTGTAATTTCTTTTGGGTATTGCTTTGTAGTTTCAGGGTGTCCTACTGAGTATTGTTATACTAACCCACGCACGGTATTTTCCCACATGTTTCATGTCTTATGGAGATGAGAGTCCTTTTTACGGATTCTAGGGCGGACTAGGACCAGACGGATCCTTGTGTGGTCCAACAGATCATGGTGTTCCTACAACATCAAACAATACCCCCAATACCATGCCTTCAGGTAGGAACAGGTAGGGTTTTCTGCGTATGAGTTTTAGGAACATGCTTACTGACTTTATTTTTGGTGGGATTGTATTTTTATCATGTTTACATTCCAACACATTAATTTTTATACTCTATTTATGGGTTATAGTGGTTTTCATGCATTATTTACTTAGTGTTTTACATTTCAGCATTTGTGGCATGGATATGTGTGCGCTCATACTAGTACTTTAGCATAATGCCTCCCTTTTGTGTTACATGTCTAATCAGTGATAGTCACCAGAACCTAACCTATTGGAGGTAGGATTGGGGTAGTCACGTCACGTTCCCCTCTGGGAAGGGTCATGATAGAGTGGAATCAGAGGTGGTCAGTTCTAACATAGGACCGAGAGTCTTTGAGATTGGTTTGGGGGAATAGTGTTAAGTGTTTCGAGTTTAGATTTCAAGCCAGGGACTCTAGTGTTAGTGCAGCGACCGATGTATCCATACACCATGACTCTAATAAACTACTTTCCAAATAGATACATGATAACACTAGTTGTAGGGAAAATAATGGTATACGAATCATATAGGAATGGGTTGTGGTTTCCATGTCCTTCTTGAGTCAGCTATCCAGATATAATCATTGACCATGGTACATCTTGTTTCCTTACAGGTTTCCTCTGCGAGGCATAATAGCTAGGATTCAGTAGCTCGATCACGAGGATGACCCCCCTCAGGGAAGAGGATTCAGTACAGGGACCCGTTTCCCAAATGCTACTTTTGGGTGGTGAACCATCTATACTACCACCTGTGGAATACCCGTGGTACATACATTACCAGAAGACAAGGAGCATAGGCTGAGCGCACTTCATGAGTTTCAAATATATAGACCCCTCAAGTTACGAGGGAAGCCCGACCATCAGGTGGCTGAGGAATAGCTTGAGGTGGTGACAAAATGTTTCCATCTTTTCAGGACACCAGCCAATCAGATGGTGGTCCTAGCAGTGAGCCTTATATAGGTATCAGCAGGATGATGGTGAAATTTGGATATACAGACTCCTGAAGAGGTGACACTTTCATCGAATAAGTTCAATCTCCTATTAAAATATGAGTTCTCACCAATTACACTGAGATCTATGCATATACAGGAGCTTCTTTAGCTCTAGCAGGGCAGTATGATAGTGGCTTATTATTCATCGAGGTTCACAAACCTTTCTTGGTACTTGATGGATATGTTCAGGGATCATTACTTTTGGGATCGAACCTCTGATACAGGTCTATACAGAGACATCCAAGCTAGAATTATCCCTCTGAGCATTCCTAATTATTCTGGGGTATATGAGTGGGATTTGGTGGTTGAGAGCATCCTGGATGACCAGAGATAGCTAGTGATAATCATTAGTGGATGTCTAGGTGCAGATACCTTGGAAGTAGGAAGCCAAAATTAGCATCAGGGATCCAAATGTGGGAGACGTTTCAAGTGGAGGTCCCAAAATAGCGGATATATAGTTTAGGGTTCACAGGGTGGATCCATTAATCCTAGCGAGTGGTGGTTATACTTATGTGACAGTAGGGGACATCTCGCTTGAGATTGTTCATCCAGCCGTGCCACTGATAGGGATACAGTGGATTTACCACCGAGGTAGAGGTAGAGGTAGGAACAGAAAGATCTATTGGACGGAAGATGTGGTATAGGAGCTAGGATAGCAGCGAGAGGTGGTCAATGTTTTTACTTGCTTCCACAACCACCCCGAGGAGGTTTGCTCGAGGCTCAGGATGCAAGAGGATAGGTGTGGGGACCGTAGCATTCGTTCAAGGCTTATGAACCATGGGATCCATGTAACACCCCGAGATTTTATGAGATATATTATTTTGATGTCTTCTATAATACACTACACCAAGATTATCTTGTACTATATGCAACACCATATTAGCTTGCAGTATATGCAACACTATTCTTGGCTCGTGTTACAAACAATTTCAAGTTCATTTTGTGGAAATTATTCTACGCAAAATTAAGTATAGATTTTGTTTAATGTATAAATTAAATAAGTTTTTATTATGTTATACGTAGACACCAAACGGAGCTTTCACTACACGCGGCCCTAACTTGTCATGCATTACACACAATCAAAACCTTCTTTGATAGCGTGTTTAGTACGCAACACCAAGTTTCACTAAACGAGATATTATTATAATATTATTATGAACTAGTCATTATGAATAGTAATATGCACTTTTTAAAATTTTATAAATTTTACAATTTAAAATGGACTTCATTTTTGGATTCTTAATATCCAAATTAGCCTAGGGTGACTTTTTTGTATTTTTCTGAAAACTTTCAATTTTTGATGAATAGTGAAATCACTAGGTTACTATTTATAAACCGAATTTTTATTTAAATAATTATTTATTATATTTAAATTTATTTTAGGTAAAAATTGATACATAATACCTATATAAGATCAATGTAATTCATTGGAGCCATTTTATAATAATTTTAAATATATAAAAAATTTATTGAACTTTTCACCTTCTTTGACCTACCTCCTATGAGCTTTTTGAAAACTTATATAAAACTTAATTTTACCACTTCTGTGAGTGGAATTTAAAAAATCCAAGAGACATGGTTAATATCAAGGAGTAAAATGTGGTTCCATAATATAAAAATAATTTTTTTGAATAGTATCTTTTTACTTTTATTTACCACGGTTAAAAGTAAATAGGGTAATGAAGAGTAAAAATTATATTATTATTACCCTAACACTTTTCTTAATTATATTGGATAAGTATAATTTGACCAAAAACAACCTTTGGAATATAATATTATCATTTAGGTCCACTTGGATTAGATTAGGACATTTATTATTATTTTATTTAAAAAAGAGTTAAAATAGTTAAAATCAAAGTTTAATAAGTAAAACATTTTTAATATAGGGTTATACATAAGATAAATTCTAAAATAAATATTCATTAGAAATATAAAAATACTTACTACATAATTGTATTTTATGTATATTTTTTAGACATTAAATAATTTAATATATTTATAACACAATGATGATGCAGCAATTACCTTATTAATGAAATATTTACATAATTGAAGTTATAAATAGCCAAATAAATGTAATTTTCGACTTTTGATGAATTAAAATACATTTATAGGTTAATATGTCATGTTAGTATTTATTTAATTAACTTTTTTCGAACTCACCATGCTGTTATGAATTTCACAAAAATCAAATACCAAATAGTGTCAAAATTGAAATAAAATAGTTTTTTAAAAACATATTATATTATTAATTGTTATTTTATTCCTAAAAATCTAAGGATATTCCAAATGACTTATATAAGGATATATGTATTAATAATTAACCACTTGGGATTCTTTTGTCTTTTTATAATATGTTTATTAAACATATAGTGTAAGAAAAAAAAGGACACCGTAAAAGTTAAATTATTTATCTTAGAGTTAAATCTAAATGGTAAGGATAAAATAGTCACCTAAACTTGTCTAAAACCTATTTTATGAGATTATATCTACCCATACCCACCTTATATTCGAAATAAATCCATTTGTAGCTATTAAAAACCGAATTTTACTTTATTATAAAATAATATTTTACGTTTTTTCAAAGGTGCCCCTCTCCTCCCTTATAAAAAGGGAACCCCTTCCCTCTTCTCTTACCACCCTTTTGAGCCTTGAATCTCGTCCAACCCCTACCCATTTCTCTTCTCCACTTCCCTAGAAACATTATTGAGGTTCTGTCCTTCTCAAAAGACCAACTCTACTTCCTTAAGAGGAATCTTAAAGGAGGTGCGTCGAAGAAGAGGTAATCTCTTCTTCTGATTCTCTCAAGTTTCATTCTTCTTCTACTTAATCTTCTTTAGTTTTCTCATTATAAAGTAATAACATCAGTATTACTTATATACTGATATGATATTATAAATATGAAACAACCCTATTTCACCTTCTATCCATCCTACAGAAAATGAAATCACCGCGCGTGCGTATGTACGGAATACCGTCTCCATGTCGTGGGGTAATCTATTTTCGACCACCACTTTACTTGGATGGGTATAATGGTGTAAATAAATAACTATATATGATTATTTTAAAGTGATATGTATTATGAAATATTATACATACACTTCAATACAATTCCATGATCATGGGAATGATATCATCGCTCGTGCGTACGTACGGACTACCGTCTCCACAACACGATGAGATTGATTCTCCATGTTAACTATTCATGAATGATTATAAAGTTTATATACTGAATAATAAAGAAATATGTGAAATATTAATGATACTGGATTTATATATATATATATATATGTCATCTACTTAATTCCATTCAATTCCATAAGGAAGCAAAAACAGCATTCATGCGTACGTATGACCTACCGTCTCCATGAACGGTGCATTTCATTCCATTTATTGATATATCATATATATATGTATATGATGAATATATATTATATATAAGTAATTTTTTACATTATGGAATTAAGTAAATCAGTATATAAGTAATAATATCAAGAACAACAAGTCGAAACACCTATGATAAATGAAACGATTTTACCCAAAACGCTGCTTTAACATTGAATTTACAAAAGAACGGGTAATATAAAGTCATAAGTGAACCATATATGGTATCATAACAATGAATATGATTCTGTAATAAGTCAATGACATTATGTAAATCGTTATACAGGAGGTTCGGATACATATGAAGCATATCGGACATAAGGTATGGGATAACTTTTCCAATCTCGCTCTTATCCGAGATTGTTTATTCGTGAGTATTTACAGGGGTTTTTGTTATCTTCCATGCCACTGTTTTCTAGAAATGTTTTCATGTATGTTTAATGACCTTTTTACCCATTTTTGAATTTTACCACATTTTATGAAAGTAATCTTACTTTTGTTTACCACACGTGGAACTTTTTGACTTTTCCGACAAATGTACGAGGAGAATGTTATTTTTAACTTATAAGGCATGAACGGAATTTTTATAATTTCATAACGCCTCATTTTCAGGAAGCTTAATCTACATGATTTCATGATTATTTTCTAAAAAACCCCTTTTCTTTTAAAATTTCATGGCATTTTGTGAAAAGAAAATGATTTTGAAGAAGAAAGGATATTTTTCTCAAGAATTCATTTCATGTGTTTTATGGAAACTATTTTCCATATAAATTGAAATTATTTAATATTTTTATGTTTCAATTATAATGTCTCCATTATTTATATGGTTTGATTTTTCTTATGATGAAATGATATCCATTTTTTATATGGATTATGTTATGCTAGCATGATGTTTAAGAATATTATTCTATTACATGGGTTATGCTATGATGTATGATTTATGATTTTGTGGAACACAAAAGAATGATTTCATTATTAGATGGGTGGGACATATACCTCCCTTCAATTAATTGGGTAAAGATTTATTTCTCATGAGATAGACATGGCTGGAACGGTAAGTTAATCTGGTTCAGTGATACAGGACTGGAACGAGGCGTGAACTCGATTCAGAAAGGGAATTTATCCAATAAGATGGTCTTGGCATCAATGCCTTGGCTACTATGGAAATAATATCATGTGCTTAATGGTTTTCAACAATTACATATTTTATTCCCATTCTATTTTATCATGATTGATTTTCCATTATGATATATGCCTTACGTACTTCCAAGATTTATGTCTTTGCTCCAGATTTTGATGTTTAGATTTTATGTTCATGTTTTTGCATTCAAATGTTTATGGATTGTTTTATGTTCTCTATGTTTACCCTTACTGAGCATTTGAGCTCACCCTTTTCATGTTTTCTTTTCCTCAGTATATGAATAATGGTTTTAGGTAAGAAAACCAAAAAGGGGAATATCTTTATGGGAGATGTTGAAGATCTTTCACCAGGATTAGAAGATTTCGTTCCAAGTTTCCAAAGTCACTAAACTAATACAGTCTTTGGGCATCCGTTTTTTCCATGTATTAAGTATTCCGAAAAAGTAATGTAATGTCCATGTACTTTAAGCTTTGGGTCTCTACGGTTGGTATCAGAACGAAGGTTTAGTTAACCTTTGGAAACTAGGATGCCAAAACTTTTGTGAAATCCCTAGAGATATTTCTAAGCTATGTCTAGGGATGTCCCTAAGGATAATTATATGTATAGGTTATAATCCTAGAATTATGGTAACGATCTTAGAATTAAACCTAAGATGTTAGATATTGAAGGTACTCCACCTTTATTATGTTGTTTTCCTAGTATGATTTTTTCCTCTCACACTATTCTTTTTGGGTTTTAGAAAATGGATAGAAATGGGAAGATTCGGAGTAATAGAGGATATGATGGACAATGGAATGATATTCATCATGAGACACCAAATTAAATGGGATTTGGAAGTCCAAACATTGTTATTATGCCTAATCAGCAATCTCATAACATGATCAGTAATCTCAACTTTGGTAAGTTTCCTGACTCGGCTAATAAGATAAAGTTGGAGTTTCATGATGATTATAGAGGAAATAAAGTTCAATTCCCCTCATGTAAATAATGTGGGAAGAGGCATCAGGGAGAATGTTTCAAAAGAACCAGAAGATGCTTTGGGTGTGGAAAAGAAGGACACAAAGCCATTAATTGTAAAGGAAAAGGTTCAGTTAACACCATAGACAAGGATAATGGTATTGCTAAGTCATCAATAATGGTTAAATGTTTTAAATGTGGAATGTATGGAAATTATGAAAACAAATTCCCTAAAAGAAAATCTCATGAAGGGAATCAGCATGGTCGTATGGGTAGTATTCATATTGATGATGATGAAGAGACTAAAAATGATATATGAGATGAAAGAAATGACGAAGCTCCGTCAGTGGTTTAAGAAGGTAGTGGGATGATTTATGTTTATGAAGAGTTATGTTGTATAGGTAATGGTACTTTATAATAAAGACACATCTATGGATTGTTACACTATTGTTTCTTCTAATGTATTTGAATGTATATGTTGAATGGTACTGGTAACCATGAAAGTTTATTCAGATATTTTTTGGAAAGTAGATGATATGTGAATAATGAAGAGATAAGGAGACAATGATATGTTTGATAGTATTCATGAGCTCATGATTGATATAAGGACTAAGTGATATCATGGATTGAGTATATAGAATTTTTGGGATGTGGAAAGAGTTAACTTCAGACAGAACTCATGTTTTTACTATGGTTCTATGGTAATTCATGTTTCACAAGAATACATGATTAAGGTATTCACATGTTTGGAATGTGACCAACAAGATATATCATATGATAAATGATGGTATTCACATGCTCGGTAGATGACATTTCAAGTAATCATTATCTTTATACTATGAGATTGGACAGAAGTATTTTGGATAAACCTAAAGATTGGAATAGATTAAGATAGATATCAGATAGTTTTGTTTAAGGCTAGAACTTTTTTTATGATATAATAGTATAGTTTTAGAAAAAGGACAACCTGTAGGACCGGTGACAACCCATCGCATCGCACAAGGATGCGGGAATCAAACCAACAACCAAAATGTGACATGCCTTTATCGCCTATCACTGGCCTACAAGAAGTCCCTGGTTAGTAGAAACTAGTTTTATTAAGTGCTATGATAGATGAAGTATAAGTCCACTTTAGCAACCATATACGATTAATCTCATCATATATGGACTTATGTATATTTAATAAATTGTGCTAAAATTTTGCGATAGAAACAGATGGAATGACCTATCATTATATCACATGATCTGCTAACACATCACGAATGAAAAATTCAACTTCATTTCTTTAAGAGATGAAGTGGAAATTGTTCAAGGAACGAACAACAATGAGATTGTACCAAAATCATGTAAGTATTTCTTTTAATTCAACAATTCTTAAACATTAGGGAAATGATATTGAAAAACAAAAAAGTTTTCCTAGTGCTCTTATATCTAATGAATCAGATGGTACCTTAGATCATCACAATTTTATGGCTTTGTGACTATTGGATTTTTCATAGCCATGTTCTCTACCACTCTCCATCAGAACTTGATGGTTCGATTTCTCTTCCATATCCATATTTTCACCTATGATCTCCTATGTGGGAACCCAAGTGATGAGTTTCTTTGGGTATCCGTTTTGTTTCTAATGTTCATTTTTTAAAAGTAAGTTTTAGTATTCCTTTTTACAATGTGGGTTTCTATGAAAAAACATTCATGTAGAAAACCATTTATAACCCCGAAGAATTTCGAAGGCGAAATTCATTTTATGGAGGGTAGAATGTAACACCCCGAGATTTTATGAGATATATTATTTGGATGTCTTTTATAATACACTACACCAAGATTAGCTTGTACTATACAAAACACCATATTAGCATTCAGTATACGCAACACTATTCTTGGCTCGTGTTACACACAAATTCATGTTCTTTTTGTGGAAATTATTCTACGCAGCTTTAAGTATAGATTTTTTTTAATGTATAAATGAAAAATGTTTTGATTATGTTATACGCAAACACCAAACAGAGATTTCACTACACACAGCCCTAACTTGGCTTGAATTACACGCAATAAAGACCTTCTTCGATAGCGTGTGTAGTATGCAATACCAAGTTTCACTAAATGAGATATTATTATAATATTATTATGAACTAGCAGTTATGAATAGTAATACCCACTTTTTGAAATTTTATAAATTTTATCTTTCAAAATGAACTTAATTTTTGGATTCTGAATATCGAAATTAGTCTAGGGTGAATTTTTTGTATTTTTCTGAAAACTTTCAATTTTTGATGAATAATGAAAACACTGGGTTACTATTTAAAAATCGAATTTTTATTTAAATAATTATTTATTTTATTTAAATTTATTTTAGGTAAAAATTGATACATAATACCTATATAAGTTCAATGTAACTCATTGGAGTCATTTTATAATAATTTTAGATATAAAAAATTTTTGTTGAACTTTTCACCGTCTTTTACCTACCTCTTAGGAGCTTTTTGAAAACATACATAAAACTTAATTTTACCGCTTCTGTGAGTGGAATTTCGAAAATCTGAGAGACACGGTTAATATCAAGGAGTAAAATTTGGTTCAATAAGATAAAAATATTTTTTGGTGAATAGTAATGTTTTACTTTTATTTACCACGGTTAAAAGTAAATATGGTAATTAAGGGTAAAAATGATATTATTATTACCCTAACATATGTCCTAATTCTATGGGAGAAGTATAATTCGACCAAAAACAACCTTAGGAATATAATATTATCACTTAGGTTCACTTGGATTAGATTAGGACATTTATTATTATTTTATTTAAAAAAGAGTTAGAATAGTTAAAATCAATGTTTAATAAGTAAAACATTTTTAATATAGGGATATACATAAGATAAATTAGACTATAAATATTCATTAGAAAGATAAAAATATTTCCTAAATAATTTTATTTTATGTATAATTTTTAGACATTAAATAATTTAATTTATTTATAACACAATGATGATGCAACAATTACCTTATTAATGAAATATTTACATAATTGATGTTATAAATACCCAAATAAATGTAATTTTATACTTTTTATGAATTAAAATAATATTATAGGTTAATATGACATGTTATTATTGATTTAATTAACTTTTTTAGAACTAACCATGTTTTTATGAGTTTTAAGAAAATAAAATACCAAATAGTGTCAAAATTGACATAAAATAGCTTTTAAAACAAATATTATATTATTAATTGTTATTTTATTCCTAAAAATCAAAGGTTCGGCCAAATGACTTATATAAGGATATATATATTAATAATGAACCACTTGGGGTTCTTTATTCTTGTTATAGTAATTTTATTAACCATGTAGTGTAAGAAAACAAAAAGACACGGTAAAAGTTATATTATTTAACTTAGAGTTAAATCTAAATGATAAGGATAAAATAGTAACCTAAACTTGTCTAAAACATATTTGTTGAGATTATTTAGACCCATAACCACCTTAGCTTTGAAATAAATCAATTTGGAGTTATTAAAAACTGAATATGACTTTATTATAAAATAATATTTTATGTTTTTTCAAAGGTGCCCCTCTCCTCCCTTATAAAAAGGGAACCCCTTCCCTCTTCTCTTAAAACATTTTTGAGCCTTTAAGCTCGGCCAACCCCTTCCCATTTCTCTTATCCACTTCCATAGAAACATTAAGGAGGTTATGTCCTTCTCAAAAGACCAACTCTACTTCCTTAAGAGGAATCTTAAAGGATGTGCATCGAAGAAGAGGTAATCTCTTCTTCTGATTCTCTCTAGTTTATTTCTTCTTCTACTTCTCATTATTTAGTTGTATCATTATAAAGTAAAAACATCAGTATTAATTATATACTAATATGTTATTATAAATATGAAACAAACATATTTCACCTTCTATCCATCCTACAGAAAACGAAATCACCACGCGTGCGTACGTACGGAATACCGTCTCCACGCCGTGGTGTAATCTGTTTTCGACCACCACCTTACCTGGATGGGTATAATGGTGTAAATAAATAACTATATATTATTATTGTAAAGTGATATTGATTATTAAATATTATACATACACTTAAATAAAATTCCACGATAATGGGAATGATATCATCGCTCGGGCGTACGTACGGACTACCGTCTCTACGACGTGATGAGATTCATTCTCCATGTTAACCATTCATGAATGATTATAAAGTATGTGTACTGAATAATAATGAAATATATGAAATAATAATGATAATTTATTTATGTTTATATATATATGTATTTCATCTACTTAATTCCATTCAATTCAATAAGGAAATAAAAACAGCGCTCATGCATACGTACGACCTTCCGTCTCCATGAACGGTGTATTTCATTCCATTTATCGATCTATCATATATATATATGTATATTATGAATATATATTATATATAAATCATTTTTTACATTCTTTAATTCATTAAATCATGATATAAGTAATAATATCAATAACAACAAGTCGAAACACGTACGATAAATGAAACGATTTTACCCAAAACGCTGCTTTAACATGGAATTTACAAAATAACGGGTAATATAAAGTCATAAGTGAACCATATATGATATCATAACAATGAACATGATTCTGTAATAATTCAATGACATTATTTAAATCATTATAGAGGAGGTTCAGATACATATGAATCATATCAGACATAAGGTAAGGGATAACTTTTCCAATCTCGCTCTTATCCGAGATTGTTTATTAATAAGTATTTACTAGGGGTTTCGTTATCATCGTTGTGCCTATTTTATAAAAATGTTTTCATGTATTTTTAAGGGCCTTTTTAAACATTTTTTAATTTTACAACATTTTATTAAAGGAATATTTCTTTTGTTTACCACACGAGGAACTTTTTGACTTTTTCGACAAAAGTATGAGGAGAATGTTATTTTTTAACTTATACGGCGTGAACGGAATTTTTACAGTTTCATAACGCCTCATTTTCATGAAGATTACTCTACAAGATTGCATGATTATTTTCAAAAAACCATTTTCTTTTAAAATTTCGTGGCATTTTGTGAAAAGAAAATGATTTTGAAGAAGAAAGGATATTTTCCTCAAGAATTCATTTCAAGTGTTTTATCAAAACTATATTCCATATAAATTGACATTATTTAATATGTTTATGTTGAAATTATAATGTCTCCATTATTTATATGGTTTGATTTTTCTTATGATGAAAGGATATCCATTTTTATATGGATTATGTTATGATGGCATGATGTTTAAGAATCCCATTCTATTACATGGGTTATGCTATGATGTATGATTTATGATTTTGTGGAACATGAAAGAATGATTTCAATGTTATATGGGTGGGACCTATATCTCCCTCCAATGCATTGGGTAAAGATTTATATCTCATGAGATATACATGGCTGGAATGGTATGTTATTCCGGTTCAGTGATACAGGACTGGAACGAGGCATGAACTCGATTCAAAAAGGGACTTTGTCCACTAAGATGGTCTTGGAAGCAATGCCTAGGCTACTATGGAAATCATATCATGTGCTTAATGGTTTTCCACATTTACATGTTTTATTCTCATGCTATTTATCATGATTGATGTTCCTTTATGATATATTCCTTACGTACTTCCAAGTTTAATTTCTTTGCTCATGATTTTGATGTTTATATTTTATGTTCAAGTTTTTTCATTCAAATGTTTATGGATTGTTTTATGTTCTCTATGTTTACCCTTACTGAGCCTTTGAGCTCTCCCTTTTTTTGTTTTCTTTTCCCCATGATATAAAGAAAGGTTTTAGGTAAGAAAACCAAAAAGGGGAAGATCTTTATGGGAGATGTTAACGATCTTTCACCATGATTAGATGATTTTGTTCCGAGTTTCCAATGACGCTAAACTAATAAAGTATTTGGGAATCTGTTTTTTTCATGTATTAAGTATTCCGAAAAAGTAATGTAATGTCCATGTACATCAGGATTTGGGTCTCTATAATCCAGGGATGATTCAAGGTACGATATGTGTCTTTTCTACTCTAATTTTCGTACTGATAGACACAAGTTCTAGTCATTCCTTCCTAACCAAATATTGTATACGAGACCATTATATTCCTATAGATCCTTTGACTCGACACTTATGCTTGGAGACACCTACTGAAGAATATTTTATGATCACATATCTATGCCTACGTTTAAATTTACCCTTTGAGGTAATTGTTTTAGTTGGAACCACTTGGAGGAAGTGTCGAGGCCTTACGAAATCATTCTTAGAATGGATAGGTTATCTTCTATGCATGCCTAGATTAACTATTTTAGGATAAGGGTACGGTGTTTCCACATTGATGGAATGAGTTTTTCCTTTATCATTGAAAAGTAAACTCATGCAGCATAAGATGGACTCATGCATATGAGGGTGCATCAAATCACTCATAAATTGGTTATCCTGACCCTCGGCGGAGCAAATTTTATGAGTTTCGGGTTCCCAGCAGTAGTGGTGGAGTACAAGGACATCCTCCTAGAGGATGTTCCCAAATTACCTTCCCCTTAGGAGATTTAATTCTACATAAACTTACACCCTAGGAAGGCACATATATCCTCACCATCATATCAGATACAACCTTCATAGATTTGTGAGATGAGGGTGTAGTTGGAGGATTTGAAAAGCAAGGGTTTCGTGAGACCTGGTGTTTCACCCTAGGTGGCCCCAGTGTTGTTTTCCAAAAAAAGAAGATATGAGCTTGAGGTTGTGTGTGGACTTCCGGCCCCTAAACTAGTTCACCATTAAGAAAAAGTATCCACTACCGAGGTTCGATGAACTCTTTGACCAGTTGAGAGGGTCATGATGGTTCCCAAAGGTTTACCTTCAATCAGGCTATCAAGAGTTGTGATTACGAGATGCGGATATATTGAAGATTGATTTCAGATACTACTACTGTCATTATGAGTACTTAGTGATTCCCTTTTTCATGAATAACACCCCAGTAGTTTTCATGGGACTCATGAACCAGATATTCCAGTCCTACATAGACCAGTTCGTGGTAGTCTTCGTCGACGATATCCTTGTGTACTCGAAATCCGTGGAGGAGTATGCGAGACACATAAGGATGGTTTTGGATGTACTCTGAGAGCCCCCACTTTATGGGAAACTCACAAAGTCCCAGTTTGGGATTTGGGTGGTCTAGTTTTTTGGACATGTTATCACATAGAATGAAGTAGCAGTGGACCCATCCAATGTTGATGCAGTGTTAGCAAGGGAACCACCTAGGAGCGTAATGGAGGTTCGGAGTTTCCTTGGGCTGGAAGGATATTACCAAAGATTCATACCCGATTTCTCTAGTATATCAGTACCTATGACAGCTTTGACCTGAAAGGGGCAACCTTTCATGTGGATTAAGAAGTGCCAGTAGTATTTCCCACATTTGATATATATTTTGACGAGCACTCGAATCATGATATTTCTGGAGGAGGGTTTCAAGTACATAGTGTTCCGCGATTCTTCAGGAAATGGTATTTCTTATGTCCTAATGCATAGGTGGTGATTAACTATGTTTCATTCCAGTTGATACCACATGAACATAACTACGTGACTCGTGATCATGATCTTGCAGCGGTAGTATTCGCATTGATGATGTAAAGACACTACCTAATGGGCAAGCAGTTTATCTTCTACTCTAATCATAAGAGTCTCAAGTATATCATCTCTTAGAAGGACATGAACTTTAGATGGAGGTGGTGGGAATATTTACTCCAGTATTATGACTTTGAAATCATCTATACTCATGGGAAGGGGACTATGGTGGAGGATTCTCTCAACAGGAGTTCAAGTTCGTAGTTGCTGGATAAGGCATCAGAGCAGTTGGCCTCATTGTAGTTGTTTTTTATTGATTGAGATGGGGGTGCTTTCATCCAATCGATGGTTGTTACCCCTACACTCTTAAAGAGAGCCAGGGAGGTGCATCTTGGGGATACCAACAACGAGACTCTACATGCTCAGTTATCCACAGGACATGCTCCTGATATATATTTTAAAGGTGGGGAGCATGTTGTTATTTTTAGAGGACACATAGTTATACTAGTGACATTGCGGGAGGACGTTTTGAGGGAGTTCTGCACATCCTCTTTGGTAGTACATCCCAGTGTGGAGAATATGTACCAAGACCTCTGATGTCAGTTTCAGTGGACAAGAATGAATACGGGGGTTGTGGAGTTCATTTATTGGTACCTCACTTGTTAGCAAGTTAAGGCTGGGCAACAGGTTATAATGGGTTTGTCTCAACCCCTTGAGATTATAGAGTGGAAGTGGGATGGGATATATATGGACTTCATAATGGTTTTACCACGTATGTCCAAGGGACACAATACCATTTGGGTGATTGTTGACCGACTCACAAAGTCGGCCCACTTTTTAACTATCTGGGATTGGAGTTCATTAGAGAGCCTAGAACACCTCTATGTGTAGAAGATAGTTCGGATTCACGATGTTCCATAGAAGATTTTTTCAGATCATGATGCTAATTTCACATCCCAAATGTGGAAGGGATTGTAGGAAGAATTTGGGACTCAGTTATGCTTGATCACGACATTTCATCCCCAAAAAGATGGCCAGAAAGAGAGGACCATTCAGGTTCTAGAGGACATGTTGTGGGTCTACATCTTGAACTTTGGTCATAGTTTGTAGGATCACCTATCACTAATTGAGTTTGTGTACAACAATAGCTACCACTCCACCATTGGTATTGAATTGTTTGAGGCTCTGTATGGGAAACCCTATAGGTCACCACTTTGATGGGCTCACCCAAGAGAGTCAGTACTCATGGTCCCAGAGTTGGTACGAGCTACTACTGAGAAGGTTAAGATCATCCAGGAGTGTACGAAGACTATTCAGAGCTAGAATAAGTTTTATGCCAAAAGAAAATGGAGGACCTTGGAGTTTAAGGAGGGATACCATGTGTTCCTTAGGGTCTCACCTCAACGTGCATTGTAGAGATTTGGTCAGGTTGGCATGTTATCTCTAAGGTTTATAAGCCATTTTCAGATACTGAGTGGAGTGGTTGAGGTAAAGTACCACCTATCTATACCCCTAATGTTTCATCAGGTACATTAAATCTTCCCTGTTTTGTATTTGAGTAGGTACGTGCACGGCCCATCGCATGTCATCGACTGGGGCGAGCTAGACATTGAAGATGGGGCGACTTTTTTGGAGAACCCAGTGGAGATTGAGGATCAGAAGGAGAGGATCCTTCATGGAAGATTTATTCCCTTATTTTGTGTTCGATGGCAGCACGAGAATATCCAAGAGTTCACGTGGGAATGGGAGGCTCAGATTCGTGCACAGTACCCACATATTTTTGCGTAGACTTTTGTTTTGGATTTTTGGGGATGTAAAGCCTTAAGGTGGGTAGAATGAAATGTCCCATATTTTTTCATGTATTATTTTTAAATACTATATGGAATTATTTTGAGACTAAGAACTAATATGGAATGTGATTCTGAGGCTCGATGTGCCTAGAATAATTGTTTGAAAGAAATATTAAACTTTAAATAGCACAGGTGAGCAGTTTTCCCGAAAAAGTTGAAAAAATTCTAAACATTTTCCTGGATTAGAATTATGATGGAATCATTATGTTCATAGCAAAAATTTTACCGTTGGTGAGTCCTAACATCATCCGACACAGGTTGATTGTAAAAGATTGTTTTTTTACATTTTAAGGAGTAAAATAAATTAAAAGAATTTATTTTATTTTGACGTTATGAAGTGACACAGTGATTAATTTTATTTTATTAATGACTTTTTGTGAATTTATGTTCATAAACATAACCTTGTAATTCCCCTAAGATGTAGATAAGGTCTACTGGAGAAAATGTTGGTGAACGACGATGAATCGAAAACCTCAGATTCAGTGGAACAAGGATCGATGATGACACAACTTCGCTCTTCATCAATGATCGTTCCAACTCGAGGTAGGGAATTGTGATTTCAGTTTTAATTTCCCTTTTATTATAATCATCAATGAACCTGGATGAAGAGAAAAGTAGCGTCATTATCGATCCTTGATCCATCAAATCTAAGGTTTTCGGTTAATCGTCGTTCACCAACATTTTCTCTAGTGGACATTATCTAAATCTTAGGGGAATTACAGGGTTATGGTGATGACCATAAATTCACAAAAAGCCATTAATAAAATAAAATGAATCACTGTGTCTCTTCATAACGTCAAAATAAAATAAATTATTTTATTTTATTTTACTCTTTAAAATGTACAAAAACAATCTTTTACAATCGACCTGTATCAGATGATGTTAGGACTCACCAAGGGTAAAAATTTTCAATGAACATAATGATGCCATCATAATTCTAATCCAGGCACCTGTTTAGAAGTTTTTTAACTTTTTCTGGAAAACTGGTCACCTGTGCTATTTAAAGTTTAATATTTCATTCAATCAATTATTCCAGGCACATCGAGCCTCAAAATCACATGCCATCTTAGTTCATAGTCTCAAAATAATTCCATATAGTATTTAAAAATAATACATGAAAAAATATGGGACAGTTCATTCTACCCACCTTAAGGCTTTACATCCCCAAAAATCTAAAACAAAAGTCTACGCAAAAATATGTGGGTACTGTGCACGAATCTGAGCCTCCCACTCCCACGTGCACTCTTGGATATTCCCGTGCTACCCCCGAACCCAAACTAAGGGAATAAATCTTCCATGAAGGATCCACTCCTTCTGATCCTCAATCTCCACTGGGTGCTCCAAAAAAGTCGCCTCATCTTCAATGTCTAGCTCACCCCAGTCGATGACATGCGATGGCCCATGCACGTACCTACTCAAATACAACATAGTGAACATTTAATGTACCCGATGAAACTTCAGGGGTATAGATAGGTGGTACTTTACCTCAACCACTCCACTCAGTATCTGAAAAGGGCTAATAAACCATAGAGATCACATGCCAGCCTGACCAAATCTCTACAACGCACGTTGAGGTGAGACCCGAAAGAACACATGGTCTCCCTCCCTAAACTCCAAGGTCCTCCATTTTCTTTCGGCATACAACTTATTCTAGCTCTTAATAGTCTTCATACAATCCTGGATGATCGTAACCTTCTCAGTAGTAGCTCATACCAACTCTGGGACCATGAGTACTGACTCTCTTGGCTTAGCCCATCAAAGTGGTGACCTATAGGGTTTCCCATACAGAGCCTCAAACAATTCCATACCAATGGTGGAGTGGTAGCTATTGTTGTACGTAAACTCAATTAGTGATAGGTAATCCTACAAACTATTCCCAAAGATCAAGATGTAGACCCACAACATGTCCTCTAGAACCTGAATGGTCCTCTCTTTCTGGCCATCTTTTTGGGGATGAAATGTTGTGATCAAGCATAACTGAGTCCCAAATGCCTCCTATAATCCCGTCCACAATTGGAATGTGAAATTAGCATCATGATCTGAAAAAATCGGCTATGGAACATCGTGAATCCGAACTATCTTCTGCACATAGAGTCATTCTAGGCTCTCTAATGAACTCTAATCCCAGATAGTTAGGAAGTGGGACTACTTGGTGAGTCGGTCAACAATCACCCAAATGGTATTGTGTCCATTGGACATACGTGGTAAAACCATTATGAAGTCCTTCGATATCCCATCCCACTTCCACTCTATAATCTCAAGGGGTTGAGACAAACCCATTATAACCTGTTTCCCAGCCTTAACTTGCTAACATGTGAGGTACCAAGAAATGAACTCCACAACTCCCTTATTCATTCTTGTCCACTAAAACTGACATCAGAGGTCTTGGTACATATTCTCCAAACCTGGATGTACTACCAAAGAGGATGTGCATGACTCCCTCAAAACGTCCTCCTACAATGTCACTGGTATAACTATGTGTCCTATAAAAATAACAACATGCTCCCCACCTTTAAAATATATATCAGGAGCATGTCCTGTGGATAACTGAGCATGTAGAGCCTCGTTGTTAGTATCCCCAAGATGCACCTCTCTGGCTCTCTTTAAGAGTGTAGGGGTAACAACCATCGATTGGATGATAGCACCCCCATCTCAATCAATAAAAAATAACTACAATGAGTCCAACTGCTCTGATGCCTTATCCAGCAACTGCAAACTTGAACTCCTGTTGAGAGAATCCTCCACCATAGTCCCATTCCCAGGAGTATAGATGATTTCAAAGTCATAATCCTGGAGTAAATATTTCCACCACCTCCATCTAATGTTCAGGTCCTTCTAAGATATGATATACTTGAGACTCTTATGATTAGAGTAGAAGATAAACTGCTTTCCCATCAGGTAGTGTCTTTACATCATCAATGTGAATACTACTGCTGCAAGCTCAATATCATGATTCACGTAGTTATATTCATGTGGTATCAACTGGAATGAAACATAGTTAATCACCACCAATTCATTAGGACATAAGCAAGACCATTTCCTGACGAATCGTGGAATACTATGTACTCGAAACCCTCCTCCAGAAATCTCAAGATTCGAGCGCTCGTCAAACTCTATATCAATTGTGGGAAATACTACTAGAACTTCTCTATCCACATGAAAGGATACCCCTTTCAGGTCAATGTTTTCATAGGTGCTGATATACTAGAGAAATCAGGTATGAATCTTTGGTAATATCCTTCCAGCCCAAGGATACTCCGCACCTCCGTCACGCTCCTAGGTGGTTCCCTTGCTAACACTGCATCAACCTTGGATGGGTCCACTGCTACATCATTCACTGAGATAACATGTCCAAAAAAACTAGACCACCCAAATCCCAAACTGGGACTTTGTGAGTTTCCCGTAAAGTTGGGGCTCTTAGAGTACATACAAAACCATCCTTAAGTGTCTCGCATACTACTCCATGGATTTCGAGTACACAAGGATATTGTCGATGAAGACTACCATGAATTGGTCTATGTAGGACAGGAATATCTGGTTCATGAGTCCCATGAACACTAATGGGGTGTTATTCATGAAAAAGGGAATCACCAAGTACTCATAATGACTATAGCAGTATCTGAAATCCATCTTCAATATATCCTCATCTCGTAATCACAGTTGGTGATAGCCCGATTGAAGGTAAACCTTTGAGAACCATCATGAACATCTCAACTGGTCAAAGAGTTCATCGAACCTCGGTAGTGGATACTTTTTCTTAATGGTCAACTAGTTTAGGTGTCGGATGTCCACAAACAACCTCAAGCTCCTATCTTCCTTTTTTGGAAAACAAAACTGGGACCACCTAGGGTGAAACACCAGGTCTCACGAAACCCTTTCATTTCAAATCCTCCAACTACACCCTCATCTCACAAATCTATGAAGGTTCTATCCGATATGATGGTGAGGATATATGTGCCTTCCTAGGGTGTAATTTGATGTAGAATTCAATCTCCTGATGGGGAGGTAATTAGGGAACATCTTCTAGGAGGATGTCCTTGTACCCCACCACTACTGCTGGGAACCAGAAACTCATAAAATTTGCTCCACCGAGGGTCAGGATAGCCAATTTATGAGTGAATGGTTGCACCCTCATATGCATGAGTCCATCTTATTCTACATGAGTTTACTTTTCAATGATAAAGGAAAACCTCATTCCATCACTACGGACACACCGTACCCTTATCCGAAAATAGTTAATCTAGGCATGCACAGAAGATAACCAACCCATTATAAGAATGATGTCGTAAGGCCTCGACACTTCCTCCAAGTGGTTCCAACTAAAACTCTTACCACAAAGGGTAAATTTACACGTAGGCATAGATATTTGATCATAAAATATTCTTCAGTAGGTGTCTCCAAGAGTAAGTGTCGAGTCAAAGGTTCTACATGAATATCATGGTCTCGTATACGATATTTGGTTAGGAAGGAATGACTATAACTTGTGTCTATCAGTAAGAAAATTAGAGTAGAAAAGACACAGATCGTACCTTGATTCATCCCTGGACTGTAGAGACCCAAAGCATGATGTACATGGACATTACATTACTTTTTAGGAATACTTAATACATGAAAAAAATAGATTCCCAAATACCATATTAGTTTAGTGTCTTTGGAAACACGGAACTAAATCTTCTAATCATGGTGAATGATCTTCAACATCTCCCATAAAGATCTTCCCCTTTTTGGTTTTCTTACCTAAAACCTTTCTTTATATCCTGGGAAAAGAAAACATAAAAAGGGTGAGCTCAAATGCTCAGTAAGGGTAAACATAGAGAACATAAAACAATCCATAAACATTTGAATGCAAAAACATGAACATAAAATATAAACATCAAAATCTTGAGCAAAGACATTAATATTGGAAGTACGTAAGGCATATATCATAAAGGAACATCAATCATAATAAAATAGCTTCATAATAAAACATGTAATTGTGGAAAACCATTAAGAACATGACATGATTTCCATAGTAGCCAAGGCATTGCTGCCAAGACCATCTTAGTGGAAAAGTCCCTTTCTAAATCGAGTTCACGCCTCGTTCCAGTCTTGTATCACTGAACCGGATTAACATACCATTCCAGCCATGTCTTTCTCATGAGATATAAATCATTACCCAATGCATTGGAGGGAGATATAGGTCCCACCCATCTAATATTGAAATCATTCTTTCGTGTGCCACAAAATCATAAATCATACATCATAGCATAACCCATGTAATAGAATGGGATTCTTAAACATCATGCCATCATAACATAATCCATATAAAAAATGGATATCCTTTCATCATAAGAAAAATCAAACCATATAAATAATGGAGACATTATAATTTCAACATAAACATATTAAATAATGTCAATTTAGACGAAAAATAGGTTTGATAAAACACTTGAAATGAAATCTTGAGGAAAATATCCTTTCTTCTTCAAAATCATTTTATTTTGACAAAATTCAATGAAATTTTAAAAGAAAAGGGTTTTTTTAAAAATAATCATGAAATCTTATAGACTAATCTTCATGAAAATGAGGCGTTATGAAACTGTAAAAATTCCGTTCACGCCGTATAAGTTAAAAAAACATTCTCCTCGTACTTTTGTCGAAAAAGTGAAAAAGATCCTCGTGTGGTAAACAAAAGTAAGATTCCTTTCATAACATGTGGTAAAATTAAATTTTTTTAAAAAGGCCCTTAAAAATACATGAAAACATTTTTAGAAAATAGGTACATGGATGATAACAAAAACCCTATTAAATACTTACTAATTGTAACAGCCCAAGATTTTATAAAAAAATATTCTTTTTAATTTTATTAAAGTCTTGTGTTGTACGCTACACCAAAAGGAGCTTGCAGAACACGCATCCTTGACTTGCCTTGCATTACACGCAATCACGTACTTCCTCGATAGCGTGTGTAATACGCAATACCGAGTTTCACTAAACAATGATATGCTATTAAAACTAGCCGTTATGAATAGTAATAATCACTTTTTGAAATTTTATAAATTTTATTTTTCAAAATGGACTTCATTTTTGGACTCAGAATATCGAAATTAGCCTAGGGTGAAATTTTGGTATTTTTCTGAAAACTTTCAATTTTTGATGAATAGTGAAACCACTAAGTGGTAGGTTAAAAACTAAATTTTGCAAAAAACTTAATTTTACCGCTTCTGTAAATAGAATTTCGAAAATCCGAGAGACACGGTTAATATCAAGGACTAAAATGTGGTTCAATGAGATGAAAATAATTTTTTGGTGAATAGTAACTTTTTACTTTTTTTACCGCGGTTAATAGTAAATTGGGTAACTAAGGGTAAATATGATATTAATATTACCCTAACACATGTCATAATTCTATTGGACAAGTGTAATTCGACCAAAAACAAACTTAGGAATAAACTATGACCATTTAGGCCCACTTGGATTAGATTAGGACATTTATTATTAATTTATTTAAAGAAGGGTTAAAATAGTTAAAATCAAAGTTTAATAAGTAAATCATTTATAATATGGGTTTATACATAAGATAAATTCGATTGTAAATATTCATTAGAAATCTAAAAAGATTTCCTACATGATGGTATTTTATTTGTAATTTTTAGACATTAAATAAGTTAATTTATTTATGACACAAAGATGATGCAGTAATTATCTTATTAATGAAATATTGACATAATTGATAATATAAATACCAAAATAAATGTAATTTAAGACTTTTTATGAATTCCACTAATTTTCTAGGTTACTATGATATATTAATGTTGATTTAATAAACTTGGTTCGAACATATATTTCTGTTATGACTTTCACAAAAATCATATATCAAATAGTGTCAAAATTGACACAAAATAGTTTTTAAATCAAATATTATATTATTAATTGTTATTTTATTCCTAAAAATCTAACGTTCGGCCAAATGACTTAGATAAGGATATATGTATTAATAATAAACAATTTGGGGTACGTTTGGCTTGATATAGTATGTTTATTAACCTTATAGTATAAGAACACAAGAAGACACGGTAAAAGTAAAATTATTTAACTTAATGTTAAATCTAAATGATAAGGTTAAAATAGAAACCTAAACTTGTCTAAATTCTATTGGATGAGAGGGTTTCGACCCATACCCACCTTAGCCTCGAAATAAATCAATTTGGAGCTAATTAAAACCGAACTTGACATTATAATAAAATAATATTTTGAGATATTCCTAAGGTGCCCCTCTCCTCCCTTATAAAAGGACACCTCCTCCCCCTCCTCCTCACACCAATTTGAGCACTCAAGCTCGGCCAAACCCTGCCAAAATCTCTTCTACACTTCCCTAGAAACATACTAGAGGTTCTGGTATCCCTAAAAGACCAATTGTAGTACCCTAAGAGGAGGTCTCAAAGAGGCGCTTCAAAGAAGAGGTAATTACCGTTACCAATTCTTTCATCTTTATTTCTTCTTACACTTCTTCTTCTTATGTTGTTTCATTATGAAGGAATAACATCAGTATTACTCATATACTGATATGTTATTATAAGTATGAAACAACCCTATTTCACAATCTATCCATCCTACGGAAAAAGAAATCACCGCGCGTGCGTACGTACGGAATACCGTCTCCACGCTGTGGTGTAATCTATTTTTCCACCATCACCTTACATGGATGGGTATAATGGTGCAAAGAATAACTATACATAGTTATTACAACATCATATTGATTCTGATATATTGTATAATCCACTCCAATTCAATTCAATAATTATGGAAATGATATCATCGCTCGTGCGTACGTACGGAATACCGTCTCCACGACGCGATGAGATTCATTCTTAATGATTAACCATTCATGAATGATTATAAAGTATATATAATAAGTACTAATGAAATATATGACATAATAATGATACTGGATTTATGTATATATATATATGTATGTCATCTACTTACTTCCATTCAAGACAATAAAGAAAGAAAAACAGCGTTCATGCGTACGTACGGACTACCGTCTCCATGAACGGTGTTTTTCATTTCATTTATCTATCTATTATATATATATATACTGAATATATATGATATATAAATCATATTTTATATTCTGGATGTAAGTAAATCATGATATAAGTAATAATAATGCCAAGAACAAAAAGTCAAAACACCTACGATAAATGAAACGATTTTACCCAAAACGCTTCTTTAACATGGAATTTACAAAAGAACGGGTAATATAATGTCATAAGTGAACAATATATGATATCGTAACAATGAATATGATTCTTTAATAAGTCAATGACATTATATAAATCATTATACAGGAGGTTCGGACACATACGAAGCAAATCGGACCTAAGGTAAGGGAAATATCGCAATCTCATTTTTATCCGAGATTGTTTTTACTTTGGCATTTACTGGGGTGTATTTTATCATCCACATCCATGTTCCCTAAATATATAATATTGTTTCCATCCACTTACAATAGTTTAAATCCAATTTTACCCTTCGGTGAGTTTTAGTAAAGAATATGAAAGGAATCTTTTGTCGCTTTTTCTTATGAGGTACTTTTTACTTTTCCGACAAAAGTACGAAGAATGTTTTTTTAACATATATGGCATGAATGGATTTTTAAAACATTATTTCCAAGAATCTTCCTTTAAAAGTTTTCAATTTTATTTTTAATAAACTTCTTTTAGTTTATAATTGTAAGACATGTTAAGAAAGGAAAATGTTTTTAAAGTAGAAAGGATATTTTCCTCAAGAATGGAGTTCAAGTGTTTTATCAAAATTATTTTCCATCTAATATAATAAAGGGTTCTGTTTTTATCCCTATTATTACATTGATTTGATTATGTTGTGATGGAATTATTTTGATGAATTCCTTTATCATATATGAATTGTTTTATGATGTCATGATGTTTAAGATTCCCATTTTTATTACATGGGTTATGCAATGATGTATGGTTTATGATTTTGTGGCACACATAAGAATGGTATCATTATGAGATGGGTGGGACCTATATATCCCTCCAATGCATTGGTTAAAGATTTTATATCTCATGAGATAGACATGGCTGGAACGGAAGGTTATTTCGGTTCAGTGATACAGGACTGAAACGAGGAGTGAACTCGGTTCAGAAAGGGAATTTGTCCACTAAGATAGTCTTGGCAATGAGTCATGACTAACAAGAAATGATTTTCCATGATTATGTGTGCATGCCACAAAGTTTCAAGTTTTATGATTATGGGGATCTCATTTTCACTTCTATGATTTGTTCCATGTTAAGATATTATGCTCTCTTTTGCAGGTTAAGATTTCCAAAAAGTTATGTTCTTATGAATATGATGTGATTGATTTTTCTTTTTTATACCCTTACTGAGAATTTGAGCTCACCCTTTTATGTTTTCTTTTCCCCAGGATATAAAGAAAGGTTTTAGGTAAAAAAAAGGAAGATCTTTATGGGAGATATTGAAGATCTTTCACCACGATTAGAAGACTACGTTCCGAGTTTCCAAAGACACTAAACTATTACGATTCTTGTGTGTGTGTTTTTGTTATGTACTAAGTATTCCGCAAAAGTAATGTAATGTCCATGTACGTCAGGCTTCGGGTCTCTACAGTTGGTATCAGAGGAAAGGTTTAGTCAACCTTTGGAAACTAGGATGCAAGAACTTTAGTGAGATCCCTAGAGATATTTATAAGGCATGTCTAGGGATGTCCCTAAGGATAAGTATACGTATAGGATACAGTCCTAGAACTATGGTAACGATCATAGAATTTAACCTAAGATGTTAGATATCAAGGATACTACACCTTTATTATGTTGTTTTCCCTAGCATGATTTTTGCCTCTCACACTATTCTTTTTCTATGGGTTTTAGAAAATGGCTGGAAACAAGATGATTCATGATAATGGAGGATATGATGGACAATGGAATGATATTCTTCATGAGAAACCAAATGAAATGGGATTTGGAAGTCCAAAGATCATTATTATGCCGAATCAGCAATCTCATAATATTATCAATAAAGTAAAATTTGGTAAGTTTCCTGACTCGACTAATAAGAGAAAGATGGAGTTTCATGATGATCATAGAGGAAAGAAAGTTCAATTTCCCCTATGTAAATCATGTGGGAAGAGGCATCAAGGAGAATGTTTCAAGGGAACTGGAAGATGCTTTGGGTGTGGAAAAGAAGGACACAAAGCAAGTAAGTGCAAAGGAAAAGGGTCGGTTAACACCATGGATGAGGATAATGGTATTGCTACGACATCAAAAATGGTTAAGTGTTTTAAATGTGGAATGTATGGCCATTATGCAAACAAATTCCCTAAGGGAAAGACTCATGAAGAGAATCAGTATGGGCATATGGGTAGTATTTATGTGGATGATGATGAAGAGACTACAAATGATATGTGAGATGAAAGAATTTTTGAAGCTCAGTCAATGGTTTAAGAATGTAGTGGAATGATTACATGTTTATCATGTGTAATGTTGTATAAGAAATCTCATGGTACTATGGAATAAAGAGACGTCTAAGGATTGTTACACTGTTGTCTTTCCTTGAGTTATGAAAGTGTATGATTAATGGTACCACTATCCATGAAAGGTTATTCAGATATTTTTAGAATTTAGATGATATGCGCACAATGAAGGAATAATAAGATAATGGGGTGTTTGATTATATTCATGAGCTCATGATTGATATAAGGACTAAGTGATATCATGGTTTGAGTATATAGAATTTTGAGGATTTTGGTATGTGGAAAGTGTTAACTTTTAACTGCATTCATGTTTTCAATAAGGTTCAATGGGTATTCAAGGGAATACATGATTAAGGCCTTTGAATGATTAGAATGTGACCAACGAGATATATCTTATGATATATGGGGATCAACGATGGTATTAAATCTCTGGAAATCGTTTTCACTATGTTATGAGAGTGGACTGCAGTATTATGGATAAGCCTAAAGATTGGAATGGATTATGTTGGACACAAGTTAGTATTGTTTAAGGATAGATGTTTTCTCGATATTATTGATGGGATGTTATAGTAATATAGTTTTAGAAAAAGGACAACCTGCAGGACGGGCGACAGCCCATCGCGTCGGACAAGGCTGTGGGAATCGAATCCACAACCGAAGTGCGACTGGCCTTTATCGCCTACCACTGGCCTACAAGAAGTCCCTGTTTAGTAGAAACTAGTTTTATTATATTAAGCAGTATGATATATGAAGTATAAGTCCATTTTAGGAACCATATATGATTAATCTCACTATAGAATGACTTATATATATTTAATAACTTTTGATAACCTTTTGTTTGAGACAGATGGAATGACCCGTCATTCTATCACATGATTTGCTAACACTTCATGAATAACAAATTCAACTTCATTTATTTAAGAGATGAATTGGAAATTGTTCAAGGCACGAACAACAGTGAGATTGTACCAAAATAAAGTAAGTATTTATTCTAATTCAAATTTTCAACTTTAGGGAAATGATCTTGAAAACAAAAAATGTTGTCCTAGTGCCCTTATATCCGATGAATCAGATGATACCCTAGATCATCACAAATTTATGGCTTTGTGATTGCTAGCTTTTCCATAGCCATGTTCTCTACCACTCTCCATCAGAACATGATGGTTAGATTTCTCTTCCATATCCATATTTTCACCTATGTGGAAACCCAATGATTAGTTTATTTGGGTAACCGTTACGTTTCATACTTTTGTTTTTAAAGATTGGTTTTGATATTCCTTTTTACGATGTGGGTTTCTATTAAAGAAACTTTCGAATAGTAAACCATTTATAACCCCGACAAATTTCGAGGGCGAAATTCATTTTAAGGGGGGTAGAATGTAACAACCCAAGATTTTATAAAAAAATATTTTTTTTAATTTTATTAAAGTCTTGTGTTGTACGCTACACCAAAAGGAGCTTGCACAACACACATCCTTGACTTGCCTTGCATTACACGCAATCACGACCTTCCTCGATAGCGTGTGTAATACGCAATACCGAGTTTCACTAAACAATGATATGCTATTAAAACTAGCCGTTATGAATAGTAATAATCTCTTTTTGAAATTTTATAAATTTTATTTTTCAAAATGGACTTCATTTTTGGACTCAGAATATCGAAATTAGCCTAGGGTGAAATTTTGGTATTTTTCTGAAAACTTTCAATTTTTGATGAATAGTGAAACCACTAAGTGGTAGGTTAAAAACTGAATTTTGCATAAAAATTAATTTTACCGCTTATGTGAATAGAATTTCGAAAATCCAAGAGACATGGTTAATATCAAGGACTAAAATGTGGTTCAATGAGATGAAAATAATTTTTTGGTGAATAGTAACTTTTTATTTTTTTACCGCAGTTAATAGTAAATTGGGTAACTAAGGGTAAATATGATATTAATATTACCCTAACACATGTCCTAATTCTATTGGAAAAGTGTAATTCGACCAAAAACAAACTTAGGAATAAAATATGACCATTTAGGCCCACTTGGATTAGATTAGGACATTTATTATTAATTTATTTAAAGAAGGGTTAAAATAGTTAAAATCAATGTTTAATAAGTAAATCATTTATAATATGGGGTTATACATAAGATAAATTAGATTGTAAATATTCATTAGAAAGATAAAAAGATTTCCTACATGATGGTATTTTATTTGTAATTTTTAGACATCAAATAATTTTATTTATTTATGACACAAAGATGATGCAGTAATTATCTTATTAATGAAATATTGACATAATTGATAATATAAATACCAAAATAAATGTAATTTAAGACTTTTTATGAATTCCACTAATTTTCTAGGTTACTATTATATATTAATGTTGATTTAATAAACTTGGTTCGAACATATAATTCTGTTATTACTTTCACAAAAATCATATATCAAATAGTGTCAAAATTGACACAAAATAGTTTTTAAATCAAATATTATATTATTAATTGTTATTTTATTCCTAAAAATCTAAGTTTCGGCCGAATGACTTATATAAGGATATATGTATTAATAATAAACAATTTGGGGTTCTTTTGTCTTGATATAGTAAGTTTATTAACCTTATAGTATAAGAACACAAGAAGACACGGTAAAAGTAAAATTATTTAACTTAATGTTAAATCTAAATGATAAGGTTAAAATAGGAACCTAAACTTGTCTAAATTCTATTTGATGAGAGGATTGCGACCCATACCCACCTTAGCCTCGAAATAAATCAATTTGGAGCTAATTAAAACCGAACATGACATTATAATAAAATAATATTTTGAGATATTCCTAAGGTGCCCCTCTCCTCCCTTATAAAAGGACACCTCCTCCCCCTCCTCCTCACACCAATTTGAGCACTCAAGCTCGGCCAACCCCTGCCAAAATCTCTTATCCCCATCCCTAGAAACATCCTAGAGGTTCTGGTCTCCCTCAAAGACCAATTTTAGTGCCCTAAGAGGAGGTCTCAAAGAAGCGCTTCAAAGAAGAGGTAATTACCGTTACCAATTCTTTCATCTTTATTTCTTCTTCCACTTCTTCATCTTAGGTTGTTTCATTATGAAGTAATAACATCAGTATTACTCATATACTGATATGTTATTATAAGTATGAAACAACCCTATTTCACAATCTATCCATCCTACGGAAAAAGAAATCACCGCGCGTGCGTACGTACGGAATACCGTCTCCGCGCCGTGGTGTAATCTATTTTTCCACCATCACCTTACATGGATGGGTATAATGGTGTAAAGAATAACTATACATAGTTATTACAACATCATATTGATTCTGATATATTGTATAATCCACTCCAATTCAATTCAATAATTATGGAAATGATATCATCGCTCGTGGGTACGTACGGAATACCGTCTCCACGACGCGATGAGATTCATTCTTAATGATTAACCATTCATGAATGATTATAAAGTATATATAATAAGTACTAATGAAATATATGACATAATAATGATACTGGATTTATGTATATATATATATATATGTATGTCATCTACTTACTTCCATTCAAGACAATAAAGAAAGAAAAACAGCGTTCATGCGTACGTACGGACTACCGTCTCCATGAACGGTGTTTTTCATTTCATTTATCTATCTATTATATATATATATATACTGAATATATATGATATATAAATCATATTTTATATTCTGGATGTATGTAAATCATGATATAAGCAATAATAATGTCAAGAACAAAAAGTCAAAACACCTACGATAAATGAAACGATTTTACCCAAAACGCTTCTTTAACATGGAATTTACAAAAGAACGGGTAATATAATGTCATAAATGAACCATATATGATATCATAACAATGAATATGATTCTGTAATAAGTCAATGACATTATTTAAATCATTATACAGGAGGTTCGGACACATACGAAGCAAATCGGACCTAAGGTAAGGGAAATATCGCAATCTCATTTTTATCCGAGATTGTTTTTACTTTGGCATTTACTGGGGTGTATTTTATCATCCACATCCATGTTCCCTAAATATATAATATTGTTTCCATCCACTTACAATAGTTTAAATCCAATTTTACCCTTCGGTGAGTTTTAGTAAAGAATATGAAAGGAATCTTTTGTAGCTTTTTCGTACGAGGTACTTTTTGACTTTTCCGACAAAAGTACGAAGAATGTTTTTTTAACTTATACGGCATGAATGGATTTTTAAAACATTATTTCCAAGAAGCTTCCTTTACAAGTTTTCAAGTTTATTTTTAATAAACATCTTTTAGTTTAAAATTGTAAGACATGTTAAGAAAGGAAAATGTTTTTAAAGTAGAAAGGATATTTTCCTCAAGAATGGAGTTCAACTGTTTTATCAAAATTATTTTCCATCTAATATAATAAAGGGTTCTGTTTTTATCCCTATTATTACATTGATTTGATTATGTTGTGATGGAATTATTTTTATGAATTCCTTTATCATATGTGAATTGTTTTATGATGTCATGATGTTTAAGATTCCCATTTTTATTACATGGGTTATGCAATGATGTATGGTTTATGATTTTGTGGCACACATAAGAATGGTATCATTATGAGATGGGTGGGACCTATATCTCCCTCCAATGCATTGGGTAAAGATTTTATATCTCATGAGATAGACATGGCTAGAACGGAAGGTTATTTCGGTTCAGTGATACAGGACTGAAACGAGGAGTGAACTCGGTTCAGAAAGGGACTTTGTCCACTAAGATAGTCTTGGCAATGAGTCATGACTAACCAGAAATGATTTTCCATGATTATGTGTGCATGCCACAAAGTTTCAAGTTTTATGATTATGGGGATCTCATTTTCACTTCTATGATTTGTTCCATGTTAAGATATTATGCTCTCTTTTGCAGGTTAAGATTTCCAAAAAGTTATGTTCTTATGAATATGTTGTGATTGATTTTTCTTTTGTATACCCTTAATGAGCATTTGAGCTCACCCTTTTATGTTTTCTTTTCCCCAGGATATAAAGAAAGGTTTTAGTTAAAAAAAGGAAGATCTTTATGGGAGATATTGAAGATCTTTCACCACGATTAGAAGACTACGTTCCGAGTTTCCAAAGACACTAAACTATTACGATCCTTGTGTGTGTGTTTTTGTTATGTACTAAGTATTCTGCAAAAGTAATGTAATGTCCATGTACGTCAGGCTTCGGGTCTCTACACTAATAAACAATCTCGGATAAGAGCGAGATTGGAAAAGTTATCCCTTACCTTATGTCCGATATGATTCATATGTATCTGAACCTCCTGTATAATTATTTAAATAAGGTCATTGAATTATTAAAAAATCATTTTCATTGTTATGATATCATATATGGTTCACTTATGACTTTATATTACTCGTTCTTTTGTAAATTCTATGTTAAAGCAGCGTTTTGGGTAAAATCGTTTCATTTATCATACGTGTTTCGACTTGTTGTTATTGATATTATTACTTATATCATGATTTAATTAATTCCAGAATTTAAAACATGATTTATATATAATATATATTCAGCATATACATATAAATATGATAGATCTATAAATGGAATGAAATACACTGTTCATCGAGACGGTAGGCCATACGTATGCATGAACGTTGTTTTCATTTCCTTATTGAATTGAATGGAATTAAGTTGGTGAAATAAATATATATATATATATACATAAATCCAGTATCATTATTATGTCATATATTTCATTATTATTCAGTATACATACTTTATAATCATTCATGAATGGTTAACATGGAGAATGAATCTCATCGCGTCGTGGAGACGGTAGTCCGTACGTATGCCCGAGTGATGATATCATTACCATGATCGTGGAATTGTATTTAAGTGTATTTATAATATTTAATAATCAAAATCACTTTACAATATTCATATATAGTTATTTATTTACACCATTATACCCATCCAAGTATGGTGGTGGTCGAAAATAGATTACACCACGGTGTGGAGACGGTATTCCGTATGTACGCACGCGCGGTGATTTCGTTTTCCGTAGGATGGATAGAAGGTGAAATAGGGTTATTTGATATTTATAATAACATATTATTATATAATTAATACTTATGTTATTACTTTATAATGATACAACTAAAGAATAAGAAGTAGAAGAAGAAAGAAACTTGAGAGAATTAGAAGAAGAGATTACATCTTCTTCGACGCACCTCCTTTAAGCTTCCTCTTAAGGAAGTAGAGTTGGTCTTTTGAGAAGGCCATAACCTCCTTAATGTTTCTATGGAAGTAGATATGAGAAATTTTAAGGGGTTGTCCGATCTTAAAGGCTCAAAAATGTGTGAAGAGAAGAGGGAAGGGGTTCCCTTTTTATAAGGGAGAAGAGGGGCACCTTTGGAAAAACTTAAAATATTATTTTATAATAAAGTCATATTTAGTTTTTAATAGATAAAAATTTATTTATATAAAATATAATGTGGGTATGGGTCAAAATAATCTAAACCAATATGTTTTAGACAAGTTTAGGTTACTATTTTATCCTTATCATTTTGATTTAACTCTAAGTTAAATAATATAACTTTTACCATGTCTTTTTGTTTTCTTACACTATATGGTTAATAAAATTACTATAACAAGAAAAAAGAACCGCAAGTGGTTAATTATTAATATATATCCTTATCTAAGTCATTTGGCCGAACCTTAGATTTTTAGGAATAAAATAACAATTAATAATATAATATTCTTTTTACAAACTATTTTATGTCAATTTTGACACTATTTGGTATTTGATTTTTGTAAAAATCATAACAACATGGTTAGTTCAAATAAAGTTAATTAAATCAATAATAACATGTCATATTAACCTATAATATTTTTTTAATTCATAAAAAGTAAAAAAATACATTTATTTGGGTATTTATAACATCAATTATATAAATATTTTATTAATAAGGTAATTGCTGCATCATCATTGTGTTATAAATAAATTAAATTATTTAATGTCTAAAAATTATAAATAAAATACCATTATGTAGGAAATATTTTTATCTTTCTAATGAATATTTATAGTCGAATTTATCTTATGTATAACCCTATATAAAAAATGTTTTACTTACTAAACATTGATTTTAACTATTTTAACTCTTTTTTAAATAAAATAATAATAAATGTCCTAATCTAATACAAGTGGACCTAAATGGTAATATTATATTCATAAGGTTGTTTTTGGTCTAAGTATACTTATACAATAGAATTAGGACATGTTTTAGTGTAATAATAATATCATTTTTACCATTAATTACCCTATTTACTTTTAACTGTGGTAAATAAAAGTACAAATTACTATTCAAAAAAAATTATTTTTATCTTATTGAACCAAATTTTACTCCTTGATATTAACCGTGTCTCTCAGATTTTCGAAATTCCACTCACAGAAGCGATAAAATTATGTTTTATGTATGTTTTCAAAAAGCTCCTAAGAGGTAGGTAAAAGACGGTGAAAAGTTCAATAAAATTTTTATATATGTAAAATTATTATAAAATGACTCCAATGAGTTACATTGAACTTATATAGGTATTATGTATCAATTTTTACCTAAAATAAATTTAAATAAAATAAATAATTATTTAAATAAAAATTCGATTTTTAAATAGTAATCCAGTGTTTTCATTATTTATGAAAAATTTAAAGTTTTCAGAAAAATACCAAAATTTCACCCTTGGCTAATTTCGATATTCCAAATCCAAAAATGAAGTTCATTTTGAAATATAAAATTTATAAAATTTCAAAAAGTGGGTATTACTATTCATAACTGATAGTTCATAATAATATTATAATAATATCTCATTTAGTGAAACTTGGTATTGCGTACTACACACGCTATCAAAGAAGGTCTTTATTGCGTGTAATTCAAGCCAAGTTAGGGATGCGTGTAGTGAAATATCTGTTTGGTGTTTGCATATAACATAATCAAAACTTATTTCATTTATACATTAAACAAAATCAATACGTAATGTTGCATAGAATAATTTCCACAAAACAAACTTGAATTTGTGTGTAACACGAGCCAAGAATAGTGTTGTGTATACTGCAAGATAATATGGTGTTTTGTATAGTACAAGCTAATCTTGGTGTAGTGTATTATAGAAGACATCCAAATAATATATCTCATAAAATTTGGGGGTTTTACATTCTACCCCCCTTAAAATTAATTTCGCCTTCGAAATTAGTCGGGGTTATAAATGGTTTTCTACGTGAACGTTTTTTCATAGAAACTCACATCGTAAAAAGGAATACTAAAACTTACTTTTAAAAAATGAACGTTAGAAACAAAACAGATACCCAAAGTAACTCATAAATAGGGTTCCCACATAGGAGATCATAGGTGAAAATATGGATATGGAAGATAAATCTAACCATCATGTTCTGATGGAGAGTGGTAGAGAACATGGCTATGAAAAATCCAACAGTCACAAAGCCATACAATTGTGATGATCTAAGGAACCATCTGATTCATTAGATATAAGAGCACTAGGACAACTTTTTTGGTTTTCAATATCATTTCCCTAATGTTTAAGAATTTTTGAATTAAAAGAAATACTTACTTGATTTTGGTACAATCTCATCACTATTCGTGCCTTGAACAATTTCCACTTCATCCCTTAAAGAAATGAAGTTTAATTTTTCATTCGTGAAGTGTTAGCAGATCATGTGATATAATGATAGGTCATTACATCTATTTCTATCTCAAAAAGTTTAGCACAATTTATTAAATATACATAAGTCCATCTATACTGAGATTAATCGTATATGGTTGCTAAAATGGACTTATACTTCATCTATCATAGCATGTAATAAAACTAGTTTCTACTAACCGGGGACTTCCTATAGGCCAATGATAGGCGATAAAGGCATGTCGCATTTCGGTTGTTGGTTTGACTCCCGCATCCTTGTCCGACACGACGGGTTATCACCCGTCCTACAGGTTGTCCTTTTTCTAAAACTATACTATTATAACATAAAAAAAGTTCTAGACTTAAACAATACTATCGGATATCTAACTTAATCTATTCCAATCTTTTGGATTATCCAAAATACTTCTGTCCAATCTCATAGTATAAAGATAACGATTACTTGAAATGTCATCTACCGAGCATGTGAATACCATCATTTATCATATGATATATCTTGTTGGTCACATTCCAAACATGTGAATACCTTAATCATGTATTCTCATGAAACATGAATTACCATAGAACCATAGTGAAAACATGAGTGATGTCAGAAGTTAACTCTTTCCACATCCCAAAAATTCTATATACTCAATCCATGATATCACTTAGTCCTTATATCAATCATGAGCTCATGAATACTATCAAACATCTCATTATCTCATTATCTCTTCATTATTCACATATCATCTACTTTACAAAAAATATCTGAATAACATTTCATGGTTACCAGTACCATTCAACATATACTTTCAAATACTTTAGAAAAAAAATAGTGTAACAATCCTTAGATGTGTCTTTATTCCATTGTATCATTACCTATACAACATAACTCTTGATAAACATAAATCATTCCACTAACTTCTTAAACCACTGACTGAGCTTCATCATTTCATTCATCTCATATATCATTTGTAGTCTCTTCATCATCATCAATATAAATACTACCCATACGACCATGCTGATTCCCTTCGTGAGATTTTCCTTTAGGGCATTGGTTTGCATAATGTCCATACATTCCACATTTAAAACATTTAACCATTATTGATGACTTAGAAATACCATTATCCTTGTCTATCGTGTTAACTGAACCTTTTCCTTTACAATTAATGGCTTTGTGTCCATCTTTTCCACACCCAAAGCATCTTCTAGATCTTTTGAAACATTCTCTCTAATGCCTCTTCCCACCTGATTTACATGAGGGGGATTGAACTTTTTTTCCTCTATGATTATCATGAAACTCCATCTTTCTCTTATTAGTCGAGTCAGGAAACTTACCAAAGTTCATATTATTGATCATGTTATGAGATTCCTAATTTGGCATAATAATGATGTTTGGGCTTCCAAATCCCATTTCATTTGGTGTCCCATGATTAATATGATTCCATTTTCCACCATATCCTCCATTTCTGTGAATCTTCCCATTTCCATCCGTTTTCTAAAACCCAAAAATAATAGTGTGAGAGGAAAAAATCATACTAAGAAAACAACATAATAAAGGGTGAGTACCTTCAATATCTAACATATTAGGTTTAATTCTAAGATCATTACCATAATTCTAGGATTATAACCTATACATATAAATATCCTTAGGGACATCCCTAGACATACCTTAGAAATATCTCTAGGGATTTCAAAAAAGTTTTCGCATCCTAGTTTCCAAAGGTTAACTAAACCTTCGCTCTGATACCAATAGTAGAGACCCAAATCTTGACTTACATGGACATTACATTACTTTTGTGGAATACTTAATACATGACAAAAACAGATTCCCAAAGACCGTATTAGTTTAGTGACTTTGGAAACTTGGAACGAAATCTTCTAATCATGGTGAAAGATCTTCAACATCTCCAATAACGATCTTCCCCTTTTTGGTTTTCTTACCTAAAACCATTATTTATATCCTGAGGAAAAGGAAACATAAAAAGGGTGAGCTCAAATGCTCAGTAAGGGTAAAAATAGAGAACATAAAACAATCCATAAACATTTGAATGCAGAAACATGAACATAAAATCTAAAAATCAAAATCTGGAGCAAAGACATAAATCATGGAAGTACGTAAGACATATATCATAAAGGAACATCAATCATGATAAAATATCTTGGGATAAAATATTTAATTGTTGAAAACCATTAGGAACATGATATGATTTCTATAGTATCCAAGGCATTGATGCCTATACCATCTTAGTGGATAAATTCCCTTTCTGAATTGACTCCACGCCTCGTTCCAGTCCTGTATCATTGAACCAAATTAACATACCGTTCCAGCCATTTCTATCTCATGAGATATAAATCATTACCCAATGAATTAGAGGGATATATAGGTCCCACCCATATAATAATTAAATCATTCTTTTGTGTGCCACAAAATCATAAATCATACATCATAGCATAACCCATGTAATAGAATGAGATTCTTAAACATCATGTTATCATAACACAATCCATATAAAAAATGGATATCATTTCATCTTAAGAAAACTCAAACCATATAAATAATGGACACATTATAATTGCAACATAAAAATATTAAATAATTTCAATTTATATAGAAAATAGTTTTGATAAAACACTTGAAATGAATTCTTGAGGAAAATATCCTTTCTTCTTCAAAATCATTTTCTTTTCACAAAATTCCATGAAATTTTTAAAGAAAATGGTTTTTTTGAAAATAATAATGAAATCTTGTAGATTAAGCTTCATGATAATGGGGCATTATGAAATGATAAAAATTCTGTTCACGCCGTATAAGTTAAAGATAACATTCTCCTCGTACTTTTGCTGGAAAAGTCAAAATGTTCCTCGTGTGGTAAAAAAAGTAAGATTAATTTCATAACATGTGGTAAAATTCAAAAATGGGTAAAAAATCCATTAAAAATACATGAATACATTTTTAGAAAATAGTGGCATGGATGATAACAAAAACCCCAGTAAATACTCACGAATAAACAATCTCGGATAAGAGCGAGATTGGAAAAGTTATCCCTTACCTTATGTCTGATATGCTTCATATGTATCCGAACCTCCTGTATAATGATTTAAATAATGTCATTGACTTATTACAGAATAATATTCATTGTTATGATATCATATATGGTTCACTTATGACTTTATATTACCCTTTCTTTTGTAAATTCCATGTTAAAGCAGCATTTTGGGTAAAATCGTTTCATTTATCATACGTGTTTCGACATGTTGTTCTTGATATTATTACTTCTATCCTGATTTACATAATTCCAGAATTTAAAACATGACTTATATATAACATATATTCATCATCTACATATATATATTATATATCAATAAATGGAATGAAATACACCGTTCATGGAGACGGTAGGTCGTACGTATGCATGAACGCTATTTTCGCTTTCTTATTGAATTGAATGGAATTAAGTAGATGACATACACATATATATATATACATAAATCCAGTATCATTATTATGTCACATATTTAATTATTATTCAGTATATATACTTTATAATCATTCATGAATAGTTATCATGGAGAATGAATCTCATCGCGTCGTGGAGACGGTAGTTCGTACCTATGCACGAGCGATGATATCATTCCCATGATCGTGGAATTGTATTGAAGTGTATGTATAATATTTCATAATCAATATCACTTTAAAATAATCATATATAGTTATTTATTTACACCATTATACCCATCCATGTAAGGTTGTGGTCGAAAACAGATTACCCCACGGCATGGAGACGGTATTACGTACATACGCACGCGCGGTGATTTCGTTTTCCGTAGGATGGATAGAAGGTGAAATAGGGTTTTTTCATATTTATAATAACATATCAGTATATAAGTAACACTGATGTTATTACTTTATAATGATACAACTAATGAAGAAGATGTAGAAGAAGAATGAAACTTGAGAGAATCGGAAGAAGAGATTACATCTTCTTCGACGCACCTCCTTTAAGATTCCTCTTAAGGAATTAGAGTTGGTCTTTTGAGAATGAAATAACCTCAATAATGTTTCTAGGGAAGTGGAGAAGAGAAATGGGTAGGGGGTGGCCGAGCTTCAAGGCTCCAAAGGGTGTGAAGAGAAGAGGGAAGGGGTTCCCTTTTTATAAGGGAGGAGAGGGGCACCTTTGAACAAACGTAAACTATTATTTTATAATAAAGTCACATTCGGTTTTTAATAGCTCCAAATTTATTTATTTCGAATAAAAGGTGGGTATGGGTAGAAATACTCTCAATAAATAGGTTTTAGACAAGTTTATAGGACTATTGTATCCTTACCATTTAGATTTAACTCTATGTTAAATAATTTAACTTTTACCGTGTCCTTTTTTTTCTTACACTATATGGTTAATAAACATACTATAACAAGCCAAAAGAATCCCAAGTGGTTAATTATTAATATATATATCCTTATATAAGTCATTTGAAAGAACCTTATATTTTTAGGAATAAAATAACAATTAATAATATAATATTTGTTTTAAAAACTATTTTATTTCAATTTTGACACTATTTGTTATTTGATTTTTGTGAAATTCATAACAGCATGCTGAGTCCTAAAAGAGTTAATTAAATCAATATTAACATGTTATATTAACCTAAAAAATTATTTTAATTCATAAAAAGTCTAAAATTACATTTATTTGGGTATTTATAACATCAATTATGTTAATATTTCATTAATAAGGTAATTACTGCATCATCATTGTGTCATAATTAAATTAACTTATTAATGTCTAAAAATTATACAAAAAATACAATTATTTAGGAAATATTTATATCGTTCTAATGAATATTTATTGTCGAATTTATCTTATGTATATCCCTATATTAAAATTTTTTTACTTATTAAACTTTGATTTTAACTATTTTAACTCTTTTTTAAATAAAATAATAATAATTGTCCTAATCTAATCCAAGTGGACCTAAATAATAATATTATATTCCTAAGGTTGTTTTTGGTCAAATTATAATTATCCAATAGAATTAGGACAAGTGTTAGGGTAATAATAATATCATTTTTACCCTTCATTACCCTATTTACTTTTAACCGTGGTAAATAAAAGTAAAAAGTTACTATTCACCAAAAATTATTTTTATATTATTGAACCACATTTTACTCCTTGATATTAACCGTGTCCCTTGGATTTTTTAAATTACACTCACAGAAGCGGTAAAATTATGTTTTATGTAAGTTTTCAAAAAACTCCTAGGAGGTAGGTAAAAGACGGTGAAAAGTTTAATAAATTTTTTATATATCTAAAATTATTATAAAATGGATCCAATGAATTACATTGAACTTATATAGGTATTATGTATCAATTTTTACCTAAAATAAATTTAAATTAAAAAAATAATTATTTAAATAAAAAGTCGGTTTTTAAATAGTAACCCAATGTTTTCACTATTCATCAAAAATTGAAAGTTTTCAGAAAAATACAAAAAAATCACCCTAGTCCAATTTTGATTATATGAATCAAAAAATGAAGCCCATTTTGAAAGATAAAATTTATAAAATTTGAAAAATTGGGTATTACAATTAATAACGACTAGTTCATAATAATATTATAATAATATCTCGTTTAGTGAAACATGGTATTGCGTACTAAACATTCTATCTAAGAATGTCTTGATTGCATGTAATGCAATCCAAGTCAGGGCTGCGTGTAGTGAAAGCTCCGTTTGGTGTCTGCGTATAACATAATCAAAACTTATTTCATTTATATATTAAACAAAATCTATACTTAATGTTGCATAGAATAATTTCCACAAAACAAACTTGAAATTGTGTGTAACACGAGCCAAGAATAGTGTTTCATATACTGCAAGCTAATATGGTGTTGCGTATAGTACAAGATAATCATGGTGTAGTGTATTATAGAAGACATCAAAATAATATATCTCATAAAATCTTGGAGTGTTACATGGATCCCCTGGGTCATAAGCCTTGAACGAATGCTACTGTCCCCACACCTATCCTCTTGCATCCTGAGCCTGGATAAAACCTCCTCAGGGTGGTTGTGGAAGCAAGTCAAAACATCGACCACCTCTCGCTGCTATCCTAGCTCTTATACCACATCTTCCGTCCAGCAGATCTTCATGTTCCTGCCTCTACCTCTACCTCGGTGGTCCATCCACTGTATCCCTATCAATGGCACGGCTGGACGGACAATCTCAAGCGAGATGTCCCCTACTATCCCATAAGTATAACCACCACTCTCTAGGATGAATGGATCCTCCCTGTGAACCCTAAACTATAGATCCACTGTTTTGGGACCTCCACTTGAAACATCTCCCACATTTGGATCCCTAAGGCTAATGTTGGCTTCGTACTGCCAAGGTATCTGCACCTGGAAATCCACTAATGATTATCACTAGCTATCTCTCGTCATCCAGGAAGCTCTCAACCACAAAATCCCACTCATATATCGCAGAATAATTAGGAATGCTCAGAGGGATAATTCTAGCTTGGATGTCTCTGTATAGACCTATATCAGAGGTTCTATCCCAAAAGTAATGATCACTGAAAATATCCATCAAGTACCTAGAAAGGTTTGTGAACCTCGATGAATAATAAGCCACTATCATACTGCCCTGCTAGAGCTAAATAAGCTCATGTATATGCATAACTCTCAGTGTAACTAGTGAGAACTCTTATTTGAAGAGGAGATTGAACTCATTCCACGAAAGTGTCACCTCTTCATGAGTCTGTATATCCAAATTTCACCATCGTCCTGCTGATACCTATATAAGGGTTGCTGCTACGACCACCATCTGATTGGCTGGTGTCCTAAAAAGATGGAAAACTTTTGTCACCACCTCAAGCCAGTCCTCATCCACCTGATGTTCGGGCTCCCCTCGTAACCTGAGGGGTCTATATATTTGAAACTCATGAAGTGCACTCAGCCTATGCTCCTCGTCTTCTGGTACTTTAGGTACCACGGGTATTCCACAGGTGGTAGTATAGCTGGTTCACCACCCAAAGGTAGCATTTGGGAAACGGGTCCCTGTACTGAAGCCTCTTCCCTGAGGGGGGTCATCCTCATGATCGAGCTACTTAATCCTAGATAGAATTCATCGCAGAGGAATCATGTAAGGAAACAAGATATACCATGGTCAATGACTATATCTGGATAGCTGAATCAAGAAGGACATGGAAACCACAACCTATTCCTATATGATTCATAGACCATTATTTTCCCTACAACTAGTGTTATCATGTATCTATTTGAAAAGTTGGTTATCAGAGTCATGGTGTATGGATACATCGGCCACTGCACTAACACTGGAGTCCCTGGATTGAATGCTAAACTCGAAACACTTAACAGTATTTCCCCAAACCAATCTCAAAGACTCTCGGTCCTAAGGTAGAACCGACCACCTCTGATTCCACTCTATCATGACCCTTCCCAGAGGGGAACATGACTTCACTACCCCAATCCTACCTCCAATAGGTTAGGTTCTAGTGAATATCACCAATTAGACATGTAACACAAATGGGAGGCATTATCCTAAAGTACTAGTATGAGCGTACACATATCCATGCCACAAATGATGAAATGTAAAACACTAAGTAAATAATGCAGGAAACCCTCTATAACCCAAAAATAGAGTATAAAAATTAATGTGCTGGAAAGTAAACATGGTAAAAATACAATCCCGCCAAAAAGAATTTCAGTAAACAAGTTCCAAAAACTCATACGCATAAAACCCTACCTAATCCTACCTGAAGGCATGGTATTGGGGATATTGTTTGATGTTGTAGGAACACCACGATCTGTCTGACCACACAAGGATCCATCTGGTCCCAGTCCGCCCTAGACTCTGTCAAAAGGTCTCTCATCTCCATAAGACACGACACATGAGGGAAAATATCGTTCATGGGTTAGTATAACAATACTCAGTAGGACACCCCGAAACCAGAAAGCAATACCCAAAATAAATTACAGTCATCTCTATGCAAGTATATGAATACAACATATAATAAGAATATCCATATATACTCAAACCATACCACACAATCTAGGGTATTTCATAACCACCACATACCAACACTAGGGATTTAGTTCTAAGATTACACAAAGAAAACATATGGGATAAGACACTCTTGAGTCTGATAGTAGTGATGAAGTCCATTTGAGAAGTACCGCTCATCAGAAACATTCATGAGACAGAGATACACTGAACGATATGAAGAGGGATATGATACATTAGATGAGGATCACATCCAGGTCCATTGGGAGATACCAACAACTCAATATGGATTAACCCGCTTTGTAGAAGATCAATGCTTGGTGAGGTTGGTCATGTAAATACAAAAGACTCTACCTAGGGAACAAATATGAATAGAGGATTCTACACTAGGCCTTTTGGGGGATTCTAACAACTTTATCCTGGATTTCCTGCTAATGGGATCATACTCCTGTGAGTAGGAAAGGATACCAACAAACCTTTAGGGAAACAATAATGAGAATGGACCCTAATAAAACTCTTCCAAGACATAGTGGATAATATAACCAATTCATATATAAAAGAGAGGGTGCACAATGTGTAGTAGTCAGACCTTCCATACCCCTTGACCCAGATTAATTCCCGTTTAAATGACCTATTTCACTAGAAATATATCCAAGTTAAAACCCACTATTGGTCTCATATGTAACGTATCTCCACAAGGGTCACAAATCCGCTAACGACGCATCAAAAAAAAATGCTCCATTTGAATGTTATGATCGTTTTAGTAAAAATATCAGACCTGGGTCCCATCCGGATCTGAGACGACCCACTGGTTGACCCTAATTTGTTTGGTCAACCCGACCCAACTCGGCAAGTTGGGCCTGGTCTTTCTTGGACCACTGGGCCTACTGGGTAGATTGGCGTAGCCAGATTCCTCTGGTCTGGCCCGTAAACATACAAGTCAGCTAATCCGGCGCACGCGGCCCACCTCAACCGTTTGCTCTCCTGGTCCCTCGGTAACACACCGTGTCTGATGCAGTCAACCCACTGTGTTCGTGTTCCAAACGTGCTCTGCCTACCCAATGGCCATGCCACCATCATAGGATCACATGCATCCCCCATCGTGCTGCATTATTCCTCCGCCGGCCACCCATCGAGGCTCACAGTCTGCCTCACTGTCGGCTTGGACTGCCACCCTGGACCCACACCACTATTCACCTAGACCGACCGAAGCCACCGCCCCATCCATCCCCATGCACCATCATCCTAGACAAATCGTGTTGCACCTTCTCCATAACACCTCTAATCAGTCATCATGGGGTTGGATCTTCAATTCCAGATCGTTGCACCAAGAATCGACGGCGCAATGATCATTCAATCATATCCCATGAAGAATGAAGAACACGCGGGAAAAGGGGGGAAATCACATGGAACATACTCGAGGAACAAACCTGAACCATTTTTCATTCTCGTCTCAATACATTCCTATAATAATGATCAATCAAAACTAAACAGTATAATAATCATCCACAACTAATTCTCGCAATCAAACCCATCCCGCAAGAACGATCGAACCACGGGTCAACCTATCCATGGGCTAATCCATGGTCATCATTGATTCTAAGATATGGGAAAGAAAAACTAAAATCACAACACCCTATCTCAAGTTTTAATGATCGTTGATGAAGAGTGAAGTTGTGGCTTCATCGTTCGTCGATCCTGGATCCGCTGAATCCAAGGTTGTCGATCCATCGTTGTTCACCAACGTTTTCTCCAAAGGCCCTTCTCTACGTCTTAGAGAAATTATAGGGTTATGGTGATAACCCAAAATTCCTAAAAAGTCCTTAATAAAATAAAACACGTCGCTGTGTCTCTTCATAACATAAAAATAAATTAAATTATTTTAATTTATTTTATTCTTTAAAACATTCAAAAATTATATTTTATATCTGACCCATAATGGCCAATTTTATGCCTCTCCTAGGGTAAACTCACTACTCTAAATGCAATGGTGCACTCAGATTTCTAATTCGGGCATCCATTTAGAAGTTATTCCACTTTTTTCAGGAAAACCACTCACACATTCTATTTAAAGTTTAATATTTTTTTCAAAGATTTATTCTGGGCACACCGAGCCTCAGAATCACACACCATCATAATTCTTGGTCTTGAAATAAATCCATATAATGTTTAAAAATAATACACAGAAAAATCTGGGATATTACAATCCACACCTGTAACTCCAAACTGCACAAAACACCACCCACCCTCTCAATGCGAAAATAACCAGACCTGAGAAGATGAAGCATGCACTACTACAGATCCCACATTATTAAGTCCTTTCCTTTATCAGCATTAAAAAATGATGAAAATGGAAGTCCTTTATCAGTGCTAACAAAAATATATGAGAAATTGAAACTTTGTTAGAGCTAAAAAAAGAGTTGATAAAGGGAGATCCATTCTCAATGTTTTTTTCATTGATAAAGCTTTCATTTATCATCAATTTTTATTAAAATTGATAAAGGGAACCATGAATAATTTAATTTATTTATACTTATTTATATATATTTAAATATTACTTATATATCTATATTATAATAAATAATATTAAAATTTTATTTTCAAAATTAAATATATAAAAAACTATCAAATTAATATTAATCAATAAAAAAATTTAAATATATATTTTTATACATTAATTAAAAAATGTATATATATAATATTAATATTTTAATTAAATAATTATATTAATATATAAATGAATATATATGTATTCAAATATAGTTATTTGATTTTATTTATTTATATGCATGTTAAATAATTTAAATTATATACATATATTTTTATTTATGTGCAGACATGTGTATGTATGTGTACGTTTCTATGTGTGTGTATGTATGTGTATGTGTATGAGTATGCTTTCATTTGTATGTGTTGTGTGTGTATGTGCGTTTATTTATATAAGTATGTTTATAGATGTATGTGTATGTGTATGTTTATTTGTATATGTATGTATGTATGTGTGCATATGTATGTGCATTCATGTGTCTGTACATATGTATGTATGTATGTGTATGTGTATGTGTATGTGTATGTGTTTGGATGTACATGTATGTATGTGTGTATGCGTGTATGTATGTGTATGTATATTTATATGTATATATATGTATGTATGTGTAAGTGTAAGTGTATATATGTGTATGTATGTGTATGTATGTGTGTGTGTGTATGCATGTGTATGTTTATGTAGTATATGTATTTTAAGTAGTATGTGTATGTTTATGTAGCATGTGTATGTATACATATGTATGTGTATGTACGCGTATATAATTGTACTTGTATGTGTATGTGTATACATGTGTTTATGTGTATGTATGTGTATATGCATGTATATGTATGTATGTGTATGAGTGTGTATGTGTGTATTTGTGTGTGTATGTGTATGTGAATTTATATGTGTATGTGTATGTGTAAGTGTCTGACTATTCATATGTATGTGTGAATATATGTGTGCATGTGATGTGTATGTTTCTGTATATGTATATGTTATTATCATTATATAACTAGAAAATCCATTTGTTTTTTCAATATGACATCTCATTGTAGTACATGTGTGTATATATATACACATATACATATTCATACACACAATCACATGAGAAGTCATTTGGTTTTTCAAATTCAAACAACACAATATAATATATATATATATACATACATTTAATATTTTTATCTAATTTTTTTCATTTTTTAATATTTATTAATACATTTTAAATTGTTAATAACTAATATTTATAATATGTTTGTTATTTATATAAATATTTTTTTTATTTTTTATTTTAATACCATTTGTATTTAAATATTTATACAATTATCTTTTATTCATTTTAAATTATCAATTTATTGCAAATCTTATAACAGCCCCAAACCCACACTCCCATATTTGATGCCAAAATCCTAAACATTACATTTTTGGATTTTATACCGGCAAAGATAACCCAATTTTCTTCATCAAAAACTTACGACACCAATCGAAAAATATTGGATCACTTACATACCTAAGGAAATTTTTGGTTTATAGTTTTAGAGAATTAGAAAAAAACACTTACATAAACAATACCCATGACTTTAAGAGATCGTTTTTCCCACTATACCAAGATTTTCATATTCCATATTAGGTCATCATATCATCCAAATGAAACCCTTCTATAAATAAATCATTAAATAATATTCTTGATAACCTGGCACTACTGGAAATTTAGGCCATAGCTATGGATTGAAAATGTGGCTATAATCCAAAAAACTGTGGCTATAGGTTATATCCACGGTTCAATTGATTATGGCTATTATTGGCATGAATATAGGGAAAGAACAATAATCACAGTTTCAAATCATGTCTAAAGGCCTATAGCCATAGTTTGAAATCATCGCATAACATTATGCCACATAGAGCCTATTGCCACAGTTCAAACCCGTGGCTATATGGATTTAGCAACGGTTTAGAACCATGGTTGTAGGCCTCCCCATTTCGTAAGACAACACCCCCACATCCCCCCTTCAACACCCCCTGCACCCCCATGCCCCCTGGACATCCCCCTTCCACCCTTGCACCCCCATTCCCCCCATAACTCCCCCCACTAGACACCCCCCTGGACACCCCCTAGACACCCCCTGGACCCCCTAGACACCCTTCCCCCTGGTCACCCCTTGGACACCCCCTCCCCAGACACCCACCCTGGACACCCCCATTGGACACCCCCTCCCCCCTTGACACCCCTCCTAGACACCCCCTCCCCCCTCAACACCCCTCCCAGACACCCCCCTGCCCCCCCCCCCCCCCCCCCCCCGGACACCCACTCCCCCTAGACACCCCCTGGACACCCACACCCCTAGACACCCCCTCTGGATAGACCTTGGACAGCTTCTAGATAGACCATGGACAACCCCTCCTAGACACCCCACCTGCACCCTCCCCCTTCCCTGTAGACCACTGACTCCCCCTCCCCCTGCACCCCCCTGGACAGCCCCTAGACATCCCTAGGACAGCCCCTGGACAACCCCTGCTTGACACCCCACCTACACCCTCCCCCCAACCCTGCAGACCCCCTGCACCCCCAACATTCCCCCGGCACCCCCGAACATCCCCTGGACACCCCTTGGACAACCCCTCCAAGACACCCCACCTGCACCCTCCCCCTTCCCTACAAACCCCCCTTTCACCCCCTCCCCCACCCCCCTGGACAGCCCCTGGACACCCCATGGATAGCACCTAGACACCCCATGGATAGCCCTTAGCCAACCCCTCCTAGACACCCCACCTGCACCCCCAGCCCTACAGACCCCCTAAACCCCTCCCCCTGCACCCCACTAGTATCCCCCCCTTCCAGGTCCCCACCCCCCCTCCTGGACAACCCCTTACACTGCACCTGCACCCTCCCCACTGCCCTGCAGACCCCCTGCACCCCCTCCCCCTACACCCCCACCAGTACCCCCTTCCAGGTCCCCACCCCCATTCTTGTAAACCCCTTGCATTGCACCTACACCCTCCCCTACCATGCAGACCTCCCCTGCACCACCTCTTTGACCCACCCGCACCTTGACAGCCCCATCTAGACACCCCTTTCACCACACATGTACCCAAACCCCTGCCCTGTAGACCCCCCACTGGAAAGCCCTCCTAGACACCCCACCTGCACCCTCCCCTCTTCTGGACACCACCTCCCAGAAAACCCCTCCTAAACACCCCACCTGCACCCTCCCCTCTGCCTGGCACCCACCCACTCTCCTACACCCTCCCCCCTGGACAACCCATATACAACCCCCGGGACACCCCAACTAGACCCTCCCCTTTCCCTATAGACCCCTCCTGGACAAACCCTACAAAACACCCCATCTGGACCCTCCCCCACCCTGCATACCCCCTGTACCCTCCCCCTCCCCTACAGACCCCCCTGGACAATCCCTGGACACCCCCTACACCCCACTAGAATCCCCCTTCTAGGCCCCCACCCTAGACACCCCCACCCTGCAGACCCCCTACACCCCAACCTCCCTCTTCCCTTGCAACATAACCAAGCACACCCCTCCACTTGCCCCCAGGACCCCCGCCCCTCCCCTGCACACCCCCTTTCCCACCCCTTCCCACCCCATGAACCCCATGCACACCCCCTCCCCCTTCCCACCTCATGTACCCCCATCACACCCCCTTCCCCCCGCACACCTCCTACCCTCTGCCCCTCCCCTGAACACCCCCTTCCCACCCCCTTTCCCACCCCACACCCCCTCCCCCCCATCAACCCCCATGCCACCCTACACATTTCATTCCACTCCAAGCACTTAATACAAGGTAAATCATAGAAAAACACTCAGATACATGTCATTTAACTCATGTAAGCATAACTATTAATTTTATTCTAACATTGTCCTCTCAATTTAAACACTCTTAGAAAGGTTTCCCTCCATGATAAACCATTCCATCCAAATCATGTTATTTACTATATCAAAACAAGGCGATTGGATTTAAAGTGGAATGAAAACACCTAGAATGTGAAAAGGTCTAGAGGGAAATTACCTACTTGGGAAATCCCTTATAAAAATAAAGTGAAACACTTAAGAGGTGTTTGATTATAATAGGAAATTTTCAACTTTCCATTAAGATATTTCAAAAGTGGATTGAAAGACACCATGAATAATCCACTCTATTTATTTCATGACATCCAATTAAACATTATAAAGGAGGAATAATCGTTAAATATTTAACTACATGAGGCATTACTGCTCTTGTGCCAAATTAACCATGTTCGGTTCCATTTAACTCATTCAATTAAATAAAACATGGAAATTCATTTTATAAGATCAAAAGGGGGTCACTTAGTGGTGACATGGTCATTACAACACATCCATACTTGGGAAATTCCATCTTAAAAGTCTAACGACACTTAAAGGGTGTTTTGGTTTAAACAACCATTTTAATAAAAAGAGGAAAACCCGCTATAAGGATATAAAAAGGGTCAAGTATGATGTGAGATTTAAGACTAATAATGACATCAAGTATAACGAAAACATCAATGAAATAATTTCTGGAAAGGTATACCACTGTGAGTTTTTACAGACAGCGCCACTCCGTTGAAGGGGTTTTATTACAAAACCATGATTTTTTATCAAACAAAACAATTATCTTAACTAAAACTTATTCAAGAATTTCAATTTAATATAAACAAGAAGAATTAATAAGGCAACTAAATAAAATTTAAAACATTCTTGAATTAAAGAGGCTAGGAGAGGGACCCTACCTCAAATGAGCCAAGCCACACTCGACGCTTGACACATTTATCAGTGACAACTCTAAACTGCTTCATCGATCCTCCAGGCATATACACCATTGCATATAAATAGATACACCCTAACCCCTATGTACGTGTCCACATGGCCTTGAACACACACTAGAGGATCCTTTTATATATTCTCACATGCATAATCCCGTTATCACCCACACACGTATGCATTTTCGATACATATACATAAGCACACCTTACCCCTTATATATAATCGCTCTCACATGGGAGGATATACATATAACGGGAGAACTTATTATATATATTCCTACCTATGCATACATGGTGAGACACATTTGACTCTAGTTTGTACAACACACACAATTAGGTTCTAGGATACTTCAAAAAATATTCCAGCGATATGATGAATCATCATTAATTGAACCTAAAAATTGAAGTGGGTGGAACATGATTAGTGAGAAATGAAATAATAGAATGGGTGATGATGATAAAAACTTCAACATGCAACTTCATCAACAATATTAAGACATCAAGAACATAATATATTGTTGAAGTCAACATAGTGTCACATGAATGCATGGATAAAATGAGAGATTAACATAAAATGATACAACCATGGAACAACTCATTCAATGTTTTCAGTAACTAATTCCCCAAGTACAGATTTTTTTTACAATTTGAATATTTATCATACATGATTTATTTTAAATAGTATCAACGATCCCAATTTCAAGCTCTCTTGATATTTGAAGGAAATATGTGCAGAATTAACAGTATATAATTATAATCAATTATTGGGAATTTATACTTTCTTAGTAGATGGAAAACTGAACGATGTATGGTTCACTATCTATTTAGTAAGAAAATAAAGTAGAACTTGAACAACTGATTCTATAATTTTGATGTATTGAAAACATAAAAAAAGGAATACTTTTTAAAGTTCTCTATAGTATCTATAATCTGAAAAATGCATGGATTTATAGAAATCATAATATTTTAAGCTTATGTAGAAAGTTATATCACATGATTCTAAAATCAGCTTACACTTGATTTGGTTAGCTTGAAAAATTGAAAAGATAAAAAAATGAGCTAATTTTTTGTTTGGGATTTACTAAAAATTAAGATATCATTAAAGATAAAAAATATTCATCATAAAGAAATCCTAAAATGAACAATTCATCACAGAAAAAAACTATCCAGGTAATTCATAAGAGTGAAAGGAGTGACCTAAAATACATTGTGCCTCTCATGTGTCCATTAGTCTAATTTACTAACATCTTCTTCGCTCACCCAAACCTAATGAAATACGAACATTAGATCAAGTTTATAGCGATATTTTGTCTCATGTATATCATCTAATAGTTCATTAATAATTGGAGTGGGAAATATATCTAGCACAGTAATTATTTCTAGTGATCTATAATCCACAAACAAACAACATCCTCTATCCTTATTCTTTATAAGAATAATATGACTAGAATACTAACTATTAATATGAAATATAATAATGCATCACAAAATAGTAGATAATTTTTTTCCATCCTCATCATTCAAGGAAGGATATAGCTTATAAGGTCAGATACTTATAGGTGGTGCACCATGAATTAAAGTAATAAAATGATATCTAACTCAAGTGGTAACTCTCTTGGATCATAAAATATGTAATGAAATTCAAAAATAAATTATTCCATTTTCTACTGGTTTTCTTACCAAGGATGGTTTTTCTTAGTAACAAAACATTTTAATTTAGTTTTCCAATACCAAAAATCTAAAAGAAGAATCTATAGGAATAATTTTGTTTTAGTTCCAATGGTATTATTATCAGCTTTTCTCCCCATGTAATCTCACAATTAAGCCATCCCACACAAACTCCATTGATTTATGTTTCTAATTTTTCAAAATATAAACAAAATTATTTCCCAAATCAATCAAAGAATAAAATATAGTCCACCTATGTCAAACACATGATCCATAGTAGTGATAAACATTATTCATAGTCACCTAAACACCCTTAAAAACACCTAATAGTACTATCAATTCACATCTCTTATCCCGATTCTGAACTGCTTGGTTATTCGGGTGAATACATTGGAAACCATGGAACGATTTTTAGAAATAAAATTTTCACATTATCCACTATCTAAATGAACCACCACAGAAATATATAACACATTCCATGATAATTTCATAAAATAAACACCTGATTACCATATACATATGAAATCTAAAACTTCTCAGACCTCTGCTATTTCATCGGGAATTTTTTGGTTACCTCATATTTCTTCATAGAATCACTATTTCCAAAAATATGAGAACTATTCATATACACTAATTCTTATGAATATATTTTCTCTACTTACCAATCCAATAATCATAGTTTTTTTGTATGTTAATGATGCATAGGAGAATTGTTTTGGCCACATCAAAAATATAGTCCTACTATTTTTATGTTTCTATCATTCTTTTCAACTGATATTCTTGTAACCATTCAAATGATTATACCATATAACTCTCCTAATATCCACATCCATCTAGGTTTGTTATCCCTAAATCTTATTGGTAAAATTATAATGCACCATAATACCTGTACCATAAGAAATAGATAGAACCATTGTCCTACAATGAGTACATCTCAAAATTCCATCTTCAACAAGTTCTGTCTCAATTTACAATAAAGTGAAATCAATAAAAACTTAATTCCGAGATCATGGGTGGAGACTCAATTTGTTTCCTCTAGTTTAAATCACCCAAAAAATAAGCTTATGTACTACTACACTGAAAACTCTAGAGTTCTCGATGCATGTTGGTCAAACTCCTAAATGTATTCATATAAATTTCTAGTATTTCATATTAAAATCATATAACACAATGGATCCCCATTAGAAGTCTTACAATACATATCTAATAACTCTAGATTGATCTTATAATAGGATTAAACAGGATAATAAACCTACCAAGATAAAAAATAAATACAATATAGTATATTCCATGAAAATATTCTCCAGGTGATGTTTCATTTCTTCAGTTGTTTAGTTAAAAAAATTTAATTATCAAGCTTATTTAACCATCCAAAAGGATCTTATCTAGTAAATAATGGAAGATCTATCATACGTGAAACACTCTACATTCCATCTATGTACTCATATTCCTCTATAAATTAATTTCTCTGTGATCCATATCCCTCCTCAATGTTAGATAACTTCATAACAATAGAAACATATGAATACTTTTTTACTCTATTTTCTAGTATTAGATCCAATTTTTGGTAGTACTTATTCCACTATTATTATCTTCATATACTATTATTCCATTTTAGATATCCTTTGAAACAAATTCTCCTCTATATCGCAGGAATTTCATTGACTCCTGGACTATCCATGATTAATAATTTCAAAACTATCTTATACTAATATGAATGAATACTGCTAATTTTCATGTGTAGTTTTACTATTTGATGCCCTTCCTCCCATCCATGTATTAATTAAGTGAAGAATAATTGAAAACAAAATTTCATCTCTAAAAATTAAAAAATATTTACTCAAAACTAGAATTGAGACTCACCATAGTTGGTGAAAAGGAAATACTTCTTCAAACATAATGAATTCCACCAGTTCCATTTGAAAACACCTATATATAAAATAAAAACTACTAAAATTCATGGATACTCTAATTATTCATGGATTTATCTTAGTATACCTCATATAAAGAAGAAAACACATGATTATAATTCACCATTTAGTTGACTCCACAACTGAGTTTACAATATATTTGGATTCACGATCGAAAAACACAAAATATCAAGGGAACAAAACAAATAGAGAATTTGTATACTTGAAACAAATTACCGTTTAAAGAAACAACTAAGAAGATGGTAAGATATAGTGTACAATATAAATAAAAATGGAAGATAACACATCAATTAGATATAACAAATAATTACAGATAAACAAGAGGAGAGGACACCTCCTTGTAGCATCTTCTCCCAATTAGTGCACACTCGTACAAAAATAATTCCATGATACCCATCCAGAAGTCACCCATTATTATTTAAAAAGACTCTTGTCTAAACCAGCTAACTAAAAATCTCATAATTCCCCTTTTACCCTTTCTTCTATGGTATGTAAATAAAAAATTGGGTCGAGAAAAAACTTTTGGATGAATAAAACCTTGAGTAGAAACAACTAGTGTATGAGAAACCATACCACCTATTTGTTAGGATGAAGCATCGAACATATTGGTTTGTTAAAGTAGTGAATATGGATTTACATAAATTTTTTAGAAATGGATAGTTGATTTTTTTAGAATTATGAGGTAAGGATGTCTATATATGAATGTTCGAAAATCCACAAGGAGAAAACAAATAATGGTCACGAAAAAAGAATCCCTATATGAGAGTTCCCCAATTGGAAAGGTATTTTTTTCATAGAATTTTATTAAATTTTTCTAAGAAAAAAGTAAGTTAATTTGGTGAAATATATTTGTTATGATATTGGTACATAATAATAGATTCATTATATCGTAAGGAAGACTTAAAATTGAACACAAAATGCATTATATCATTTTTGAAAATTTGTAATAGGGTTGTATAATTTTCCCTCAATTTTAACTAGGAAAGTGAAGTATATCTTACATTATAAATAAAATAAAGTAGTAATTGATATGAATCCCATGCGTGCCTCTAAATCCTAAAAAATATTCTTCAATTGTTATGAAAATTGTTATAAATTTTTAGAAAATTAATAAATTAATGTTATTTATAAAAAATATAAAGGAAAGTACTCGAGAGATCTTTAACCCTTTAAAAACCATTATGTCTTTTTGGAAAATCGGAGTTACTTTTTAAAAAAAATTGGGATTTAGAATTTGAATAAATTCATAAGACAAAAAAACCATGACATGGTGTTCATCCACTATTCCAATAGTTTATCAAGACACAATTATCCCTTTGTCAAATCATAATATTAATAATAATATATCACATATAACAAACTAATATTAAAAAAATAAACATTAATATCTACATACCATGTGGTGGATTCAAATTAACTTTGTTTTATTAATAGTTAATACCATTTAAATTAAACTACCCTTGATAGTAACCCATCCATATTACCCAATACATTTTATATACCAAACAAAAACTATAATAGTGACACCTCGTCTTTTACACCATGATCTTATATATTTCATAAGGTGACATACCCAAATCCATAACCTAGTACATGACTATTTTTTAGGGAATATTGGGAGAAATTCACCATTTCACATAGTGTATACTTTACAAATACAACATAAAATGAAAAAAACATTTAATCATGGAAGGCCTTGCCCATTTTAAGAAATGAGTGAAATAAACTGCAATCCACCATGACCAAAACCATGACATGATCACCAAAATCCATTTTGAACAGTAGTTACCTCAAAACCAACCATAAAATCGTGTCATCATTCACACTTTGAGTAACATCTCACCCTGTTTTTCTATAGCCTACAAACCAATTACCCTTGATGTGAGATGATTCCACCATGCTCGGTGGAATTATTTCCTCAAAACCCAGACTGAGAAAACAAAATCATATATAAATAATGGAAAAGGAAGAAGGATGGTAGGAGGAGTTGTCATAACACAAATAAAAAATAAAGGATTGGCCGATGAAGGGGGTGGGACAGAATGGAGAATCTGGTGAGAATCTGCCAATGGATAATCGATCGGTCAACAACAAGGGACAAGGGTTTCCAAGTGGGAGATGAGTCGTGCCGCCGTGAGAGAGGTCGAGGGTTCAGAGGGTCACAGATCGGGGGAGGAGCGGTGGTGTTTGGCGGGGAGGAGGGGATGGAGAGGTAGAGGGAGGAGGAGGGAACAGAGAGGTAGAGGGAGGAAGTGGGTCATGTATCAGGGGAGGAGCAGTGGTGTTCGACAGGGAGGAGGGAGCAGAGAGGTCAAGGGAGGAGGATGGCGCAAAGAGGTTGAGGGAGGGGGTCGCATATCAGGTGAGGAGGAGCCCAAATAGCATGGAAAAAAAGAAGAACAATTTCTGTGGTTTGTTAATTAAAACATGGCTTTAACAATGATATATCCACAGATCTATAAAACCATTTCTATAGATCCCAGGCTATAGCATAAATTTCTAATAGTGTGGGGAAATGGAAATTTAAGAAGGGTGGGATAAAATCATTAGTAAGGGTAAACATAAGAATTAACAAATTAATGTCATCAATGAGAAGAAGAAGTGAAAATGGTTATGGTGACATAATTAGGGTGTATAATAAAATGATAAAAGAAATCATACCCATCAATACCTGAATCATTAATAATGAAATATGGAATAAGGCTTTAACAAAGAGAAGATTACTAAGAATCAATAATCACGAACCATGTGATATCAACCTTGATCAAAGAAAACATTTATAACCCATAGAAATAATAATGAAAACATATTGGTATCTTGGAAAACCATCTTTATAACCCATTTCAATCCCATGTTAGAAATAATTGGAGCCTAATTAAATCCATAGGAGAAACCATAGAAACTCCATCCTCCATTAATTTAATGATAAGGAACATTACCCAATGCATTGGAGTACTATCTGGACACAACCATCATATAAGCTATATCAGGCTCACCAAGCGCTATCTGGGTTCACCCATTGTATAAGATATATCGATCTCACTTGGTACTATCTAGGTGCACCCATTGTAAAAGCTATAATGGACTCACCTGATGCTATTTTGGTGCACCCATGATCATCAATAATTTCTAATTACCATTAATTAATATAGTAAATATATCAATCATTTCATAAAACACTCATAGAAACAACCTTTATTATTTTCAGAACATGATTAACCCATGGAAATTAAATTATTTCCTTGACAATCTCTTCGAAACAAGATTAACTCATTTAAAAGAAACGTGTTCCATAACAATATCTATGAATCAATCTTAATTTATCTAAAGAAACAATGACGATGGAATAATTAATAAATACCCCCATTTTATCATAAGAAACAACAAGGTTTGTTGATGTTGATGATTGGAAATACCATTAAAAGATCACTAAAAAAATTCTTGAGGAAAATAACCTTTTAATTTTGTAAATCAATTTAAAAAAAGAAAAATTACCAAAATATTGAAAAATAATTTTCTTTGAAAAAAAATTGAATCATATAATGGATGGTTTAACTAAAATAATTTTCATGATGGTGTGAAAATAAATTCATATTTTAAATGTTAAAAATAAAAATTATTTTCAAAAAATATTTAAAAGGGAGTCAAAAGTGAATCATTCGGGAAACAATAAGAAATTTTGTTTCAAAAAAGTCTAAAATAATGTCAATACCATGTAAAATATCTTATAAAATTATTTATTTTTAGAAATAATATTTTTGGAAAACATTTTAGAAAATATGGTTATGAAAGAGAAAGATACCCAATCTAAAATAAAATATTAGATTTGTATCACTTACAAACAACTTACTTTATGTTTCATAAATAAATATGGAAGGAAATGGAAATAAAACATGTTAAAATATTTTATAATTAGTATAGAGTAAAGATATTTTGTTCAAGAAAATAATATCATATGATTTTCTCTAAAATAACCTTCAACATATACAATCCCGAAAACACAGGAGATTGTAACATAAAGCCTTTTCTACTTTGGTAACTCATTAATCATAATACCCATGAAATAATAACATAAAATGAAACATTAAATATTATGAACATAAAGATATTCACGATATAAAATTTAAAATGGGTAGTATATACATCTCATAAAATATGTTAGGTGAATAACATCAATATATATCCCAAATAAAGTGAATTTGAGACGAATAACTCTTACAAAGATAATATCATTGAATTGAGAATTAATGAATGAAGATATTACACATAAAAAATTTATATCCATACCATTTTTTTTAAATATATTATAAAACAATTTTTAGACCAATTCACTTATAATTATATCATAATGGATCCACTAAAAAAGTGTTATAACCCATCGAAAGGAAATTGAGCTAAGAAACTCTTTTCCACTTGGAAAATTTCAAGTGAAATCCCCCTGGATGAAATAATTAAAATTGAAAATTAAAATAACATGATGTGTTAAGGATTCATTATATTACTTGTAAAATGGTTAGTATGTATACCATATAAAATTAATTAGGTGCATAACATTAAAATATCCCCTCAATAAAGTAAAATTGAGTCGAAGCCCCTTGCGACTTAGGTAATCCATAGATCAAAATCCCATAAAATAGAGAACATCATATGGATTTGTAAATAAAAATAAATTTCATTAAAATATTAATAAAATAAATTCATGTGAATTATATACATCAAAAAACTAAAATAATTTTTGAATATGGAATATGTATCACAGAAATAAAAGTGAGATGCGAAAAGCCTTACCTCGAGTCATGAATCACCATGTGCATCCTTCAACTCCTATATAATAAGATTATATATATTATTTTATTTATTAATAACCTTTTCTAGGTTTAATTACATATACTTAAACAATTTATTTCATTTATTTTAATGACGCATTTAAATACTTAATCAGTTAAGTCCATGTCGGGTGTTTTGAGGATGTTTGGTTCATTATTTCCAAACAGATTTAGTTTATTGACCATGTTAAAAGAGGTCATAGATTAATTATATGCATAATAATAATCATGAAATATTTTTAATATTTATAAATTAATTATATATTTAAAACCAACCATTAATTATGGTTATGAAAAATGACCTATCTTATAATCATGGAGACGATAGGCCATACATACGCATGAGTAACATTTCCATTTTTCATTGACCATTGTGGAAAAATGTTAAGAAATATTTTATATTTATATAATTATAATAATATAATAAATAACATATTATTTCATTAAATATTCTTATATATATAATCAATGTGTTTTGGTAATGAAAAAAATTATCCCATCGCTTCGTGAAGGCAGTAGTCCACATGTGCGCACAAACGACATTATCATTTTTCAGTGTAAGAAAAAAAATGATAAAATAACTTTAGAGAATGATAAATATGTCATTAATATTATTAATATTTCATTTATATGTCATGTATTAATTAAATTCATCCTTATTACCATCCATGTAAATCATTAGTGAAAAATTAATTACATTGCTTCGCGAGGCGGTAGTCCGCCGTACACACGATCGATGTTATCGTATACCCAAAATAATGGAAAGTAAGAAATTATATGTGATATCATAACTAAATAAGTATAAATATGTTAAATATATAATATATATAATTTTAATCCATCATTATATCAATATGTGAGAGGTGATGATGGAAAAGGAATGACATCAGTTCACGAGGTGGTTTTCTGTCGTAGACACAAATGTTGATTTCATATCACCTTTGATGGAAGAGAAGAAGGATTTATGTTATTAAATAAATATATTAAAATATAATTATATTTTAGATAATATTTTTATCTTATATTCATATTTTAAGAATATTTTTAGGAGGTGGAAGAATAAATAAAACAAAAATGCATAGTTAAGAATTTTACCTTTTCTCGGACAACCTCTTTAGGATTATACCTAAAGTATTCCTAGAATGGATTTTGACCAAAAAACGGATTATAGAATTTTTGTATGGAAGTTGGGAAGTGATTTAGGTTGGTATTGTAAAAAAAATGGGTTGAAGGTGTAAATAATATAGGAGAGAGGGTAGCCTTTTATAAGTGAGGTGAGTGGAACACTTGTTATTTTTGAAAAGAAAAAGGTGTAACCACATTTTTTCACATGAAAAAAGGATAAAAATGGGATATAATCTAGAATTATAAATTATAAGGTCTAAATATATCCATAAAATATATTTTAGACAACTTTTTTGGTAATTTATACCCGTATCTTTTTGTTTAACCTCAGGTAAAACTGTTATCACCTAAACCACAGTAGTTAATTTTTACTGATTTCACTATTCATTATCGTAAAATTAAGATGAAACTATTATATAATATAATTTGTGATTATTAAAAATATGGTAACCATTTAAAAAAAATTAAATTCATAGAATTTGTAAAATTTAATTTAAAATTACTCATGTAGACGCGACATGAAAGACGGTTTTCAAGAAGTGTATTTTTCAAGAAAAAGATGATTTTATATGAACTATATTACTAGTAATAATAATTGTATGAATTTAAATTAATATTTATTAATATATAACCTAAAAATTTAATTTAAATAATTCCTCAATAGGTGTTTTTTAATTAATTAAAAATGAGAAACATTATACACTTCAAAAAACATTTCCAAAAAAACCCATTTTTAAACCAAAAAATAAACATTCAATAAAATCCGATATAAATATGATTCAAATGAAATTAAGGGAATTAAATAAAAATAAATAATAATATTATTAATTTAAATCAGATTCAAAACAAAATAGTACTTTTAGGTGTACTTAAATTAGTGAAAAAAATGAAATATTTACAAAAATTGGTATTTTTAATATTCTCTAAAAAGTTAATATTTTCCAAAAAATTCCAAATTTCCAACCTAAGTTAATTTTGATATGAATATTAAAAAAATTAAGTTAATTTTATAAAATAAATTTTATAAAATTTCAGAAAATTAATTATAAAATTTTCTCATAGAAAGCAATAAAAATCATTTTTGAAGAAAACATATTTTTGAAGAATTAAATTACTTTATAAGAATTTTTTTTGATTATGTACTAATAATTTATCAATAATTTACATTTAGTAGTATATATATATATATTTCATAAAGTATTTAATACTATTCATACCCACCAATTTAACGGCTAGTTTATAATGGTTATATATTTTGCGAGTTGTTTAAGCTTGGTGTTACATGTCGAATATGCTATCAAACCTAGTTTTATTTTATAAAATATTAGGTTGTTAAATCCTCCACCCATTTAATAAATTTATTCATAAAAATTATAACATTATATCTCTAATAAAAATTAATACTTTTGAAAAAAACTTTATTGTAAACCCACATCATAAAAAGGGTTAACAAAACATCTTTTTGATAATAGAGAGAATGAAGTATGAAGGTCATATAGAATAACACATTCTAGGTTTCCAAATAGGAGATCATAGGTTGGAAGTGAATATTTAGACATGCAAGAAAAGTGTAATGCCCAAATAAAGATATTTATTGATAGAGATTATTGACCATAAAAAGGTTAATGGTAAGAAGAAAGTTAACAACCACAAAACCATAAACCAACGAGGTGTGAAAAGGGTCATTGATACCATTAGAAATGATCGTAATTGGTTAAAATTTTATTTAAATATAATTTCCTATATTTTAGGAATTCATTTTCCATATAGACGAATAGTATAAAGAAATATAATTGATGAGTATAATTTTATCTTTTTTTTAATTTCCACCACATTCTCATATTTGTCTCTAAATGATGAGTATTCAAGATGATTTTTTCATACTTGAATTAATAAAATTAGCTTTTAAAGGAATACATAAAAATAAAAACTATAAAAATCTATTCCAAATTCCTTTATACATTAAGAAAACCCAAAATGGTTATCACATGGTAACATAATTCCAAAAATGAATAAACCTTCATATCATTAATCTATAAAATTCAACAGTAATACACAAACCTAAAACTAAATCATTCCATAAATAAATAATCCTATATCACAACTAAACTCAAAAGGGGTGTCGATGAATGTGAACTTATGATCAACATTAATCTTATAGAACTATGATGGTATTCATAAATATTAAGATAACCTCATATGAAAACATCGGAATTTATAAAGTTATCTAAACCTTTCATATGATGTAAAAGATAACATCCCAGAACCCGCACTCCCAGATTTGGTGCTAAAATCATGAACTTTACATTTTTTTCTTAGATACCAATAAATTTGTCCCAATTTTTGTCATACAAAACATACAAAACCAAAATGAAAATATTGGATAACTTACATACCTAAATAAATTTTGTGTTTAGATGTTTTGAGAATTAGGAAAAACTCATACATAACCAATAACCATGAATTTAAGAGATTATTTTTCCCAATATACCCATCTTTTCAAATTACTTTTTAGGTCATAATCATCATACAAATAAAACCCTTATATATATAAATCATTCAACATCATTATTTAGAATTTGGGGAAAATGAAACATAAGAAGGGTGAGCTCAAATGATCAGTAAGGGTAAACATAAGAATTGAAAATTTAATGTCACAAATGAGTATAAGTAGTGCATAAGGGTATGAAAACATAATTAGAGTGCATAATAGAATCATATAATTACTCATACCCATCATACCATAATCATCAATCAATAAATGTGGCATAAATATTTATCAAAGTAAAGAGTCATAAGAATCAATAATCATGAACCATATGATATCGATCTTGATCAATGGAAACATTTATAACCCATAGAAATCCTAACAAAAATGTGTAGGTATCTTTAAACATCATCTCCATGACCCATTTCAAACCTGTTTCAAAAATAACTGGAGCCCAGTTAAATACATAAGAGAAAACCTCTAGTAACTCCCTCATTCTTGCTTCTAACGAAAAAGAGCATTACTCAATGCATTTGAGAACTATCTGGGTTCCCCAATCATATAATCTATACTAGCCTCACCCAAAAAAATCTAAAATCACCCCTCATATAATCTATATCGGGATCACCTGATGCAGTCTAGGTGCACCCATCGTTAAATCTATAGAGGGATCACCCAATGTTATTTGGGCTCATCAATGATCATCAATAATGTCTAAGCACCATTCATATATAAAGTACATAGAGAATTCATTTAATCATAAAATCATAGAAATAGCCTTTATTCTTTTCAAAACATGATTATCCCGTGGAAAAGAAATGGTTTCCTTGAAAATCTATTTGAAACATGATTATCCTATGGAAATGAAATGGGTTCCATAATAATCTCGTTTAAATAATATTATTCTATCTATAGAAAGAATTAGGATGGTATCATTAAAAATATCCCCATTGGAGAATAAGTAACAAAAAGGGTAATTGATTTTGATGAATTAAAATATTATTAAAATATCATTATAAACAATCTTGAGGAAAATAAACTTTTCACTTTGAAAATCACTTTTAAAAAATAAAAAATCACAAAATATTGAAAGAATATTTTTCTTTGAAAATAAACTTGGAAATATATAATGTATGGTTCAAATAAAATAATGGTCATGATGGTTGGAAAATAAATTCATTTTGTAAATGTTAAAAATATACATTCTTCTCAAAAAAAATTGTAAAAGGGAGTCAAGAGTGACTCATTTGAAAATGTTAAGAAATTTACCTTCAAAAACTTTTAAAATATGGTCAAATACCATGTAAAATAGTTTTAGGAAACCATTTATTTTTATAAATACTATTTTATAAAACATTTTAAAAAACATGGACCTGAAAGACAAAGATACTCGATCTAAAAGAAAATACAAGATCAATATCACTTACAAACGACTTTATTGATGTTTATTTAATAAATAAGGAAGGAAATGAAAATCATAAATTTTAACCACATTCATAACAATTGGATATGAAAGATATATTTTTCAATAAAATCAGATCATATGATTTCCTCTAAAATAACCTTCAACATAAAAAATCCGGAAAATAAATGAGATTGTAACATAAAGCCTTTTCCACTTTGGTAACTCTTTAATCATAATCCCCATGAAATAATAACATAAAATGAAACATTAAATATCATGAAAACATAATAAAACATTTTATATAAAAATTCACACATAATCATACCATAATAGAGTAAATTAAAAAAATTTATAACCCAATGAAAGGAAATTGAACTAAGAAACTCCTCACCACTTTTTAACTTTCATGTCAAATCACCCTTGATGAAATAATTCAAATAGAAACCTAAAATACCATTATTTATGAATTATTCATTATATTAGATGTAAAAGGGGCATTATATACACCATATAAAATAAATTAGGTATATAACATTAAAATATGCCTCAATGAAGGAAAATTGAGACGAAGTCCCTTACGACTTTGGTAATATCAGATAAAACCCCCATGAATGAGAGAACCTAATATGATATTTTTTAAATCCAAATAATTTTAATGTAAATAATCATAAAATTAATTCATGTTCAGTAAATACACCATATAACAAAAATACACGGTGAATATAGAATACATCACACTGAAATAAAAGTGAGATAAGAAAACCCTTACCTCGAGTCCAGACCTTCCATGTGTATCCTTTAACTACTATATAATAAGATTATATAAATTATTTTATTTATTAATAAAACACTTCATGGTTATATAATTTATTTATTTATTTTAATTACACATTTAAATACTTAACCAATTAAGTCAATGTTGGGTGTTTTGAGGATGTTCAGTTCATTATTTGAAAACAAATTTGTTGCATTGAACATAGTAAAAACGGTCATAGTTTCAACATATACAGAATAATAATAATTAAATATTTATCATATTTATACATCAATTATATTTTTAATACCAATCAAGGAATATGGTTATGAGAAACGAACTATGTTACAATCATGAAGATGGTAGGCCGTATATATGCATGATTGGAGTTTCCATTTTTCATTTATCATTATGGAAAGAAGGTTAGTAATATTTTATCTTTAAAAAATTATAATAATATCATAAATAAAAAATTAGTTAATTAAATATTCTTATATATATTATCAATATGTTTTGATGATGAAAATTTATCGCATCGCTTCATTGAGGTCATAGTCCACACGTGCACACGAACAACGTTATCATTTTTCATAGTAAGAATGAAAATGATATATTAACTCATTATAATGATAAATTTGTAATGAGTATCATTATTATTTATTTTATATAAAATTTATTCATTTAATTCATCCTTATTACCTTCCTGTGAAGCGTTAGTAAAAAAATGAATCACATAGCTTCGTGAGGCGGTAGTCCACCATACACATGAGCGATGTTATCATATCCCCAAAAAATGGAAATTAATAAGGTATATGTGATATCATAACTAAATAAGTATAAATATGTTACAAATATAGTATATATAATTTTAATATATCATTATATCAATTTGTGAGAGGTGATGATGGAAAACAAATGACATCGGTTCGTGAGGCGGTAATCCGTCGTACACACGAATGATGATTGTGAATCCCATTTGATGAAAGAGAAGATGGATTTAGGTTATGAAATTAATATAATAAAATCTTAGTATATATTAGATACTTTTTTATCATATGTTCATAGTTTAATAATATTTTAATGAGGTGGAATAATAAATAAAACAAAAATATATAGTTAGGAATTTTGCCGATTCATGGACCACCTCCTTATGATTATACCTAAAGTATTCCAAGAATGGATTTATAAACAAACAAAAAATTATAGGAATAGGGGACGGAATTTGAGATGTGATTTGGTCAGGTATTTTCTGATCCAAAATGGTTTGAAGGTGTGAAGAAGATAGGATTGTGGGTGGCCTTTTATAAGTGGGGTGAGAGGTACACTTGTAATTTTTGAAAAGAAAAATGTGTACCCACATTTTTCACAAGCCACAAGGCCCAAAAAGGGACCATTATTGAGAATAAGATATTATAAGGTCTAAATATTTCTATAAAATAAATTTTAGATTATTTTTTAGGTAAATTTGACCCTTAAAATTTTAGTTTAACACCCGGTAAAATCATTTTCATCTCAATCGCGGTAATTAATTTTTACTCCTTCCACTATTCATTATGGTAAAAAATTGAGTTGTCCTAATTAGATAATATAAATTATTCTGATTTAAAATATGGTATTAATTTTACCAAATTAAATTCATATAAGTTGAAAATTTAATTTAATATTAATCCCATATACACGATGAAAAAGTGGGTTTTCAAGAACTGTGTTTTTCAAGAAAGAGATGATTTTATATTAACTCCATAACTAGTAATAATCATTATATTAATTTCAATTAATATTTATTGATATATAATATAAAAATATAATTTAAATAATTCTTCATTTGGGGTTGTTTTAATTAATTAAAACTGATGAATATTATAATCTTTCGAACAATTTTCAGAAAAAAACCCATATTTAAATCCCAAAATAAACATTCCCTAAAATCCAATAAAAAGATGATTCAAATGAAATTAATTATAAATAAATAATAAATTATTTACTTTAAATCATTTTAAAAACATAATGATAATTTTAAATTAATTAAATTATTGAAAATAAATGACATTTTTTTAAAAATTGGTATTTTTAACTATTCACTGAAAAATAAATATTTTCCAAAAAAATCCCAAAACTTCACACTAAGGTAATTTTTGATTTATGATTTAAATAATAAAGTTAATTTTATCAAATAAATTTTCTAAAAATTCCAAAAAATAATTATAATATTTTCTTATAGAAAATAATAAAAAACATTTTTTAAAATAAACATATTTTGGAAGAATTAAATTACTTTACAAAAAATGATTTTTTATTTTGATAATATTTTATCAATAATTTATATTGATTAGGACATATAAATGCATACACACACACACACACACACATAGATATATATATATATTTAATAAAATAGTTAATACTATTTATACAAACCAATTTAACGGCTATGTTATAACAGTTATATATTTTGTAAGTCGTTTAAGATCAATGTTCTGTGTCAGATACCCCATCGAACATAATTTTAATTTCTAATGTCCTACTATATTACTAAAGAGAATCAACACCTATTTAAAAAAATTATATGGTGGTTGAATTCTTGAGTGGCGAATTATTACCATTCTAAGAAAAAATGTTGTAAACCTATTGCACTTGGAGGACATGGAATAAAAAATCTTATCATTTTTAATCCTGATATTCAAGAACAATTTTTAATGGAGGATGATCAATGATACATCACATACTCTTTGCTATTTCAGATCTATATTTTTAAATAATCTTAAGGATATAAATTTAAATTATACTAAAATCCTAGGGTGTTACAAATCTCTTGAATTTAAATATTACTTTTAATATTTAATAATTTTTATTTTAATATTTATACATTTTTAAATTTTTTGTAACAGATATAATTAATATTATTTATTCATTTTTAATATTTATCCATTTTTAATATTTTATGTAATTTATTGATTTTTAATATTTATTCATTTTTAATATTTATTCATCTAATATTTTTGTAATATATTCAATTTTTATAGTTATTTATACATATTTAAATATTGATATTCAATACCTTTAATATTTATATAATTTATATAATTAGCATTCATTCATTTTTATTTCAATATATTTGTATTTAAATATTCATGAAATTATTATGTATTGATTAATTTTCCTTACATTATTTTAACTATATTATTTTTAAATTTATTATTTAATATTTGATTAATTTATATAATTAAAATATTAATATGGTTATTAATATTTTTCAAATTTATTTATTTTTAATTATTTAATTTTATTCATGTTTAATATTAATTCATTTATTATTTTTTTTAAATTGGTGGTTGAAACCTCTTTTTATCATGAAATCAAAGACCTATTTCTATCCAGGAAGAGGGAGACCCATTACATAGCCTATAGGCCCAAGGAAAAGTGGCCTATGAACATGGCCCAATATCTTGGTGCAATGTCATGCCTGCATCATCCTGCCTGCATCACTAGGCTTGCATCATGCTTGCGTCACTACCTGCATGTGGCACCACATGCATTGTAAATCCCTGAAAGGGATTTCTATGTTACGAAACCTGGTCTTTTAGATGTAGGATTATAGGGTTTACCAGTCAGGTTCCACCCCAACTACATTTATCCATTTATTATTATTCATTCATTTTGAATACTTATTAACTTTTAATAATTTTTTAAATCTTTATACACTTATTATTTATTTTTTTCCAATTAGGAATTTGTTTTAAATCTTTTTAATTTAAAATTTATTTTTAGTATTTGTTTATTTTAATAATTGTTCATTCATATTAGTTTTGTAATATATATATAATATATAATTTATTCATTTGAAATATTTCTATAACTTACCCAATTAATATTATTTATTCATTTATCAATATATTAATACATTTATCATAATATTATCACATTTATTAATTCATTTAATATAAATAATATTGTTTATTTTTTTAATATTTATTATTATTTATTATAAAGTAATTTTTAATATTCATTTTCATAATAATGGTAATTTATTGTAATTTTTAAATTAAATTTTTAATTTTTATTTTCTACTAGTATTTTTCAGCGCTATATTAAGCACTGATAAAAGAAACATTTATCATATCCATATTAGGAACTGATAAAAGAATCATTTATCAGTGTCTTTTTACCGCTGATAACCTGAATGGCCCGAAGGCCTTCTTTTTTATTTTATTATGGATAATACCCCTTTTAAGGGTTGAAGGGGAACCCGTATATGACCCGTAGGCCCAAGGCACAAAGCCTGACATGACACGTAAATTTAGTGCTGATAAATTTGTAGCTTTATCAGTGGTAAAAAATTGTTGATAAATTATACCTTTATCAGTTCTGTCCATTTAATCACTGATAAATATAATTTTTATCAGTTCTTTTTACTATAACTCAAATATCTCCTTCCCCCTATTTTAAAATAACCCATACTAAAATCACCCCTGCTCACTCCAGTCAAGCTCTTATAGAATCTAAATCCAATTGTCTCCTCCTTCAAATCTCTTAGATGACTCAAACCTTAAATTGCAGTTAATTTATTCCTTACTCATTTTAATCGATATTTCATCCTTTTTTCATAATTTTTTTTTGATATTCTCATTGGATTATTCTTATCTACTTGTTTCTTTGGAAACATTTTCATGTTTTTTATTTCATATCCTGGATTCTTCTCCTTTGATCGACTTTTAACCCCATCCTCAGATGTTTTTTTGGTCATTCTTTTCTTATGATTGATGTTTGGGCCCTTCATCAGATATTTTTTGGTTGTTCTTCTTCTTATTAGAATTTTCTTATTTCCAACAGTTTTCCTTTGATTCACAAAAATTTTGTATGCAAGTATGATTTATTTTGTTTATTTTTATTTTAATTTGATCTATAATTTTATTTGAACAATGAAAATTACTCTTAAATTTTTCTATATCAATTTCATAATTTTCTTGAGAAAATATAGAAAAATAATTATTTTATTGATATTTCAGTTCCAATTTTTAGCCAAATTATGAGAAAATGTTTTTCCATTATAATTAATATAATTCAACCAATATTGTTTGACTATATTTTAAATCTTAACATTATTTTCAATGAGAGATGAATCAAAATTTAGAAATTCCTAATTTTTAGAAGAATTCATATTTTAAAAATATTAATTTTTGTAATTTTAATACAAATTTTGTTTATTTTATTAATTCCATTACTCATTAAAATTATTTTTATGATTAAATAAATTACTTATTTTGAAATTTGAAAATTTGGGTTATTTTGATTAAAGAATTCATTTTTCCCATTATACCCACAATCATAATTATTTTTAAAATCTAATGGAATATTAAAATCGTTAATTTTATTATTACCAAATGAAGAATTTGAATATGACATCTTTCATAAATTTTAAAAGGTAATAAATATATTCAATGTGATTAAATTATTTCAAACATAGTGGAAACATTGTAAAATATAAGAATTTATTTTATATATGTTTTGATAGTGAAATATTATCATATATACTCTAATACTTATCTATTTGTAGAAATCCAAAGGTTTATTGTGAACATTGATAGTAAAAATGAGTTAATTATTTCCCTTTTCGAATCTATTTCAAAAAAAAAGAATGATTTATGATATTCGAATTCTTATAATAAAAAATAATGTGTTATAATACTCTATATTTATATAATTTTTTGTCTTTATATGTTATAACAATTTGTTGACGCAATTAAAATTTATATCAAATATGATGACTATATGTGTACATATTTAGAGTATATGCTTTTAGGATTCGAAGAACATACCTTTTGTGTATTTATTTATTTTATTAAATATGAATAATATTGAATCAAATATGATGGATATGAATTGATAATGGATGGATGCCAATTGTATGATAAAAGAGTACAAGGATGGGGTTTAACAGTTCATCAAAATTTAAAATTATTATGTATATAACCCATCTCAAATCCATTGTTCCTATTTATGTTATTTTTATTTAATAATAATTAGTCTAAAGGAGTTCGAGGAACACTTTAACTGTTATAGAATAGATTAAAGTTATAGATGTTGGAATAAACATGGGAAAAAACTGAACATAGAAAGTGACTAAGATAAAAATTCATTTTATGGATCATTTGATATGATTAAAAGTGTGAATGGTGATGAAAATTCTATTGAGGTTATGATTAGAAGTGTAAATGATGATAAAGATAATATTGATGAAATGAGAATGAAAATTGAAGATGAAATTTGTGATTTTCCAAAGCTATTTCAAAAGTTAAAGAGCTATGAAAAGATGCCATTGTATTTAGGTTATATTAAACACACAACATTTTTATCCATAATGAATCTATATAATGTAAAAACTAGAAATAGATGGTGTGATTCCAAATTTACTAAACTAATCACTATATTTAATGATATGCTACTATAAGATAATGATATTCCTTACCAAACATATGATGCAAAAAATGCTATGATCAATTTTTATGATCTATGAAAGAATACATGTCAATCCAAATGAATGTATATTGTATTTCAAGGGCCATAAATCACATAAAAAACTCTCTAGGTGTGGTTCGTATTAATACAAAAATGTTGAATCAAGTCATTCAAAAATTTTATGGAACTGTACTTTAACTTCAATGTTTAGGCACCTATATAGAAGTGAGGAGACAATAAGATGATTTATGTGACATATAGATACAAGAAATCAAGTTGGGATGTTTTTTCACCCAACAGAGTCTCCTTAGCTAATGAAAATTGATCATAATTATCCTAAATTTGTAAATGAGCTGAGAAACCTTTGTCTTGTTCTATCTACAGATGGAGTGAATCATTTTTAGGCACAATGTACCACTCATAGTACATGGATAGTTATTTTAGTAAATTATAAATTTCCACTATGGGATTTCATTAAGCAAAAATATATTATGTTGTCTCTGCTTATAACGTGAAAAAAAACTATTTAATGATATTGATAATTATTTGGATCTATTTATAGAATATATAAAATTTATATGGGATTCAAGTGTTATGATTTGTAATGCTTCTAGAAATTAATATTTCACCTTGATAGCCATGTTTTATGGGATGATAAATGAAATTCTTACTTATGTAAATTTGTAAAAATATAGAATTAATATAATTATAGGGTGACCCATTTGCGAACAAGGTACACACTCAGTTAGGTTAGAACATTTCTCGAAGACTATGTTTCTTGAAGATCATGATTTTTTACCTAGATTTCATAAATACTGATATTGGATGACATCATTCAATAGTAATTTAGAAGAATTTACAACATTTTCTCCACTAACAGGTGATCAACTGTTTGATAAATTAATGGATATGGCCACTAATTTTGATAAACCTTCTTTAAAAATCCTTATAAAAACTCGTTGAAAAAATAGATTAGTTTTTTGAATTACCATACTATAATTATTTGTATTCTAGTAATTTTCTTAATGTAATGCATATTGAAAAACATGTATATGATAGTGTCATTAAAATGTTACTAAATGCACCCATAAAAATAAAGGACGACATTAAATCTATGCTAGACATGATTAAAATGGGGATACAAGAAGAGTTGGAACCATTGAAGGGTTAATGATAGAATTTTATTCCTCTATCTACATACACTCTTTCCTGGAAAGAGAGATATCAGTTTTGGATCTTCCTAAATAATGTAATATTTCTAGAGGGGTATTCATCAAATATCAATAATATCATGTCAATTATTTATTTAAAGTTAAAGGTTCTAAAATTACATTACTGTCATGTTTTGATGTAATATTTAATTCCTACAGCTTTACGTTGCATTTTTCCTAAAACTGTCCAACATATATTAACCAAGATTTTTTTCATTTTCAAAACTATATGCAGTAAAGTTATAGAGTTTATGAAGTTACCAACTATGAAAAAAGAAAATTTATATGATATTATGTGAATTAGAGATGTTCTTTTCACATCCATTCATTGATATTATGGTTCACTTGATGGTTTACTAGGTTAGAGATATCCAACTATGTGGTATCGTACATTATAGATGGATGTGCCCCATTGAAATATATATGAATATTTTTAAAGGGAATGTCAAAAATCAAAATTGAATAAAAGGTTGTATTGAAAAGTGATATATTGTTGAGGAAGACTTTGAATTATGTACTGATCACCTATCTAATGTGGATGCCATCGGTTTATTAAAATCTCATCACAAATGGTGACTTATGGTTGAAGGAATTTATGAAACAAATGTTTTCATAGTAACCATTAGCGAGTGGGTACAGGACCACCTTTACATTTTAAATAATATTTTAGAGGTTTCACCATATGTTAAAGACCACAAACTAATTCATAGGTATTTAAATCCCTCAAGGGTGGAAATATAGATATCAAATACACATAATAAAAAATTTACAGGATGGTTTGAAGACCATATTTTTAAGGTGTTAGTTGAAAATAGGAATTCAATTTTAGAATGACTTTGATGGCTAGATAGGGGACCAAGTGTGCTTGTATTAACTTATAATGGTTATTTAATTGATAGTTATACATTCTATATAAAGGAAAATTATGAATGTAGTACCACATAATGTCTCCAATTATTCTGTTATCGACCAAAACTACTATAGGGTCTGATGTCAATTCAAGTAAGGATGACCCTTTCATTGGGACATCACAATAATTTCACAATGGTCCCAAAGTAAATAGTGGTTTGTCTGTTAGAGGAGACAATAATGAGTGTATTTGGATACTCCATAGAGGGGTAAATCCCTTTAATCCTTTAAAAAAAGGTAGTTCAATAATTAGGTTAAATTTAAATTTAATATACATTGTTTTACCTCATAGTATTATGTGTTGACTACTGCATTTATGCAATCTAAATTGAATATTAAACTACTTTTATAGATAATTTATTCTATATATTTCGATGATCCCAATATTTAAGAATAATAAGTTTCTCCACAACCTGAGGGACAAAAAATTTATACCCATGCCAATGATACCAATATTAAGGAACAATATATTGTTAATATTTAAACCAAGGAAATGAAAAAAGGTGAAAGACCTACGTCTGAGAAAAAATAGGATTGTTGCAGTGAAATTATCATAACAAAAATTATTAATGTAATGTGGAAAGGAAAAAAATTTGTGGTTAGATAGAATGTAGATGACCAACTTATTGACCCCAATAAGTCCTTTTTCCTCAGTTACATTAAGTTCACCACTTGAATTCACATACAAATTGATGTAGATACATGGAAAAATATTATTCACATGATGAAGACATGAATTTGGGAAGAAATTATGGTAACATTATGATATACTTTCTCCATTTTACTGAAAAATAAAATAACGAAACATTGATTTACTCTTAATTATCCCTTATAAAATGCATTTATACTAGATGACTATCAAATAAAATTTTTATTAATGGTCACTGGAAAGGCTTGAATATCCTTTATACAATTATTATAAAGAATCATCTAAGGGATTTTGAAAGGAAAGTAACTGATACACACCACATATATATGCACACATGAAAAACCAAGAAACCTGGATTGAGTTTGTTGGACTTCATGAGGAGGAAAAATTTTATGTACATTGTGATTTGAAATAATTTAGTTTGAAATACATGTATTAATCACTTTGATTAAGAATTTCTAATTAATGATGTATCAAATGTTTTCTGAAAATAATTAGTGTGCATCAAAAACCAACTCACCCCTACCATAAATCAAGGATGATATACAGTTTACCTGAAAAAATGGTATTTATTTTAAATATATACTAATAATTTTATGTGGAATGAAAAAAATATAATAATGTTCCTTTATATATATATATATATTGATGAATTAAAATAAAAAACCACTTCTATCAGACATCATGTGCTATGGAAGGAGGCTCATATAATTAAATATGGAATACAAGTATATGAAAAAACACAAAGGATGAGAATCATATGTAAGTATAACATAATAATTTTTTTATTCTTTAAATAAGTATTATATAATAAATAATACTTATTTCATGATATTTTTATTCATTTTTGAAACACAAATCATCATCAGCTATACTCAATGAATGAATACATTATGTGGCCTTGAAGATGGAAAAATATATGGTTGTAGAAGATGTACAGGATTTAAAGTGTCACCTCAAACATATTTTGAGAAAATAAATACATAAGGGAAAAAATATATAAAAATGGATTAGATGAATCCAGGAAGAAATTTTCTATAATAAAAACATAATTTATAGACTGAGTTGTTAGATAATGTTATGGAAAAGAATCAAAGGGAAGAAAAAAACAATGAAAAACAATACATGAAGATCTAACCCCTATCTTTGAGGTTAGCCATTCCCCTCAAAGGTCTACTTTACCAGAGGTAATCAGTTTTTTCATTATAGTTTTTATGAAATGTAAATTAGGAAGATATTGATACATTTCCTTTAATAATATTCTATAGGGTGAAATTTATAGTGATTTATATCTATTTGTACCCACCTATACCGTTATTGTAATGGGTTTAGTTTACAATTTTCAAGGAAATATTCTACACAACAAACAACTACCAAAAGATCATATAATAGTTCGGATTTACGTATCTCATGAGCTGAGTGATGATCTACCTATTCCCCTTGATGATCTGGATATTCATACAATCAAAATTTTTGTTGTAACTTTTGTATCATAACCATTTGATCTTGTAAAATTACATTTTTATAACAAGTTATGTCATTTCTAATTTCTTTCTATGAAAAACCATTAACAATTAACGAAAAAGGCCTAAAATGAGGATTATTATTATATTCATAGAAATTAAAGGTGAAATATAGATTCAAATTAAAAAATATAAAGTATCTAACAATCAATAGATTATACCTTCATAGAGTAACTTTACGGCAGCAATTCAACTACTACATTTACTAATATTACATGTTTGTGAAGTACAATGTTCAAAGATCATAATATAGACATCATTGATTTTGAAAAAAAAATGTATGGATATACCATTATGGAATATATTGTTCTTGAAAATGTGGATGAAATCATCAAGCATGGGTGGTTGGGAGTCTCAGTTGTAAATTTATTCATGAGGTATGTTTTCATAATCTGTTTGTCCAATATCTGATCTACTATATTAATTATAATTAAATATTATTCATATTGTTTTTGGAATATAGATTATTACTATGTGAAGGGAAAACCCTTCGAATAAAAAATTGTACTCATTATTCCTCACATTAATTCTACAAAAAAACGTCATTGGAATAAGATAAATATTAAAAAATAGCAGACCATCTAGCTGCAATGTTTTAAAATAAACTCACAGATGAAAAATTATTTTTAATACTCACAATACAGGTGTAAAATTATACAATCAAATCATACAAAATATATTTTCATTTCATTCATTACTTATCCCTTTTTATTTTTTAGGAGTATTGGTTTCTCATTGAAATCTATTTGGATACTCTAAAGATTTTGTTTGGATTCAATGCATGTACAAACAATAAATAAACAATACATTATTTCGTTTATCAATTTTTAATACACTACATTCAAAATTATACAAATAAACTCCATGTTATATATTTTAATGAATGTTTTGTTATTAAAGGGAGGTGTTTAAATATTGTCAAAATCATGGTATAAGGATGGTCCATGAGAACAATAAGCATATCAATTTATATAACTCGATAAGTATTAGGGTATATATAATAATATTTCACAATAAAAAATTATATAAAAACAAATTAATTATTTTTATCAATTTTTATACAATGTATTAAACAAAGTAATGGAAAATATTATGGTTAATATGTTTGAAAATTTATGAAAGATATCGTATTAAATAAAAAAAACTAGAATCCCTAAATAAGTATTTATGATGAAAATTACAATTTCATTTAAAATATTTATTAAGTGTTTTTTTATTAATATTTTTTAGTACTACTAGGACTATCGACAGTTCACATATTCAAAATTGGAAAAATATTAGTTTTGAAATGAGTGGGTAGAATACATAGTGTCAAAAGGTTTGTAGATATCATGAAGAGGTGACTTCCTATCACATTTGTATTTTTTTATTTCATATGGATCATGAAGATTTTATTTATCTACTAATAATTTATAAACATTTCTTATCATTTTATCCACTTCTTGTTTAGTTAATTATATTATCATTTTTTCTACTTCTTGTTTAGTTAGTTTTCACAGAGATCATGATGATGTTATTTAGAATTTATTTTCCTACATGAATTTTATGCCTATAAAAATCATAAAAGTACTCCATATAGAGTTCATGGTTCATGAAGGGTAAAATGGTATTCTAACATTCAAGAAGGACCATGGAATATTTATGGAGGCCTTTTTTTCTCTTTACATGCAAAAAATGATTACAAAAAAATAAATTATCGATGAAGGATTCTATAAGGACGATTCAATGAGGTACTTGTTTACTATTCTCTCTATAAACCTATTATTTATTTATTTAATTTTTTTTTATTTTTAGTAGTGATGCAATCCATTCTCTTTTGATCATAAGTCTTTTTAATAACGTGTCAGTGAAAAAACATTAAGAAATTTATCCATAAGTTCTGAAGAGGTGAATTCATTTATAATTTATTTTTCTAAAACAACATTGTGCTCTTCATAGAGCATAAAATGGTCCGAGAAAAATAAATTATTGATAAATAATTTGAAAAGGATGACACACTTAAGTAATATTTTGTCTCTTTATTGAGCTATTTGTCCTTTATTTGGTCTTTTCATGTTTAAAATTGTGTTTTTTATGTTTAAAAAGGACTCAAAGTGTGTATTTTTAGTTTACAAATGACACTTTAGTTAAAAACATGTTCCACTCACTGAAAACTAAGTAAACACACTCATATTATCTTGATATCTTAGAAAAATGACTTATAAGTCATTAGTGACATATAATAATAAACATCCTATAAATCTAGAACAAAGTTTACCTAGCATGACTCAAAGTACATGTTTTCAGTTTAAAAACAATGTTTTAGTTCAAAAACACACCACTCACTGAAAAATGAGCATACACACTCATATTGTCTTAATAAGTTAGGAGAATGATCCATAAATCATTTCTGATGTGTTTTAATTATCCTCATATCAATGTACCTCACATTATGGCTGTTATGATTGAAAGTGTTTGTTTCTAATTAAAAGTAACATTTTAGTTTCAAACATATAGTAATCACTAAAAATCAATAAAAAATTCTTGGATTATATTATTGTTTTAAGAAAATCATTTATAAATCATTTATGGAAATTATGGATCATCTGCACATTATTCTAAAACATGATGTACCCAATAGGACTTGAAGTTTGTGTTTTAGTTTAAAAGAAGAATTTTAGTTCAATACTCATTTCCCTCAATTAAAACTAATAAAACACACTCATATTATCTTGATATTTTATGAAAAAAATCCATATTTCATTTTTTACATGTAGGAATAAACTACATGTCAATCTGACATATGGTATGCCTGATTTGACTCAAAGTGTGTGTTTTTAGATTAAAATTGACATTTAGTTAAAAACATGTTTCAATTACTAAAAAAAGATCAAACATAATCATATTGTCTTGATATTTTTGAAAAAATGATCCATAAGTGATTTTTAGCATGTAGGAATTAACCACACATTAATTTGACACACAATGTTCCTAGTATAACTCAAAGTGCGCATTTTTAGTTCAAAATTGTCAATTTAGTTCAAAACATGTGCCACATACTAAAAAATGAGAAAAGGTGGTCAATGTTTTTTAATAATTTAGGAAAAAATATAAAAGTCATTTGTGACATGTAGAAAATAATCGCATGCTAATCCTATATACAATGTTCCGGTTGTCACTCAAATTCATGACTCCAGTTTAAAAGAAACATTTTTGTTCAAAAGATGAATCCCTAACTAAAAACCATGAAAACACACTAATATTGTCTTAATAATTTATAAAAATGATACATAAGTCATTTTTATTGCACAGAAGTCCTCCTCACATAACTTTAACACATGGTGTGGCCGGTATGACTGAAAGTGCATGTTTATATTTTAAATCTATATTTTGGTAAAAAACACACTTCACATACTAAAAAATTAAAACACACTTTTATTGTCTTTATACTTTAGTGTAATTATACATACATCATTTTTTACATTTTGGAACCAACTGCATGTCCATACGACACATCTCTGCTCAGTGTGGCTCAAAGTGCGTGTTTTTAGTTCAAAAATGACATTTTTGTTAAAAAAACTATGTCACTCTGTAGAAATAGACAAAATATAATCATATTTTCTAGATATTTTATAAAAAATATCCATACATTATTTTTGACATGTAGGAATTTACTACACACGAATCTGACAAACGGTGCACCCAATATGACTCCAAGTATGTGTTTTCAGTTCAAATTTGATATTTTAGTTCAAAACACACATCACATACTGAAAAATAAGAAATAAAACTCATATTGTCTTGATATTTTATAAAAAAACCAATAAGTCATTTGTGACATGTTGGAATTTACCAAACATTAATTCAATATAGGTATGATCGTTATAATTCAAAGTGTTCATTTTTAATTTTAAATTGATCATTTAGGTCAAAACATGTATCACATACTAAAAACTAATAAAACATGCTTGTATTATCTTAATACTTTATGAAAATGATCCATAATTCATTTTTGATGTGTAGTAAAAAACCATCCATTAATCTGATGCATGGTGTTCCTGATATGACTCAATGTGTGTGTTTTCAATTTAAAAGTAACATTTTATTTCAAAAATAACATCACTAAATAAAAACCATAAAACACACTCATGTTGTATTTATAATTTTGTAAAATAATACATAATTCAATTTTTACATATGAAAATAATTCTCAAATCACTCTAACACATGGTGTGGCATGTATGACTGAAAGTGAATGTTTTTATTTTAAATTAAAATTTTAGTATAAAACACACTTCACCTATTTATAAAAGAGAAAACATTCTAATATTGTCTTGATTATTTAGTAAAACAACCTATATGTAATTTTTGACATATAGGAATCAAACACACATCAATCTAGCACATAGTGTTCCCAGTATGATTGGAAGTGCTTGGTTGTAGTTTAAAATTGATATTTTAGCAAAAAAAGGAACAACTAACTAAAGAAATATAAAAAACACTCATATTTTCTGGATATTTTAGAAAAAATTATCCATACATAATTTGTGACATGTATGAATCAACGAAATTTGAATATGACATACAGTGTTTTCGGTATGACTTAAAGCCGGTGTTTTCAGATAAAAATTACATTTTAGTTCAATGCATGCATCAATTACTGAAAACTAAGCAAAAACACTTGGATTATATTTATATTTTTTGTAATGAACCATAATTAATTTATGACATTTAGAAATTAACCACACATTAATTTGACACACAATGTGCCAGGATTTAATTAAAGTGCATGTTTTTTTTAAAATTTGCCATTTAGTTCAAAATATATAGAACACACTCAAAATTGAGAAAAAATTCTTGGATTTTATTAAAATTTTAGGCAAATGATCCATAATCCATTTATGATGCATAATAATTATCCACACATCAATCAGATACACGATGTTCCTGATATGGCTCAAAGTGTGCATTTTCTACTAAAAATCAACATTTTAGTTCAAAACACGCGTCACTGACTAAAAACCATAAAAAAACATTAATTTTAATGATAATTTAGGAAAATGATAAATAATTAATTCTTTATGTATAGGAATTAGTCACACATCACCCTAAGACATGGTGTGTCCTGTATTACCGATAATGTGCGTTTTTATTTTAAATCGGCATTTTGACACAAAACACACTTCACATTCTCAAAATAGAGAAAAACAATCAGATTATCTTGATACTTTAGTAAAAATATCCATATTTCATTTTTGACATGTAGGAATCAACCACATGAAAATATGACACAGAGTGTGCCTGATATGCCTCTAAGTGTGTGTTTTGAGTTTAAAGGTACGATTTTAGTTTAAAACACGAGCCACGCATTGAAAACTAATAAATCCCACTCTAATTGCCTTGATAATTTTATAAAATGATCCTAAGTCATATTTGATGTGTATGAATCATGCATATGTTAATCAGACACATGGTGTTCCCAATATGACTCAAAGTTCATGTTTTTAGTTTTGAAGTTAGATTTTAGTTCAAAATGTGCATCAATGACTGAAAATAAATAAGACACAGTCTAATTATATTGATAATTTAGGAAAATGATCCAAAAGTTATTTTTGACATATAGGGATGTTATTCACATCAATATGACACATGGTGTGGCTGGTATGACTGAAATTTCATGTTTTTATTTAAAATCAATATTTTAGTACAAATACCATTTCACATACTTAAAATTGAGAAAACAAACCCCTATTATCTTTATACATTATGAAAATAATCCATATGTCAATTTTGACATATAGTAATTTTCCGCATGTCATTCCGACACATGGTGTGCCCAGTATGACTCAAAGTGTGTGTTTTCAATTTAAAAGTAATATTATATTTCAAAACAACCATTACTAACTTAAAAATGAGAAATAATACTCTCATGGTATTGATAGTTTAAGAAAATGATCTATAATTAATTTTTGATATATTGGAAATAACTAGACATCAATCTGACACACAATTTGGCCAATATGATTGAAAGTGTCTGTTTTTATTTTAAATCGATATTTTAGTAAAAAAACACTTCACATAATCAAAATCGATAAAGAATGCTCATATATTCTTGAATTTTATGAAAATGATCCATAATTTATTTGTGACATGAAAGAATTAGGAGCGTGTATTTCTGACACATTTTGTTCCTAGTATGACTCAAAGTGCATGTTTTTATTTTAAAAGTGATATTTTTATTCAAAACATGTTCCACTCACTGAAAAATAAGTAAAATCACTCTGATTGTTTTGAAACTTTAGGAAAATTATACATACTTCATTTTTTATGTGTAATAAATAGCCACACATCAATCTGACACATGGTGTACCTGATATGATTCAAAGCATGTGTTCTCAGTTTAAAAGTAACATTTTAGTTCAAAGCACGCATCAATCACTAAAAACTAATAAAATACACTCATATTGTCTTAATAATTTAATAAAATTATTTATAAGTAATTTTTTATGTATAATAATTTTCCTCACATCAATCTAACACAAAATTTGTTTGGTATTACTGAAAGTTCCTATTTTTATTTAAAATCAACATTTTAGTTAAAAACACACTTCACATACTCTAATTTGAGAAAAAAATCATAATATCGTGATACTTTTTGATAATTATCCATAAGTCATTTGTGATGTATAGGGATTAGGCACACATCAATCATACATAAGGTGTGCCTGATATGACTCAAAGTGTGTGTTTTCAGTTTAAAAATGACATTTTAGCTCAAAAAGTGTATCACATATTAAAATCCAAGTAAACACGCTTGGATTACCTTAGAACATTGGGAAAACAATCCATAAATTATATTTTAAGTTAAGGAATCAACCTAACATGAATTTGATACATGGTGTACTTGATATGACTTAAAGTGTGTGTTTTTATTTTAAAAGTGATATTTTATTAATGCATTGTATCATATTAATGTTTCATTTATTTCATTATAATATTAATATTATAATAATTTTTTTCTTATAGGTATACTCATATTTTGATCACAATATGGGTTTGTGCATTCTAAATATTATAATATGATTGATATATTTTGAAAGGGAGTCCCAAAGATAATATAACCCATGATGTTTTCTAATTCATTAAAAAATTTATTTTCATTAATAAATTATACAAACTAATGTAAGTAGTGTATTGAAAAATTTGAAATATTGATTTTTTATAATTATAATTTATTTTTTCCTTGAAATTAAATTGTAATTTTATTTTGAATATAGGTTACTGCAATGCACTATATCATTATTAGCACATTTTTTCAACCCATGGATTTTATCAATATTATTATTAGTATTGATAAAATCATATTTTACTGTTGATAAAAAGTTTTATGTTAAAAGAATCTTTTATCGGTGCTAGAAATAGGACTGATAAAGTACCCTTTTAGTGCTAAAAAAATAACTAATAAAGGTTGTTCTTTGTTAGATTTTTTATCACTAAAAGGGTGATTTTATCAGCTCTATTTATAGCATCTATAAAATCATCGGTCTTTTAAAGTCTCTTACAACATCAAGGATTTTTTAGCATTGAAAACAGAATTTTTTTCATGCTAATAAAGTCATTATCTTTAGTAGTGATAAGGATGAAGACACACCTAAGAAAAATATAATATGAATGTAGAAGAAAGAAACATAAGAGAAAAAGGGTAAAATGAGTAGAACCTAATATTCCAGGGAGGCAGTTGCACTACCATAGAGGGATCCAAGAGTAAACCAAAAAATATTCTATAAGGATTGATATAGAAGACCTCCCAGGAGACTATGGAGCCATCCAAAAGAGTCTTTTTTTTCTAATTATTATATTGGGAAGTAAACCAAACACTCAAGAATAAAATATTTTCTTGGTTGGTCTTTAATATGAATACTAATTCAAGGTTCATGTAAAGTTCACTATTCCCATATAAAAGTCACTAGAAAAATTTCCTTGAATAACCTAGTCAAATATTTTTTATAATATCCCATTGTTTTTGGGAATTAAAATATATTTTCCATGTGAATTGGAGGATTTACACTAAGAAATAAGTTTATTTAACTCAATGAAGATCATTTTACTCTATTAAGAATTTCATATCATCATTAAAGAAAAATATTTAACATTTCACATGAATTCATGATATTTAAAGATATGGTTAGAGGATTTCCATTTTCTTGGTCGATCATACAATTATGGAATATCAATTACCTATTTCATTTTATTCTATATGAATGATTGAATAGATATTCTAGATCAACTATTCTGTTATAATGATGCAATGATTCAAAATATTTTCTTATTCATGAATTACTATGTAGGTATTTTTACATCCTAGGATCAAATATTCAGTTATTATATAACAATAATCCTAATCAAATAGTATTCCAATATTTCAAACTCCGATAATTTTAAAACATCAATAACTCTTAACACATAAAAGTTATTAATAAAATTTGATAATAAATCCATCTCCTACACTTCATAAAAAAGTTATCAACCATTATATTCAACTATTATTCTAACCTTTCAAATTTCTCTAACTTAAAAACATCGAAAAAACTTCAAAAACAAGTTATTAACCAATTTTGACAATAAATCCAACTCCAACAAAGTTCAAACCAAGCTATGATACAATAACCCCTTTGGATTTTTTTTTTAAAAAAATGTATACATGTTTTATGTTTTGAAAATAATTATCTTCAGAAAAATTTCTCAAATATTCAAAATACTCACCAGAACCCTCTATATCTATTATTTATCAAAATAAACCACCTTTCTTGTAATAATTACACCCCCATTGAAAAAAACTCAAATAATTTCAACTATAGACTATTACGTGATATAATGCATTCTCATAAAGAATTTTTGCATCGCATAGATAACAAATTTAATTAAATAAATCTAAACCAACATGATTCATTTTCTATATAGGAATTTGGGGCATCTGATAAATCATTCATGTTCATATATTAAAATTCATGTTGTATCTTCTCAATTTTATTTATCATACACCCTCCTTTACAATAAAACCCCTATTTATTCATTTAAATTTGAATTTTTTTTAATTGATATGAAATACATTCTAGGGGAAAGTGGAAAAAACCTCATAATTATCAAGTAGTAAAAGTGTGGTGAACACTAAGGTTAAATATTTGTTTCTAAAAAATAATTTTTCTAGTATATTTCTCAATTTTTCAATAAATTTACCTTCTATATGTACATAATCCTACCTTATAAAATTCTCCTCATCCTAAATATGTTTTTTGTTATAGTATTGAATGAGATTTTTAATAGAGTACAAACATGAGTTGTAGTAATATTTTTTATTCATTCATACTAAGAGAGATACTCTCTTACTTTTTTACTTATCCAAGACACACATTTACACCCACAGTACAAAATTCCTCTAGAGTTTGGTTTTTTGTTATTCATATTTCCTTCAAAAAAAACTTAAGTAAAAGTCATCAACTTTTGATTATCATTAGTAAGAATAGTTTAATGCATAATCAACAATTCCTTTAATGTTTCACAGTATTATTTTCACTAACATTATATGAATATCCTTAGAATCACTTCAATATCTACATGCAAGGAATGTGAAGGAACAATTACTAGGTATTAATGTTTTTATGCATAATATTTTCTCATTAATTTATATTTATTCAATCATTTTTATGGATATTCCTTTATCATCATTTATTAGTTTTGTTCCAAAAATAATGAATGCATTGACTATATCATTATCCTTTATGTGGAACCCTTTTAATACTTCCTTAACATATGTGTATTGAGAGATGAATGAATATTTCTCTTTTTATATAACCTAGAAAACCAATAAAAAATTTAATTCAATTATTAAATACATTTTTAATTCCTTATAATTTCTGTCTATAACCTATTTTCAATATTCAGTACATGATCCTCTAAAGATAATATCATCTACATATACTATTCCCATCATCAATCTTTCAAAAATTCCTTTCATATTCAAATTATGTTATAATACACATCTTATGAATTGAAATTTCTTCATAAAATAATCCAATCTACAACACCATATTATTGATGCCTGTTTAAACATATAAAGTGCTTTCAGGACTTTGTATATTTTATATTTATCTTCATCAATCCAAAATCCATAATGTTATTCAATTTATACTTATTCATTTAAAATTAAATTTAATAAATAATATTTGATATCTATTTGTAATTTCCCTAATTTTTATTGAATAAAAATTACAAGGAATACTCTTATTTTATCAAGTATTGACTCATTGGAAAACACCTTATCAACATTTATGAATTCAATTTAACTATACTAATTTCATAAAACTATGAATTTAATGCTAACCACTTCACCATTTTTATTGATTTTATTCTTATAAAACCATTTTATGCCAATGAGTTTTTTCCTTTTTTCAATGGTAATAATTTTCATGTATGATTCTTTTATATTTGATCATGTTACTCTTGTATATCCTTATCCAGAATTTATTCTTTATATAGTTCAAATAAATTATTTTGTGGCCCATCTAGGAAAAAAAAATTTGTAACATTAATATTATTTATTAAATTAGTTTTTACAAAAACTGCCTTATCTCCCATAATGTTCTCTTTATCTTCATATGATATTTTTATTTGTTTTTTTCTAGTTTTTATAGGTGTCTGGTTAGTGTTTCCTTTATCAAAATCAATAAAATGATTTCTATAATATTAATTGTATCTTTCCAGATTTTTTGGACAACTTATTATCTATAATAATTTATTATAACTTTTATACGTTTTATTACAATTATTATTTTAATTTTCTAACATAGTGATATCATTACTCTCAATTACCATATTTTTTATTGAAACAATATTATTTTCTCTGATTTTTTTGTTATAACATCTATATTCTCAACTCTTGAAGGATTAACCAAGAAATATGTCTTTATGACATTTGATCCATATTTGATTAGGGTATAACATTTACTCCAAAAGACTCTGAAAATTTTTGGAGTTTTTTTTATCTTTAAAACACACTTAATATAGAGTGACTTATTCACATGAAAATAAATCTTATTTATTTTGAATATTCACACCACTATATACCGTTTATTTTCAATGGTTCCATGTGATTTAAGGTTATATAAACACTCTCTTTATCATAATATTTATAGTTCTATATCTCATTTCCATTATCACATTTAACTGGGGTGTTCTCACATCTAATACTTAATAGAATATTCCATGATTTTCCAATTACTCTTCAATATTTTAATTTGTGTATTATTTTATATTATCATAACTAATATTTATTGGTATGATCTAAATTTACCTAGGTCCTATGTAAATAATGTTTTTTAAGATATTACATTTATATAAAACATTGATATTTCATAAATATTTCTTAAATATTTATAAATTAAATTACAAACAATTCACAATTTAAATTTAATTAATAAAATTATCGTAAAAATAATATAAAAAATATACAATGCCTTATTTTTATAATTTATAAAAGTATTTATTCATTTATTACATTATTTTTTAAAAACGTTTTATCATAGATAATAATATATATTATATCGTTTCTTATGATATTAAAAATCCTATATCATGGGATGAAGGTACAATGATATCCTATATTTCCTTACCCATACACATATAGTGTTATACACAATTTTTTCATTCAATTACAAGAGAAAAATATAGTTTTTTGTAAAATCAAATATCATTGATCACGTTTCATAATACAAGTGACGATATCCTAATATTTCTCCTAGTGATAATAGTTTGTATCGTTGTTTGTGATATAGGAAAACCTATATCATGGGTCCAAGGTACAATAATATCCTATATTTCCGTACCCATATTGTATATAGTAAAATACACTATCATTGTTCAAAAATATGAGAAAACACCATTGGTAATTCATAAAAAAATATTTTTAATTACATTTCATATAACAAGAAGTGTTATCCCTGTATTTGTCTTAGTGATATACTAAACATGAATACTTTCACTATATCACTCCAAGTGATATCACCATATTATATCAATTGATATAATAATTGTTTTTAAAAAACGAGTTGAATGGATTATCTTTAACACCTCTTATCTGTACAAGGTATGATTTTGATTTAAATTTCACCAAAACTTGTGTATATAAGGTATTTACTAGTACTAGAGGTGTTGGAGGGGGATGGAGAGGTCATTTTAAAAAAATAGATCATGTGTTGGGACATTTATCCTTTTGTAGATTCCACTTAATACTCGGTGGACTTGTAACAGGTACCTGATGGGTGAGGCAGAGGAGCCAGTGTCTCCAAGTGGGTCCCTGGGTTGCCGATGGCACCTATGTAGGCACATGGTGGTTAAAAAACAGGTACCAAATGGGTTTTTATGTTATTATGGAAAATAATTTAATTAATTAATTATTTGTTTTAATTTTTTATAAAATTAGAAGTGTTTCTCATTATTTATAGCAGTAACACAACCATACCACCCCTTACTCACCATCTCCCTTTTCTTATTCAACCTTGTATTATTCATCATCTATGCTCAGATGAGAGTGTCATTCATCGTGTTGGGTTCATATTGGTATGTATAACACTAATATTGTCTCTATTATAGGTTTATATTAGTATTTCACCATGCATCATTTATTATTCCTAGTTCTAGGGATTTTTCATGATTTCTTGATTCCATCCTTTTGAGGTTAAATAATCTGGTGGTTTCTTACAAGCGGGACCTGATTATACCCAAGTAGGTGGTTCTTTATTTAAATGTGAGTGTTTATAATAATTTTCTGAATATTATGTAATGTGGGAAGCACCAATATGTTGTGTATTCCTTAAAATTAATTCAAATTGGTTTCCTTGAACACCTATGGTATGGGTGGATATCGAGAAGGTTGTGAGTGATCTGTGGTAGTGTGTGTTGATGTTTATGGTCCCTCATGACCATTTTTTATATGAATTGGAATATGAAGCAATTATTTTGGAGCTAGGTTGTGGTCCTATAAATGAGAACCAACATAAAGAGACTAGTGTAGTGCCCTTGTATATCACTTAGTGAGGATTAGATTCAGTGAGAGTTATGCCAAAGATGATATGGCCCATGCATGGGAATTTGAAATGGTTAGGTGGTTTAAGATCCCAACCCATGACATGTTTAATAATTATAAATGATTTTTTGGATTTAAATGATAAATTGTTCATTATAAAACTGACTTTATAGGGGGTGGTATCTCACCCACATGGATTTGGTCAGTGATCCATAATCCAACTTGTGGCCAATGAAATGGTGGAACCCTGTCCACATTGGAATATCATAATAGTGGTATATCATCCACTTTAGGTATATGTTATTGAAGTACCATCCAAATATGGGGGTTATCCTAGTGGTGCATCATCTACTCGGGGACCTGTTCTTGTGGTATACCATCCACCTAAGATTTGATGTTAGTGGTCTATCGAACAACGGAGATGTGATATCATTGGTGTATTTTCTATTAAGGGATGGTTTTTGTGCTGTATCAGACAACTATGAATGTTTTATAGGGGAGCATTATCCACATGGATACCTTTAATGATGGTATGTCATATGCCTCAAGAGTGAAGTTAGTGGTGTACTGTACACTTAGTTTGGATGTCTTGGTAGTTTCCTATCCAACCGAGCCATGAAATGATGGTATATCATGCACTTGAGTATGGATATTGTTGGTGTATCATCCCATAATGATTGATGATGCCTCATTCCCTGTGTGATGTCGCATTCTCAATTATAATTGGATTGATGATGGATCATTCACCTAGTGATGGAATATGATGGTGATAACTCATTCACCTAGTGATGCATGATTATGATAACTCATTCAACTTTACTATTATATGAGGAGTGATATATCATTTATCCTAAAGATGTTTTCATACCATCAATACATCATTCAATTCTGGAATTGGATAAAGTAGTTATGGTCACACCTTGTTTGGTGAGAGCACTCCATGTGGTGATGGTTTATGTATTTATTATTTTATTAACATCCCATATTGATCATGTACCAAATTTTACTGGAATTTATAGGGACACCATTTTTGGTTTCCTACTGAATTTTACTCTCACCTTTCTTAGAAACCCTAGTAACCAAGAATAATTTGTGTATCATGACCCATGTAAGGGAAAGAGACCTACCACAATTGATGGTTGAGCTAGAAGATCTTGTTTTGAGTTGGGAGATGGAATCGGTCCATGACTCGGGACCACTTAGTGGATGTATCCTTAATTTTATATAATTTTGGAATGAATTTTATATGATCATTCCATGATATATCTTTATTATATATGTATGACTTATATAAAATGTATAACTATTAATTTTGATATAGAAAGATTTTGATATTTAACATTAGCTGGTATTTAGTTGTGGAGTCTATTTTTCACTATTACATTATTGATATGACCAGTTTATGATATTTATTTCACTATGTTTTTTATGGATATATATACCTGAGGGTATAGTATCACCAAACATTCTATATTGATCCTGACCGTTATTAAGTAGCATCTAGTATTTTTTGATGCATTCTTGAGGTATGTATTGACCTTTTTATTCCACGGTGGATGTGAACTGGATTAAGGTTGTTACAAAATGGTATCAGTTACTTATTTTTATCCATTATTACTATTTGGGATATGGTGTATAAGAGATAATATGTTTTTAGGGATTGGTATGGAAATTGTTTCTTGGAGTAATAAACCCACTGATGAGGAATGTACAAGTTACCATATATGGAATTGATATTCCTGGTTTTTTCTTTTATTATTGGTTAACTTTTACAAATATGATACAATTTTTTATGGATTTATGATTTATGGGTTTTAGATTATGCCTTGTGTGGTAAGAGGGCGTGATTACTTATACTATTATTTGAATGTAGGGCTCACATGACATTTATATGCTTTCCTATAATTGGTATTATGGTTACTATATAGGGTTGTCTCAACTAAAGTGTCAATAATAACTTATATATAATTTTACTATATAACTTCTTGGTGGAAATCTACTTGATCAACCAATGATTATTGATTATTTCCATGATATGTTGTGATTGTTATGTGAATGTTGTGAGATTATACCTAACCTGAGAGTGGGTATGGTATGTAAGACTCAATCCTAGATTTTTGAGACCCCCATGTCATAGGGTGTGCATTTTGGGTAGAGCAGCTTGTGACTTCTATTTTTGTTACCCTAAACTATGATAATTATTCCTTTTATAGAAATGCGTTCTAAGTAATGCATGTGGAATTATAGATATATTCCACCATGAAGACCTCTTATTGAGTGCTACCTGTGTGGGGATGAGTACACCCCACTAGATGTGGATCCAAATCCGCATGATGAACTGATTATTACTATTGATAAAAAGCATAGAGAGGGTTTTATTTAAGTCTTATAGTCTATAGGGAATTCCATACCAAGGTATGGGATGACCATGTCAGACTTGAATCATGAGTTCCAGTTACAACATCCACCAATATTTTTGAGTGAGGTTGGACCATAGGATTCCATGTTTAAGATATAATCCACACACACTATATTGAATCATCTCAAGATACCACTTGAGAGGTGGGCGAAGATGTAAGTGTATATGCTTCAAGGACTAGCTAATCACTAGTGAGATGTCCTAGTCTATCTAGACCAACATGTGGGGATATCATTGGGGGAATTTTAGTCATTATTATTTGAGAAATTTTCCCTAGAGTCTCCAAGGACTGATAAATATAGAGATTTTATGAAGGTGATATTACATAAATCCCATGCATATTTGATGTGCATGGACCATATAATATTGTATGATATGTGAAATTAATATGGTATGAATTTCATAGATCAATGTAATATTGTACTCCCACCCTAAGGGATGTCGTATTTCCTACCACTAACTTTTAATGTAAATGAAATGTTAAAAGGTCAAGGTTCAATCAATCCCTCACATAAGCTATAATTATAATAGGCATTTCATGTGATAGAACAAGGGGGAATTAGTTGGGCTGTAGGTTATAAATCATTTTTAACCAACGGATTTTACTTGAAAATTACAAAATATTTGAGTAAATTTATTCAAGGCTTGGGAATGTCTCAAGGCCTATATATACATGCCACTAAAATTGATATGGGGTGTTTGTGTGTGCCTAATTCCCACTAGAATATCTCCCCACCCAAAAATCTATATCTTCTCCTCAATTTTATATCCTAAGATCCTAGAATATCATGGGTGGATAGATATTCTCACTTGAGTGTCAAGTTATTAGGTCAACCCATGGATACACCATAGAGGAGGGACTCCTTTGACTGCCTCTTTTGTGATCTTTTTCAAATTATGATAATGAATATGGAACTAAAGCACTACATTATAAGGTACACATGATTAATTCTTCATTTTACAATATAATGATTTCAATTTCCTTCATGGTTATCATAATAATGTATTTATAATTTATTTCCACTACATGGATTAAGTGTTGCCTATCACAAGAAACCCATTAATGGTATTAGATCCTTTCCATGCCGTTATGATCTTAAAATCATATTGATAATTAAGAGTTATGTATTATTCAATAAAACGAAGTAGCATATCATATATATGATACATTGAATATCATTAAAAATTCTCTCCAGGATGGATTAATAATATATGCCTTTCTTTCATAAGCCACAATACCAGATTGTTAATGTTAATCTCACACATGCTAATATCACGAGAGTTCAATGTTATGCCAACCCAGCCATAGTCCAAAATTGTATTATTCATACTTATAGACTTTTTAATTTCATTCAAGGTTTAATCATGTGAATTTAAAACTACATGGGTGTCAAGACTCATCTTATTTAGGCAATTTTTTATTCTCACACAAGATCATCATGCACTATTTCTCTCCTCACATAGGATATCACCGTACATAGTTATTCATATATGCGATAGTTGAATACCACTAGATTATTCCTACGTAGGTATTGAGTTAATCTTATAAGGAGTGTTGTTTTAATGTTGTATGAGCCAATATTTTTTTGTTTAATCCTACAAAAACTATTTCTAACACAAGATTAATATCAAATTAGGCTTCCAAGTGTTGTTTTATTAATATATAAGGGAATTTTGTAAGACACCATTAGGATTACATTATGTATCCCGTCCAAAGAGGATTTAATCTATCATGCGTATAAAAAAATTGTTTTTCATTTAGTTCAATTATTAATTGAATTTTAATGGTTTATAAATTATTTATAAATCATAATAAAAGGTATTTTGGGATATTTATTAATCTATAAATGTGTTCAAAAATTGATTAATTATAAAATATTTTAAATTAATTAAATGTTTATGAAAAAATTAATAAATAAATATCCATAAATATTAAAAGTTAATATAAAATTATATTTTATAATTATATATAATTCCATGTAATTTAGAAATAAAGTGTTTATCTAGAAATTCTAATTGTAGTTTATAAAATGTTTATAAATTACAAAAAAATAAGGCCATAATATAAAACTGTTTATTTTAAAATTATATACTATTCATAATTAATTAATTTGAAAATTTTAAATTAAGGATTTTTTATATAAAATATTTATACCATATCAAAATTAGATTTGAAGATTTATTTGATCAAGGTTTAAATACTGATAAATATGTTTTATTTGTATTATATTCAATTATTCATAACATAATTGAAATATATAATGTTTACATTTCATGTAATATCATATATTTAATGTAAATCCATACAATAAACAATATTAAAGAGTTAAAATTGGAGGTGAATATAAAGTGTTTATATTCAAGATTATATATTTCCCATAATAAATAGCTAAATTATGACATGTTTATTTTTATCTATATTTATGAATTGTTCATAAATGTTTATCTCATGTTTAAATACTTAAACTGTTAAATTATTTAATTATATTCCCCTTTTATTATTTATAGATGTAATTGTTATGTATTCTTATGTTTAAAGTGTTAAATTTAATCTATAAATATTACACATGCATTTAAATAGTTACATTCTAGGTATGATAATAGATTAAGTTTTATTTTACCTTGAATTTTGTTTTTATATAGTAATGAATTGTAATTAAGTAGTTAATTAGGGTTTATACATATAAGGTGTTAGAATAATTATGGAATTGATTTATTTATTAAGTAAAGTATCCATATCTAGAAAGACTTTGGGTTAAATTTCTCACTGCCGTGGAGGCTTATGCCATTTCTAGAAAAGAAACAGTTGACTATATGTGGATCCATGATTAATGATTTGGATATTTTTTATTTCATATAATTATACACCCTAATTTGAAATAATTATATATAACTTATGATAGGATGAATTTTGATATGTATTCATATAATTGGCATTAACATTGGGTTTGTAACACATGGTATGAGTTGTGTAAAGAATTATACATTAGTATGGTTTGAAAATATTGATTTGGTGGAAGGAATAAAATTCCAAATTAAATAAATACAATTATAAATACATATAAATTGAATACCTGGGGTATGGTCGTGAGATTAAAATCCCTTAAAATTACTAAGAGTTAGATTCCTTCCCAAGAATAAATATGTCAAGACCTTGATCATTCAATTAGGTATGTTCTACTATAGTAGGGTGACCGTGGATTATCTTGAATAATTAATGGTAGAAATGGATGGCCCTAAAAGTTATGTAACCAAATCCCTCTATGAGATTTGGAATACACATAGCAAAGAAACCCTAAGAGTTCGGATACCTGATGAATAGATTCGGCTTTATCCATATGATGGATTAGATAAAGTTTTATCATTAAAACTATAAAATATTCATATATGACACGATTAGGATGATTTCATACCTAAATAACTAAGTGGTGAGAGGAATGTCGTATTAAACTCATTGCATAGTAAAATATAGATGTTAGACCACTAATGGATATGACGAGTTCAAAAGGGGTTATCATTTAAGTAGGATTACATTTAATATAATTCCTTGTAAAATGTTTCTAAAACATGATACTCATCTAATAAAATAATTTGTTTCTAATTAATAACATTATCATTATCAAACATAACCTTGATATTAATCCCTGAAGTAGAAGAAGATTAATATAAGAAACTCTTATGACTCGTAAATTAAGAAAATCCATTGAATATGAGATAAAATTATTTTTATTGGAGTAAAAAATTCCTATGTAAATAATCATTGATGTTTTTCTACACTCATAATATTGATTATTATGAGAATTATAGAGATATTAACCTATGGTTTCAAAGAAATTGAATGCACGACGACCTAATTAATTGTACTCTCCACTCACATACTCATATGATTGAGTGTAAAAGTGAGTTTGTGCGACTAGAGTTATCCTTAAATATTATTATGGTGAAGGAATTAATACTATTTTCATAAATGGAAATGTACCTAAAATGTGAATGAGTTCAATAAATGTTCACCCTATTTTCTCAATGTTCTAAGAATAGATGAATTGGGAATGAGAAGTCTAGGATCTGGTACCATATCAACAATAAAAGTGGGTAAAATTTCAAATTTAAAGAAGAAACGTTATTTGTAAAGTATAATAATGTCTATTTAGGTATTTTTTCAAGTTAATTAAAACCGATATTTATCAGGAAGAATGAATAATTATTTTATATGAAGAAACTATTTTAGATATCTGAAGGGGTTTGAGAAACTCCATGGAAATCCCATGTTAGTTATCGGTGTTATAAAAATTAATTCTTCAGTTTGAAGGGTATGTGATACCGAATGTATACTTTAAACATGTTGTGATAATAAATGAGTTCAAAATTAGGGTAATAATTAATAAATATTGTATTTTACATTCATGTGATGAAGTAAAATGTTTATACATCAATTTTTTGAATGAAATAGAATAATTCAACCATAGATGGATTATAATAAAAGATGTGTATTTTCATGTCATTCTCTTATATGATATGAGAAGTTGTTTGTTAAAAAAGAGTTATTGTGAACAAAATGAGATAACGGATTTACTATACATGTATTGTGATTCAATATATTATATAACTTGTTTTGAAAAGGAGTAAATAAACATAAGCATTTTATCCAAAAGAAAATAGTTTATCTAGATTTTTGTTAAAATGTGAGGAATCAAGTTTCCAGAAACATTAGTATATTATTTTAATGAATATAATATTTTTTCAATAATGTTCCCAAAACATGTAGAATACCATATATGATATACAAAAAATAGTTTATTTGTTAAATAATAGCACTAATAGAAAATAATATTTATTTCTTGGACACAATAGAGTGTGTATATCTTAATAAGAAATTTTGAATATAATAAAGTGACCAATAACTTAATGGGATTATGCTTAGACTTTGATATGTTAAATGTTAAAAATTAAAATATTATGCTAGTTATAATTCAAAACAATTGTAACTTTATATACTAATGGATATTATGCTGTATTGATAAAGTAATTATATAAATAGTTACATTAGTTACAAAAAAAATTATCGAATTTTTTATTGAAATAGTTCCAAGGATAATGATGATGATTTTGGAATATGGTATAATTATACCATAGAAGTTACTAACATCATAACATTTAATGTTGTGAGGGTAAAGAGTTTGAATATGTTCAAGGGGTTTAATATTAGGAATATTATTCTTAAGTATCACCATTACTAAAACTAATTTTCTTTATAGATGTTATTCATAAAAGATTTTAGTGGGTTTATTTTATAATATGATCATATAGTGTTGTGGTAGCAATTATATAAGGATGCAGTGAGTTAAAAAACCCATAAGGTGTAGAAAGATTAAGGATGATTTGGAAGTATATGATACATGATATGTTATAAAATATATTATGTGTGGTATTTTAATTATTCTTAAAGGATTTTAAGAATATAAAATGTATAATTATATAAAAAAGGATATCTACACATTATAATTCTTTCACACTGACTTCATATATGTATTTATTGAAATACATTTTATGAAGTGTAATGATAATTGACCTCTCTAAGTACAAAATTGAGTTATCCTGAACTGATGTTCATTATAGATTATTATAGGTTATAAAACATTGTAGGGTCATCATGAGTATGATTCTTGGATCAGAATATAAAATATGGTCATGAGGCACAAAAAGGAGTTTCGTGCAATGGTTGACCTACAGAGTATACCACATAGAGTTTCATACACTATGTATTTGTTATAACAAGGGTGGATGGATTACATATTTATTCCTCACTTCCTAAGGTTAGTAATATAACAAGAATGAGAACATTCATACTTTGATACATAATCCTTGATAATTATCTAATCAGTGGTGGTTCGATATTTTTTTGATCACATCATCAGTTGAAGCTCAAAAAAAAGAGATTTTCCCTCTTATATGATGAGTATGACATATCATACCTTGATTGAGAGAGATTGAGGAAGTTTACAACCTTACCTATATACTATATATGATATTATTATCTATTTGGGAGATGTTCTCATCCTCAAATATGAATGACATTTGATGTATTCATCAACTTGGTCAGTCTATAGTCAAAGGATCAAGAAGATATGAGTAGGTTATATGGGATTGAAATACTCAATGTCCCATATTTAATTGATCTCCTAAATAAAGGGACAATATGAGAATGTATGTCTGTATATGAAATATCTAGTGGATATATGTATAAAGATATATGTGTTTGATGAAGATCAATTCCAGAACCCTTTATAGATGGAGTAGTATTGATACATTATTAGAGGCTTCTATTTTCTTACATTTATGAATATGGTGACTCATTTTTGTTATCAATGCTATAAATTCCTATAGGTTCATAATTTTTGGTTGATTGAATGGGGATTGTGTTTGACTTAGAGAGATGCTCTAATATTTTTTTTAGAATTTATCCAAAAGAAGTTTTGTATGGGTATTCACCTGGTATTACATATTATGTGATACATAATAAAGATATATTTCCAAAAGCGTTTTTTAAAATATCTAAAAGGGGTTTTGGATATGGTTTCATGAGTTATTATATATGATACCATATATAGTGAAATGACACAAAGTTTATGAGGCTTTAATGATAGTGGGATATTGAAAAAGTTATTACCTAAATACCATATATATTTAATGTGAATTGACCATATCATATTGTATGATAGGTTTATACCATATGGTATAACTTTCATCGATCAATGGAATATATAATTCCTTACTTGAGTGATATCAAAATGACTGCCATAACCTTTTTATGTCAATATAATGTCAAAAGGTTAGCATTTGACCATCATATACATGAAATATCATTGTATTAAGTGTTTTATGTGGTGAAAAAAGTGATAATTAAGTCAAATGTAGGTTATAAGTCATTCAAAACCCAAGTATTTTACTCAAAAAATACATAAATTTTGGGTAAAATCCCTGAAAGGCCTATATATACATGATACCTCAATTGAGATGGGGTGTTCATGTGTGTCTAATTACTATATGAATATCTCCCTAATTGGAATCTCTCTATTATCCTCCCTTATCCATTTTGAGATACTATAATATCATGGGAGGATGGTGACTCCAACTCAAGAATCGAGTGATTTGACTAACCCATAGATATAACAATGAGTAGGTATTCTTTTGACTATATATTTTGTGATCATTATCTACTGTTGGAAATGGAGATGGAGAAACAAAATTATGGTGTATGTTACACATGATTCATTATTTATTTTATAGTATCATGATTTTAAATTCATGCTTGTAGATATTGGTTATGGGTTTTTAATTTGTTTCCACTACTTATATTAAGTGTAAATTTATCCAAATAAACTTGAAATTTTATGCATAAATCATAGGAGGCATGTCAATGATGGATTTTGTCATCTGTTTTACTAATTTTCTATATTTTTACCTATGTTAGTGAGTTATGATACTTAAATTAGGTGTTCTTTGGATGGTTAGTGGCATTCTATTTGATCCAACGTGAATATATGTAGTCCAAAATCCTTTTCAGAAGTTGTGAATCAAGCCTTGATTACTGAGTGTAACCAAACTAATGTTAGGTTAATAGGAACCAGACATCTTCTCTCCAAGATAAAAGTTCCTTTTTAGGTAGTAGAAAGTAGAGTTTTAAAGGGGATCAAAAGGGTATATATAGGAAGAGAATCCATGGTAGAGGACAATCACTTCATTTTGAGAGGGTGATCCATTATGGATTGCTACCAATGTGGCCATTTGATATATATAAAACTTGATTATGGAACATAGTTGAAGTGGTGTTTCTTTTATGGGCAGTATGGTAATCCAAAGAAGTATTATTCCATCGCACTATGGGTATATGATGGGTGATGTTCTATTTAGACCTGCGGTTTAGGGGTAGATCTAGGGGAATAATAATCGTCAAGATGTTGGGTATTCTCTAACCATCCAATCCATGGAGGAGATCACAGAGCTAAGAATCAAGGTAAACAATGATAAATGGGTGATTTACCTCATATGAGATAGGTGATGAGAGTTCAGTGTAAGGTTTTAGGCGAGTTTCACACCATCAAGCATACCCCTTCCATATAGGGTTGGGAACCGACGATAATCGACGTTATGATCTTGGTGGTATAGATGATAAATTCTATTTTATTTAATATGGTAGTTTCACACTCAATCATATATGATCATTTTATCGATGATCTAGGGATTTATTAAAAGTATTTGTTTAAGGTGTTATCTATATATATTCCCTTCAGGGTGTGTTAATTGGGTATCTGAAAATGTCTAAAGTGTGCTATAGTGATCAGTGGATGTAGGATTCACTGGGAATTATTCATACTAGAGATGCACAACTTTAATGTGATCCTTGAGATGGATTAGTTGAATAAGTATCAGAAAAACATAAATATATATCACCATTGGGTATCTTTATCATATATAAATGTGTTTTTTATGCTGATGTTAGTGAGTGAGATCTACAAGAAGGATATTTGAAACATTTCCAACATCAGTTAGTGTTATTATAACCCGGTTGCCTATAATTTATTTAAGAGATAAACAGACACACCTAGAAGTATTTCTTCCTATCATTGATCAATTCCATGATATGCTTTTTTAGGATATTCTTATTTTTTACCCATTCATGAGAACGAGTTTAAAATAAAATTTATGCATAGAATGGAGCCTATATCCATTTTCCTTTAATTATGGATCCTAAAAAACATTTAGTTTTAAATGCTCAAATTAAATATTTGGAGGAGAAGGGGTTTATTCTCCCATGAACATCCCTTAGGGTGATTCTGTATTGTTCCCCAAGTAGGAAGAAATATATTTTTCCATTGTGTGTGGATTTATAGAGTATTGAATAGTTTAAAATTAATAAACGATATATTATTCCTCTATTTATGACCTATTCGATCAATTAAGGGGTTACAAGTGGTTCTCAAAGATCAATTTGAGGTTAGGTTACCACCATTTGTATGTGAGGCCTTCTAGTATTTTTAATACTACTTTTAGGAGTAGGTATTGTAACATCCCATGTTTTTAAAAGGAAAAACAATGTTTGATAGGGTACAGGAAACACCGCATTGAGTTTAAACGAACAACTAAATATTATTATTTATTATGGTAGTTATCATGTAGCTGTTAAAATATAGAGAATGAACATTGTTAAATGAATTATGAAAATATGGTTTAGACATGTTTATATAATGATTCATTGGTTACCAAATTAACTTGAAATGAAACTAAAAACCAATTGAACAGAAAGCATGTATTTTTAGGAAAAAACTATTTAAATGAAAATAATTATGATTATAAAATAATAAGATCAGTATTTTTGGTTTATATTAATGATTAATTAATTAAATATAATGTTTAAAATTCATATTATGTGTTTTATAGACATTATATAAGAATAAATCCAATTTTATGGATAAAATGAGTGTTTTTCTAAAAATACAGTTTTACCACCTTTTGATGGAGAACCCATTTTAAATCTAGTTTTTGAAACTTTTATATGTTCTAGATGAAAAAATAAAATTTTTATTTGGAATAGTGGTATATAATTTTACTTTGGATAATTTTTTGTTCTTTTTCTAATAATATTCATTTTTAATGAATAGTGAAAAATAATGACTGGAAATTAAATTTTTATTATTCAAACACTTTTGAGGAAAAAGTGAGAAACCATACAAGAGTTCACGACTTAAAAACAACCAAACCACCATAGTACCAATGTTAAAATCCAAACAACATCAAGACACCCTAGAAGATCCCCTACCCATCATAAAAAACAATGAGATTAGTTTTCTTCTACTCCTAGCTATTGGAATGCTGTCCCAAGCAAGAATGAGTGGGCCTGGAACCGATGGAAAAACCATACCCTCTCAAACATCCAATTCTGAAGTGATGATCAAATGAAAACCATCTACTCTAAACCTCATCGGGAGAAAGCCTTGCGTGATAGATGCATCGACTCCCAAACTTTGAACCACATAGTCACAAGGATTAACAAATCCAAGAACCATTCCCCCAATTCAACCCAAACAAGCATCATTTACACAGATGTAACTCCTCCCTTAAAACTGCAGAAAATTCACAGAACCATACAACCATCATTCACGCTCAATCATTGTTGGAACACGCCGTCAGCGGAACACCGAAACAGTCCAATCACAAACCATAAATCCAAATCCAAATCCAAACAAAAACTAACAAAATATCCAGAATCAACCAATCATAAATCCTGCATAAAACACACATCAGCAGGGGTAAAAATCCTCCCCCACCGGAACTGAAGAACGACCTGCGCCCCATGGAAAACAATCAGCACCACTTGAGGCGACGCTGGGATGCGGCGGAAGAACCGAGATGGAAGAATTGGAGTTGGAGGTACCGATCTGGCAGATCAGAACTGAGACGTCACTGACAGAGCCTTCGTTGAGTAGACTTCATCGTCGGAAGCCACAAGCACGCCAAGCCACATGCCGGAACACTATCAATCTGACGACACCGGGAGCGGAAGGTAGAGAAGCGGACCACAGAATCCAGACGCATCACACATGAATATGTCATACCGAACCGAGGCCCAAAGAAGCTGAGTCGATCTAGGCCAGAGGGGGAAGGGGAAACGGAGAGGAGGTGGAACCCTAGTCGTCGCAGGAGCTTCGGAGGAGGCCGCTCAGAGGCCCATTGTGAAAAATACTGCATTTTAATTCAAAATTGGTTTTTCATCTAAGTTATTTATATCTTTTGATTGTAATTTTAATTTTTTTAACGTATATTTACATTATTTTTTATTGTTTAATCCAATTTTAGACATTCTAAGTAATTTAATATTTAAATTGTATATAAACACATGTCAATCTTTTGATGGTTTTTACTTTTTTAAAACCCTTTTCCACAATCTGTCAAAGGGATGAACTTTAAATTAATTTTACTCACTTTTTGAGTTGAATTTTCAAAAATGGAAATACATGGTTTTAATCAGTATGAAAAATGTGATGTAATAGGATCAAAATATTTTTTTGTGAATAGTAACTTTAGTATTTTATTTACCACATTTAAAGGTAAATCTGGTAATTAAAGGTAAAAATAATATTATAGTAATATAAAACTCCCCTAAAACATGTCCTGATATTATTTAATGAGTTATTTAAAACCAATAAAATTATTGGTTCGAAATGGTAGCCTTTAGAATCCACTTGGGTGTGATTATGACATTTATAACATTTAATTTAAAGTAAATGCAAAAATGTCATAATCATGTCTCTTCTTGATAAAACAATTTTAATATGGGGTTATATAAGTGATATCTTCAACTTTTAATAGTAATTATAAATCTAAAATGATATCCTACATCATGGTAATTTATTTAAATTTTTTAAGAAATAAATAATTAAATTTAATTATGAAACAATGATAACGCAATAAAAGATTTATTAATTAAATAATCATATAAATGATATTATAAATATTAAAATAAATATTATTTGAAATAATTATGACATAAAATAATTTTATAGGTTACTATGACATGTTATAAGTGTATTAAATTGTTATTTTGAAGTTATCTATCTTTTTGGATTTTTATAAATTCAATAAAATGAATAGTGTAAAATTTGACATAATTGATATTTTATAAAATAATAATTTATTAAATTATTTAAAAATACTAAAAATATTTTAAAATTTCAATGTTACTATTATAAAGTCTAAAAGTTCATTAAGTTTACAATTATGGTAAATTTAACCTATATAAGTAAAATTGATATCCTCTTAACATTTAAAATGTTGTTACCATAATTAAAATTAAAAGAGAATAATTATGGGTAAACCAAAAATATAAGGTTTAAAATAAAATCATTACATATATAAACATTATTTAATGTGAGGATGTTTAAATATACTCATATTATATTCTAAATATCTCATGTTGGAGTCATTTTGATTAAAAAATTAATTTATATTAATTTATTATTTTAAGAGTTTCCAAGGGTGCTCCTCCCCTATCCTATAAAAAGGTACCCACTCTTCTCTAATACTCAAAATTGAAGAAAGATTTAGTGAGGAAAATATCTATCCAAAAGCATTCTTATAATCCCTACCCACTTTTTTTGAGGCCTTAATATAGGAAGAACACCCTTCTTATAGGTGATATGGTGTTCTTCAAAGGCGGTCAACCGAAGAAGAGGTATCGTTTTTTAAGTGTTTATGTTATATTTATTCTTATACTTCCATTAAATATTTTTATTCTAATATGAAATAATAATTACATTATACTACATATATTGATATCATATTATGTTAATATAATCACCTAAATACATATCCAATTTCATCAATTGAGAAATGAACATTTCGTTCATGTGTACCGCGGACTACCGCCCTACGAACCGATATAGTTTTTTTCATCACCGTCTATCAAGAATGGTTATAATTATGGAATAAATGTTTATATTTGAAATTAATGACATATTTATAATTTTAAAAGAGTAATATTTCTATTATGTGTTTACCTTCCATGGACATACAAACGATAATGTTGTTCATGTGTACGTGTGAACTATCACCTCCCCGAAGCGATGTGAATCATTTTTATTCACCACATCACTTGTATGATATATATAAGTATATTTAAATTATTATTATTATTTTAATAATATTATTATCATTATATAAATATAAAATTACAATTACCTTATTTTCATAATGATCAATGAAAAATGGAAAATGTTACTCATGTGTACGTACGACCTACCATCTCTAGGATTATAACGTTGTTCATTTTTCATAACCATAATTAATAGTTTGATTTTAAAAGTATAATTGATTTTTAAATATGATTATTATTTCGTGATTTGTATTCTGGAGATGATGTACTTATGACCACATGGACTATTGACCTCGAGCCAAGTTCATTTTCGACTCAAGTACCAAATATAGAAAAAAACGTTCGATATAAACATTAATAATTATATATGTTATATAACATGGTAATAAGTGATAAAAAAGGAATAATAAACTTGAAATATATTCTCAAGAAATTATAAATTAACCTAATTTTATTATTTAGGAATATAATTATTGTACATGATGAGATATACTCAAAATAAGGGACTTCATCGCGATCTTATTTCATTAAGGCATATTTTGATATTATAAACCACATTTATTATATGGTGTATAATAACAGCCTTTGAATTTTAATTTAATTTAATTTTTTTCAAAATTAATATTTTATATGAATAATTTTACTAAATTAAAAAAGAAATGTTTTTTCTTTACGTACACGGTGACAACGACTTTTATGCCGCCGTGACTATTATATGATATTTGTATTCCACTATAGGCCATAATTTTTTATACGAAAAATAAATACCATATTCCCTTTTCATGTATTTTGGTATTGAAAATGGTTTTTGAGAAGGGATTTATTATGTCAATATCATGAAATGATATCTTGTGATTGTATGTGGAAATGTTATTTTTCCTTTATGCTTGTTTTATATGTAAAGATTATGTTATGGTTCATGGGAATTGATTTTGTATATGGGTGGTTACATGATAAAACAAGGGTAGGTGATCCCATTATAGCTCTCTAATGTATTAGGTAATAAGAAAGAGTTAAATAGTAGGGTTTCTCCTAAGATATTTAGGGAATATACTGTGATGGGTATTCCAAATGTAACCACGAAGGTTACTCCCTATGTAGTTGTGAAAGATAAAATGTAAGTATGATATGGATTCCATAAGTTAAATTTTTTATTTATGATTGGTAAGAAGTTTTTTTAGGAATCTTATGATATCATGAGGTATGCTATATATTTTATTTTTTGTGGGTGAAAGGTGTGATTTTGTGAAAAAAATTTCATGGGTTTAAAATATTCATGGACCAATGGTTTCATTACTTATTTTATATCCCTTATTTAGAATTTTCATAATCATTTGAAATGTTTTCCATAGGGAATACGTATGGTTAAGAGGAAGGAATGAATCATGATTAATATTATACATATTTTTTTCAAGAAAAAAAATCATGCTTTATTTTAAGGAGTTTTATTTTGTTGAAAAATGGATAGTGAGTAGAAGTGTCTACTTTGTAATATTTGAGATATTATGTAATAGTTATGGAATAATTCTCTAAAACTATAAACATAAAAAGATCCCCAATGTGAATGAAAGGAAATTCTTGATTAAAACTCTAGATTATTTATTGTATAAGGTTGGGGACTTATAGTTGGTATCACAGGATTGTTTAGACAACTTTTTAGATTAGGATACTTTCTAAAAAGTTAGGGATATCATCACGAGTTTATAATTTTATGGTTTACTATATATTTAATATCTTACAATCCCATTTTAGGTTATACGTTATTACCTTTTAAGGTGACTAACGATATTTTTGGAGACATTCACATTTGAGGTAATTATGGGTTATTACATTTTGGGATGAAAAATTAAAGGCATGAGATAAACCTTGAGGTTAAAAATGTTATGGTTATTTTTTTGGATTTTATCTCATTTTGGAAATGTTATAAGAATTGTAAAATTTTAGAAAAAGGAAAACTCGTAGGAAGGGTGACAACCTGTTAAGGTTGCATGAATTGAACCCAAAACCGAAGTGCGACAAGGATTTATCACCTACCAATGTCCCACATGAGGTCCCTGGTTAGTATGAATTTATCTTTTTAGTTAAACTAGTTGTTCAAATAAGAATAAGTTGATTTTGGGAACTTGTGTTTTATAAAAAGGATATCCTTGGTATTAAAAAATGATTTGTGAATTAAGTGATAAATTTTATTTTGGAATACGTTCACTAATTTGGAAACTTTATATGATTAAGGTAAATAGAATACTATGCAAATTTAATTTATGAGTAGTGGTTGAATTATATTTTGGAAGAATCAATGATTTAATTTGTGGACTTATGGGGAATTAGGTTATTTACGGAAATGATTAACCTATCTTAGAGAATATGTGATTAGGTTAAATAATTTTTAGTATGAGACATTAATAGTGATTTGTGTTATTTGGAGACAAATGTTAAAGTTTATCTTGGAAGACTATGTGATTAAATACTTCAGAATTTTGGGCTTCAATCTTAGTTTGGATTATTTTGAATAATTTTAAGGATAGTTATTTATTGAATGGTCGATTTGGAACTCTGGGTATTACTGCTGAATTTTGGATATTAAAAGTAATCTTTATTCTCATAAAGAATTATTATTTTTGAGGAATTATGTTATCTTATCTTATCCATATTGGTTTTGGATAATGTTTCAAGATAGGACACTTGGATAGTTAATCTTTATTATATTATGTGATTCTATAGAAGGTGATTCGTATTGAAAACTCATAGTTTGGAGAAAAAGACGAGTTTGTGGTGGAAATTGATTAAAGGATGAAAATCTATTTTCCAAGTATGTTTCCCTATGTTCTTATCCAAGGAAGTAAAATAATTCCTCAACTTTATGAAAAGGATATTAAAAAAAATTTCTATTTACTTTTACTATTATGAAGTCAAAGATCGTTTAACCCATTTTAAATTTATAGCTTTGTGAGTATTAACTTTTTTTCCAAACAATTTTTTTTAACTCTCTATCAGAACATGCTGGTTAATTTTTCATCCATATACATGTTTTTCTAAGTGGAATCCTAGTATGTGTTACCTCAGATGACCTTCATACTGTCCTTTCTTTCTTTTAAAGTGGAATTCTTATTAATCATTTTTCCAATGTGGGAATGAAATAAAGGTATTTTAAAGAGTCATACCTTAGTTACTTACCCCAAATTCAAATTGAGATGACACAGTTTCTAAAATGGGGGAGAATGTAACATTCCGAGTTTATAAAAGGAAACACAATGGTCGATAGCGTACACGATACGCCACAAAGAGCTTAAACGAACAACTATATATTATTATTTAATATTGTAATTATCACATAACTGTAAAAATGCATGGAATGAAAAATGTTAATTGATTTATGAAAATATGGTTTACGCATGTTTATATAACGATTCATTGGTTATGAAATTAACTTGAAATAAAACTAAAAGCCAATTGAATATAAAGGATTTATTTTTATGAAAAACTATTTAAATATGAATAACTGTGTTTATAAAATAATAAAATCACCATTTTTGGATTATATTAATGAAATATTAATTCAATATAATTTTTAAAATTCATATCATGTGTTTTATAGACATTATATAAGAACAAATACAATTTTACGGATAAAATGAGTGTTTTTTAAACAATACAGTTTTACCGCCTTTTGATAGAGACCCCATTTTAAATCTAGTTTTTGAAATTTTTATATGTTATATTTGACAAAATAAACTTTCTATTTTTAATAAGGGAAAAAATGTTACTTTGGACAATTTTTTTGGTATTTTTCTGATAATATTAATTTTTTAACGAATAGTGAAAATACTGCATTTTAATTCAAAACATCATTTTCATATAAGTTTTTTATATAGTTAGATTTTAATTTTAATTAGTTTTAAATTATATTTTAATTATTTTTTTACCATTTAATATAATTGTGGACATTATAAATAATTTCACATTTAAATTGGATATAAAAACATGTCAATCTTTTGATGGTTTTTAATTCTTAAAGACTCGTTTCTTCAATCTTCAATGAGATTAACCTTAAGTTAATTTTAGTCACATAAGAGGATTGAATTTTCAAAAATAGAAATAAATAGTTGTATTCAGTATGAATAATTTTGTTTAATAGGATCAAAATAATTTTTGGTGAATAGTAACTTTAGTATTTTATTTACCACGGTTAAAGATAAATCGGGTAATTAAGGGTAAAAATAATATTATAATATTATACAACTACCCTAAAACTTATAATAATATTATTTATGGAGTTATATCTGACATATAAAATCCTTGGTTCTAAATTATGGCCTTTATAATCCACTTGGGTGTGATTATAATATTTATAACTTTTAATTTAAAGTAAAGGAAAAAATTCATAATCATGTATCTCATTAATAAAACAATTTTAATATGGGGTTATATAAGTGATATCTTAGACTATAAAAAGTAATTATAAATTTAAAAATATTACATACATCATGGTAATTTATTTACAATTTTTAGGAATCAAATAATTAAATTTAATTATGACACAATGATGATGTAATAATAGATTTATGAATTAAAGAATCAAATAAATGATATATAAATATTAAAATAAATATTATTTGAAATAATTTATTCTATAAATTAATAATATAGGTTAATATTACATATTATCAGTGTATTAAATGGTTTTTTTATAAGTTATATATCTTTTTGGATTTTATTTAAATTCAATGAAATGAATAGTGCTAAAACTGACATAATTGATATTTTTAAAAAATAATAATTTATTAAATTATTTTAAAAACCTAAAAAAATTTTAAAATCACAAAGTTACTATTATAATGTATAAAAGTTCATTAAGTTTCCAATTATGGTAAATTGACCCTATATAAGTAAAATTTATAGCCTTTTAATATTTAAAATGTTGTTACCACAATTAAAATTAAATGAGAATAATTATGGGTAAACTGAAAAGATAAGGTTTAAAATAAGATAAATACATCTATAAAAATTATTAGATGAAAATATTTCAAAATATAATCATTTTGGCTTATACATATATCAATTTTAAGTCATTTTTATTAATAAATTGATTCATATTAATTTAATACATTTAGAGTTTCCAAGGGATCCCCTCCCCTCTCCTATAAAAAGTTACCCATTATTCTCTAATAATCACAATTCAAGAACCATTTTGTTTGGAAAAGATCTAAAAAAACCCTTCCTATAATATCTAACCAATTTATTGAGACATTATTTTAGTCAAAACACCCTTATAAGAGGTGTTAAGGTGTTCTTCAAAGGTGATCAACCGAAGAAGAGGTATCATTTTTTTAAGTGTTTCTATTTTATTTCTTCTTCCAATTCCTTTAAATATTCTAATTATGAGATTAAATAATAACTCCAGTATTATAAATATAATTATATGTTATTATTATAATATCATCACCAAAATACATCTCCAATGGAATCAAATGAGAAACGAACATTTTGTTCGTGTGTACAACAGACTACCGCCTCGCGAACCGATATAGTTTGTTTTTCATTACCATCCATCAAGACTGGTTATAATGATGGAATAAATGTTTATATATTATATTAATGACATATATTATCATTTTAAAATATTAATATTTCAATTATGTGCTTAACTTCCATGCACATAAAAATGATAACGTCCTTCATGCGTACGTGTGAACTATCACCTCCACGAGGCGATGTGAATAATTTTTATTCACCACATCACTTGTATGACATATATAAGTATATTTAAAAGATTATTATTATGTTAATAATATTAAGATCATTATTTAAAGATATAATAACAATTTCCATATTGTTGACACTCCATTTTCTTCATAGAGTCTAAACAAATTTAATAGGGAAATACCTTAGAAAGAAGTGGGGAAAATACATGAAGAAAATAAATATTTGAAAAGGCATGATATTTGGGTCTCCCAAGTCACGAAAAAGGGCATTGGCATGCATCCTACTTGCATGCCCCCATATTTTGCGTAGCCTACTTCCGTGCCCAATTTCATTTCTCCCAAGGTCCTATTTTTTCCTATAAATAGACCCTTGGGGCCTTCATTTGTACGGAAGAATTTCCCTAAATCCAAATTCCTGCTCTGGTCTCCCTAGAGCTTCACCCAAGTCCTCCAAAACATTTAAGGTATTTATTTAACACCTAAATCAGAGGAACCGAAGGATTATCATAGGACTTAAGTCCTTTTAGTGTTTGAAATCCATAACACTTCCGCGCTTAAAGCGCCCAACCTCCCAAAATCAGAAACACTTGCGGACACCCTATTCCTTTTATAGGAACTTGAGCACCCCACTTCTGGGATCACCTGTTAATACTCCTGAAGACTTGAGATAGGTCTCAACCAACTATTACCATATAGTTTGTTTTTCACTTATGTGAAGATCAGGTTTCCCAAGCTTACCCGCGTGCCTATACTTGCGCGACCTTACCTACTTGGGTACCCCTATTTGATTCACATAATCTCTTCAGTATACAAGCCATCAAGACCTCTTCAATTCCATCCATGGGAAGGATTCTTCTTCATTGGATCCCTTGTTTGAAATGGATTCTATTGCGACCTCCACCAAAACCTCATGAATTAACAAACCTTTTGGAAAGGCACAACAGTGTTCCTCCTATTTTGGGTTTGTATATCTGTAGTCATAGGTTTCACACATTTGTTTCAAAATTAGGTTAGGAAACATGAAGTGTCTGTGGGTTTGTATATCCATAGTCACATGGACCTTTCTCATAGGAATAGTGTTGGGAGGTTATCAGTTTGGAAGAGGGTTTGGGTGCTGACCTCTCCCTTCTCAAAGAGACCTAGAGCCTCAGGTCTTCTCGTAGGGAAGGTAAGGTTCACACTTGATTTTCCACTAAAGTAAATGAATATTCCCCCTTCCCTACCAGGATAAATTTTAGGGTAGCCATCCTGGTGTAATCCCCTAAACCTTCATCCCTTCTTCCTTTCACTGGACCTTTTTCCAATGTAATGGGAATAGAGGGAAGGCTCATCGCCTCTCCCTTGTCCACCCTCGCCACCGTAGGCATGCCCTCTTACACCAGTGGGGGAAGAAATGTGTATGATTCATTTTTTAATCTTTCATGTCCTCTTGTTTCTCACACCAATCATGAATCATGTGGTCATAGAGATTCGTGAAGATTACAACATGTGAACAAACACTCACGATGAATGAACTATGAGAACTCTGATTCCCACCATAATCGGGATACATAGGAAGACTTCTCCGGGACCGAACTTACTTTATATCCTCTTTAGGAATCCAACCCTAATTACCTTAATTTGGGAATCCTCCATAGGGATAATCCCTAAATTAAATCCCCAAAATCGTTATGGAATCCTTTTCAAGAAGTAATCCCAAACTCAATTATCTCAAAGGACTATACTCTCCTATGAGATTTATCAAACTACTTGGGCTTTGATTCCCATCCAAATGGGATACATAGGAAGCCTCCTTGAGGTTCAAACCCAACACTTCAAATCAACCACATTCTCCTTGGGCTATATCCCCAACAAAGTCTAATCTTACTTGGAAACTCATATTCTATCCAAGTTCCTTGGCCTGCTTAGGTATAAGTCCCACAATAAACATTGACTAAGCACCCTCTACTTAGATGTCCTTACCACGTGATATTAAACTATATAGTAGGTCCTTATTACATGACCTTAAAAGGTATGATGTGTCCCATTAAGCTGCACTGAACTATGAGGGTTCTGATTCTTGTCACAAGGATACGTAGGTAACCCATTTCATGGGTACGATCCCAATATCAAAACAAGCCTTTACCTCCCTGGATGAAAATAAATTCCAGAGTTCCCCACTGAGTGGCTTAAAAACTAGTATCATCATAATGATGATTAAAATAATCTATAAATAGTATATGAGAGGATACTGTTGATGAGGATCCTCAAATACCTAAAGATATCTCCACTAATGAAGAACCTTGAATACATACCGATGATTCTAAATTTTACACATGTTAATAAGTGATTTCAAATTACAAGGGAAACTTTTTTTATACTTGGTTAATTAATAATGATTCATGAAAATATCTTAAATTTATAAAGAGAGTCCTAGAGTAGACAATAATTCCCCCTCAAAAAAGGTGTGATGAGTTTGACCTCCCATCCTCTCGACCAGTGCACATTTTTAAGTATCATAATGTTCAAACTTAACGAACTCCTACCTTTGGAATGAATGTCCCTTTTGGATAAAGAACTGTTGGAAGTTTTCAGTTCCATGAATAAATACAATGGAAATCACCTAGAAGTAGTGATTATTAAAACTAGCACACACGTTTCAAGGAACTACGAAACAAAAATGGTGAACCCGACATGAATCCAAAACCATGTTAATAATGTTACCCACCTATCAGGCCCCTATCAGTTGATAAAGGAAGGCCATAAAAAGGAATCAATCATGCATGTATCCATCTAAACAGATGTCTCATTAATGGATTTTATTGTTGTTGTTTTCAAGTTTTTTTCTCAGAACACCCTTCAACGAAAAATGGATTTCTTCAAGAAGACATCTGTGAACTTTCCGACCGCTGATCAGGATGGATCCTCATCCACGGGAAGAACATTATCACCCACCCAGCATCTTCAACTCTGGGTCTCCGACGTGATGGTAAATGAGTAATGTTAGCACAATGCAATACATACTTTGGAGGATGCCTGACAGGCCCTCCAATTCAATAACAATCCTCGATCATCCAGTCAAAGATGACAGATGATCAATAAGCAGACGGTTCCAACCACCGTCTTCAACCGTTTTAGTCCCTTATCCCCAGAACAGAATAACCAGTCCCTCCCATACTATAGGGAGGTGTATCAAGAGGTCACTTAGGGCCTCAATTAAAAGATGCAGAGATCCTTCTTGAGGATTACCACCAACAATTTCCATTAGTATAATTGTGTGGTAGTGAATCCCCAACATGATGGGGGTGTTTCCTTTGGACATTCAGAATAGGTCTCTCAGACCCAAGCACACAAGAAGAACTGTCGAGGACAACATCCAGTCAATAGAGAGCAAGTTCTTTCCTCTACCCCCTCCAGAGAAGTCCATAACCCTAACTTGATGGAAATCAACTTGCAGGAAAAAAAACCTATCTATCCAAATTTTTCTATCCAATAGACTCGTTTGGAAGTTACCCACCAATCCCACTAGATAAATCTAGTGGAGTATCATGAACATGCACATACACCTACTTAAAAGTTATTAACCAGTCAATAGGCGTATCTGACAGCATTTAAAGAAGCCCGCCAATCCAATGTGGTGGCAACTGGTAAACAGGAACATATACCTTCTTACAATAACCAATTCTTCCTGCACTTTCTTCTACTAGTATTGAAGGAAGTCCATAAACCATAATTGATGGGAAAAACCTAGAAGTAACATACACCTACCAGTTTTCATTAAACCTACCAACATTCTCGTTTGGAAGAACCAAGAGAAGTCAGTTGGAAAGCTCCAACTTCAAATTTGGGGTAGACCCAACTCTCTACCCCCATATATGAGTACTGTCAATACCCATTGAGAGGAAAAGGCGGAAAAGATCAGGCACATACACCTAATACAAATACAGAATGGATGTACATTCTCGTTCCAACAGTTGAAGTCACCAAACACATCATATAAATGGTGAAAGGGAAGACACAAATTATTTCCCATATTTTGGAATCATACCAGGATATTATAACAACTACTTTAGCAGTACCAAGGGAACAAACACATAAATCTATCCGCACACATGGGATGACACATCGGCATGCCATCCCAAATCAGATACACACCTCTGTTCTAGTACATGAGGGTCATGGAGCATACTCCCTCATATCATATGGAAAACAGGATCTGGAATATACACCCTTTCCAATTGAAGGTAATCGGTCCATTCTGGTGACCACTCCAAAGAAGGCACATACACCTTCCCATGATAACCACTTTTCCCAGAAAGTACCCCCAACTAAGTGTAAGATAACATCCATGAATAATTATATCCAAACATGGTTGGAAAATCAAGATTCAAGATGAAATTTGGATCCTCTTAACGATGGAGTTCTTGAAGCCTTTAGAAACTTATCTATTGCAGCTCAAGATCCTACCCTCTCATTGCCCAATTATGGGAGTAATAACCGTAATTATGAAGTTCCACATTAGAAACATCATCATGAAGTTTTTATTCATGAAACTTTGGTCTATCGAGACATCCTATCTCTGGATGAGAGCCACAATAACTATCTGTGTGTCCCAAAGACTAAGTAGAAAGAGGATTTATCCCTTGTTATAATTGAACATGGTGGTCCTCCCCATGATAGAATTAACTACGAATGTCCTCTCTGTAGTAGTATTTCGCATTTTCAAGATAATTCTATAACTGATAATGTAGTGATGAGAAATCCCTCCTATATTGAGGCTCTTAAAAACACAAGTCCAATCTTGTATGATTCCTTGTCATTGATGAGTGAAACACTTTCTCAACATGAAGACATCTTAGGGAAATGGTCATTCTCCAAACCTCCCTTGGGTCATTTATCTTCTAGTACAGAGCACCCACTTTGGTCAGTCCAAGTGGAGAAAACTCTAGTGAAAGACGATGAAGATATGTTAAACATGAGAAAACAATTGGCTAAAGGAAAAATACAAGTCATGTTCTGGCCTTTGGAAAATTATCAATATAACATTCTAGAATTGATGGAAGAAGATTGCATTCATGATATCCACCTTAACTTATGGAATACTCTTCGTCATTTTAAAACCAATGTATTACCATATGATGAATATCAAAATCATGTAAAGGTAATAGAGGGGTTGCAACGCCAAATTGACATGGAATCTCTCTCGGTTTCCCAACATACAAAGGTTGAAAATCATAGAGAACCCTTTAGCATGCATGACTCAATTCTCTAAAGAGGCTACTATAATTATTTTTTGATTCCCCATCTGGTGTTCGTATCAGAGGATGGGGTGGACATGGAGCATTGAATCTCACTGCACTCGATAATCATCAATGCCTGCTAAAAGTGGTCTAATGGAATGTTATTTCCCACAACCGGCTACAATAAATAGATTTAGTATGTAATAAAATTTATTCTCAAAAACAAGACTCAACTAGTTATAATCAGATTTAGTCCGAAAGAAAACAAGTTTTTGAGTTAATTTTACATCATGAATCTGAGAATATTGAGATGACCTCCCACATAGAGGATGTCAATCATTAGACAACACATATGTTTGAAATAGCACATCGGTCATCCATAACAGGTGATTTGAGTGGTTGTTGGATAATGCACCCAGCGAATGTCCAAACCAAAATTCATAAAATCAGAAGAGCAGCTGCGCAAATCTTCACCATAGTATTTCAAGAGCCACCCCACCTTTCAGGTTTGGGGGATCATTTAATTATGCCTTCAAATTCATTAAACAATGTTCAAAGGTTTAAGGAAGAAGAACATGAACAACCCCAACCTATAGGGCTAGAGTAATTTTTTATATCTACAATACCCTCCTCAACGGAAGTCATTTTCTCCCTATTAGGGAATAAGATACAAAGAGAGCGCACAACTGAACTATCTTGGGATTTCCATCAGGTTACTGTGTGTAAAATATCTCCTAATAATCCTTCATATAAGAGAGCAAAGTATCATAGAATATACAAAGGGAGACGATCTTACAAAGATACTGAAAAAATACCATCAATACATTATGCATTAGTAAATTTCATTATCACCATTATAGAAGATCCTCCATAAAATTTGTCTGGTTCAGAGGAATCATAAGATGAAGTTCTTATCCATAATTTGGTACACACTGAAACAAATAAAGAAGGTTTACGTACCTAAAATCATAGGCTTACCTATAATCAAGGTATTCCTTCAAATAACCAACTCCCACCCCTCCGAAAGGCATGTAACAAGGGGAAATGTAAAATTCAGATTGTATATTAATTATACACTATAGAAGGTCAATCTATTTTTCTTCAAGACATATTTTCACCTCAAAAATTGGAGATGAAAGAGTTGAAAAGACTCAATACAAAGTTACTTTGAAGCAGAATTTCTGTTAAATGTACTCCCTAGGTAGATCCTCAACTTGCACATCCTATAGGAGATCCTCATCAAAGAGGATTTTTGGTAACTACCAATGAGGATAATGAATTATCTCTATTGGGTACACAACTAGGGAAGGATCATACGCATCCTTATAGGCCCGTTCCCGTGGGTTATCCAAGGAAAATACTAGCACCACCACCAGTGGTTTTTCAAGTCATTGCACCGGTTCAAGCTCCAGCTACTATACTTGTATAGGTCTCAGCTCATCCGGATATTCCCTAAGTTCTTATGAATACAATTGAGTCATTAACAACTCGATTGGTAGCCATGGAGGAATGACGTGCACCAGTTCAGCTGGAAAATAAAGCTTACCCAGAGTGGGTGGACCTGATTCCTCCCCCACCAAATTTTGTGAATACCACATTTCTAATCTTTAATGGTTCAAGATATCTGGAACAAAACTGAAATCATTTTATTTCTCATTGTGATCCCGTAATGGGAACTCATCAAAAATAATAAGAAGTAAAGCTTATGTTTTTTGTGAATTCATTACAAGGACCAGATTTTCTATGGTATACATGTTTGCAATCTCTATCAATTACTGGATGGGAATATCTCTGTCAAAAATTCATTTTTCATTTCAACTCAACATTATAGAAGAAAAATATTTAGATCTTACAAATTGAAAACAAATAGAGAATGAATGATGTTCAGATATAATTTCTCGATTGAAGGGATAAAAATATTCCTTATGTCTGGCACTCCCTCAAGATGAGTTGCTGCCAATTTGTGTAGAAAATATGCAAGATGAGTTACAAACACCACTGATTCCTCTGAAATACATAGGAGGGTTTCAAGACATTACTTAAATTTATCAATAGATAGAATATTCTATTATAGAAACTAAAGCTAAATCTTGTGTAATTCCATCAAATTTGGGAAGGAGAATAGGGAAAGCAGAGGTTGCTACCATCACACTCAAGCAAGCACATGTACTTGCTTCTACTTCAAAACTGTCGTCATATCGATGGGCTCCACCTCCAGAACATCAACAGATATGACCGCCTCATCAAGATGATTAAAGAGATCAAATTCAGAAATAGTTTGAGGAATTAAAGAGAAAATTTTATTCCCTCCGGAACGAACAAGTTCTTGGTTACTTCATCTCAGCTCTGGAAAATAATTTGGTTCACGTTCCATGGCCTACAAAACCAAAAAAATAATTTTATAAAGATCTTCCAAATTATATTACATTTCACCAGATGTTGGGGCATCCCATTTTGAAGAGTTTTGTTTTCATGGTCCTCTTACAAAAAATGGTAGAATCTAGACAAGTGAAATTGAAAATTCCATCAGCTCAAGTATCATGTGTTACTACTACTAATACATAGGAAGAAGGGGAATGAAAAGAAGTCAAAAGTAAAAAGGTGTAGAAATATGATGATTGGATGATCAGGAAAATGATTAAACGAACTCATGAAATTCTATGAACACAGTTGAAACAACAAATTCTGTCTTTCACCACTTCTGCCACAACAAAAACAACTTCATCAAAGGGTCAATCCTCAAAGAAATGAAGTGATAAGAGGGAAAAAGAGCAGTCAGAAAAATACGATATTGTGTTAAGGAAAACTTTGTACTTGGCCCTGGAAGATTTCATGCTATCTGCTTCAAAATCATGGGCACCGCCCCGCCAAATAGCACAACCAAAACTAACCTATCATGCAGAATCTTCATCAGATGATGAATTGATCATTGGTTCCGTCAATGTTATTCACTTAATGAATCCATATGCCAATGGTGATTCTGATTATAATGAACTGAAGTTACTTCTACCTAACTGGGGAACTAGAGGAAGATTCCAAGTTCAAGGATATAGGGGAAGACATAGGAATTCTAGAAGCCACTATTTTAACTATACCCCTTCATGAATCGTATATGTGGCAGAAACTCGTGGAAGATCCCTTCAATAGGCTCAACAAGAACAAGGAGATTCTTCCACGCAAGACAGGTTCAGTCCTGAAATGATTATTTAGGAGGAATAATTAAAAGTCACAAAATATTCCTCTCATTAAGTAAATATACTTAGTCAGTCTAATCTATCAAAGTGAGGAGTATTTCCATCTTCTGCTCTGACACAAGGTACATCTATATCAGGAGCATCAATACTAAGGTACCTATAAAACAACATTTTCATGCTAGGAAATGTAGACATTTGGACCAAAAGTATGATATTTTGAAACAGATTGCCCAAGTACCAGCCAAGTTGTCAAATTTGGATACCTTAAGTCTATTAAAAGTTCTCTGTGAAGCACTTACTGAGGCTTTTTATGTCCTCAAGAGTTTCAAACCAAACTTGCTACTGTTGAGGTTTACCGTATAGAGAATGATTCTGAAAAATGTCATGAAGTCATGTGTTTTATGTATTATGATGAAGATGATGTAGTACATGTACATATTAGTCCATTGTATCTATCTGGAAAGGTCAATGACATAGAAATCTGATGAGCCTTCATTGTTAATGGCTATAGAGTCAACCTCATCCCCGTTCGTACACTTCGACGATTGGGCCAGACTGAATCTGACTTATCTTATTCCACATTAATGTTGCAATGATATGAAAAGAATGAGAAAGAACCTCTGGGAGAGATTACACTCAGAACTCAGTTTGGAGATATTGTGTCTAATACATATTTCATGGTTGTTCTTCAGGACACAGCCTTCAACATTCTTCTTGGAAGGACTTGACTACACCAACATGCTGCCATACCTTCTTCATACCACCAATGTCTTAAGTACTATTTTAATGGTCAAATTGGTACATTTTATGGTGATAAGGCCCCATTCAAAATGTTTGAATCTCAAAACATTGAGGTAGAGTTTTATCACACAAAGGGAATGAGGTCCATGACAAAGAAGGTGAATAGAATTAATGCTCTGGATGGTTTGGAAAAGATCCTAGAAAACCCAATCATACATTTGAGTACATATTAAGTGTTACATATAAACCAAATTGAAAATGTAAACCCAAATCCAAGCATTCATCCAGTAACTTACATACTGTAAATTACGGAAATTGAGAATGATAAAATGGGTGAAATTATTGATTTACGAATAAGTGATGGAAGCTTAAATGGAGATGTCTTCATTTAATCTATTGAAATTCAGCAAGACCCTACTTGGTTAATCAGAATAGAAGAAGTTGTAGAAATTATATAGGAAGACAAATATGTTTATTCCAAATCCATCATATTCTCTTTATTACCCTAAGAAGATCCCTCATCATCAGTGGGGTCAGAAATGGTGGCCTCTTCTTTAGGATGTTCAAATATTTACTCCTCTCTCAGCTCTAGATGTTTTGCTTTGTTATCGACTATGCATGTGGAAATAGAATAAGTGACGCATAAGTAAGATGAAGATGAAGAGGAAGATATTAGGGATGCTCCTCCTATATTTGAGGAAGGTGTCTCTACCAATTTGGCTGAGCTCAGAGAAATAAATTTGGGTACATAAGAAGATCCACACCCCACTTTAATTATTGCGAACATTACTTTTTATGAGAAAGAGGTGTATACTTCAATTATAAATACATATTGAGATATATATTATTGTAATTATACAGAAATGTTAAGTCTTAATCTTGATGTAGCCACTCATCATTTGGGTTTTTTCAGAAGAACATCGCGGATTCAAATAGGCAGCAATAAGAACACACCCAACTCATGCCTATAAAATTGAAGTTAATGTTGATAAGCTTATAAAGGATAAATTTTTCATGGAGTTTCAATATCCTAAATGGATTGACAACATTTTCCTAGTGAAAAAGAAGAATTGAAAAATCAAAGTTTGCATTGATTTAAGATATCTGCACCGTCTTGTCCAAACGATGACTTTCCAGTTCTGATTATAGATATTTTAATTGATGCAATAGCATTCTATGAATCTCTTTTCATCATGGATGGATACAATGGGTATAATAAAATCTATGTGACCACATAGGATGAAGAATCTATAGCCTTCAGAGCCCCTCAAGGTGTGTTTTTCTATCAGGTAATGACCTTTGGCTTAAATAATACATGGGAAACATATCCACATGCCACGCACCATATCTTTAACCCCTTCTTAGGGAATTTTTTTTAATGTTATGTGGTCGATTTGGTGGTCAAATTCAGAAAAATTCCCAATCACTTGGTTGATATGGAGACCATATTCTATAAACATCGGCAACATATTTTGAAAATGAACCCCTTGAAATGTGCTTTTGGGGTGACCCCAAGAAAGTTCCTTGGATTAGTTGTACCCCATCATGGTATCAAAGTTGATCCTGAGAAGAAAAAATCAATCCTTTTCATGTCACCTCCTCAAAATTTGAAATAATTAAGAGGACTCCTAGGACACTTGGCCTATATTCGATGATTTATCTCCAATTTGGTAGGTAAGTGTTTTACCATCACTAGATTAATGAAGAAGGGAGTCACATATCAATGGACTGAAGACTGCCAAGAAGCATTTGATACCCTCAAGAAATATCTCTTGAGTCCACCGGTATTAATTCCACCTGTTTGATGAATAACACTTATTCTCTTTGTGAGAACTTTAGAGCGATCAATAGGTGCCTTCCTTGCCAAAATGAATGATGTTGGGAAGGAAAACAACCATTATTATCTCAGTCAAACTATGCTTTATGCTGAAACTTGGTATTCATGTATTGAAAAATGTTTCCTAGAATTAATATTTGTAGTTTAGAAATTGAGGCAATACCTACCACATCACGAGGTCCAATTGATATCTCGTGGTAACCCGCTCAAATTTTTCCTTGGTCATCCTATGCTTACAGGGCATCTGTAATAGTGAAAAGTTATTTTTCAACAGTTTGATATCTAGTTTGTGACTTAGAAGGAAATAAAAGGACAAGATCTGGATGACTTCCTTGATGAGCATCCATCTGAGGAAGAAATATCATAGAATACTTAACTTCCAGATGAAAAGGTCTTCTCTATTCAAGATAATCCCCAAACATGAGAGATGTACTTTGAAGGTGCTTCCAGAATTCCAACAGGAAAGAGAATGGAAAACCCTAAACCCAACAAAGTTGGGTTAAGACTTGTACTTATCTCCCTAGAAAAGGTAGTATTACATTATACCTTTCTATTATCATAAGGCGATACTAACAATGAAGCATAATATCAAGATCTCATCATAGGCTTGGAATTGGAACTTCAGGTTATAGTGAATCACATGAAAGTGAAAGGTGATTTCGAATTTCTAATAAAAAATATCAATGGGGAATATTATATTAGAAAATAAGAGTTAATCCCTTTGTGTGATTATGTCAAAGGGTTAATGTATGAATTTCTCTCAGAACCAGAATTGTCTTATGCCCCGCGATCAAAAAATTCCCAAGCTAATGCACTGGCTAATGCAGCTACAGCCTTGGCAGATCCAAATCAGGATGAGATAGTCATCAGTATAGCTCATCGTCGTGTGGTATCACATTTTTTTCAAACAAAAATGGATAAAATTTATGAAATTAGCCCTATTTATGAGCCATATGGTCATACCATGGAATGGAGAGAACCCACCATGGAATACCTTAGAAATGGAGTACTTCCACCAGATAGGGCTGAAAATGAACTGATCTGAAGACGAGCGGCCAATTTTTATCTTTATGATAGTCCAGATCACTAGAAGATCCGCTAAAAATGAGGCTTTTATGGAATCATCTTTATTTGTATTAATTGAGAATAAACTACAGCTATCATGAAGGAATTACATTCATGAGCTTGTGGTGCTCAACAGTCTGGTCATAGGCTTTCTGATCAAATCCGAATACTTGGATACTTTTGGATTTTTAATTACGCATGATTGCACAAATTTAACTAAGAAATGTCATCCCTACCATGTACATGCCAACTTCATTCCTCAACCCCCAGAGTTGTTGTTGAATTGATATATAGATGTATATGTATATTAGATGGAACAATACAAGAGGGGGGTGAATTTTAGGTTTAAAAACATTGTTCTTAAACACTTAAAAAATTAGTTTAAATGATCTTAAACTAATAAAATTCTCAAAAAATACAATTAACCACAATTTTCTGGGATATAAAAGGTATGATACGATGTAAAACTATAATTAATGTAAATCAATTGTACTAAAAATGAATAAAATTATTAGAGTAATAAAAATGTGATAGATTCTATGATAAAGTATATAGAATACATTAATACAATATGTAACAGAATAATCATAATTGAAACAATTACAATTGAATATGAAATGAAGAAAGGAAACAATACAATTCCCTTTCTAATACAAACAACAGTGGAATTGTAAAAGTATTACAATTCTTTTTTCCCAAAGAGAAGGGTATCCTTTCACCTAGGATAAGAGGTCTCTCTTACCACCACCATGGTAATCCCTCAATACGATGATCGATATGTCTATCATGCTATCCCCGCAATCCCTCGATATGAGGATCAGTACGTCTGTATTGCTATCCCTACAAGACCTCAATTTTGCAGGTAATCGGTACCTCTATCTTTCAAACACTTGAAAGCCCTCGATACAAAGATCGGTAGCACCGTCTGCCTATCCTAATCATCCCTTCATCATTATCACCTCATCAGTCACACAAATAAAAACAAGGAACTTATTGATATACAAAAACTAAGAACAAGCCATTCACGTTTTTTTATTTCAAGGCTTTCGCACGAAGAAAGATAGAAGTCACAACGTCTCTCTCTAGAACTTGATAGAAGCAAAGAATGATCAATGTATCTCACAGTTGTCTTCTCAGAATCAAATGACCTCATATTTATAGGCCTCAAGTTCCAATGGTCATATTTCTCTAGAAAACTCGGATGGACTTGGACACCTATCATTATAATGGTTATATTTAAATAGAAAACACGAAATCGTTTTGATTAGTTTATATCTAACTCCACATCATCATTTTGGTTAAAACAAAAGATATATGAAAAGGATTTTCATGAAAACGATTGATATAAAACTTGTGTTTTGATAAAGTACAAAAACATGTATGTGATAAATGTAAAACACGAGTACTATTAGTATTGCATAGTGAAATGTATTGATATGATGCAAAGTGAGTATGATGCAAAATAGTGAGTATGATTGATAGGGTCAGTACGATTAATCGCGTCAATATGATTGACAGAATCAGTACGATTGACAGAGTCAGTACGATTGACAGAGTCAGTACAATTGACAGAGTCAGTACGATTGACAGAGTTAGTATGATAAACATAGTCAATACGATAGAAATAGTTTGTGCAATAAACATAGTCAGTACGATGAACAATCCTAACAAGATTTTTGATTTCCAAAACAAAAGATATAAAAGTCAAAAGAGGACATTTGACTAAATAATCTCCCCCTTTTTGGAAAGCACAAAACATAAAGTAAAACTAAAAATAAATACTTATCTCCCCCTGAGTTATGAAAACTCTTCTAAATATGAAAATGAATAAAACTAACCCCCCTTAGGTAAGTACTTTCCTAAGGATTGTATTCATAGATTTTCCTTGATTTAGAAGTATTTGATTAAAAAATTCTCCCCCTTATAAAACATTCTACCCCATTGTGATTTACAAAAAGAACAGGGTAATCTTGATTTTCCTGAAATGGTTAGAGAGAAACAAAAATGCAAGGTAATGGGAAAGATAACATAAACCACATTGAGATAAAAAAAGTCTATAGAATTTGAAAAATGAATAAAGAAAGAAAGATAAAACAAAAAATTCATTTGTTTTCTATTTTTTTATCATTCTTGATCAGCTCATGAAGAACAAATTTCATCTTCTTAATTTCTTTCTTGTCTTCTGAAATAGAATCTCCAATGGTTTTGAGAAGCTCTTGTTGATCGGCAAAAAGCTGATCCCGATTCTTGATAGTCTCTTCTTGAACTCTGATTACTTATTCAAGAGTATCAATTCTGTCCTGAAAATTCTTATCACCTTGAGATAACACAAAATTTTTCTTCTTCAATAGGACTATTTCATCTTTGAAAGATGAAACCTTCAAAAACTATAACTGGAAAGCATTCATCCTCTCTTGCAACTCTTTTGTTGAAGGAGTATAGGCTCCATGAGTTTTTGACATCTGATTCTTCCTTTCAATAGTTTCTTTATCAAGCTTATTGAAAGCAATAGAAAGATCATTTGAAAGCCTCCTTAAGTCTTCAATTAAAACCTCATGATCATTCATTGAGCTTTCTGTTTTGTATGACCACATAGTCATCTTATTTAAAGGCTTCTTATGGGCAGCTAAACTTTTAGACAATACTTTTAAATCATCTTCTATTGATAATACTCTCTTTTGAAGTTCCCTTATAGAACCAAACTTCTTCATCTAATTTTCTATGATGAAATAAATTTTCCCTTCAATTATAGTAAAACAAGGAATAATCTTTTCAATTATCCTCAATACAAGAACAATGTAATCACATTTCTTGAGAGAAATTGTGCGTTATGAATAAGTATCCTCATCGTATGAATGAAATTCCTTTTATCTACTTGAGTCTTCAATTGGATGTTTCCCTTTTTCATATCCTTTTTCATTTATTTCTTCTTCCACTATGTCACTAATAACAATTAATTTTTCAGCATGATAAGATTGAGCACCTTGATTTACTTGAGAAGGAAATATATATAAAAGTGTTTCAAGAGATTCAGTTGGTTCTTGATCGGAATGAGGAACTTCTTGAATTCCTTCAATTTTATTGTGAAAAGATTATTCTCTAATCTTTTTTAAACTCTGAATAAATTACAAACTAAAATCTTCTTCCTCTTCTTCAACTTCCTGAAATTTCAATATTTGTTTCCCTCTCTCTTTTTCTGGAAGACTTTGTACGATTGGTTCTTGTTCCACTTCTTCCGTTAGTTGAGAACTTTCCAACTCAACTCCTTTTAAGATTTTAGTGACATAAAAATCTTGATCGTTCCTTTTCCAGAGAGTCTTCTTTTCCTTCTCAGCTTGTAGAGTATCCTCTACCCTTATCCTCTCAGCTAATGCTTCATCTGGATTAATACCAAACATAGGATTTCCTTCTTTTATTTGTTCTCTAGATTTCCTCCACTTGGCCACAACCTCTTTGCTGTATTTTGTTTTCTTCATTGGCTTAGTACTGGTTTGTGGAGCTGACTTTTAAGGAGCAACAAAAGTTTTATTTTCTTCAATTGGCATAGGTTCCAATTGATTTGGTGTCGATTCAGCTTCTACATCTTTAACAAAAATCTTTGAATCTTCATCAAAACGTACATACAACTTCGTCAGTGTATTCTTACAAATACAAGAAGGCTTTAGTTCATTCAATTTCCCATTGAAGGGAATATTAAGAAACATGAAACTCTCAAAAATGAACCTTGTAAGAAAAGATTGATACATAATAAAATGAGACTTGATCTCTCCTGACTTGACATTCTTGATTTTTTCAAAGATATACCCCATGAGATTTACCTTTCTCATGTTTACAAGATAGTATAGCATAATGATATCAGAAACCGTAAGGGTTTCTCTATCCACTTTCCTTGGGATAAGAATGAATTGCATCCAAAGAACAAAAAACCTGTTATCTGGAGATAGATGGGATACTTTTCACTTCTCTTCATTTATGAGGAATAAGAATTTTTTCATCTCTTTATCTATTAAACGTACCAACTTCCTCTGGTAGTTTATGATATGGAAAAAAAGAGTCTCCTTCCATTGAGACATTGAGACATTGAGAAAGTGAGTTGCTTTTTTCACAGACATTGAAAATTTTCTATCTTACACAACAAATTTGATCATCATATTTTTGTCAAAAGACACCATTTTATAGAATTGACTAACCTCTCCAATAAGAATTGGATCTTGAGATATGAGTTTCTCAACACAAAGATGTTCCCAGCCTTGAAAAAAAATAATCCTCTTGATTGTTGAATCATATGTGTTAAAGAAGTCCTGAGAAACTAACCTTTCTCAGAAGAAATATTTCTCTGAAAACGTCTTTGAAGACATTTCGGCAGGAGTGTTGGCAGAAGACTGGGAAATAAAGGCGATACAAAGAGGAGAACGTATGGATTTTTAAAAACAATGAGGTAGAGCTTCGCCAAGAAATATGAAAAACCAGTGTGGATTAGGGGAGGGGGCCTTTATTTATAGGCGAAGATAGATGACCGTTGGTCTTCTACGATTGAGATTAGAAGGGAAAAAATCAATGGTAGGGATTTAATGGTTTTTAAAAAAAACGAGAAACAAAACAAAAAATTAAGAAAAACAATATAGAGTAAAGAATGAATGTACCTTTCAGATATTATTAGGAAATCTTTGGTTTAATAGTATTAACATAGTATCATACAATAAAAAAAGAAAATACAAGAGTAAATGGAAACGATCGGTTGCGAGACCGATGGGAAACTAAGTCATTACCATAGGTTTTAATGCCGATGGAAAACAAAGTCTTTACCATAGGTTTTCATGCCGATGAAAAACAAAGTTATTACCATAGGTTGTCATGCCGATGGAAAACAATGTCATTACCATAGGTTTTCAAGCCAATGAAAAACAAATTCATTACCATAGGTTGTCATGCTGATGAAAAAAAAATTCATTACCATAGGTTTCCATGCCGATGGAAAACGAAGTCATTACCATAGGTTTTAATGTTGATGGAAAACAATGTCATTACCATCGGTTGTCATGTCAATGGAAAACAAAGTCATTACCATAGGTTTTCATGCCGATGGAAAAAAAGTTGTTACCAAAGGTTGACATACCGATGGAAAAAAAAATTGTTACCATAGGTTGTCCTGCTGATGGAAAACAATGTTATTACCATAGGTTAATGTACCGATGGAAAACAAAGTTGTTACCATAGGTTGACGTACCGATGGGAAACAATTTGTTACCATAGGTTGAAGTGCCGATGGAAAACAAAGTTGTTACAATAGGTTGACATACCGATGGAAAAAAAGTTGTTACCATAGGTTGACATGCCGATGGAGAAAAAATTTGTTACCATAGGTTGACATACCGAAGGAAAAAAAAGTTGTTACCATAGGTTGACATGCCGATGCATAGAAATTCAATGTGGTAACCAGGCAGAAAAGATAATAAACATAAAGATAAAACGATAACCGATTTTTCAAGAAAACAATCAGAAATATATAATAACAAATCAAAAGATAAAGTCATACAAAAAATATCAAGAAAAAATGTTCTCCCCGTTTTAGGAGGAGTTTTTTAATGTAAGAAGAATTGTAAAACATTAAGTAGATATGAATGATTATCTTAGTGTAATCATTCATAGATTCTTTTTATGAACTCAAAACTATCTGAAGGTAGTATTTTGTAAATATGTCATCAAGTTGTTCTTGTGTTCCAATGAATTGGAAAATAATATCTTCTTTTAGTGTGTGATACCTAAGAAAGTGATCCCTAATATATATGTGTTTTTCACGATAGTGATGTTATGGGTTTTTACTAAGGGATACGACACTAGTATTATCACATAAAATTTGAGTTTTGGAAAAGCTCAATCCATAGTCAATGAGTGTGTGTTGCATCCATAACACTTGATCACAACAACTTCCAGCTGCTACATATTCAGCTTTAGAAGTGGAAATTGCTACTGAGTGTTGTTTCTTGCATGACCAAGAAACTAAGGAATCTCCTAGGAAATAAAACCTTCTAGATGTACTCTTTTTATCCATTCTACAACCAGCAATGTCAGCATCTGAAAAACATTTTAAAATAAAATCATTTCCAGAAGAATAAAAAAGACGTAAATCCAGAGTTCCTTTTAAATACCAAAAGATACATTCAATGTTTTTAAACGAGAATCTTTTGGAATTTATTGGTATCTTTCACATAAGAATATGGAAAACATTAAGTCCTGTCGACTAGTCGTCAAGTATAACAAACTTCCTATCATACCTATAAAAGTTGTTTGATCTACTTGTTTCCAGATTCATCAAAATCTAGTGTATTTGAGGTACCAATTAGAGTGCTAATACTTTTGGTATTGTTGTATCTGTACTTTTTGGGTATGTATTTGGTATGCTTATGTTTTCTATATATAGGTTCCTTCTAGTTATTGAGAAATTTGAAAGCCTAAAAAGAATGTTAACTCACCAATCATACTAATTTCAAATTAATATTTCATTAAATTTGTAAAAGAATAAGTTAGAGATTGTTGAGTTGACCCAAATATGACGTCATCAACATAAATTTGAACAATCGAAACATTTTTATTTTCCATTTTTAAAAAAAGGGTTGGATCCACTATACCTTTTGCATAATTGTTTTGTAAATGAAATCATGCAAGTCTATCATACCATGCTCTAGGGGCTTGTTTAAGGCCATATAAAGATTTTGTATGTTTAAAAACATGATTAGGATATTTTGAATCTATAAAACAAGGTGGTTGTTCAAAAAAAATTATTCTTGAACAAAAACATTTAGAAAAGTACATTTAACATCCATTTGAAATAATTTGAAAGTAAATTATGATACAACGTCTAATAGAATACGAATAGATTAAAGTCTAGCTACCAGAGCATATGTTTCTTCAGAGTCTATTCCCTCTTGTTGATTTTATCCCTTAGCAAAAAGTCTTGCTTTATTTCATAAAATGATTCCATTTTCATCACATTTATTTCTAAAGACCCATTTTACACCAATTGCAGCTGTCTCTTTAGGTCTTTCAACTAAAGTCCATACTTGATTCCTTTCAAATTCATTTAGTTCATCTTACAATGCTTTAATCAAATCTTCATCACATAATTCATCAATGGGACTTTTAGGTTTGAATTGGGAAAGAAAGGAAAGGTGTTCTATTTCATTTCTTAAGGAATTTCTGGTTCTTACAGGTTGATTTACATCACCAATGATATTATCACTGGGATGATTCCTAAAAAACAATTGATTTGGGTTTTGTAAAACCTGTTCATCAACATAGGGTAGGCTATCTTTTGGGTTAAATGCTTCAGAAACATTATCTTGAACATATTTCTTATCAAAAATATTTTCTATCACACGTGGATAATTAGTTTTTTGAAAAAACATCCGTGGATGTAGGTTGAGGTTGTTTAAAAAAAAGGATTAGTTTCATCAAATTTAACATGCACTGTTTATTTAACAGTAAAAGTATTTTAATTGAAAACTCTATAAGACTTAGAGGTTGTAGAATAGCCTAGAAAGATTCATTCACCAGATTTTGGTGAAAATTTGTGTAGATTATCTTTAGTATTCCGGATAAATACATTGCATCCAAAAACATTGAAGTATGAAACATTAGGTTTTCGACCAGTCCACAATTCATAAGGTGTTTTATTAAGTAAAGGTCTAGTTAAAACACGATTTTTAGTATAACAAGTAGTACTAATAACGTCAGCCCAAAAATGCTTAGCAATTGAGTATTCACTCAACATGGTTCTTGTCATTTTCTGAAGAATACGATTTATTCTCTCAACAACACCATTTTGCTGAGGAGTTCTTGGAGCAGAAAAGTTTCATGTAATACCTTTCTTACTACAAAAAGTTTCAAAATCTGAATTTTGAAATTCACCACCATTATCACTATGTACAGTTATCAATTGTAGATTTTCTCATTTTTAAATTGGTCTTTGAAAATTTTGAAATAGAAAAAGGATTCACATTTATTTGTTAGTAAATAGACCCATGTAAAACTAGTAAATTCATCAACTAAAACAAATTCATAGTATTTGCCGCCTATGTTTCCAGATTGTGAAGGACCAAAAGGGTCCACGTGCACTAGCTATAATGCATTGTAAGTTGAAACTTCATTGATTGATTTAAATCTAGATTTATGTTGCTTTCTAAATTGACAAGGATCACATACCTATGAAGAATCATATCTATGATCCGGTAGATCTTTTAAAAGTCTTTTATTTGAATGATTACAAATATTTCTTAGGTTGCAATATCCTAGTCTTCTATTCCATAGCCAAGATTGGTCCTCTATTGCACTTAAGCAAGGTAAATTTTGTCTCCTAAGGTATTCTATTTTAATAGTTTATACATTCTCTTGCCTATGGGAAGATAGAATGAATTCATCCTTGGAATTGTGAACTATACATTTGTCATTTATAAAATTCACAAGGTATCCTTCATCACATAATTGACTTACACTGATGATATTGCAATTAAGACCTTTGACAAACAAAACATTTGAAATTAGGACTTTTCCAAGAAAAACAATATTACCTATTCCAACAATATTTTCTTGATCATTGTCTCTGAAGGTAACTTTTCCACCTTTTGTTTCAATAATATTTTCAAAGAAATTTTTTTTTTCGGTCATGTGTCGAGAAAAACCACTATCCATGTACCAAATGTTCTTGTTGTTGATACACTTCTTATTTTCCTAAAAAATAAACAATTAGTCTTTCAAAATCCAAACCTATTTGGATCTAAAAGGGTTAGATATAATAATTTTAGGAATCCACATTTTTTTGAAAAAATGAGCTTTATGAAATCCTAAAGATTGAGTTCTGTTAAGAGAATAATTTCTTTTCCAGTGTCCACCACATTGACACTTAACACAGAAAGGATCACATTGAGGAACAAAATAGTTACTACTGAAAATATCTTTTGAACTAGTATAACCAAAAATAGAATGATTCCTTAAAGGTCGAATTTGAGAATACATTTTATCAATGTTTTCCTTTCAATAGGTAATGTTTAACAAACACATCTTCAAGGAAAATAGTTATGAATTTAGTTTTAGAATGATGTTATTATGTTCAGATAAATTTGTTTTAGCACGGGAGTTAGGCTCAAAAACATTTTTCTTATAAATTAGTTTTTCTAGATCCTTAAAATTTTTATCCTTCATAGAATTTACTTCCTCAATGTTTTTTGAAATACTTTAAAAATCAATGATTTTCTTATCAAGGTCTTTAGAAAGATCGAATATTTAGTAAGAATAGAAATCCTACAATTTTCCTTATCAAGATTTTTCTTGACTTTAGAATTTTCATTCCCAAGAAGGTTAGAAAACCTAGACACTTATTCATAAGAAGGTAATGTATTATATTTTGATGAAAAATACTCATCATTTGAATATTCATAATATTTATTATCAATATTATTTGCGTTTAAGGATAAATTTGTAATAGCTTCAGCATTGTGTACCTTATCCATGAAACAATGATCTTTAATTGGTATTCTGGCTGTAAGTCCAATATTCCTCTGTCCTGAAGATTCATTTTCTGAAGAATCATCTGATGAATCGCCACCACTTACACTCCAAGTATCATTTGCATTTAAGACTTTATTTTTCTTTGGATTGTAATAACTTTTCTTATATCATTCAGAATGTTTCTCCTTTAAATATTTTCTTTTAAATAAACGAAAATTAAATATTATATGACCTGCTTTCTTGCATTAATAACAAGTTACTTCTGTGTCTTTCTTATCCTTACTATCTATATAGAAAGTCGTTATTTCCCACAATCTTGTTCATCCTTCGAGCAATATTGGCTAACTCATTATCTAAGTGATCACTATCACCTGATTCTGACACAACAACTTTATTAGCTTTGTACCTTTTTATCATTTCAGGTGTTTTAGCATTAGACATTATAGTAAAGTCTACACTTCCATTTCCATTTTTCTTTTTATTGAAATCAGCATCTCATTTCATTCTTTTCTCGTTTTGTAGAAGAGTTCCAAAACGTTCATCAAGAGTAATCTGAGAAACTTTTCTGTTTTCGTCATTAACTTTCCTTTTTTTATTCCCATCCTTTTGGCATTATATCAATAATATTGCCTACAAGAGCTTCATCATCAAGACCTTTTTATCCCATAGATTGTAAACTATTGACAATTTTCATAAATATCTATTTCACCTTACATACTGGTTCTCCATAAGGAAAAATAAATCCATGATATTCTGCTCGAAGCATTGCTCTTCTTATTTCTATAACCTTAGATGTACCAAAATGTGTGACTTTCAGTTTCATCCAAATACAATTGGCTTCTTCACATGATGATATCTGGCTATATATATTCCTAGTCATAGAACATAGCAAAGTATTGCGTACCTTGTAATTCAGTTGACATTCTTGCTTTTCTTGATTAGTGAAATTACTGACTTCTTTGTCAGGGATTTTGTAACCTCTAGTAAGCATAATAAAATAGTCTACACTATTATTAATAACAAATGTCTTCATTTGATCTCTCTAGTACTCATAATCATTCCCATCAAAGACAGGTGGTCTAGTTGGATTTAAGTTGTCAACTGACCCAATATTCATTCCTGCCTTCTAATAAACCAAAATCTTTTCCACTCCATGTTGGATCGGATTATATCAAATATACATAAGAGGGGGGTGAATTGTGTCTTTTCAAAAATCAACGCAAGATCGTGTTCTGTACTTTATCATTAATCAGTTAGATTAAAGCAGTGGAAATATGAAGTGCAGAGACAGACGATGTATAGTGGTTCAGGGAACAGAAGGCCCCTAGTCCACTCCACCAACACTCTACTCCATGAGCTTGATGATTTTCACTATCTGTCCCTCATTTCAATAGAACTTTCAACAACTGATTATAGGAAGTTGACACCTTTACAATCTATGGAAAAAAACATTCTGGTTCACTCACAGAACCTACACAGCTTAGTACGAGAAGATGGTCACTCAATAATAGAAATGAAATATATTTGTACTTTGAAAATACTTTCCAGTTGTTCTTCACACTTGCAACAACATGCAATTGACAGTAGATGGATCATTGACTTCAAAAATAATGATCTTCACAAAATAGTCATTCTGATTCGATCCTGTTGTAGTAAATGTAGAAATATCATTCAAAACATCAGTAGTAGAAGATGTACAGAAGATATTTGCTGTAGAATGAGTGAATCTTCTATCGTGATTCTTCTTCTTCAATAAACAGATCTTTGTCTCTATTTTGAATAAGCAGGTCTAGGTTTTTGATAGTCTATGTTTTTCATCCTTTTTATGAATGATCTATTTTTTAAAAACCTTATCCTCTTCTTTTTTTGTTCATAAAAGATCATATATATATATATATATATAATAATGATGACCACTTCCCTGAAGACACGTGATATTCAAACATTTGAATTTATAGAGTATTCGTAACTTCCCAGAAGACTCTGCAAAAAAAGATCCTTTTAATTCGATCCATAAACCATTGATAAAATGACTTTGAATCTGTGAATGTCTTTCTTTAAAATCAGCTTTAAATTCGGTTTGAAATCAGCCTAATAATTAGCTTGCTGATCATTGCAAAATAATATCGATTTTAAACTTTCTGACGCAAAACACAATGTTAAGTTATACAATATGCATCCTCTAAACGTAAATCATAAATGTAAGGTTGATGATATAGCCTTCACACCCAAGTTTGTTAACATGTGGTTGATCACAAATGTAAGGTTCATGTCACTTCCTTTAAATTTATGGTTGATCACAAATGTAGGGTTGATATCACATCCTTCAAATGTAAGGTAAATGATCCATACATTTTTAAGATTCCAAACTATAGATAAATGATCCATACTTCTCTATGAACAAAAGGTTGTTTTCAAAAGTAAGGTTGATGAACCATACATTTGTGAAAAAAACGTAACGTTTAACACTTACGTATGGTTCTCCTTCCATACTTTTCTAATATCCCAAACGTAGGGTTCCTTCCTAATGTAGGGTTCTTTTTCATACTTTTCCGATAACGTATGGTTGATTAGCCATAAATTTCTCTTACCTCATAAATTATACGCCACATTTCATCCTTACACTACTTTTCTCCACGTAGGGTATGAACAGTGTTTCCAAAATGCACTAAAGCAGATCCCGAATATGTAGAAAATTAATAGTGTTTACAGAATGCGCTAAATGTGAATACCTTAGAAATTAATTCTCGATGTTCATGAATTTTAATATTTTTTCCAGAAATAAAAATATAATGAATAATAAATTCCTAAAATATTCTTAAAAAATAAAATCATTAGAAAATAATTAAGGGTATTTGTGAGCATCAAAATTATCATAAATAGATAGAGTATTATTCTCAACAATTTCCCCCTTTAAATAACAACATTATCTATTGTTGAAAACAACACTTTTTCAACAATCTCCCCTTTTTTGATGATCACAAATCCCATAAAATAACCAATTAAATTAACTTACAAAATTAATTACATATAGTTTTGAATTTTGAAAAGATAAATACAATATTAGATTTAACATAATTTATCCCTTTATTTTATCGATTTTGATTTCTCCCCCAATAAAAAAATATACAAAGAAACAGACAAAAATGTTGTGTTTATCCAAATTTCTCCCCCATTTTGTTATATAAAAAAGAATGAAGAAATATGGAATATATCATAGATTAATGTAGCACTAAACTTAAGTAAATGTTATAATTAACTGTTTATCAATTAGTGAATCTGGATTACTGGCTTAGCTAAACAATGACAGTAAAACAAAATAAATATAAGGAAACAAATTTTCATTAATAATACAAAATTGATAAATACTGGAATCATGGTTTGGTCAGGGTGCAGATAGAGTCTATCTAGTTTGAACGATTTCCTTGATTTTTGATAGCTACTCCCTTAGTCTCCTCATCATTCCATCACCAAGCCTAACAATAAGATCCCTGGCCTCTTGAGTCATAAGAATGTCTTTTATTAGTTTGACTCTGAAAAACTCATGTAGTCTTTCATCCTTCTCCAAAAATAAAGACAACTTCTCTGTGAATTTATTTAAGACAGATCTGATTCCTAGTTCAGTTGAGGTCAGCTGATCAACCAAAAATTTCTGATTATCTAACAAAACAGATAAAGGAGCACTGCTGCATTGAATATCTTGCAGTCTATAATTCATATTTCTCATTGATGCTGTGATAGACTGAAACCTTCTGATTAAATCAAGTGAAGTGCCTAATCCAGTAGCTTCACAAGTCCTGAAAGATGCAAATTGTGTCTCCCTAAATGATATAAACTCTAACAGATCTGACTTGTTGACCATTTCTGATTTTAGCATAGATACCTCTATCAACATCTCTTGCTTAAAATTTTCAACTTATTGCTTTGAAACTATACTGTCCTTAGGTCTCTGAAATTTCAACTGTTCTTTTTCCAATGCTCTCCTCAGAGCAACATTCTGTTGCTATATTCTTTGCAACTTCCTGTAAATTTCTTCAACTTCCTTAGTTTCTGATGCAGAGGTAATGTGATCTTGAGTCTCTTTTTCAGTATGAATGTGATGCACCAATACTAGGGGTAAGGATTCATAATCTTCTTTCTCCTTAGCTTATCTAACCATTTGGTCCACATATTTTTCCTCTTAGTCTTTTCCAGACTCTTCCACAGAAAAATCCTCTTGAAGAACTTATATTTCAGCTAATTGAGGAATGTCCACATCTACTCTAGTCACTACCTCTTGTTCAATGTCATCTTCAGGTTCTGGTCATGTTCTCTCAACTTTAATTCTTTCAGGCACATCTTCTATAACTGCCACATCTGATTGCTGAGTCTCTGCTTCATCTTCTTCTTGAATTCCATATTGAATCTGAGGTCCTTCCACTGGTTTTGACCTCTCAATAATAGCTTCCATTGATTTTTCAATAGAAGCTTCTCTTACAAAACTGTAAGAGAGTAAATCTCTTGTTTTCAGTACAGGGGAAACAAGTTCCTCATTGACAGTTCTTTTTCTTTGAGTCTGAAGTCCCTACAGACTTCTTTCTTCATGAGAATCTTCAGTTTCAAATCTTATTCTTCTTACAGAAGTGCTTACTCTCGATTCAGCTTGTCCCACTTTGGACTTAGAATACTGAGCTTGATCACTATCTTCTTCTTCCTCATCTTCTACTGGAAAAAGTTTCCCTTTTAATGTGCTCCGAAAATAGCCAATTTTTCTTAAAGTTACATCATAGAAAATATTAATATTAGGACATCTTACTCTGGAATCCATTAGTATCACCATATCCTTTTTGAACAAAAGTTTGGAAATGAATCTACCAAAAGGGTAGAAACTCATTCTAGCATCACTATTACAACAGTAACTCAGGTACCTTACCATGTACCTAGGAAAATTTAATTTTATATCACTGAGAAGAAGATACATTATATAAATGTTAGGATAAAATATATTCTCTATCTCAGACATTCATGGTGCTATCCCTATTTGTACAAATTTTACAAGAATCTTCTGATCTGGTTCAAAATCCTTAACTAAGATTTTCCTTATGTTAGTAGAGACAAAAAGAAAAGACATAATATCTTCATATTTATGCACATAATCTCCTATATTTTTCAAATCAAAATGAAACACTCCCTCATGAGGGCAGTTCAGTATCTAACTAATTTCAACTGAATAGATCGAAAAATCCATATCTTCTATCATAGCCAGCATGGTGTCAGAATCATCTCCTAAACTGAATTGAATAGTTTTAAAGAAATATCGAAGTTCTACCTCATACAAAAATTCTGTATTCTCACTATTAAAGGCCTGTTCAAGATTCTGAAACGACTGTGCTTGTTTTAACAACAATTTTGTATAAAATAGCCATTCTAGATCAATCACCTTTCCCTGTAAGATTTTCCATCATTCTGAGCGTTGTTTCATGGCATTGTTTGCCTCATGCTTATAATCTCTCTTAGTCTTTTCCATTACTATGAGACTCTCTGAAGGTTTGAGGGTTAGGGTTTCATAGGTTTGAAGATTAGGGTTGACAAGTGGTGGTGCGGTTTCATGGGTTCTAAAGGGTTTGGGTGGAAATGAAACAGTTTGGAATTAGAAAGGTTTCTGACAGCCTTGATTCCCGTGTTTTTATTAATCATTAAATAAATTTTATATACAAATAAAATTGATTATGCGAAAAAAACATATTCTATTTGAAAAAAAATAACTAAAATATTTTAAACATTATTAAAATAAAGAAACAGTATAGTAAAGTAAAACTTTATTTAAACTTAAATAAACCAAGCTCCCCCCCCCCCCTTAATAAAATCAAACCATGAATTGGGAAGTGGTTTAGTAAAAAATATCATCTAATTGAATTTCAGTACATATAAATACCAAGGATATATCCTTTTTTAGAACATGATCTTTTAGAAAATGATGTCTAATATAAATATGCTTAGTCCTAGAATGATTAATAAGATTTTTTGAAATATTTATAGGACAAGTATTATCACATAAAATATGCATATTATTAAAATTTAGTCCAATGTTCATAAGAGTGTTTTTCATCCTCAAAACATGTGCACAACAATTTCCAGCAGAAACATATTCCACCCCATCTATTGACAAGGAAATTGAATGTTGTTTCTTACTTGACCATGACACTAAGGATTTCACTAACAATTGACAAGTACCCAAAGTGATTTTCCTATCTAATATACAACTCCCAAATTCTGCATCTGAATATGAAATCAAATTAAAATCATAAGTTTTGGGATAAAGAAGAGATTGAAAAATAGTTCCTTTTAAATATCTAAAAATTCGTTTCACAGCAGTTAAATGAAATTCTTAAGGATTTGATTGAAATCTTTCACAAATAAATAATAAATACATTATATCTAGCCTGCTAGTAGTAAGATATAATAAACTACCAATCATACCTCTATATTACTTGTTGTCAACTAATTTTCCAGTTGCATCCAAATAAAGTCTTATACTAGTACACATAGGATTTATATATGTCTTTCTATTTTCAAGAACAAATTTATTTAATAAGAGAGTAATGTATTTGTTTGGATTCAAAACATTTCCAAAATATTTTTGATAAATTTGAAGTCCTAAAAAGAAATTTAATTCTCATATAATTCTCATTTAAAATTCTTTTTGCATTAACTTTGAAAACTCATGACAATGATATTTATTAGTTGATCCAAAAATTAAACCATCAACATAAATTTGAACCAATAAAATATTAGTATTTAATTTTTTCTTAAAAAGTGTTGGATCTTCCATTCCAACAGTAAAACAATTTTTCAATAGAAAAGAACTTAATATTTCATACCAATCTCTAGGTTCTTATTTAAGACCATAAAGATCTTTAGTAAGTTTAAAAATAAAATCTGGTTTTTGATAATTTTCAAAACTAGGAGGTTTCTGAATATAAAAATCCTTCATTAAATAACCATTTAGAAAGGAAAACTTAATATACATCTGAAATAATTTAAAGTTCATATGAGATTCATAGGCTAAAAGGATTGTAATGTCTTCTAATCTAGCTACAGGTGCAAAGGTCTCATCATAATCTATACCTTATTCCTGATTATATCCTTTTGCTACAAGTCTTGCTTTATTTCTAGTTATTATACCTTGATCATCATGCTTATTTATAAAGACCCATTTGGTTCCTATCACTGGATAATTCTTTGGTCTTTCAACTAATTCCTAGACTTCATTTCTTTTAAACTGGTTTAATTCTTCTTGCATTTCTATCATCTAGCTTTCATAATCTAAATCTTCTTCTATAGACATGGGTTCTAATTGGGATAGAAAGGAATATAATTCTAAAAGATTCCCTATATTTCTTCTAGTTTTTATTCCTGTGTCTAAGTCACCTATTATAGTTTCTAAAGGGTGATTCTTTAGGGTTCTTGTCTATCTAGGTAGAACACTCATAGGTTCTTCAGTATCATGTTCTTCTGAACTGGACTGAATTTCATTTATATCTTTTTCAAAATCAATTTTCAAGTTCTCAAGTCTAATGTTATCATTAGAGTTAGATTCATCCATTTGATCTGTCCTTTTCTAAAAGGGATTAGATTAATCAAATTTAACATGAACCGATTCTTCAACAATCCTTGACTTCTTATTATAGACTCTATATGATTTGGAGGTAGCTGAATATCCTAATAAAATACCTTCATCAGATTTTGGATCGAACATACAAAAATTTTCCATGGTTCTCAAGGTGTAAACCTTGTGTCCAAAAACTTTAAATTAATTTAATTTAGGTTTTCTGTTATTCCACAGTTCATAGGGTGTATTTTTCAAATGAGGTCTAATTAAAACTCTATTCATTATATAGAAGGATGCGCTTACAGCTTCTTCCCAAAAATAGGTAGGAAGACTGTATTCATTTATCATAGTCATATCCATTTCTTGAATAGTCCTATTTCTTCTTTCAACAATTCCATTTTGTTGAGGTGTTCTTGGTGCAGAAAAGGTGTGTTTAATACCCATATTTGAGAAGAAGGAATTAAATTCCTGATTCTAAAATTCTCCACCATGATCAGTTCTTAATGAAATTATTTTAAAACCTTTTTCATTTTTAACAGCTTTACAAAAACATTCAAATAAATTAAATGATTCAATTTTAAATTTTAAAAAGAAAATCCAAGTAAATCTAGAATAGTCATCAACTAAACCATATACATATAATTTACCAGCCAAGAATGCTACTCTTTATGGTCCAAACAAATCCATATGGATACGTTCTAGAGGTTTAGATGTAGCAATTATATTAAAATATTTGAAAGTTGATTTGAGTTACTTTCTAAGATGACATGCATCACAGAATCTGTTACTTTCAAATCTGAGACTATGAAAATCAGAAACTAATTGTTTCTTAGATAATTTCTGTAAAACATATTCATTACAATGTCCAAGTCTCATATAATGGATCAAATATTCATTCAATTTAGCAGTTAAGAAGTTTACTTGTTGTTTACATAAAGAATTTAAATCCAGGGTATACACATAGTCAGTTCTAGGTGAACTAAATTTAAGCATATTATTTTTGAAAACAGAACAACAATTGTTACAAAAATCAACAGCATAACCATTATCACATAGTTGAGAGATACTTATTAGACTATGTTTCAATCCTTGTACATAAATTACTTTTTTGATTGAGACAACTTTTGGATTTCCAACTGATCCAATACCAATAATCTTCCCTTTGGCATTGTCACCAAATGTAACTAGTCCACCATCTGTTTGTGGGAGTGTAGTGAAGTTCGATGATATTCCACTCATATGCCTTGATTAGCCACTGTCCATATACCATATGCCCTTTTTTCTTGGGTGACTTTCTCCCTGAAAAGTCATTTACTCAATTTTCTTTGGTACCCATATTCTATTGGGTCCAGGGTTGTTAGCCAGCAAAGATATAAGAATCCAAAATTGCTTTGATTTTCTAATTACAGAAGATTCAAATAAATTATTTGATACAAAATCTTTCTTAATACAACTTATTAGGGGTTCCCTTAAGATTTTTTTTAGAAATATGTCCCCTTGTTACATAGTAATTACAATTTAATCTTTTTTCACTTGGAATAAAATAATTATTGTATAGATTAGGTTTTTTACCTTTACTACCAATTCCAAACCTTTCCTTTTTATTGACATTTTTCCCATGAATTTTATTTAAAGTATTTTATCCTTTTTTTTAAACATGGGACGCATTTTTTTTAAGTTTCCACTTCAGTTTTGATTGATTTTTTATTTGATTCATAATATGTATTGTTAGTGTTAATTGAGTCAATCTTTTCAGTTAACTCCTTATATTGTTTCAGCATTGTATCTCTATCATCATAAACAACCTTATGAATGTTATTTAAAGACTTATTCCTTTTAAAAAGAGAATCATATTTTTCTTCCAGTATATTACAGTAGGATTCAAGTTTTTCATTAGAGTAACTAGATTTAGAACTAGAGTTAGAAGAGTAGTAAGATTGTACCTCAAATGTTTCTGCCGTGAAACACCTGTTGGATTTTAGATTTACTTCTTCCTTCTCTGAGTCTGATTCAGAAGTGCTACTGGAGTCTTCAGATACACTCCATGTAGATTTCATTTCTTTCTTGTCTTTATTCTTATAATCATTTCTTTTGAAGAATTTCTTTTTCTTGTCTTCTTTTAGCTGAGGAAAATCAGGTCTGATGTGCCCCTTTTTCTTTCATTCATAACATATGACTTCCTTGTCATCCTTTTTGAATGTTTTTCGGAATGCCTTCATCTTTATATAGAATTTAGTTAATTTTATAGCTATCTGAGCCAGTTCCACATCAGAATCTGATAAATCAGAACATTCTGATTTCACTTTTACACTTTTCTTCATCTTTTTGTTTTTTCTCTATAATGACACTTTCAAGAAAGTTTCATCTCTCTTGATAAAAACATTATGCTCATTTGATTCATCTTTCATCTCGGCCTCACACATCATTAGTGTTCCAATCAGTTCTCTCATGGTTAAATTTTTGACATGTGTCGATTGTCTGATTGCAGTAGAAATTCCATTCCATCTTGTAGGTAGTACTCTCAGTACTTTTAAAGCATGATCAGCTTGATTAATGGGATCTCCCAAGGTGGTTATTTTATTAAAAATCTCTTTCAAAATTCTATTCATTTGAGTAATACTTTCAGCTTAAACCATTATAAATGTATCATATTTGAGATTTGCAGTAGAATATATCATATCCCTGATATTGTTAGTTCCTTCATAAGCAATAGCAATAGTTTGCCACATTTCATATGCTCTCAGGAATTGAGATACTCTGTTGAATTCATCAGGTCCTAGACCACATATAATAGCATTCATTGCCTTTGAGTTCATATCATATTCTGCTTCAGTAGCTACACTCCATGTTGTAGGTTTTCCTAGTATTTCTTATGGTGTCAGAATATTAGAATATACTCTGTATCCATGGTTTTTCAGATAGATAATCATTTGTGACTTCCAGCATCAATAATTTTTTCCATTGAAGTACGGTGCTCTGACCATAGACATTCCCTCTCTTGTATCTGTCATCTTTCTCTGTGTATAATAACTTTTAGCTTGTTAAGGATTTATCAGAATGCTCAACCTCTAATACCAATATTTGGATCAGATTATATCAAATATACACAAGAAGGGGGGGGGGTGAATTGTGTCTGTTCAAAAATCTTCGCAAGATCGTGTTATGTCATTTATCTGTAATCAGAAAGATTAATGCAATGGAAATAAGAAGTGTAGAGACACACGACGTATAGTGGTTCTAGGAACAGAAGGCCCCTAGTCCACTCCATCAATGCTATACTCCACGAGCTTGGTGATTTTCACTATCTGATCTTCGTTTCAACAAACCTTTCAACAACTGAGTACAGGAAGTTTAAATATTTACAATATAAGGAAAAAAATCCTTCTGGTTCACTCAAAGAACCTACACAACTTAGTACGAGAAGTCGTTCACTCAAGAATAGAAAATAAAGATTTTTTTATTTTGAAAATACTTTCCTGTTGTTCTTCACAATTGCAACAGCATTAAATTGACAGTAGATGGATCATCACCTTCAGAAATAATGATCTTCACAAAAGAGTCATTCTGAGTCGATCCTATTGCAGTAAATGTAGAAATATAATTCACAACTTTAGTAGTAGCAGATTCATAGTAGATCTTCAATGTAGAATGAGTGAATCTTCTATCGTGATTCTTTTTCTTCAATAAACGGATCTTTTTCGCTCTTTTGAATCTGCAGGTCTGTGTTCTTGATAGTATCTGTTTTTCTTACTTTTTATGAATGATAGATTTTTTACAAACCTTCTCCTACTCTTTTTTTGTTTAGAAGGGCTCATATATATATATATATATATTAATGACAAGCACTTCTACAAATTTACATATACAAAAGACACCTTTTGACTTGCGATATTCAAACATTTGAATTTTCAAAGTAGTCGTAACTTCCTTAAAGACTCAGCATAAAAAGATCCATTTAAATATATCCTTAAACCATTGATAAAATGGCTTCGAATCAGTCAAAGTCATGCATTAAAATCATATTTAAATTAGGCATGAAATCAGCCTAATAATAAGCTTGCTGATCGTTGCAAAATAATATCAATTTTAAACTCTCTAACATCAAACGTAAGGTTTAGTTGTACAGTATACATCCTCTGAACAATAATCATAAACGTAAGGTTGATGACGTAGCCTTCACACATAAGGTTGTCAATGCCTGGTTGATCACAAATGTAAGGTTCATGTCACCTCCTTCAAATGTAATGTTGATCACAAACATAGGGTTGATATCACATCCTTCAAACATAAGGTAAAAGATACATACTTTTATAAGCTTCCAAATGAGAGATACTTGATCCATACTTTTATAAGAATATATGGTTGTTCACAAAAGTAAGGTTGATGAACAATACTTTTGAGAAACAAACATATCATTTAACACTTACGTATGGTTCTCCTTCCATACTTTTCTAATATCCCAAACGTAGGGTTCCTTCCTAACGTAGAGTTATTTTTCATACTTTTCCAATAACATATGGTTGGTTAGGCATAACTTTCTCTTATCTCATAAATTATACACCGCATTTCACCCATACGCTACGTTTCTCCACGTAGGGTATGTACAATGTTTCCAGAACACGCTATAGTAGATCCCAAATATGTAGAGAATGAATAGTGTTTCCAAAACGTGCTAAATTGGAATACCTTAGAAATTAATTCTTATTGTTCAAGAATTTAAATATTTCATCCAAAAATAAAAATATAATGAATATTAAATTTCTGAAATATTCTTAAAAAATAAAATCATTAGAATATAATTAAGGGTATTTGTGAGCATTAAAATTATCATAAATAGATAGAGTATTGTTCTCAATACTCTCCCCCTTTAAATAAAAACATTATGTATTGTTGAAAAAAACACTTTCTCAACACTCCACACATTAGTGCAGTAAGTAGTTATAAAAAGAAATTTGTAATAAAAACACAATTATATTTTAAAACAAATATAACACGTAATAAAAATACATGGAAACCCATCTCTGATACCAATTATTGAATCAATATATAGATGTATATGTATATCAGATGGAACAATACAAGAGGGGGTGAATTGTAGGTTTAAAAACTTTGTGTTTAAACACTTAAGAAATTAGTTTAGATGATCTTAAACTAATAAAATTCACAAAAAAATTCAATTAACCACAATGGTCTTGGATATAAAAGGTATGATACGATGTAAAACTATAAGAAAAGTAAATAAATTGTATTCAAAATGAATAAAATTATCAGAGTAAAACAAATGCGATAGATTCTAACATAAAGCATATAGAATCTATTAATACAATATGTAACAAAATAATTGTAATTGAAACAATTACAATTGAATATTAAATGAAGAAAGAAAACAATACAATTCCCTTTCTAATACAAACAGCATCGGAAATGTAAAAGTATTAGAATTTTTTATCCCAAAGTGAAGGGTATTCTTTCACCTAGGATAAGAGGTCTGTATTACCACCACCTTGGTAAGCCCTCGATACGATGATCGATACGTCTGTCTTGCTATCCTCGTAATCCCTCGATAAGATGATCGATACGCCTATCTTGTTATCCCTACAATCCCTTGATTTTGCAGGTAATCGATACCTCTGTCTTTCAAACACTTTAATGCCCTCGATACGAAGATCGGTAGCACCGTCTGCCTATCCTCGCAGCCCTTGATCGTTGTCACCTGATTGGTCGCACAAAGAAAAACAATGCACTTATTGAAGTACAAAAACTAAGAATGAGCCATTCATGTTTTTTAATTTCAAGGATTTCTCACGAAGCAAGAGAGAAGTCACAACGTCTCTCTCTAGAACTTGATAGTAGAAAAGAATGATCAAATTCTCTCATAGTTTTCTTCTCATTATCAAATGACCTCTTATATATAGGCCTCAAGTTCCAATGGTCATATTTATCTAGAAAACTCAGAGGGACTTGGACACCTATCATTATAACGGTAATATTGAAACATAAAACACGACATCGTTTTGATTAGTTTATAACTGACTCCATGAAATCGTTTTGGTTAAAACAAAAGATATATGAAATAAATTTTCATGAATACGATTGATATAAAACATGGTTTTTGATAAAGGAAAAAACATGTATGTGATAAAATTAACACATGAGTACTATTAGTATTTCATAGTGCAATGTATTGATATGATGAAAAGTGATTATGATGCACAATAGTCAGTATGATTGATAGGGTCAGTATGATTAACGGAGTCAGTACGATTGATAGAGTCATTACGATTGACAGAGTCATTACGATTGACAGAGTCAGTATGATTGGCAGAGTCAGTATGATAAACATAGACAATACAATAGACATAGTCATTGCGATAAACATATTCAGTATGATAAACAATCATAAGAATATTTGTGATTTCCTAAACAAAATACATAAAAGTCAAAAGAGGACTTTTGACTTAACAATTGTTACATATAGATAAATACTCCTGGCCATTTTCCACATAGGGAATGAATGTAGTAGGACCTTATCCACCAGATATGGCTAAGCAGTTCAAGTATATCCTTACTGCTACTGAATTATTCTCCAAATGGGATGATATAATACATCTCAAAGATTTTAGAGAAAAAAGCATTGTTAGTTTTTTCAAAACTAAAATCATCACTATATTTGGTGTCCCTCATGCTATATTGATGGAAAATAGTGCCAATGTTTGTTCTGTTGAGGTAAATAAGTTATATTAGTAGCACAATATCAAATCCAACCACTCATTTCATTATCACGTGAAGACCAATGGAAGGATAGGGGCTTTCAATAAGACCCTATCAAATATACTCTAGAATATAGTGGATAAAGATAAGAAATATTGGCCTGATAAACTTTTTCATTCTTTATGGGCTTATCAGACTACTACCCGTACTGCCACCCAAGAAACTCCTTATTCATTGTTATACAGAACAAAATCATTTTTCCATTTAAAATGAAATTACCTTAACTCATATTTGTAATCTATGATCAGTTGTCTACAGATGAGAGGTCTCAAAAAAATGTTTAAAGAGCTAGAACAATTAGATGAGAAAAGATTTCATACTTTGCATAATTTGGAATTCTATCAAAACAGAATAGCATGAGACTTTAACAAGAATGTTCGCCTCGATTCATTTCATCGAAGAGAATTGGTATTGGTCCTTATGACTCCAATAATACCAAGAAACAACCGACAAATATTGAGCCAAAGTGGGAAGGACCTTATTCCATACATAAGGTCTACTAAAATGGAGCTTATTATTTAATCTCAATGAATGAAGACCTTATTACAACTCTAACCAATGAGATATTCTTGAAGAAATACTTTGTGTAGTTGCACACCTCGTCCTCACTGTAAGATAGAAAACTTCACAACTCCCACATCCTTACTGCATGACTTAAAACTACACAGTACAAAGTCCTACTTAAAAGACATTAAACTATATAACAACCATAAGCATCTATGCTTCATGATGTTAAAATGTGTATCGTCTTTGTCATTGTTTCACGACATTAAACAGCTTGACACCATTTTTCCTCGTTACACAACATTAAAAATTACAGTTAATGTATACTCTTTTGGACGTTAGGAGATTCAATAGGCAAGCATCATGAACATCATTGCTACTCTTTAGTGGCACATGATTCCCTCTCTTCCCTACATATGAGTCAGATCTTCATAGGGACCATTTTTCAAGAACTATGTGTGGCTTGATTCTCATCTATTTGAGATATGTAGAGACACATGGATCTCCAATCATGGGCCCAGCTGCAACCACAAATTTTTTATTTCCCTTTTCTTCTCCTTTATATGAACTATATCTATACAGAGTTATCTTTTAGGATACATGATTTGATTTTCATACAATCTTGTGTCTTAAATATAATCATTCTTCTAAAATGTGTTGAGGCCCCCCGTCTCCCATGTCAATCTCAATTGGTGTGGGAAATGAATGTTTAAATAACTAAGTACATATTGATTCTCATCTATATGAGATACATAGAGAAGCTTAGATCTCCAATATTGGGACCAACCACAATAAAAACCCCCTTTATTCATTATATAAGAATCAAAACTATATTGGGAATGATTAAAGAACTATGTATGGATTGACTCATGCCCCCAAAAATACACATAGTGACACTTGGATTTTATCCCTTAGTCCAATTACTATATGTCTTTATTTTCACATCGGTTCATCTTAATTCTTACCGCATGACGTTAAACTTCATGGAAATCTAACACCCATATTCTTCACTTCTGTCACCTTTGTGTTATAGAAGAAACCCTTACTTCTTCTTGTTTCTCACACTGAGAATAGATCAGGTGGGCTTATAAATTGGGTAAAATGATTATTTATATAAATAAGGTGTCTCAACTTCTTATGGGGATATCAATGTCCTCACTGCATGACTTAAAATTTCACAGTACAATGTCCTCACTGCATGACTTAAAATTGCGCAGTATGATGTCTTTGCAGCATGAATTTAAACGGCACATCACAATGTCAATTAAAAGGGAAACAGACAAAGTCTCCATTTTACATGTGAGTCTGATCTATGCAAAGGATGTCAAACTCATGGCCAATGTTGATTCAAATATTTATTATCTGAATTAAGAATAACCCCCTTCTATATTTTATACTCATAATCATGAATATTTCCAGATCTTCAAAACCTTTCTTACGGTTTCTGGTGATAGAGTTTCTAATACCTGTGAACTCTTTTTCTAGACTATATGGTATATTCCCTTAGGTAACCTTGAATAATTTTCCTACATAACGGGCATGTCAGTCAAAAGATGCCACTATTTGGCTGTGCAGCATATTCTCCAGTTGGACCTGCATAATAAAACCCCTTTAATGGTTTTTTCAAATGACGGTAATTTCATTATTGGTTATAGTGACTTTTCCCCATCAATCATTGATGACAATATACAAGAATCGGTATTTTAAAACAGTCATTTAGGTTTATTTGTCCCATTATCTTTCTCTCGATTTGAACGTCTTCAAGACCATGGTTTACACATTTTCATCTCCACATGTTCAAAGTAATATGAAATAACCTTGGAATCACTTGGACATATATCATATATTGTTTCCATTTTTGGTCCTAGTTATATAACCTAAAACTACAGACACCATACCTCTTATGTTTGGGTAAGACCTTCGTAGAACTCCCATTACTCCGATTATTTATAAATCTTGTTTGGAAATACCCTTTCCATATTTAGGTACCTCTATCCATAAACCAAACTCTCTGATTCAGAAAATATGAATATCCATAAACTTTCTTCAGTTTGTACCAATAGAATGTTAGACTCCTAAGAGCTCTTTTTATTGACTATGTAGTACGTGCCCTTAGGTGGCCTTGCATAAGCTGCCAACAGAACATGCCTGTCAGTTAAAAGATTCCGCTATTTGGATATGGATCATATTCCCTAGTTGTCCCTTTCATAACACCACCCCCATAATGGGTTTTTCAAATAATGGTAACTTTGTTCTTTAAAAAAACTTCCTCTAATGCCTTTAGCCCCTTTTCTATATCATTCTTCTGGTTTAGAAAATCCCAAATCACAGTTTACAAATTTCTCTTCCATACCTAAATATGATAATATTTTTCCTAACAAATTATCAATAAATTGAGAGTCTCATACAATTTTTTAAGGGTAAAGACCTTAAATTAAAGCCACACAATGTCCTCACTGCATGACTTAAAACTGCACAGTGCAATGTCCTCACTACATGACTTAAAACTGCATAATACAATGTCCTCATTTCATGACTTAAAACTGCACAATATGATATAAAAAATTGTCCTTTCTGACAAATTTCAACCATTGATCATACACAAAATTTGTATAGAAATGGTTTTCCTATTCATGATATATGTCTTCATAAAAACATCCATTTTCATTCATAAAATTCATTTCCTTCGAAAAACCACCCACTGTGGTCTTGAGTCACCCAAATATTACTTTCCCATATCTATCAGTAGTAAAATGTTAAATTCCTAAGTTCTCTTTTTCTAGACTATGCAGTACGTGTCCTTAGGTGGCCTTTCATAAGATGCCTACATAATAGACCTGTTAGTCAAAAGATGCCACTATTTGGCTATGTATAATATTCCCTAGTCGGCACTGCATAACAAAATTCCCATAATGAATTTTTTAAATAATGGTAACTTCATTATTGGAAGGGACATCCCTTATATTGATAGATGTTTTAAATTTGGTGACCATAAAAATCATGGCTCAAGATTCCCCTTAGAAATATTTAAATTAATATTAAATCAATTCATATTCACTAAGTCTTGTTTGGGATCTAATTTCATATTTATGGTCAAATATATTCAACCTCAAACATTAGACCTTTATAGTCCAACATGAATGAATCTAAACTTCCAACAAAAAGAGACACAATACTCACTAGATTGAGATGATACAAATGGATCTCTAAACAAAAGTGAAGTCCCAACTCACTAAACGTACATTTTTTATGATATAGGTAATATTGTACAATAGAAATTAAAAAGATACAAAGTGTGTGGGGATTTCCATATAACCCTAGATAAAATCAAACTATGCTTACTATGCCCAATGGCTTAGGTAAAAAAAGCAGCTAGAGAGAATGAAAACACAGATGATTAAAGACAAAATGCGTTTCATTTATGAAAAACTTTTCACAGAGAGGCATCCAAAAATTAGAGTCTCTCTCTTATCAAAAATCACAAACGTTTTTATAAATAATTATTTATTTGGTTAACAGCCTCTTGATCCCCATCAACTACCCATTAAAGCTCGTTTAGTTGACCATCTCCACTCTCTTCAGCAGGATGAAGCGATTATCTAGCATCTGTAATGGCTTTTACACCATCCTTATAGACTTCTACTAATGAGATATAAAGTTGGTCAAGCTCCCTTGTAATGACATCTAATTCCTGTTGAAGATGCAGTTGCTAAAAAGTCTTTTCTTATATCTTCTTCTTCAGTTCCTTCAACTTTACATTATGATTTTCCTCAGCTCGGGATAATGCCACTTGTAATTTTTCGGTGTTAATAAAAAGTTTATCTTTTATCAAGTCTTGCAGAATCATTTTCTCTTGTTCCCTCCTTCAAATAATCTCTTTCACCGTGGTATTAATTTCACGATATTCAATACTACCAAATACTAGTGTGATAAACAGAGATGAGAGTTGTGGAATTATTGAAGGCAGTTCCTCAAGGGGCATCTGAGATATTATCTTCTGTATATTCCTCCAAGCTTTGATGTGTACAAGATGAGGAGACTTTTGTAGTTCTGGGTCTGATTCAGAATCACTGTCATAAATAGGGATGTATTCTAGGATTAATTCTCTTAAAGAAGTTCCCTATTTTTCTCCTTCCTGAACAATGGATGCTGAAACTTCTAGTACTCTTTGGGTTGATTCAGAGGCTTCACCTCTGGAACTATCCATTGAAGTTGATATCCATATATGGTAAATCAAAAAATATGGTTTTGATTAGATTCAAGGGATAAAAAAGTGAGTAAAATTACAATATCAATATATATTACCTAGTTGTAGTTCAGCATCTTGAGAAGTCTCCTCCCCAATATTCTCAGTTTCAACATTTTTGTTTGATGTTTTGGGGTAGGGAGTGCTATCTTTAATTGGACCAGGATCTTCATAATGAATCTCAGGATGATTTTTTGTCTGAAGATTCACCTGATCCAATGTCTCCACAACGATGGGATTGAAATTAATATTAATACTTCCTTAAAGTATCATTGTGGAAACAGTTTCTTTAGATGGAACTACATATTTCAACCTACCATGGTTAGAAATTTAACCATAATAAGATTAACATGATGAATAATAAAAACTCATGTCCATTTGATTCTATAAAAGGAACTCTAAAATATTCTAAAACATATGGTATATTAACATGTTCTAATACTTATTTTAAAGACATGCCAAGGTTCATCGCTTCATCCAATGATATCCCAGATCCCAGGTTAGTCTCACCCATGGGAGCACTCAGTGTGTTTGCTTCACAACCTTCCTCCGACAACTTTTTACCCCGAATAGATTTCTCAGTAACAGTTGTGGGATCGACATCAGTCTTTTCTGGATGTTCCAGTGCATGTGATGAACCTAAAGTACCACAAGATGGAAGTCAATTTTTGTTACATTTGATGTCCTACAAAGAATTTTTGATTTACCAGAAGCCTTCTATCCTCTGATATAAGGAACATGAGCAGTGTTGGGAGAAGACGTTGGTCCCTTTGGCCTCAATTACTCTTTAGGAACCACCAGATTTTAAGAAATTTGTGTATGTTCAGTAGCACCCTCCATGGTTCCTTGAATCTTATCAGTATTTTCTTTCAAATGAGAAACATAAGAAGCCCCTATAATTATAATAAGTTTAAACACTTTTTCATGAATAAAAGCTAAAATCCATGATTATCCGGAAGACTTACCACTACTATGAAAGCACTTAACCATGGATCTCTTTCTTCAGTGATTTTTCTTCTTATTTTTCTTAAGAGGGATTGCATCATCATCTCCAAATTTAGGTATTGGAGATTTCAATACCCTCTCTATTTCATCCTCCATGGCCTGTTGGTCTAGAGATATTTCTCCCGATTCATGGGGGTGATACGGTAGCTCCAAGAAAAGTACCTACATGGCTATACAATGGAGAGGGAACTTCAGTTTTTCTTCCTTTAACCAGCTGCAAGTTAAAATGATATTTCCCTAGAGTAACAATTCTTTGACTAAAATTCAAATTGAAAAGTAGAAGAGAATGTGATAAAAAAATTTACATCCTCATGATCCACAACGTCACGCTATTCTTCATCTAATGAAGGAATAATCCCTTCAGTGGTACCATGATCTATTGTTTCCTTTACCTGCTTCATTTTAGAAATTGATTCATCGATTGCATATATGTGTATTTACAGCTCTCGAATGTAGGTCCTCACCTCATTGGGATTTTCCTTAAAAACAATTTCAAAAGAATAATGTAAATATAATACTCCTGGAAGATGAAGCCCTTCATACAGATCCATCCACATTGTTTCAGTATCATAGTATAAACTTTTCCATATTTGAGTAGCCTTTGATCATATATATTCAGAGTGTATGTCAGAGGGTTGTGAAGAGGATCTTATAGCCTTGGATTTGAGTTTCTTCCCAACCCCTGTAGTTACGACTGGGGGATTAGAAAAATGAACTCGTTGCTCTTCAGAATTATGGTGACATGATCGCCTCGATACAACTTTGGTAGGGATCGATGGGGCGACTCTATTAACCCTGGCAGGGGTTATATTTGGCATGAGGTCACTTCGATGAATTTTGAGAATCCTTACCTCCTCCCTATGACTCTCGTGAGTCGGCCCATGATGATGAAGAGTTACCTTCCAAATGAAGGGGTTCCCTTCTGCTACTTCTCTTCACCACCACTCGAGGGAGAACATGATTTAATACCCCTTCAGGGTAAGATGAAACCCCATTTTTGGAATACCAGATAGTCAATCTGCTTACTGTATTAGCAGTAAGCAAATTAAATACTTCCCCAGTCTTCTCTACAGATTTCAATAACCATAGTTTTCGTGCAACCATCAGATGTTTCTATAATCTTACATGAACATGAAGGGATACAATATTTTTTACAGACATTTAAACTGACATGGAAATCTATAGGGAGCATAGACCTCACATATAATTTCACCATTAATCATGGTGGCCAGTACACCATCTATGCAAGTTACATATATGCCCTTAACTCTAAACTAGCAGTCCCATAATCAATAAATCTCCCCATAGGTGGGTTCCCATAAGGAATGAGATGAAACTCTTTATGCATTCTCAATCTTGACTTGATGTCGTAAGTGTTAAGAGATAAAGGTAAAATACCAGAAAAAGCCTGAAATGATGGTTAGAAAGGACTTCCAAAAACCTATACCCTCTTTTTACAGCATAAATTCTGAAGTGAGTAGCGAACCACCCCCATAACACCTGGAATGGTCCTACTATTATAAAAGAAGACTTCCCTATATAAATGTGCTTCAAGAACCTATGAATATTTTCCAAAATAGGAGTGGCCAACCCTACCATCCTTTTTTCATCCAGCTTGGCCACAATAAAAAAGGTTCCTGTAATCATGACTCTTTTGGAGTCTTGGACTAGTAACAGATACACACTAATCCACATGGACAAGAAACCTTCCAAACGTGTCTTTGAAAGAATTTTTGGGTTGACTTAATATCCCCTTTTTTGTAATTCTCTTTTATCCAATGTTTTTCTAAAAGGTGTCAGGGGTACCACTCTTCTCTTCCCTTGGATAGCTAGTTGGATGGGTGTAGGTGAGAACCTTTTCCTTATTCTTTACCAAAAATATTTCCATCCATTCCTCTAAATGGATATACCTCCTGGTGCGAGACTTCATGGTGGTCGTGTTATTGAGTTTTTTAAATATTTTCATCAACTCACAAACCAAATATGGTGTCGTCTCCCAGTCATTCTATGTCATCTTGGGAGGAAAAAACTCATCATACATGTCTCTAAGGATTGGAGCTCAAGAAATCATGTAAACATCCCACAAGATGATGCCTACCTTTCCATGAGTTAAATGAACGGATTTAGTCTCTAGGCTCTATAATCTTAATAATTCCGGCATGAAATCGTCATTCCTATAGACATAGGTTTTCCCAATCCAGACTGCCTCATAAATCCCAATACCATTTATATAATCTGTAAATTTTGAACATGTCTTCCACAACCAGTATTCCCACATCCATGCATGTTTTACACCTCATTTTGAGAATAAATCCCAAATTTTCTTCTGGCCTTTTGATTGATCCATTTGAGAATTCTGAAAGATAGATGAATAAAAATGTGGGTACATCTAGGGTGTGCGTGCTTTCAAATATGGAGCACATGTTCTGTGATGCATGATATGAGCTTTATCTATTGTCCCAGCATTAGCAAATGATCCCCCAACAGAAAAATTGGCAGATAAGAAGTTGGTATCATCTTAAAACCCAGAAAGCGGGAAATAGTTCTTTGGGTATGGAATATTAACATCCTGCAAATGGCCATAGCTATACAAAGGTTGATAGATGATTTAGGGAAAGTTGAAATGACACTTCTTCAAATATTTTTCTATGTTTGGAAGGGTGGTGTGACAAACTTGAAAGTAGTCATGACCGACGACATTCATCATGTCATAAATCCCCTTACTATCTAGTTCATCAGTAGTTCCAATTCTTTTGGGAGCCATTGAACCTGTAAAAGGATAGAAAATAATCTTTCTAGTAAGTTAATATTTTATATTTGACAAAAGAATTGAAAAAAAATCAGCAATGTCATTATGGCGCGCAAGTATAGAAATTGGCGTGCAAGTGTAAAACAGCGCACAAGTGTCGAACCCCAATTATAGAACGCAACTAAAAACATATAGAAGAAGCGCAATGAATCAGAATCATCTGAGTAAAAGAAGACTTGCATGCCGAGAGATGAAATTATGGAAGTTGTGAGGATTTTCTCATAAGTGAAGCCGCTATATATAAGTGGTGGACATCACCCTATGGGCCAAAATCCTATGTGCTGCCAGCTTGTGTGACTAGTTTCTCTACGTGCATAAAACTTGCGCACCCTAGTACTCTCATATTTCTACTTCATTAATTTACCTCAGTATAGGATCATATTTTCATTACAGATCCAATTCTAAGGGCGTGATTTTTTTGACACTCCATTTTCGTCACATAGTCTAAAAAATGACAAAAGGGAAATACCTTAGAAAGAAGTGGGCGAAAATACATGAAGGAAATCAAGATTCGAAAGTGCATGATCTTTGGGTTTCCCTAGTTAAGAAAAAATGTTGTCGGCGCATAACCTACTTGTGAAACCCCATTTGTCACGCAACCTACTTGCACGCCCAATTTCATTTCTCCCAAGGTCCTATCTTTGCATATAAATAGACCATTAGGGCCTTCATTTGTACAGACGAATTTCCCTAAAGCCCAATTGCTACTCCGGTCTCCCAAGTGCTTTTCCCAAGTCCTCCAAAACTTTCAAGGTAGTTCTTTAAGACCTAAAGTAGAGGAATTTAAGGAGGATCATAGGACATATGTACTTTTAGTGTTTTAAATCCATAACACTTGCGTGCCTAAAGTGACCAACCTCCCATAATTAGAAACACTAGCACGCCACCTATTCCTTTAATAGGAACTTGTGCACCCCACTTTTGGGATCACCTGTGAATACTCCTCAAGGCCTGATCCAGGTCTCGCCTAAGTATTACCATACAAGTTGTTTTTCGCTTACGTGAACATCAAGTCTCCCAAGACTACTTTCACGCCCACACTTGCACGCCCTTACCTACTTGGGCTCCCCTCTTTGATTCTCTTACTCTCTTCAGTATACAAGCCATCAATCCCTGTTTAAATCCATCCACAACAAGGTTTATTCTTCATTGGCTCCCCAGTTTGAAATGGATTCTGTTGAGACCTCCAACAAAATCTCCTGACTTATCAAACCTTTGGGAAAGGCACATCAACGTGCCTCCTATTTTGGGTTTGTATATCCAAAGTTAGAGGTTTACAAAATTTGTTTCACAATAGGGTTAGGATTCATGAAGTGTTTGTGGGTTTTTATATCCGTAGTCACATGGACCTTTATCCCAGGAACAATGTTCCAAAGTTCCCAGTTTTGATGAGGGTTTGGGTCCTAACCTCTCCCTTCTCAAAGAAACCAAGAACCTCAAGTCTTCTGGTAGGGATGTTAAGGTACACACTTGTTTTTCCATTAAAGTGAATGAAAATTAACCCTCCCATACTAGGATCAATTTTAGGGCAGTCATCCTAGTGTAAGCCCTTAAACCTTCATCTCTTCTTCCTTTCATTGGACCCCTATCTAATGTAAACTGAATAGATGGAAGGCTCGTCGCCTCACCCTCATCCTCCCTCGCCACCATATGCATGCCCTCTTCCACCAGCGGGGGAATAAAAGTGTATATGTATTTGGTGAATTTTTCACGTCCTCTTATTTATCACACTGATCATGAATCATGTGGGATTAGAGATTAATGATGATTAAAACATGTGCACAAACACTCACGGTGAATGAACTATAAGAACTCTAATTCCCACTATAATTAGGATACGTAGGAATCCTTCTCAGGGCCTGAGATCATTGGATATCATCTTCCGGAATCCAACCATAATTCCCTTAATATGGGCATCCCCCTTAGTAATAAGCCCCAAATTAAACCCCCAAAATAGTCAAGGCATCCTTTTTAGGAAGTAATCCCAAACTCATTTATCTCAAATGACTATACTCTCCTATGAGATTCATATAACTATATTGGATTTGATTCCCATACAAATGGGATATGTAGGAAGCCTCCTTGAGGTTCAAACCCAACACTTCAAATCAACAATGTTCCCCTTGGGCCATATTCCCAACAGGGTCTAATCTTACTTGGAAACCCATATTATTTCCAAGTTCCTTGGGTTGCTTAGGTATAAGTACCACATTAAACATTGACTAAGAACCCTCCGCTTAGATGTCCTTACCACATGACATTAAAATGTGTGGTTATGTCCTTATTACATGACCATAAAAGGTACGATGTGTCCCATTAAGCGGCACAAAACTACGAGATTTTTTATTCCTTTTATAAGGATACGTAGGTAACCCATTTCATAGGTATGATACCAATATCAAAACAAGGCTTCCTCTCCCTAGATGACAATAAATTCCAAAGTGCCCCACTGAGTCTCTTAAAAACCAGTACCATCATTACAATGGTTAAAAGAATCTCTAAATAGTATATGGGTGGATACCATTGATGGAGAACCTTGAATACATATGGATATCTCAATTAATGAAGAAACTTGAATACATACTGATGATTATAAATTTTACACATGTTAATAAGTTATTGCAAATTCCAATTGAAACTTATGTTATACTTGGTAAATTAATAAGGATTCATGAAAATATATTAAATTTATAAAGAGTGTCCCATAGTAGATAATAATTCCCCCCAAAAAGGTTTGATAAGTCTGACCTCTCATCCTCTCGAAAAATGAACATTTTTAAGTATCAAAAATTTCAAACTTAACAAATGTCTGCCTTTGAAAAGAAGGTCCCCGTTGGATAAAGAACTATTGGAAGTTTCCAGGTCCATGAATAAATCCAATGGAAACCTCCTGGAAGTAGTGATTATTAAAACTAGAACACACGTTTCAAGGAACTAAGAAACACATATTTTCATAATGATCAATGGAAAATGGAAAATGTTACTCATGCGTATGTATGACGTACCGTCTCTATGATTATAACATTGTTCATTTTTCATAACCATAATTAATGGTTTGATTTAAAAATTATAATTGATATATAAAAGTTATTATTTTATCATGAATATTATGCTGGATATGATGGAATTATGACCACATGGACTATTGACATCAATCTAAGTTCATTTTTGACTCAAGTGCCGAATATCAAAAAAAACATCCGATGTGAATTTAAATAATTAAGTATGTTTTATAACATGGTAATAAGTGACAAAAAAGGAATAATAAACTTAAAAAGGTTCTCAATAATGTGTAAGTTAACCTAAGATTATTATTCATGAATATAGAGATTGTACGTGACGAGTCGGACTCAAGGTAAGGTACTTCAACCCAATATCCTTTCATTGAGGCATATTTTGATATTATTCACAAATTTCTTTTATATAGTGTATAATAAACCCATTTGACATATAATTTCATTAAAATGTTTTTAAAATGCATCTTTTTCTACAAATCATTTTAATAAATGAAAAAAGGAATGTTTTTTCTTTACGTATGCAAAAACAATGACTTTTCCACCACTATGACTATTATTTGATATTTAGATTTATCTACAATCCATAATGTTTTAAAAGAAAAACATATACCATATTCCGTTTTCATGTATTTTGGTAATGAAATGGTTTTGATAAGGGATTGATTATATCAATATCTTGAAATGATATCTTGTGATTGTAATATGGAAATGTTGTTTTTCCTTTATGCTTGTTTTTTGTGTTATGATTATGTTATGGTTCTTGGGAATTTTTTATGTATACCGATGGTTTCATTATAAACCAATGACGGTTGAGCCCGTGATATCTCTCTAATGCATTGGGTAATGAGATAGAGTAAAAAAATATGGTTTATCCTAAGAGATTTAGGGATTGTACTGTGATGGGTATTCCAAATATATCCTTGAAGGTTACTCCCTATATAGCTTTGAAAGCTACAATGTAAGTATGATATGGATTCCACATGATACCTTTATGATTAATGATTGATAAGAATATTTTTTATGAATATTTTGATTTCATGAGGTATGCTAAAGAGTTTCTGTTTTATGGGTGAAAAGTATGATTTTGTGAAAATGTTTTCCTGGGTTTAAAATATCCATGGACTAGTAGTTTCATTCCTTATTTTATATCCCTTATTTAATTTTTTATACTCATCCCACATTTATGAAATGTTTTCCATAGGGTATAAGGATGGTTATGAGAAAGGAAAAAATCAAGATGAATGTTATAAATATTTTATCAAAAAAATAAACCATGTTTTATTTTAAGGAGTTTTATTTTGAGAAAAAATGTATAGTGAGTAAAATTTTATAATTTCTAATATTTGAGATTTTATGTAATAGTTATGGCCTAATTCTCTAAAAATATAAACCTGAAAAGATCATCAATTTGAAATAATGTAAATTCTTTATTAAAACTAATGATTATGAAATGTATAAGGATGTGTCCTTATAGTTATGAACTCTATGAGTATCCTATGATTACATTCAAGTTAAATAATGTGTTAATGGTATTCATGGACCTAATTAATTGGGTCTTATATCTATCTCTAGAAACATTCATAATTATCTTCATTGATGATATCCTGTTGTACTCCCATTAAGGGAGGATCACACTCACCGTCTAAAGATTATTTTATGTACACTAAGGGATAAGTAATATTACATTCTCTAAAAGTGTTATTTCTAGATTAGTGTGGTTTTATTTGTGGGGAATGTGATATTTCAGATAGAAATATCAGTGTACCCATAGAAGGTTGAGGTTGTGGTTTCTTGGGACCATACAAAGAATACCTTAAAGATTCATATTTTCCTGGGATTGGTAGGATACCACTAGATATTTATTTAGGAACTCTCCCACTTAAAAACATTAATGACATCCTTATCAAAGAAGGGGTGAAGTTAATGTAGATGGATTCATGTGAGAGATATTATTAAGATCTGACATAGAGAATGACATCTTGATTAATCTTGGACCTAATTAAACTGGGTAAAGAGTATAAATTTTACTAAGATTTCTCAGGAGTCTGACTTGGGGTAGTTATATTTTAGGGTGAGTGATTGGTCACTTATGGGTCCTTTTACTTGATGATATATGATGGTAACTACTTGAAACATGTTCATAAGTTAGTAATAACAGTGAATATGGTGAGATGTTTGTGATACTACTTTCTGTGTGAGAGTTTTGTGGTGTATAATGACAATAAGAGACTTAGGTATATCTTTTCATAGAGTGAATTAAACCTTCATTAGAGGTGGTGGGCATAGTACCTATAGTATTTTGATTTTGAGATGTCATATACCACTGAGGAGGGGAAGGTTATTTCAGATGCATTGAGAAAAAAGACACATGCACTAGTGGTATACGTGCTTAAGAGAATGTGGAATATGATGAACCTATTCACTGATACCTTTCAAGAATTTTAATATTAGTAGGGTATAGTGACCCTAAAATCCTTGATTATTATATATTTTCTTCTCCAAAGGGTGAAGGAGAGTTGGTTTTATGAATCATATTTCTTAGTGATGAGGGATGGTATATATGCTGGTGAGAATCCACTTAATTGTCCCCATGATACTAATGAGGTTATTTTTTTAGGGTCATGTGGTAGTACCTATGAACACGAAAGAGGGAATCATGCAATATTCATACTTCTCGAGATATCCCATTTAAACTGGTATTATCGAGATGTACCATAACATTTAGAGGTAGAATTGGTGGTCTAGGATAAATAAATACAGTATGGGGTTTTTTTACAATGATTTACCTATCATCAAGTAAAGGGTGAGAATCCATGAACCGCTACCCATTTCTAAGTGGAAGTATAAAAATGTCACCATAGATTTTATAATGGGTTTTCCAAGGTCATTTTGTGGTAATGATGTGGTGTGGGTTATTATAGACCATTTGATGAAGGTATCTCATTTTTTACAGATCCAGGAGAACTGTTCAATTATCAATATGGTTCGAATATATGTCCCAAGTATTTTGAGTCTTCATGGGGTTCCTAAGAGCATTGTTTATTACCAGGATGCCCATTTTACACAATGCTTATAGAGAGGGATGCATAAGGCACTTGATATATAGTTGAATTTGAGAACTACCTTTCATCCACATATTGATGGTAAGTCTGAACATACCATTTAAATGAGGGGGAAAATTTTGTGTTTATACTTCATTGATTTTGGTGGTTTATGGCAGGAAAATCTTGAATTCATGGAGTTATCCTATAACAATACCTATAAAGTTCCAATTCAAGTGGTTCCTTTAGAGGATTTATATAAAAGGCCATTCCAATCACCTCAATATTGGTTAAATTTAGAGGAGAATGTGATTAATGGGATGAGTCTCATGAATGATATATTAGAGAATATATGGATGATTAGAAAGTGCTTAGTGACCGGTTAGAGTAGGACGAGATTTTATGATGATTGACAATGTCTTCCGTTGGAGTTTTAAGTAGGTGACTGGGTATTCATTGAGTGTCACCTCTGTTGGGACATAGGAATATTCGAAGACAATGGAAGATATAACCTTTGTTCACACGGTCATTCATGGTTGTTTATAGGATCATACCAAGTAATATATATGATATATTCCTCATAGATACAATTTTATGTATAGTTTATTCCATGTATCCCAACTTTATAGATTCCATCCCGACCCTACTCATGTGATCAACATTAACGTGGTCGAGTTAGAGCCGAATGTGTAGTTTGAGGTGTGACTAGTTCTTATAGTGAATCAAAGTGAGAATAATATATATGGGAAGGTAGTTCATATGGTATGGGTGGAGAGTTAGTATAAGAATATCTAGGAGGATACTTGGTAGTGGGAGTATGAAATGTGGGCATAATGGATGAAAATTATTTCTGATGAGACTTAGTGACACCCGATAGTGCATCTCAAGGATGAGATGTTTACGGTGGGGAGGTTATAACACCTAAAATAAATATAATGTTTTATTATTATTTAAAATCAGCCAAACCTCATATATTTTAGGTAGTTATGAGAATTATAGTTTATATAAGGGGTTTGGGGGTTTGTTTTGAGAAAATAGGCTAGGTTATGAGATATCTATCATTTGAAAGATTCCAATGGGTACTTGGTGGATTAGTACCAGGTACCTAGTGTGTGAGGAATAGGAGGAAGTTCCTATAAGCGGGTTATTGAGTGGTCAGTGACCCCTAGAAAATCACCCAGTTTCCACCGGGTACCATGTAGTAGTTCACTGGGTACCTGGTGGGATCTTGCTTGTTTTTTTAAATATTTTAATTGATTATTTATTTGTTTTAAAAAATTTAAAAAATGAGAATCATTTCTCATTAATCACATTAGTATCACATCTACATGTACCCTTGCTCAACCTATCCTTCCTATTCTTCAACCATGGATTCTTTATCATTCAGGATCGAATTGGGGTTTTAATGAACTAACCTGGTTTGACCTGACCCATCACCCGAGCGTGCTCTCCACATTACCCTAATAACATTACTAGTTTCCATGGGATTACAACAAGAACTAGGCACAACAAAAAATCTTATGGGAATAGTTTTTCTCATGGTAAACCATCATGACCCATCCATGAAATGAGATGACCATACTAATATCATCAAAGTTAATTACATAAAATAAAATATCCAAATAAACACATAAAATGAAAACAAAATACCATATAAAATGACAAAATCATGTACATATCATTCCATAATAGTACATATACATTAAAACTCATATCAAAATATATAAACTCAAATGAATGGTAACAATACCTAACAAGGCCTATAAAAATATCCCAATAGGTATAAAATCTAAAAATAACTCTACATGAGTGAATCCATGTAAGACTACATGTCCTCAAAAAACCTGATGGTAGTAATCAAGAATATCCACCCAGGTACATAGTGCCCTTTCCATTACTTGTGTCCCTCAAAACAAAGTATACTTACAAAAAAAGGCATTTATAGGGTGTGAGGCACAAAGAATAATAGGATTCCACCATGAATCTATTTAAGGATTTTAAAACCATAAAAACCACTAAACTAATTTGAAAAACATTTTTCAAAATAAAACACTTTGAAAACATCCCACTTTTAAATAAGCCTTTGAAATAGCTTCAGTTTTCCATTTCAAATTAAACATGTTTTTCTAAAAATTGAAAACATAGATCAAAAAAGAAACAAGTAAAAATTACACAACATACTCAACATATCCCACAAGTCTTAATAAATTTTATCATATCATGAACATTATATAGAAAAGTCAATAAAAAAGGGTATAACACATGATATCACATGAACCAAGGCACTAACATAATACATAAAAGCATAATGTTCAATTAATCCTGAGTAAGTGAGCTTAGGCTCTAACGACAGGGTTACAATATGAATGAGTCTAAAAGAAGTATACTAGTATGCTAAATAAGGTGGAATCTCTCATGGTATTCCTAGGGCCCAACTACAAAATCTCTCACAGTCTATCGACAAACAAATTGAAGCTCTCATGGTATTCCTTCCCAAAGGCTTTCATGGTCCCTTGAAAAAAATGGCATATATCCTGGTCTTCCTACCCAAAGTCTCTCATGGTCCCTTGAATGAAATAGAATTTCTCATGATCATTTTCTCCAAAGGATCTCACGATCCCTTAGAAAACACCACACTCAAACCCTGATTCACCCATGTGCTACTCCATGCCAACATAATCACACAATAAGTTCCATATATGGAAAACTATTTTTCAAGACAATTTGACTGCCCAACATGTACATTTTAATTGAAACACCCTTCAATAGGTAAAAAAATTCATACAACCATTTTAGAAATCCATTTATAACTACAAAACCTATTTGAACGATTTTAACAAACAATTAGAGTGTGTAAAATCCACTCTCATTTGGAAAACCCAATTTAAACACCCAACTTTTCAAAAAAAGGACATAAAACATATCAAACATGGTATAATATTAAACCATAAATAAAAAAAGTGGTAATTATATAAACAAAAACTAAAGGTGATTATGAATTTAGTGATAATCCATTCAAAATTCCCTTAAATAGAGACACTTACCTCAGAATCAGTTCCAACCTCATCACCTTCAATGAAGAGAACCTAGATTGTGTAAGATAAGGCCTCACACACCTAATATATAATAAAAAACCCTCACTAAACACTGTATATTCATCTAAAGCCTCTTCTAAGGTTACACATATCCATGAAAATGAAAAAATAAGAGGAAGGAAGTAGGAAGGAAGAATAAAACTCAAAGAAAAGGACTTAACTCAAGATAAACCACCCAGAATCCAAGAATAATTTACCAAAGTAGAGAGGAAAGAATATTACAATCCAAGGATAGGGGTTACACAAACAATGGAGGAGAAATGAGACCAAGAGGTAAAAAAATAAATACAGGAAATTTGGTAAAATACCAAATTTTAAGTTAGCTTTTCAAAACACATGGTTTGTCCACACAATTTGTAAAACTATACGCCAACCATGCAGGAGCAACCACCTATTACAAAATAATCCACACAATTATCCCATGGGATTTCATGGTTTTACGATCCATGATAAAACTGTGAAAAATTTCACTATCACCAACCAACACCCATCTCACGGTTAGCCACATGGTTAGACAAATCATGTGCTTACCATGTACCTATTTTGTTTCCCACCATAAAACTCCCATTCTTGACCTCTGTCACTAGGGAATTGTAATGGTAAACTAAATTATAAAAAATATCAAAATTTAATGGACCAATGACCCAACGTATGTCATAAAATCCACACCATGCCACTTTCTACCCCTAGAAATTCATCAGGAATAATTTAAGGAAAACAAGTAAGTCCAATACTCCCTCACCATATATTCTCACTCCTATGTCTCAAGGATATCAACAACTCACTCCTAGATCACATAATGTAATATAATCAACTTACCATAGAGCACCTTATTATGGTGATCCAATATACTAAGAGGCTACTCCAAAATGGTGGCATCAGGTTCAACCTCAAATCCTCCAAATCTAACACATGAGATTGGTATGGATGATATATATTTAGTTGGGAAATATGAACAACATTTTAGATCTAGGATAGCCATGCTGGAAACTCAAAAAAATAGTCTACCTTCCTAAGACACTCTACAAAAAATGACCCAAAATAATGTGGTTCTAAATTCCCCTACTCTACTATGATACAGTGTCCCAATTGAACCAATACTCAAATAAACACCTACTGACCAACCTGAAGCTCCAATGGGTGATGAAAAATGTTGACATACGGTTTTTGGTGACTTTATGTTATTTCTAACCTTTTCAGAATAAGTCATACCATCTCTTCCATCTCTTGGATGAGACTCAGTCCTACTAAGGAATTCTCTCCCACCACTGTCCAACATAACTGGGAATGGAATGACCACTCATATAATTCCACAAAGAGAGCCATACTGATCAATTATTGGTATTTGTTATTATAGGTAGACATAGAAAACAATAGATTCTATTTCTATGAACCACCAAAATCAAGCACACATTCTTGAAATGGATCATTGAGAGTTTCAATGGTCCACTCAGACTGAACATCTGTGTATGGGTAATATGTGATGCTCAATCTTAGCTCGGTTCCCAAATACTCCCAGAGTACCTTCCAAAATCAAGAAGTGAAATGGGAATACCCACATGAAATTAATTCCAATAATACCCCATGAATCCTAATGACATCTTGGATATAAAAGTTTCTAAGTTACTATACCTTCATATACTCTTTAATCGGAAGAAAGTGGGATGATTTCATCATATAATAAAAAATCAACCATATGGAATCTTTCCCACTTGTATTATGAGTTATTCTTATCATGAATTCCATAGATATATCATCCCAATTATACATTATAATGGGAAGTGGTTTCAAAAACCCAATTGGTGTTTTATACTCATCTCTGGTTCTTTGTTAGGTAAAATATTGAGGAACAAAATCCTCCACAAAACATCTCATCCTAGCCCTATAAATGTATAAAACCTCTTGGTTTTCATAGGGTGAATGGACTCAGTAGAATGATGCACCTATTTCATCACCTACTTCATCAATATCAATGGAGGTACCAACCTCTTCTAAAAAAATAGGGAACCATTAGAATACCATGTCCAATAATTCGAGATATCCCCACCATTTAAATCACTATTAATCTACTAAAAATTGGGGTTAGATACCTGGTCACTTCTATCCTAATTGATAAGATTGGGTTTAACCTATAAACATTCCAAGAATAGCTTCTCTCCATCCTCTTGTAACTCCAGACATAGATTATAAAATAAACTCATCAATCCCCACTCATCCATTGATTCTAAAATTGTATACACTATAATTTTCCTACTCAAATTGTCAATGAAATCATTCCACTTCCGGATCATATAAGAAGTATTAGAATCAAATGTCTAAAGATAATATATCAAGTGTCTCTGCCTGAGGTTCAGTTCCTATTGGGTAAAAATGTACTTCATTATTTATGGATATTAATAGACCATAAAACATTGACTGAAGAGGTAATGTGTCCAAAAATTCAACTCATGTATTATGACATACAATTGTAGGCCATGGGTGGGATAATTCCACTTATGTGGACATAACTTCTATGAGCCATAATCCACCACATGACCATCCTGAATTAGCACACAATGCATAAACACACCCAAAGAATCACAATATATTACATAGGGTCTCTGATTCTCAAGAAGAATCAATACTGAAATAGATTTCGAATTGATCTACAACTTCTCAAAAGAACGCTGATACTTATCTTCTTAATCAAAATTAACCAATTTTTTAATCAAAGATATTAATGAAGAAGCTATCCTGGAGAAGTCTCAAATGAAACATATATAATAACCGTCCAAAATCAGGAAGCTATGAATTCTGAACACATTCTTAGGTTGTACAGAAGACATGACCGCTTGAACTTTCTCTGGATTCACTAAAAATCCTTCTGATAAATTATGTGTCCCAAAACATTTACCACATGAATCCAAAAATATCACTTGTATAACTTATAATATAGAAGGTGATCCCTAAAAACACTCAAAACAAATTCTAGATGGTCAAATGCCCCCCATTCTTGCAATACACCATGATTTCATCCAAAAACATGAACAAAAAGAACTCTAAAAGGTATAAAAATCTAGTTTATGAATTCCATAAAAACTACAGGATCACTGGTAAGCCCAAATGGAATAACCAAAAACAAAAAATTTCTATACTGTCTTCAAAAGGTGGTCTTTAGAATATCCTATTCCCTGACCCTCAACTGGTGGAACCCATATCTAAAGTCAATCTTTGAAATCCAATGGACTCCTATGAGATGATCAAAGATACCATAAATCTTGCAAAATGGGTTTTTATTCTTTATAGTCACTTGTATAAGATTATGATAGTCTATATAATTTATGAGGATTTCATATACATTCATGTAAATATAAGCACCAAATTCCACTTCGACACACTACGGTGGATAAATCCCTTAAACTCAAGATCCTCTAGTTGGAACTCCATCCCTTTTTGCTCGACTAGAACCATCCGATAATATGGAAATGAAATCAGGCTTATCTCGGGGAGTAGATCGATAGTAAGATCGATATATATTTGGGGAATAAATCCTAATAAATACTATGGGAACACACCATGGTACCTGTTCATGGAAAATAGAATTTCACCCATTGAAATATGATCAGAATCATCAATAATCAACCTGGACAACTAGAACGAAATTCATCTCATTTTTTAAGTAACTGGTCCTACCCTCCTTGAACATATATCCTACTCACCCTAAATGACGTGAGTGCACCCATCCAGATTTTGAGATTGGAACCTTCAGTGATTGAAGTCACGAAGTACCTTGAATATGATCAACCAATCTATTCCAATGACAAGGTTTAAAATGTATAGTCCAAACATGAGGACATCCAAAATAACCTCCACATTAATAATTAAAAAATAGCACTCAGATAACTTGAAACCCTACCCCTTATTCCTAACCAACAAGGTAAGAAAATCCATCACAAATGGAATAAACTTTTATCACCTACCCAAATCATCAATTTGTTTCGATGAGATAAAATAATGGAATGTTCCCATATAAAGTAAAATAGATTCCATAAAAGAAGCAGTAAACACTATACTTCTCATAGTGGTTGGCTTGGAATCCAATTCCTCTGGAACAACCTCTACTGTATTAAGATAACTAGTCTCTGGCCTACCCTGATACATCTTCACCTAGTGAGACTATACCTTTTATATATGGAGAGATATTCCACCCCTAGTAGCATCATAATGCACCTGATAACACTTTGAGAGTGTGAATCCTATACTACTCCTTTGCAAAACAAATTGATAAAAGAACATACGATTCCTAGACATCTGAACTAGTGGTATTCCCTTAGAGTTTCCTGTTAACTAGTCCTAGTGTGTCCACCCTTTCAACACTGTTATAATAAAACCGTTTCATGCCCCGTAGATTCCACCTGTAGTGCATCCCATGACTGCTTCACACCCTTTCCTCAACCTTGGTGAGACTCATCCTTCTTCCTCTTTTGACATTATGAAGAACTCTAACTACCACCCTTTGAAAGAATTCCAATAACACCTAAACTTATAGTATTCATATACCATAGATTCCTTATAAACTAAATCTAAATAATTTAGTAGACATATAATATTATGAATGGACTTGATATCTTTCCTCAATACCATCTCAAAATGACGATCCTTGAGGTAATTGTTCACGAGGAGATCTGGGGAGACATGAAAATACTCAATAAATCAGGTGGCATACTCCATCACTGAATGGTACCCTTGCCCCAACTTTAAGAACTCATAGGCCTTCACATCCTTCAAGGCCACCTAGTGTAACTAGTAATTGAATGAAACCTTTAATATGGTCCATGTGAGATCCTCGTTCTACCTTGTAATCACCATCATCTCCCACCACTTCCTACACGATCCTTCTAGTACATACATAGAGAATAACTTCTTAGAGGTCTTATAGGTCTTTATGAATTCAAATATAATATTAATATGACCTGGCCACTCATCAGGCTCATTGGGTCCCTTATCATGATGTAAAACCGGTGGATTTTTCCTTATAAACTCCTTAACATGGTCTACTTTCAGTGTATTCTCTAGAACAACCACTTGACTAAAGTATTGGATTGTATGAATTATCGACTCCAAAAATTATAGATCAATAGGAGGGTTCTACTACGAGGTTTTCTCCACGACATTCCCTCTATGCATTGAGGATGTCTTTCTGGGAGGCATCCTCTACAATCCCCAAAACAAAAGCTTCATCAAGCACAATTCAATCTCAAAACACATAGAATGGACTAAAAATAATCCCTATCAAAGTTCTCAATGAGAAAAACTAGCATCAAAATATACTCTAAATAATAAAAGAGAAGAAACATCCAAAAATTTAAGCATTTCCCTTCATCCTTGTTTTGTACACATGATAAGGAAAATCATGCACCAACCAAATAGGTGTCATTAAAAGTTGGAAGATAATGCTATACAATCTACAAATTGTTACTAATAATTATTTTACTTAACTGTTCACCTCCTCCAAGCCTCCCTATTTCACACCTAGACTCAATAAAGCCCCTAATCATTCCATGGGACTCAATACCTAGTGGAAAATATCTTAAAACATCATAAAAAACCAATAACTAAGCTCAAAACATCAATAAAATCCAAAAAACCCATGAAAACGCATTTTTTTTCAAGAAGAAGAGCTATCTAGTAACTCCTCAACCCCTACCACCCTACTCTTGATGGTCTTATATCGAGTTAACCACTTATTCACATATAAAAATGCCTCTAATACCATTTTTCAATGAACTGACCCATGCCAACTTGACCCGTCTCCTAATCCATCCCATCACATGTCCCAAAGTGCATTCTCTATCACCATGGGATGGATACAAGTACCGAGTATAAGCCAAAATCTATTGGGAATGGTTTTGCTTATGGTAAATTGGTATGAACCATTCATGAAACAGGATGAGCACACTAATATCAACAAAGTCAATAGAATAAAATAAAATATCTATAGAAACACAAATAATTAAAATAAGACACCATAATCGATGAAAACATCATATTCCTATCATTCCATAATAGGACATATACATTGCATCTCATGTCAAAATCCTAAAAATCAAAATAATGGGAACAAAACCAAAATCGGCCTATAAAAACATCCCAATTGGTATAAAATCCCAAAACGAATCCACATGATCCAGTACCTATGAGACTAGGTATCCTCTAATAAAATACCAAAAGATATTAATCAAGAAGATCCAACCAAGTACATGGTGATCATACCTTTACCTTTGTCCTATAAAACAAAGTTTGCACATGCCTAAAGTAATATGAAGGGTGTAATTCATAAAGCCTTGTAGGATACCACCATAAATCTATTTATGGATTTTAAAACCATGAAAACCAATAAACTAGTTTGGGAAACACTTTTTAACAACTAAAACCCTTTGAAAACATTCCACTTTCAAATAATCTTTTAAAATACATTTGGATTTCTATTTAAAATTAAGAAAGTTTTCCAAAACAATTTCTAACATGGATAAAATAAGAAATAAGGAAAAACAATACAACATGCTCAAAATATCCCACATGTCTTAATAAATGTGATCATATCATCAATAGCATATGACCAAGTCAATAAAAATGGGCATAACACATGATATCACATCAATAAAGGCACTAACATAATGAATAAAATCATAAAGATCAATCTGACATAAGTAAGTGAGCCTAGGGATCTAACAAAAAGGGTTTAATGTGAGTGAGTCCTAAAACATTATACTAGCTAGATAAACATAGTGTAATCTCTCAAAATCTTTCTAGGGACCAACTCCAAGATCTCTCACGGTCTCTCGGTAAAAAAATGGAAGCTTTTACGGTCTCCTTACCCAAATCCTCTCACGATCCCCTGAAAAATAATAGACTCTCTCAGGGTATTCTAACCCAAATTATCTCATGCCCCCTTGGAAACAAATGGAATATCTCAGGGTATTCCTCCTCAAAGGCTCTCACGGTCCATTGGATAACCCCTCGCTCACACCCCGGTTCACCAATGTGCCACTCCATGCAAACAAAATCACCCAACAAGTTCCATGTATTGTAAAATATTTCATAATCCAATTTCAAAAAATAACATTAAAATTTAAAATAAAAAAAACTTAATAAGGTAAAACCATTTCTAAAACCATTTTATAAATCCATTTAGAAACACAAAACCTCTTTGAGCCATTTTAACAAACCCTTGGAGTGCATACAAGACACTCATATTTAGAAAAACCTCTTTAAACACCCAAATTACCAAACCAAACCATAAAAATATCTCACGCACAGGATAATCGTCAACCATATGTAAATTAAGTGGAAATTTGATAAACAAAAACCAATGGTGATTATGAATTTGATGGCAAGTCATGGAAAACACCATTAAATTGAGACACCTGCCTTGGAATTGGATCCAACCTCATTGAATTTGATGAAAACCACACAAAATAGGCTAGATAAGTCCATATACACCTACTATAAAATAAAAAAACCAAAACCTCCATTACACACCCTATATTTTTCAAACACCCCTTCTAGGGTTATACACATCCATGAAAATGGAAGAATAAGAAGAAGGAAGGGAGAAGGAAGAATAGAAATAAATGAAAAGGAATTACATTAAGAAAATCACTAGGAATCCAAGAAAAATACACCAAATAGGAAATTTAATAATACTCCAATCCAAGGATATGTTAAGAACACACAATTGTGGAGTAATGAGGACAAGAGGTATAAATATTGACTATAAGCATTTGTTAAGAAACCAAATTTTATGTGATCTGGAAAAACCACATGGGTTGGCCACACTATTTAGGAAACCATGTACAAAACATTAAGGAGTTACTATCTCCCCAAAAATTGGATACAAAATTATCCCTTGGGCTCACATGTTTTAACAATCCATGCTCAAATTGTGCAAAATCCTACTATCACCAAGTAGCACCCCTCACATGGTTACCCACACGGTTAGAAAAACAGTGGGCCTGGTCTATTTATCACTAACAACTCTCATTTATGATGTTCATCACCCAATAACTCTAAAGTTGAAGAAAATGATAAAAAAATAAAAAATTTGATTTACTAGTGACCCAACAGGTGTCACAAGGGTGTCGTTCATCATGTTGGGTTCTTATTGGTGATTTTAACAATCCTCTTCCATTTCTTCTAGTTTTATATTATTATTTTTCCATAAATCAATGGTTATTCATAATTCTAGGGATTTTTCCATATTTAAAAATTCTATCCATTTGAAGCCTAATGAGTTGGTGGTTTCTAATAAGTGGGATTAGAAAGACCCAAGTATATGGTACACTAATTTCTTAATAGTTTTTACATGCATGTAATGTATTGTATGAAATGTGATAAACACCAATATATTGTGTATGACCGGAGACTAAATTAAGAAATTTTCCTTAAACCCTTATATTGTGAGTGGAAATTGAGAAGGATGTGAGTTGTCTTTGGGGGGTGTGTCTTGATGACGATGGTTGTTGATGACCATTATTTATATTAATTAGAGTATGAAATCCTAATTTTAGACTAGATATGGGTGACTATGAATGATAACTATCTTTAGGATCCTAGTGTAATTCCATAGTTCATTAGTTAGTGAGGATTATCTTAAGTGATATCTATGCTAGAGGCAAGATAACTCTGACACATTAATTTTAAATGGGTAGGTGGATTAAGAGAAAAACCCATGATATACTTAATAATTATAAATGATTTATTTATGGCTGAAATGATAAATCTTTCATTATGAGGGATGTTAGCTACATGGTGTTAACTTATTCACTGGAGTTGGGCTAGTGACCCATCATTCACATTAGGGACAATGAAATGGTGAAATCTATTCCACTTTGGAATATCATATTAGTGATATATCTTCCAATATATGTTTATGTTAGTGGACACCATCCACTAATGTGATCCATACTAGTGGTGCATCATCCACTTGGAAGACATTTATTGTGGTATACCATCCACCCAAAATTCGATGTTGGTGGTGTTTCGACAACTTGGTATATAATAACGATGGTTCATCATCAACCCATGGATGTTATCTTAGTGTTGAGTCACATACATAGAGATCTATAATTGTGGTATTTCATACAAATCACGAATTAAATCGATGGTAAATCTTACACCTAGTTTAGATATGTTAGCGGAATCTTATCCATTCCAGCTATTGAATAGTTTTATATATTATAACTAAGAATGGATAGTAGTGGTATATCATCATCTTATATTAGTGATTACACATTCACTACGAAATGTATCATTCACCATTAGAAATGGAATGGTGATGGATTGTTCAGCTAGTGATAGATTGTGATGGTGATAACTCATTCACCTAGTGATAATTGATGATGATAGTACATTCACCGTAAATTTTTTATGTGATGTGATATATTGTTTATCCTAAACGTGTGTTTATAACATGGGTAAAATGTACCATTTTGAAACTATCCAAATAAGGTATGGTCATATGTGGTTTGACAGGGGCACTCCAGGAGGATACAATTTTTTTATTACTTTATTAAAATTTCTTATTGAGTGCGCACATTGTTTCATTGTACTTTCTAGGGAAACCATTGATGGTGGCCTATTGAGTTGTACTCAAAACCTTATATGGAACCCTATTACATAAAATTACTTCCTATTTCATGAGATAGGTATGGTAAAAGGCCCCACTATATCTAATGGTTGATCTAGAAGAGCTTGTTTGGAGTTGGGAGTTGGGATCCGGCTAGGAAACGAGACCAATTTGTGGATGTTTCCTTAAATTTTTTCTATTTATGGACCAAATTGTATATGATGTTCCCCTAGAAGATCATTATTATTTTTTTATTACATTTATGACATGTATAACTATGAATTTTTATATATAATAATTTTAATATTTACCTTTAAAAATAATTTTTATATGATATCTATTGTGTACTGTTGCTTTATTGAGATGATTGGTTTATTATATTTCTTCCACTATTTTTTTATGGTTATCTATACCCAAGGGTATAACCTCACCACTTTTTTTTATTTCGATCCTTAAAACTATTAGTAAACCTCTAAAATTCTAGGAGGCATGCTTGAGGTATGTAGTAACCCGATTCATCCACAAAAGAGGTGAACTGAATTAGGGATATAATGAAGTTGTATTAGAGCCTTGTTTTTATTCGGTATTACTATTTGGGATACGGTAGAGAAGATATAGGATGTTCTTAGGTCTTTGTATATAACTTGTACCTAATAATAGATCAACCATATATGAGGGAAGTCCAAGTTACTAGAGATGACATTTTTATTCTTGGATTTTTCTTTTATGGTTAAGTTACTTTAGAAAATATGATTCAGTTTGATATTGATTTATTATTTACGAGGTTTTACTCTAGGACTAGGGTGGTAAGAGAGATTGATTTCATGCATCAGTATCATCATGCAGGGATCACATGAAATTTTTATTATTTCCTGTGATTGATATTCTGGTTTCTATTTTGGGTTAGTTCATTTAAATTGTAAGAAAAAACTTATATAATTGATTTTTAAATAACTTCATGGTGTAATTGTACTTTATCAACCCATTTCTATTAACTATTACCATGATATGTTATACTTTTCATGTGACATTTATGAGATTATACCTTACCCAAGAGTGAGTAGGGTAGGCTAGTCTCTATCTTAAATATTTGATACCAATGTTTCATAATGTGTTTGTTTAGGGTAGAATAGAATGATCCAATTATTTATTATGCTAAATTTGATATTTATACCTATTATAGAAACATATTCTGAGTTTTTTACTTCAAATTGTAGAGATATTACACTACAGTGACCTTTCTTTGATCAATAGGAGGGTGGGAATGAGCATATCACACTAATAGTTGAGCTATAGATTACTTTTGTGATTATTCCTTCTATCGGTTGACTACTCAAAGAGATTTTTCCTCAGGTCATATAGTTTATGGGGAATAAGGCATACATGTATAGTCCAAACATAACATAATTGACCATTTAGTTCCAACCATAGCATTTAATACTCTTTATGGGTGAGAGTGGACCACAATCTACTGAGTTCAGGATTAAGTCTATAGAGAATATTTTTGATCATCCTGAGACACCCTTTGATATGTGGCTAAAACTAGTAATGTATATTATTTGAAGAGCAAAAAAGGATTGGTGGGATGTCTTGTTCTAGGAATACCAACATTTGGATCTATATTGGATGTAATCTTAGTTACACTTCAATGATAAATTTTTCCTAGAAACAATGAGGGATGAAAAAGGTAGAGAGCTTGTATATCTGGTATAGGGGGCATGTTAGTGATGGATTATACTAACCATTTTACTCATTCTCTATATTTTCCTCAATTCTGGTGGGTGGTGAGACTTATAGGGTATGGAATCTTGAGGATGAACTAATGAATTTTATTCAAACCCAAGTGAATATCTTTTAGTTAATAACCTTTTAAATGTTATGAATCAGGCCTTAATTATTTAGTGAAACCATACTGGGGGTAGGTCGTATGGGAATCAAGGTTATTCTAATGGGGATCACAGTAGGTCATTTGGTAGTAGGAAATGGTGGTTTGAGGAGTATCTACTGGGAATAAATATTTATAACAGCTAGGGTAGGGGTTCATCATGTCCTTCAATAGGGAGAGTCTTAGCGGAGAGTTGTCAGTGTGGCTAGTAGGACCATATCCACCCTAATTGCGATGATAGTTGCAAGAGTACCACTCAAATATGGAGTTAGTTCATCATTAGAGATATTATAGTATCCCAACATGGTTATATGGTGAGTATTTTTATGTTTATAACCATGGTTTAGGTTTAGGGTTAGAGTTGAACTAACATTCGATTAGTTGGAGATAATCTAACCATTTGAGTCATAAAGTAGTTCATGGAGCCCTAAGTCAAGGGAAGAAGATCCAATAGGACGATGTACATTAGAGGAGTTAGGAAATAGGAAACTAGATCTATGTTCATGAAAAACAAATGTTATTGAGTAAAATCCAACAATACATTATCGGTATCCATTGATGATCTGAGGTATGATTTTAGTGTCATCAACTATAGATTCTATTTTATTTGATATGGGTATATCACACACATTCATCTCTATTGAGATATTCGATGATATGGGGATTATTGTGGAGTATTTATATGGGGCGTTGTCTATATATGTACCCATAGGGGTGGAATAAGAGTGTATTTAGAGTTTTCAAAAGCGTGATATAGTGATTAGTGGATGTAGGCTTCTTTAAGACTTCTTCGTATTGAAGATACGAAACATTGATGTGATCCTTGGGATGGATTGGTTGAATTGGTATTGGGAAAACATAAAATAATATAACCATTGGTTATATTTCATGTCTTTAGAGGGTGAATATTATACCTACATTTATTTTTGGTATTTATAGGCAAGCTTTTCAAACTCGATCATCAGCAACTATGGGTGATTATAGTCTATTTTTATAACATTTATTTAAGAGATGAGAAAAATAATTTTGTAATCTTTCCTCTTATTGTTGATCAGTTATAGGATTTTTTTACTAATTATTTGTTATAATATATACCTTAGAATGATATCAAGTTTATGATTGAGATTTTTATATAAAACATAAACTATATCCATTATTCCTTATAGGATAGATCCTATAGATTTTCAAGAGTTGAAGTATTAGCTTGAGGATTTGGATGAGATGGGGTTTATTCTCCCATGGACATCCCCTTGGGGTGTTCCTATATTGTTTTCCAATAAGGAAGACATATATTTCTCTTAATTTGTAGATTACTATATGATGAACTAAGTTAAATTTAAGAGCCATTATCATCTTCCTCACATCAATGACCTATTCAATAAATTAAGAGGATCGAAGTGGTTTTATAATATTTATTTGAGGTTGGCATATCAACATTTGTGAGTGAGCCCTTATGTTATTCCACATACTACGTTTTGGAGTAGTTAAGACCTATATGAGTATCTTGTAATGATTTTGAGGCTGAAAAACCTGAAAATAATATTCAGGTCCCTAATGAATAAGGTTTTCCATTTGTATTTAGTATCATTAATGGTATTATTTTTGATAATATACTGGTGTATTCCCAATTAAGGGAGGATCATGATCGCCATCTAGATATTATTTAAATTACATTGAGGTAGAATAAACTATATGAAATGATCTTAACGTGACAGTTATGGATCTATGAGTTGTGATTATTGGGACTCATGATACCAAATGTAGGCATATTAGTTTAATAAAAGAAGGTTTAGGTAATTGTTCCTTGATAGTATCCCAATAATTTAATTAAGATTCATAGTTTCTTATTATTTTTATGTTACTACTAAACTTTTATTCAATACTTTTCCCAATGTAATGAATCGATGATGAACCTAGCTAAGAAGGGGGTAGATTTCATGTGGTCAAATTCATGTGAGAGATCCATTTTGGATATAAAATGGATATTAATGTCTTCATCAATCCTAATCATATATGAGTTGAGTAAGTATTATACCTTATACTATGACTATTCAATAATTTTACATGGGGATTGTTTATTGTATGGTGGGTGGGTGGTTGCCTATTGGTCTAGGTATATGACATCACATGATTGAAGCTACCCAACACATGATTTGGAGTTAGAAGTGGTGGTTCATATGCTTAGATATTGATGCAACTGTCTTATGGGAAAGAGGTTTGTGGGGTATACTGATCATAATATCCTTCAGTATATCTTTTCTCAGAGGGACTTGAACCTTTGATAGATATGGTGGTCTTAGTTGTTGAAGTCTTTTGATTTTGAAATAGCATATACCCTTAGGAAGAGGGACGTCGTAACTGATGTGCTATGTTGGAAGACTCATCCACATGTTGTAGTGGTGGTTAGTCGTGAGTAAATTATGATGAGACTCTTGACTAAGATGAAACATGACATTAACGAGTATCAAGGAAGGGTGACTATAACATCCTTTAGTATTACAAATTCACTTCTTGAGAGGGTGAATGAGAGATAATTATTTTAATCATATTTCTTGGTTATGAGGGATGGTATATATGGTGGGGATCCACCACCCTATTTGTCCCTTGATATTGATGAGGTTATTTATATTTTGGGTTGTTTGGTATTCTCTAAAAAAATACATAAGGGTATGATGTGGGATTCAAACACCTCATGATATGTTATTCACATAAGGATTACTGAGATTTAAGATGAAATTAAGAGAAATTATTGGTATCCTAGGAGGAATAAAAACATTGCAACATTTTTTTATAACGCTTTACCTATCATCAGGTCAAGGATGATCATCCATGAACTGTAGGTTATCTTATGTGATTATCCATTCTTGAGTGGAAGTTTGATGATTTGTGCATGGATATCATGATAAGTTTTCCAAGGTCGTCTTTTAGTAGTAGTTCATTTTGGGTTATCATGGATTAATGGATGAAGGATACAAATTTTCTATCAAACTAAGAGGCCTTTTAAATTGGTGAGTTGGGATATATATATATATATATATATATGGGATATTATTCATATATATAGGGTGTATAAGATAATAATTTTTAATTAGGATTCCTATTTTACATCATGCTTATTACAAGTGTTGCAGAACGTTCTTAATACATAGGTGCATTTTAGCACGGGATACCATTATTAGACCGATGGGTAGTTTGAGTGTATTATTTGAGTGTCGGAGGAAATGGTGCATGAAGGCATCCATGATTTTGGTGGTCCATGGTCTAACCATCTTATATTCCTAAATTTCTCCTTTAACAAAAGTTATCAAGAATAAATTTAGATGGAGGTTTTTGAGGCCTTGTATGGAAGACTGTGTCAATCACCTCAATAAAGGTTAGAGGTAGGGAAGTCTGTAGTAATCATCCCAAGTCTCATATAGAAGGCATTATAGAATATATAGATTATCAGGAATATGTTATTAACCATTTATAGTAGGAAGATATTGTATGCCAACTAATAATGCAATCCTCTAGAGTTTGAGGTGGGAAATCGAGTATTTCTTTGAGTGTCCTCTCAGTTAGAAAAAATGTATATTCATAGATAAGGGATGCTAGAACATATTTTTTTGGGGCCATTTGAGGTTATCTAGAGGATTAATACTATGGTGTTTTGGTTAGAAATTCCTTATGGATAAAAATATATGAATTATGCATTCCTTGTATCTTAGATTTAGACATACTATCTGAACCCTTATCGCATGATCAACGTTGATGTAGTAAATATGGAATTTGATTCATAATTTCATGAGAGACAAGACCATATAGTGTGTCAATGTGAGAATAATATACATGGTAAGACAATAACTCTAGTATGAGTGTAGTGGAAGAATGAGAATATATAAAAATAAAATTGGAAGTAGGATTCTGATATGTGATCGAAGTAGCTAGAGTTTTTCATCAATGAGGATCAGTGGCACTCGGTAGTGTATCCCAAGATGATTTTATATATGGTAGGGATTTTGTAACATCTTGTATCCATATGAGGTATTATTTTGGTTTAAATGTCACAAAATATCATGTATTTATGGTAATTATGGGTTTTGGAGGTGTTGGTGGGGGCTTGGGGTCTCTTTTTAGAAAAATAGGCTGGGTGATGGGATATGTGTCCATTTTTAGATGCTATCAGGTAACCTATGTACTGTTATTAGGTAATCAACGAGTTAATCGAAGGAATAAGTTTCTTTAGGTGGGATATTATGTGGCCGGTGACCCATGGGAAGGTACCTAGTGGTTTGAATTGGGTACCCAATGTATTCATATTTAGTTTTTTAAATATTTTTAATAATGATTTTTTTTATTTTTTTATTAAATGAGAATAATTTATTATTCTTCACAATATCAATATATCCATAACATCCCTCGATCACCCTATATTATTATTCTTATCAAACCTTTCATTCTTGATTCTTCGTCATACATTCTTGGATCAGAGTTTCGTTCATCATGTTGGGTTTCTACGGGTGAGTGATAAACTCTTATTACATCTATCTAGGATTTATCTTATCTTTTAATTAATGGTAATTTCTAGATCCATATATTTTTATAGATTTTTAAATTCTGTCTATTTGAGGTTGAATTATTAGTTAGTTTCAAACAAGTGGGACCAAAACAGGCGGTCCCTTTATTTCTCATAAGTCTTTATATATGTGGAATGCATCATATGAAATAGAGGAAATAAAAATATGTTGTATATTCCTTAAAACTAAATTAATCTGGTTTCCTAAAACCCATATGGGATAAATGGAACCTGATAAGTATATGAGTGGTTTTAGGAGTGTTTTTTGAATCCAATGTTCACCAATGACCACTATTTATGAATTAGAATATAAAAATTTGATTTTGGACCTAGGACAGGTGACTATGAATAATAAATGAATCTAGGAGTCTAGTGTGGTGCCCTAGTGTATTCCCCAGAGAGGATTACATTGAGTGCGAGATAGTCTAGATGCGATATGTCCTCCGAATAATACTTTTAAATGGTTAGGTGGATTAAGATAATAATTTATGATATATTTAATAATTAAAAATTATTTTTTCCTTATAAGATAAATAAATCATTATAATTTCTATTTTCTATGTAGTGGTATCTCATCCTATCGATATAGGATAATAATCCATCATTAAAAATGTGTCCAACTAAATGGTGGAACCTATTCAACTTTGGAATATTTTATTAGTGGTTTATCCTCCAATTGAAGTTATTTTTGGCAGAGAACCATCTATAACAGCCCGAAACCCGCACTCCAAGATCCTCTGGTAAAACAATAATCTTTAAATTTATGGATTTAATACAAAAATTCCACACAATGTTATCCATCCAAAACATAAAACACAATAAAAAATATTGTATGACTTAAATATCCAAGGAACATTTCTATTTATGGTTTTAGATAATTATGGTAAACAATTATATCAAAATACTCATGTCTGCAAGTGATCATTTTCCTGTTATACTATGATTTTCTTATTTTAAAATAATTCTTCAACATATCCCATAAAATTCTTGACCCATAAAACATTTCTAGACATAATTAATTTAACATAATTATTTATAACCTAATGAAATATAAAAAATAAGAATAATGGGATCAATTTCTTAGTAAGGGTAAATATAAGAATTAACAATTAAATGTCATTAATGAGCATAATATGAGTACAAGGGTATGGTGAAATAATAAAAATTCATGAGCATAATATAAGATAATTCATACCTATCATACCCAAATAATAAATCATGATACATGGACTAAAACATTAACATAAGAAAATATTCATATAAGTCAACAATCATGATCCTTGATAACATAATCCTTAAGAAAATAATACATTAGAACTCATAGAAAGCATAATGAAAATGTGTTGGTATCTTGAAACATTATCCTAATAACCTATGTTTACCCATGTTAGAAATAAAAAGATCCTATTTAAATCCATTAGAAAAACCTCCATGGTTAAATACCTCATTATTTCCTTTAAAGATAAGAAAGATTACATAGTCCATTAATGATCTAAATCATGCTCACCCCTTATATAAGTAATGTCAGGCTCACCCATCGTATAAGATGTATTGGTATCACCCATACTTTAATATTTATTAGGATCCACAATTATCATTTACAATTACTAAGTACCATACATGAATATAACACATATAAGATTTCTTTTTCATCATCCATATTTTAAAAAAACTTTCATTCTTTTATAACACGATTTACCCATGAGAAAAATGGTTTTCATTAAAATCTCTTTAAAAAAATAATCATTATCTATTTAGAGAAATATGATGGATGGTATTATAATATTATAATCCTAGTTAAGTATATTAATCATTAAAGGATGTTTACATAGAGATAAATACCTTTAAAATAACATTTAAAACATATCTTTTAAAATAATGGAAATACCATTTTCTTTTAATACCTTTTAAAAATTAAAAAATTATAAAATATTGGGAAAATTATTTTAATTTAAAATAATCATGGAAAGTTTTAAATAAATATTCAAAACAAATAATATTTATGACAATGGGAAAATCTGTTCATGTCATAATCATTAAAAAAGAAACCTTCTCTACAAACTTTTGTAAAGAGAGTCAAAAGTGACTCGTACAGAAAACGTTAAGAAATATCCTTTTTAAATCCATTTAATAAAAGTTAAATATCATGGGAAACAACTCTAGTAAATAATTTATGTTTATAAAATAACATTCTTTAAATAAAATAAGGAACGTGCAGTAAGAGTTTGGTTAAAAGTCTTCAAAACCGTTAAAGTAATGTTTTTAATAGAAAATCCATTTATGGTATTTTAAACCCAAAAAATATTTAAAAGTAAGAGCACAAGGAGGAACAAAAAATACCCTGAGAATAAAAAGTTTCATGATAATATATTTCAAGAATAATTATATACAACATATAAATGAATATAGGTGCATCAATCAAAGCAAGTCTCAAAGAAGGAATTCTGGGATGATAAACACTTGCAACTCAGGTAATGCTTGAATCAAAAATCGATTGAATGAAGAAACATAAAATGATTCTATAAAACCCCCAATTTTCATGAAATAATTCCGGAAAAAATTTATAGGGTAATAAGAAAACAATATAAATTAATATATGGTGCACAAAATGAATTATGACTCAAATAATTGAAATTGAGACCATGAAAATACCATAGAACCTTTATAACAATTGAATAAATATATCATAAAAGATATAAATTAAAATAACTTTTAAATATCATGATAAAATATTCATTCATGATATAATATCTCAATATTTATCATATACACCTTAGAAAATAATGTAGGTGCATAATTTGTGGCATGTCTCGAAGAAACAATACTGAGATGAATAATCCTTACAAATGTCATATCATTGAAGTTAGAATTTAATTAAATAAGTGATTATGTATAATGATTATAAAACCACATAAAATAAGTGTAAATACAACATAATACAATCATGGGTCATTTTAGTCATAATATATTCATAACATAGTCAATGAAGTAGATTCATAACCTAATGAATGGAAATTGAGGTAAGAAACCCCTTAACTCAAGTCTAGAATTTATATGTATGTTCTTTAAATACCATTTAATAAAATTATATTAATTATTTAATTATTTAATAAAATTTTATAAGTTTATTAGTTTATCATTAAACCATTTATTTCAATGACATATCTAATTACTTAATCGTGTAAGTTGATGTTGGGTTTTTTAGGTCATTCAGTTCGTAATTGTAAAATGACCTTGGTAGGTTGACCATAGTCAAACTGGTCATTGTTAAATCATATAAATAATAAAAAAATAAAAAATAATATTTTTATATATTAATTATAATATTATAACCAAATATGTTTGACAGTTATGAAAAATTAATTACCTTACAATCATGGAGATGGTAGGTCGTACATACACATGAGTAACGTTTCTGTTTATCAATTAACAGGAGGTACAAAAGTTAAGTATAATTTTTATTGCTACATGATAATTATTATATGATAAATATAATATTATTTATTTAAATGCACACATATATACTATCTTTTTGAGAGGTTGATGAAAAACTAATCACATCACTTCGTGGAGGTGGTAATCTACACATACACAAGAACGATGTTATCATTTTTCAATGGATGTAAAGGTAAGAAAATAGATGATATATTATCTTTATATAATGATAATTATGTAATTAATATCATATATATACATTAAATCCATCATTATAACAAGCCAAGTGAGGTGATGATGGAAAACAAATTACATCGGTTTATGATATGGTAGTCTGTCGTACACTTGAATGATGGTTTCGTTTCCCATTTGATTGAATATGAGAAGGATTGAGGTTATAGAATTAATATAATTAAATATAATTATATGATATATACTGATTTTATTATATTATAATGGTTAATTTATGTTTCAAGTATATAGAATAATAAATAAAATAAAAACACATAGTTAAGTGCTTTACCTCTTATTCAGACAACCTACTTAGGTTTACACCTTTGGCCTCCTAAGGTGGGTATTATGATCAAAACAAGGCCTCTATTATGTCAGTAGGAATATTATTAGGTTAGTTTTATAGTTTCTAGACAAACTATAGTGCTCAAAAGTTATAAGTAAGATAGTATAGAAGGTTCCCTTTTATAATTGAGGAAAGGACACACTTGGAATTACTTAAATATTATGTAATATATATATATATATATCATAATATGGTAAAGTGAAACAAATTCACCCAAAATTAAAATATAATATGGTATGGTCTAAAAAACTCAACTAATTTCATTTATAAATTTTTAGATAAATTGTAATCCTTATCCACCAGTTAGACCACTTTAAACTCATTTTAACTTTCAATGTGATAACTTAATTTTTTACTATGATAAAATATTTATATGAAAAAATATAAAAGGGTCCTTAGAAATATTTTTGGATACTATGATTCTTAATTTTAAATAAATTTTATCAGGTTAAATTTCTATAGGTGGAATAAATTACTTTTAATATAAGAACACAAAATGAATGAAAAATAGTTTTTAGGAAAATACTCGATTTAAGAGTAAAAATAATTTCACCTTGAAATCAATTAATAAGTTGGGTTAAATTTTTTTGGTTAAACAATAAAAAAGGAAGGTTTTTATAAATTTTTATTAATCCCAAACTTATTGAAATATTCCAAAAATTCCATTAAATGCAAAGACCCATAAATAGTTTGTTATTTGATTAAAATATAACTTATCTTCACAAAAGTCAATATTGAGTTCCAAAATTCAAAAATAAAGTTTTAAATAAATTATTTAACTCCTTAAATATTTATTATGATTAAAGAAACTCATAAATTTTGATAAATTCAAGTGTTATAGATATTTTGAAGCATTAACCCATAGTTTTAACCAGGTATTACCTCTTTTATTAAGGTAACAAATCTTTGTAATGGTTACTATTAATAACGACCAAAAATTAAGTTAAAAAAAATTAAATTATATTAATTATAAAGACTAAAAATATTTAATATATTTTACAATATTCAATTTCTATATGTGGTATAAATTCATTTTAAAATAAGTGCGTAAAATGCAATGAAAACCGTTTTTAGTAAAAGGCATTTTTAACAATAAAATTGGATTTATTCCAAATCCATACCTTAGAAAAACCATAAAATGAATGTAAAATAATTTTATTGAATATATAATATATAAATTTAAATAAAATAATAAATAAATAGATATTTATTTGATTAATTAATATAACAACACATTGCGTACATAAAACAATTTTTTAAAAAATTGTGTTTTTAAGCCCACAAATGAACTGATACCAAAATCAAGTATAATGATGATTAATTTTTAATTAATTATATTATATATAATTAAATGATTATTATTACAATTTAATATCAAATTCAAATCATTATGGTACTTTTCAATGAAAATAAATGGCACTTACAAAAATCGATATTTTCCATATTCACTGAAAAATCAATCTTTTCAGAAAAATACAAAAATGTCCCACTAAGATAATTTGGATATGTTTATTTAAAAAATGATATCATTTTAAAAAAATAAAATTTAAAATGGGACGAAATTTACTATAATTGTAACACCTTGAGATTTTATGAGATATATTATTTTTAATTTCTTTGATGTATTCTATTATACACTACACCAAGATTATCTTGTACTATACGCAACACTGTATTAGCTTGCAGTATACGCAACAATATTCTTGGCTCGTGTTACACACAATTTCAAGTTCATTTTGTGGAAATTATTCTACGCAACATTAAGTATAGATTTTGTTTAATGTATAAATGAAAAAAGTTTTGATTATGTTATACACAACACCAAACAGAGCATTCACTACACGTAGCCCTGACTTAGCTTAAATTATACCCAATCAAGACCTTCCTCGATAGAGTGTGTAGTGTGAAATACCGAGTTTCACTAAACGAGATAGTATTATAATATTATTATGAACTAGCCGTTATGAATAGTAATATCCACCTTTTAAAATTTTAGAAATTTTATCTTTCAAAATGGAATTCATTTTTGGATTTGGAATATCGAAATTAACCTAGGGTGAATTTTTGGTATTTTTCTGAAGACATTCAATTTTTTATGAATAGTGAAAACACTAGGTTACTATTTCAAAATTGACTTTTTATTTAAATAATTATTTATTTTATTTAAATTTATTTTAGCTCAAAATTGATACATAATACCTATATAAGTTCAATGTAATTCATTGGAGTCATTTTATAATAATTTTAGATATATATAAATTTTATTGAACTTTTCACCGTCTTTTACCCACCACCTATGAGAATTTGAAAATTTACATAAAACATAATTTTACCACTTCTGTGAGTGAAATTTAGAAAATCAGAGAGACACAACTAATATCAAGGAGTAAAATGTGGTTCGATAAGATAAAAATAATTTTTGGTGAATAGTAACTTTTTTACTTTTATTTACCGTGGTTAAAAGTAAATAGGGTAATTAAGGGTAAAAATGATATTATTATTACCCTAACACATGTCCTAATTCTATTGGATAAGTTTAATTTGACCAAAAACAACCTTAGGAATAAAATATTACCCTTTAGGTCCACTTGGATTAGATTAGGACATTTATTATTATTTTATTTAAAGAAGAGTTAAAATAGTTAAAATCAAAGTTTAATAACTAAAAAAATTTAATATAGGGTTATACATAAGATAAATTAGAGTATAAATATTAATTTTAAAGCTAAAATATATATCCTAAATAATGGTATTTTATTTATAATTTTTAGACATTAAATAAATTAATTTATTTATGACACAAAAAAATGCAGTAATTACCTTATTAGTGAAATATTAACATAATTGATGTTATAAATACCCAAATAAATTTAATTTGTCACTTTTTATAAATTCAAATAATATTTTAAGTTAATATGACATGTTAGTATTGATTTAATTAACGTTTTTAGAACTAATCATGCTGTTATGATTTTCACAAAAATCAATTACCAAATAGTGTCAAAATTGACATAAAATAGTTTTTTAAACAAATGTTATATTATTAATTATTATTATATTAATAAAAATCTAATTTTCGGCCAAATAACATAGATAACGTTATATATATTAATAATTAACCACTTGGGGTTCGTTTGGCTTGTTATAGAAAGTTTATTAAACATATAGTGTAATAAAACAAGAAGACACGGTAAAAGTAAAATTATTTAACTTAGGGTTAAATATAAATGATAAGGTTAAAATAGTGACATAAACTTGTCTAAAACCTATTGGTTGAGAGGATTTAGACCCATCCCTAGTTCAGCTTTGAAATAAATCAATTTTAGAAATTATAAACCGAATATGACTTTATTATAAAATAATATTTTAAGTCTTTTCCTAAGGTACCCCTCTCCTCCCTTATAAAAGGGAACCTCCTCCCTCATCTCTTTACAAAATTTTGAGACTTCAATATCGTCCAAAACCTTCCAATTTCCCTTTTCAACTTCCCTAGAAACATTATATTGGTTAGGGTCTCCTCAAAAGACCAATTCTAGTGCCTTAAGAGGAAGCTTAAAAGAGGTGCGTCAAAGAAGATGTAATCTCTTCTACCAATTCATTCAAAATTCTTTCTTCTTCATATTCTTCTTATTTAGTTATTTCATTATAATGTAATAATATAAGTTTCACTAATATTCTGTTATGTTATTATAAATATGAAACAAACCCATTTCACCTTCTATCCATTCTACAGAAAATGAAATCACCGCGCGTGCGTACGTACGGAATACCGTTACCACGCCGCGGTGTAATCTGTTTTTCCACCACCACCTTACTTGGATGGGTATAATGGTGTAAAGAATAAATATATATTGTTATTATTAAATCATACTTATTCATAGATATTATTTCATCCACTCCAATTATATTAAATAAATATGGGAACGATCTCATCGCTCGTGCGTACGTACGGACTACCGTCCCCACGAACGAGATGAGATTCATTTTCCATGATTACCATTCAAGTATGATTATAAAGTATATATAATAAATAATCATGAAATATATTACATAATAATGATACTGGATTTATTTACATATATATTTCATTTAATTAATTCCATTTAATTCAATAAGGAAACGAAAACAGCGTTCATGCGTACATACGGCCTACCGTCTCCCTGAACGGTGTATTTCATTCCATTTATCGGTCTATAATATATATTTATATTCTGAATATATATTATATATAAATATTTCTATACATTCTGGAATTATGTAAATCAGGATATAAGTAATAATATCAATAAGAACAAGTTGAAACACGTATGATAAATGAAGCGATTTTACCCAAAACACTGCTTTAACATGGAATTTACAAAAAAACTGGTAATATAAAGTCATAAGTGAACCATATATGATATCATAACAATGAATATGATTCTTTAGTAAGTCAATGACATTATTTAAATCATTATACAGGAGGTTTGGATACATACGAAGCATATCAGACATAAGGTAAGGGATAACTTTTCCAATCTCGTTTTTATCCGAGATTGTTTATTCGTAAGTATTTACTCGGGTTATATTTATCATCCATGTACCTGTTTTCTAAAAATGGTTTCATGTATGTTTAAATTACATTTTAAACATTTTTTACTTTTACTACATGGTATTTAAGTAGCTTTCTTTTGTTTATGTTACGAGGTACTTTTTTGACTTTTCCGGCAAAAGTACGAGAATAATGTTTTTTTTAAAATTATACGGCATGAACAGATTTTTTACGGTTTCATAAATCCTTATTTTCATGAATATAACTCCACAATATTTCCTGATTATTTTCAACAAAATCCTTTTCTTTTAAAATTTCATGGCATTTTGTGAAAAGAAAATGATTTTGATGAAGAAAGGATATTTTCCTCAATAATTCATTTCAAGTGTTTTATCAAAACCATTTTCTTTATAAGATGACATTATTTCATATGTGTATGTTTCAAGTATAATGTCTCTATGATTTAAATGGTTTCAATTTTCTTATGATGAAATGATATCCATTTTTTATATGGTTTATGTTACGATGGGATGATGTTAATGAAACCCATTTTATTTATTGGTTTAGAATGAATGATTTATGTTTATTTTGTGGCACAAGTAAGAATGATTTCTTTGTGAGATGGGTGGGACATATATCTCCCTCCAATTAATTGGGTAATGATCTATATCTCATGAGATAGACATGTATGGAACCGTAAGTTAATCTGGTTTAGTGATACAGGACTAGAACGAGGAGTGAACTCGATTTAGAAAGGGACTTTGTCCTCTAAGATGGTCTTGGCAGCAATACCTTGGATAATATGGAAATCATATCAAGTGATTAATGGTTTTCCACAATTACATGTTTTATTCCCATTCTATTTTATAATGATTTATGTTCCTTTATGATATATGCCTTATGTACTTCCAAGATTTTTGTCTTTGCTGAAGATTTTGATGTTTAGATTTTATGCTCAAGTTTTTGCATTCAAATGTTTATGGATTGTTTTATGTTCTCTATGTTTACCCTTACTAAGCATTTGAGCTCACCCTTTTTATGTTTTATTTTCCCCAGGATATAAATAAAGGTTTTAGGTAAGAAAAAAATGGGAAGATCTTTATGGGAGATGTTGAAGATCTTTCACCATGATTAGAAGATTATGTTCCGAGTTTCCAAAGACACTAAACTATCACGATCCTTGTGTGTCAGATTTTTTTATGTATTAGGTATTCCGCAAAAGTAATTTAATTTCCATGTACACCAAGATTTGGGTCTCTACAATAATATTCTCTCAAAAAAGTAATAAAAACTACATTTTAATAAAACATATTTTTGAAGCATAAAATGAATTTACTGAATATTGAGTGATTATTTAATAATAGTTAATAAATAAATTTTCCTTGATTAATACCATTATATATATATTTATTAATTTGGTTATTCATATTAATATATTCCAATTCAATAACTAGGTTATAATGGTCATATTTAAATAATAATATTTCACAGTTCATTTAAGCCTGGTGTTTCGTGTCGTATATGCTATCAAACATAGTGTTATTTTAAAATCACAAGGTTTTTATAATCTAAAAATCTTTAATAATTTTCATCATCAAAATATTATCTTGATCTCATTAATTATGGTTTTAAAATTTGAAAATATCTTTTTTGAAAACCCACATCATAAAAAGGGTTAACACAACTTCCTTTTGGAAAGAGGGATATAGAAATATGAAGATCGTATGTAATAACACATAACTAGGTTTCCAAATAGGAGAATATTAGTGGGAGGTGAATATATAGAAATGGATATAAAAATTAATGTTCAAATATTGATGGAGAGTGACATAGAACATTGATCATTAGAAATCGAATAATCACGAGAAAGTCAATAACCACAAAACCATAAACCAAAGAGGTGTGAAAAAGACCATAAATTCATTATAAATGAAGGTAATAAGATAAATTTTTTACTTTAAGATCATTTTTATAGATTTTATGAATTCATTTACCATCTATAATAATAACACAAGGTAGTATACTTAGTTTATTTTCTTCAATTCAAAAAATGTAATTTCATCTTTTGGTTGCATGTTTCAATTAGTTTCCACCTTTATCTCATCATTTACGCCAAATGATGAGTATGAAAATTTAATGACTAAATAACTATAATCAACTTCAGATTGACCATGAGGTATATAAAAGTATGAAAATATTCTATTCCTATATTTAATAAAACTAAAATGGTTATCACATGATAAGATAATACAAAAAATTAATAAACCATCATATGAAGGAATAATACATTAATCTCAAAAATTAAACAATAAAACTGTATTCTCTATAACAACTCGAGATTTTATTAGAATTATTCTTTTTTTTAATTTAATTGATGTCTTGTGTTGTACACTACACCAAAATTAGCTGGTGATATAAGCACCACCGTATTATCGTGTAGTATACGCAACACTATTCTTGGCTTGTGTTACACACAATTTCAAGTCTGCAGCATTAAGTATAGATTTTGTTTAATTTATAAATGAAATAAGTTTTGATTTATGTTATATGAAACACAAAAGGGAGCTTACACTACACGCATCCCTGACTTGTCTTGCATTACACGCAATAACGACCTTTCTCGATAGCGTGTGAAGTACGCAATACCGGATTTCACTAAACAACGATATATTGTTATAATATAATTAATGACTAGCCATTATGAATAGTATTAACTAAATTTTGAATTTTATAGCATTATTATTCATATTACACATTTTCTAGAACATGGTATGAGAACAAAATATTCTTTTCGGGTAAAATAAGTATTTTTTTAAAAATGCAGTTTTGCCACCTTTTGACGGCACACCCACATTAAATCAAGTTTTTGACATGTTTATAAGTTAAATTTGACAAAAATAAAATTATTCTTTAGAATCAGGATATAAAAATTTACTTTGGATAAATTTTTCATATTATTCTGATAACTTTCATATTTTAATGAATAGTAAAAACACGATATATTTTAATTCAAAACAACTTTTTTCATCATAAAAATTTATATGGTTAAATTATAATATTGACTAGTTTTAAAGTATAAATAGAATATATTTTTACCATTTAATATAATTTATATCATTATCGTTGATTTTACATTGAATTCATATGTAAAATCATTTCAATCTTTTGCAATAATTTAACTTTTAAAACTCGTTTTCTTAACAACGAGATTAATTTTAAATTAATTTCAGCAACTTCTTTGATTTGAATTAGAAAAAATGGATTTGATATTTGTAATAAGTACGTCCAAATTATGTTAATAGACTACTTTTTATTTTTGGGCCCTATGAATAGTAACTACGGTAAATTTTGTTTACCATAGTAAAAGGTAAATCAGGTCATTAAGGGTAAATATAATATTATAAAATTACCATAACCCTTGTATTAATATAATTGTATGATTATATTTCGTCCTAAGGAATATCTGGGTTGATGTGGAATCCATATGAACCCACTTGGATGTGATTAAGACCTTTAATTTTTGTTATTTTAAAGAAAGTGAAATATGTCTCACTCAATCATTAATAATTAAAGTATTTATAATATAAGGTTATACACAATATAAATTCTATTACAAATACTCATTTGGAAGCAAAAATGTTTTTCTTTGTTATGATAATTTATTTGTAATTTTTAAGAGATATTTATTTATCTTAATAGCTTATACATTAATGATGTAGAAATTATTTATTTAGTGAAAAATCAATAATATAGTTTTTATTAAAATAATAATATCCATTAAAAGGCCGAAAAAAGGACCAAAACTTATTGGTCATATATATCAAAACCATAACCATCCAATGGTGTAATTTTTGACCATTTGGAAATTTATAAAAGAGATTATGACACTTATATTATTTTATTTTAAATGATGTGAGAAATGTCACCTTCATAATTTAATAAATATAACAATTTAAATGTTGTGATTTTAAGATGATAAATTTGAGTAAAAATATTTTTATGAAAGGTATTATTTTTATATTAATCATAGGATTTTATTTTTATTATTTATTCAAAAAATAAGTATATTAAATAATTATACAAAAAGAATGTAGTAATTATTTTATTAAGAGATATACCAGATAAATGTTTTTATAAATATTAAAATAAATATTATATGAACTAATTAATTTCCTCCAAAAAATTTCTATATTAATATGACATGTTAAGAATCTACGAAAAATTTTGTTTCGAATATATCCTCTGTGTGGATTTTATTTAAATTAGAATAGATGAATAGTGTCAAAATTAACATTATTGTTATTTTATAAAAATATAATATTATAAAATTGACTAAAAATCACATAAAATATTTAAAAATTCTAAATTGAAATTTTTATGGTCTAAAATGTCATAAAGTATCCAATTATGGAAAATTCACGACAAATAAGTAGTTATTTATAATGATTTAAAATTTATAATATTATTACCACAAATAAAAATAAATAGATTAAATAAGGATAAATCATGTTGATAATGTTTAAAATAAATTCCCAACATGTCTAAATTTTTTTGGTTGATGATATTACAACCCTATATCATCTAATATTTGAATTTGAGTAATTTTAGAAGTTTTTAAGTGGGGTTGGAATTTATTATAAATTACTATTTTTTAGATTTTTAAAGGTGCCCCTCTCCTCCCTTATAAAAGGGAACCTCCTACCTCTCCACTTCACAACACTTTGTGCCTTCAAGCTTGGCCAATCCCAACCCATTTCTCGTATTCACTTCCCTAGAAACATTCTGGAGGTTTTGGTCTTCTCAAAAGACCAACTCTAGTCCCTTAAGAGGAAGCTTAAAGGATGTGCGTCGAAGAAGTGGAGGTCCAGATTCATATGAAGCATATCAGACATAAGGTAAGGGATAACTTTTCCGATCTCATTTTTATCCAAGATTGTTTATTCATAAGTATTTACTGGGGTTATATTTATCATCCATGTCCCTGTTTTCTAAAAATGGTTTCATATATGTTTAAAGCCCTTTTTACCCATTATTTACTATTACTACATATGTAAGGAATCATTCTTTTGTTTACCATACGAGGTACTTTTTGACTGTTCCGAAAAAAGTACGAGGATAATATTTTTTTAACTTATACGGAATGAACAGATTTTTAAAGTTTCATAATGCCTAATTTTCATGAAGCTTCCACTATATTATTTCATGATTATTTTCAAAAAAATCCTTTTATTTTAAAATTCCATGTCATTTTGTGAAAAGAAAATGATTTTGAAGAAGAAAGGATATTTTCCTCAAGAATTCATTTCAAGTGTTTTTTCAAAACTATTTTCCATCTAAGATGACATTATTTAAAATTTGTATGTTTCAAGTATAATGTCTACATGATTTAAATTTTTTTACTTTTCTTATGATGAAATGATATCCATTTGTTTTATACGGATTATGTTATGATGGGATGATGTTTATGATACCCATTTTATTCTTTGGGGTATAATGAATGATTTATGATTATTATTTTGCACAAGTAATAATGATTTCATTATGATATGGTTGGGACCTATATCTCCCTCCAATGCATTGGGTAAAGATTTATATCTTATGATATAGACATGGTTGGAACATCAAGTTAATCCAGTTTAGTGATACAGGACTGGAATGAGGAGTGAAATCCATTCAGTAAGGGACTTTGTCCAATAAGATGGTATTGGTAGTTATGTATTGGCTACTATGGAAATCATATCATGTGCTTAATGTTTTTCCACAATTACATTTTTTTCTCATTCTATGTTATCATGATTGATGTTCCATTATGATCTATGTCTTACGTACTTCCATGTTTCATGTCATTGCTCAAGATTTTGATGTTTAAACATTATATTAAAGTTTTTAAGTCCAAATGTATATAGTTTATTTTATTTTCTCCATGGTTACACTTACTGAGAATTTGAGCACACATTTTATATGTTTTATTTTTCCCAGGATATAAAGAAAGGTTTTAGGTAAGAAAACAAGAGGGGAAGATCTTTATGGGAGATGTTGAAGATCTTTCACCATGATTTGAAGATTATGTTCTGAGTTTCAAAAGACACTAAACTATTACTGTCCTTGAGTGTTGGATTTTGTTATGAGTGAAGTATTCTGCAAAAGTAATTTAATTTCCATGTACGTCAAGTTTGGGGTCTCTATAGTTGGTATCAGAGGAATAGTTTAGTTAACCTTGGAAAACTAGGTTGCAGAAACTTTAGTGATATCCCAAGATATATTTATAAGGTATGTATTGGGATGTCTCTAAGGTTAAGTATAAGTATAGATTATAATCCTAGAATTACGGTAACTATTATTGAATTAAACCTAAGATGTTAGATATTGAAAGTACTCCCCCTTGATTGTGTTGTTTTTCTAGTACGAGTTTTTCCTCTCAAACTATTCATTTTGGGTTATATGAAATGATAGGAAACAAGAGGATTCATGTTAATGGATGATATGATGGAAAATGTAATGATATTCTTCATGAGAAACCAAATGAAATGGGATTTCGAAGGTAAAACATCGTTATTATTCCTAATCATAAATCTCATAATATGATCAGTAATCTCAACTTTTGTATGTTTCCTGAATCAGCTAATAAGAGAAAGATGTAGTTTCATGATGATCATAGAGGAAAGAAAGTTCAATTTCCCTCATGAAAATAATGTGGGAAAAGTCATCAAGGAGAATGTTTCAAAGGAACTAGAATATGCTTTCGGTGTGGAAGTGAAGGACACAAAGCCAGTAATTGTAAAGGAAAAGTTTAAGTTAACACCATGGAAAAGGATAATGGTATTCCTAAGAAATCAAAAATGGTTAAATTTTTTAAATGTGGAATATATGGGCATTATGAAAACCAATTACCTAAGGGAAAATCTCATGATGAGAATTAGCATGTTCATATGTGTAGTATTTATGTGGATGATGATGAAGAGACTACAAATGTTATATGTGATAAAAAAAGTGTTGAGGAATAAAATGATGAAGCTTAGTCAGTGGTTTAAGAAGGTAGTGGAATGATTTCATAATGTATGATACTATGGAATAATGAAACATCTATGGATTGTTACACTATTGTTTTTCCTAAAGTATCTGAAGGTGAAGTGCCCAGATCAGTGTGAATCACTGAGAGGGGGAGGGGGTGAATCAGTGATCCTTTAAAACTTTTTACTAATTGATTCATTATCAATTAAACCTCTATGGCTGGTTAAAGACTCGATCCACTCTTCTTGTATCTCTCACCTTTCCTCGAATGATGCAGTAAATGTAAAGGCACTGGACACAAGGATTTACAAGGTTCGGCACCAAAGGCCTACGCCCTTTCCATGTTGGTTATACTCCCCAACATGGTTTCTCCCATTATAATCTGTTAGTACTACAATGGTCGATACAGCATCCCACTGTATCTCTCTTGAGTCCCACAGGAGGGTCTTTATACTGCGTCTCACAATGTCACCAGAGTCCCACTGGCCTGCTCCAGAATCCCACTGAAGACTTCCTCCACCCTGAGTCTCATAGGGGGCTTCTCCTGGATCCTCGAGTCACACGAGTAGCTCTTCTTCTTGTTCAGCTCTTCAAGTATCCTCAGCTTCCTGGGATAAAGGCTGCTGGCCTTGCTGTGTACCTCTGATCACTTGAGTTGATCAGGTCTTCTCGTCTTGCTCATGATTTATCTCCTTCTTCTCAGGATGACCTGGCCTCTCTCTTCAAGAGTCTTCAACAGCCTCTGATAAGGTCTGTTGGTCTTGCTCAGCACTTCTGATCACTTCTGTTGATCAGGCTCTTCTCAATTACTGAAAACTCAGACAACTGATATCTCTAACTTCAGTCTGGCTTCAGTCTGACTTCACATCAACTTCATGCACTGAGTGCATGGCATCTCTTCACCCTCATGCACTGACTGCATGACCTTCTCAATTTCTTCAAGATCCTCTAGTCTTGGTCAACTCAAATGCACACTCACTGATTTGAACATTGATTACGTGCGCATGTGCATGCATGCATGCATGCACTTCCCCTTTCCTCTTCTTGGTGCAGTAGACCCACAAAGGGTGTAACACTTTAAGCACACACCATGTTCTCAAACTTCACACACTTTATTCAATTTGTCTACACACATAGATTGTGTGTTCTACAATAGTGTGAGATTCCTCTTCTCTTTCTTCTTAGTGTGTACACTTTAGTTTGCACACACACTAAGGTTCGGCCTTGTTGTCTTTTTGCACACACTTGTTTCACTTTTCACACACTTGAGACTTGGCCTATTCTCCTCCTTGCGCACACCCAAGGCTACGGCCAACTCATTCAGTCTTAGTTCATTTAAGTGTAAGTCTCGGCCTTCACTTGAATTGCACACACACACAAAAGTGTGATGGTCTTCACTCTTCAAGAATGCACACACATAAAGTGTTCTTTAATTTGTTCTTCAATATGTGCACCCACATAAGGGCTACGACCTTCTTTTGTTAAGCACACACGGCCTCAGGACTTCACTTCCTCTTCAAGGCGCGCAAGGTGTGAGTTCACCTCGGGTGTAGCTGGCCGCGCAAGTGCTTGGAGCACAAGGCGCGCAAGTGCCTACATCGCAGGGTGTGGCTACTCCTTGGGCGCGCAAGGCCTCGGGTGCAAGCGGCCGCACAAAGGTTCTGTCGCGCAAGCTCCTCAAAGGTGCAAGGCACCTCGACCATGCAAGCCTCAACAAACCATGAGAGCACGCAAGTGATGCGGCTGCCTCGGGTCTTCCTGCCATGCAAAGGGAAGGCGCACAGGGGACTCAGCCTTCTTGTCGTGCAAAAGAGTTGCGTGCAAGGAACTCAGCCGTGCAAGTGAGTTGCGCGGCGGCTTCTTCCTTCGCGAGGCAGAGCGTTGCTCCTCACGGGACTCAGATTTTCAACAGAGTTTCAGCAAACTCAATGAGAGCCTCGAGCTCTCCTTATATAGGCAGAGGGATGCCTCTGTCCATCCGCGTGATAAATCTCGAATCACCGAAGATTTCGGATCTTCAATATTTTCTTCCAAATGTTGTTTTCGTTCGCTGTTTCATGCGGCTTTATCTTCCTCTTTCTTTCCTCCTCGTGCATGCGACTTAGAACGCATGCACGGCCTCTGTTTTGGCCATCCCATGCAAAACACGAATTCTTCAACTCCTCGCACCTTCGGTTTGCTTCGGCTTCGACCGAAATATTCCTCTCGTTGCATGCAAACTCATTTTCGTGCATGGATGGGTTCAGAAGGGCCAGACGAGCTCCATGGTGCCTTTATCTTCGACAATGGTGGTTGGGAGCTTCAAAACCATCCTCGTGGAGGCTCTGGTTCAGCGGCGACAAGCGGGTGGCTTCGGGGAGGCCTCGGACGAGCTCGAGGATGAAGACGAGCTCTCAGCCGTCGGATGCGATGTTTAATGATGCTCAATAGCCAGGATCATATCATCTCGGCGCCAGATGAGATAAGCGGTCCAGATCGGCGTGAGATGGAACAGACGGCCGCGATTAGATCCCTGATGAATTTTTGCCGTCCCACATCGAATCCTCCCGTGGAATTTCCGCGCCTTATCAAAGATCGGCCACCAGCCTCAGCTCAATTGTCTCTCTTCTCCCCTACTGGTGCCGCCCCACACCGGGTTCGTCCTTCATGTCGCGCTTTGTGCCCACTCTTTGCCCTCGGGCGCGCGCTATGCGCCCTCTATGCACACTCTCAGGGGTGCGCTCCTACGCCCTTGTCGCGCTCCTTCGGGCGTGCCCCAGGCACCCATGTGGTGTGTTGGGTGCGCCCTGCCGCCCTGGCCTGCCCCACGGGGTTCCCCCATGGGCGTGGTGCCCTAGCGCCCATTCCTTGGGGTTTGAACCCTCAAGGTGCCTTGGCTGGCCATATTTTTTTGGCAAAGGCATGAATAAGGACTTTGTCAAATACAAAGTTCTCCTCTGAGTATAAGCCAAATGCCAAGCCCTTAAATCCTTCTTCCTAACTTTGTTCATTAGAGAATTCCTCTATACTTCTTCATGCTCTTCACTTAGGATATAGAATTCTCAAGGATCTCTTCATCAATCGAACTGCTGAATCATTTATAATCTTCAATGTTCTTCATTGATCTAATCAAAGATCAATTGGAACTTCTTCAATTCACATGCACTAAGTGATAGTGCATGATCTTCTTCAGCTCACTTCATCCACTTAGAAGTAGTGGATGGTTCATCTTCTAACTCCTCATGCATTGTCATAATAGTGCATGGACTTCTAATAATGTTGCGACTTTGCATCATCTTGATACAAATTCTTGGAACTTAAGAGCAGTTCAACAATCATCAGATGTAATGATGACGTTCCATCATCATCCATTCTTCAAGTGGTGTAACTTAGTATCATCTTGATACAAGTATTGAAACATTAAGATCAGTTCTACAATCGTCTGATATTCATAGAGAATGTTTCAACCACAACATCCTATGTCACTTAGTGAATCTCCTATGTGAAATGCCTCTAAGTACCATGGCCATTCTCCATCATCACCATCACCATCACATCCTTTGTCATTCACATCTTGACATTCCTTGACATCCATTCATTCCATGACAACATCATGCCTCATTGACAACAAATGCAACACAGTGCATTTCAATCTCCCCCTTTATATTTGTTGTCAATACACTTCTTCAGCACATATGAATGGGTCAATATGTGTGCCAATATTTTCTACCCCTTATTGGCAATCAAATTCCAAGGTGTGGTGTGGTTCTCTTCAAAAAAATCTCTTCCTCCCTTCGAATAGCATCTTCTTGAAAAGCACTAAGAGAGGGATGATGTCACATGTTCTTCATTAGTAAAGAACCTTTAGTAAATCATCTCTAAGTCTACTTGGGCTAACCCGGTGTAGAAAACAAGAGTGATGTAACCAAGGAACTCAATGCTATCCATCATTCATTGTACATGTGAGATCATTCTTCAGGGGTTTGAAATTTTTCAGATATAACAATGAATTTTCTAAATCCTGCACAACTCCACAAAACTCATTAGAAAGTTCAGGTGCAAAGATAAAGCTTCCCCTTTCATCCATTTGAATTCAATCAATACTCCCCCTTAATTTTCATGATGAATACAATTAAGAAACAAGGGATGAAAGTATGATTGGAATACCTTCACTTTTCTCAAGATGGTATTAATCTAAGAATCCCATCTTCATCAGATTGGCTCCCCCTCAAGGGGTGCACTCCATTCTGTCCAAACCATCCTCCAGTCGAGAATGATCATCATCTTCAATTCCCTGTAATGTTAGCACATGTAAATACAAGTGATTAGGGAATAAGATGGAACCTCCTTGGTTCATCAATGTGAACAACAAGGTTGAGAAGATTCTCTCAACCGAGATGTCCCATTTTCACCATTCTTCACACTTGCACATTTGATCTTCAATGATTTTTGTGCTGGTGTGGATCTCAACACCTCTTTAACTTCATTGTGTGTGACTCCTGTATTTCTAGGTGCCTTCTGAGCACTAGAGTCTCCTGGTGAAATCTTCATTCTTTTGAAGAATCCCTTCTGAGCTGGAATGAATATCATGCATTTATCACTAGTATGTCCAGCTTGATTGCACCTCACACACAGAACTTGATCTTCATGTGAAATCTTTTTCTTTCCTTTTGCCTTAGCAATTGCCAGAACATCATCTTTAGCTCTTTGTAGATCTTTGGAAAGTTGCAACTGATTTGTCCATATTACTAGTAAGTCACTTGGAAGTGTGGCCTCAGTTCTGGATATTCCACATGGTTCCTTCGATGCTTCCAAGCTACCTTTCTTAGGCAACTTGTTTTAAATCAATCCCTTCTGCTTCCTTTGGATTGATCGTCTGTTTGAGTCCAATCTGCCTCTATTGAATTTCATGGCTTCTTTACAAAGATCCATGATATGTCCTTTCTTTCCAAAGTAGAATCATTTCTTCTTGGTGGTCCTTCCAGATGCATCACCCTTCTTGGATTTAGACTCCAAGGTCTTCTCTTCCTTTTTCATAATCTTCTTGGGAGCATCTTACCTTTTCTTATGCTTGCTTCCCAAGGATTCTTTCTGAGCCAGGTTCTGTGATCTTTTCTTCTTTTTAGCTCTGGATACAGTTGGAGATTGACATGTATCTTTTTGACCACTTTTGCAATCATCCCAGATGTTGTCAAGTAATCCAAATCTATTTGCAGTAAACAGAAGTCTCTAGACCTGTGGATGCTGCTTCTTTTCCTCTGGCTTGCTCCCCCTTGGCATGGGCTTCCTTTGTGCTTTGACATTCAGTGGATTGTTCCAACAATCCTTTGCACAGTGCCCATACTTATTACAACACCAACACTAACCCACAAATCTTGACCTCTTCAGTCCTTCTGATTGTTGGGTACTTTTCTTGACTTGCTGTGTTGTTTCAGGAGAGCATTCTTTCTTCGCTGTCTTCATCCATACTTGTTTGGATTCATTCTTCCATCTTGCACTTTTAGTAGAAACACTTTTAGAAGCATGAGTACAAGATGGTATGGATGGTACCATCTTTTTAGAAGATGTTGCCCTTTCATTAGAGGATGTCTTTCTTTTAGAATCATCTTTCTCAAAGCATACTTGAGTAGCAACATTTCTACTTTCAGCTGACTGGGAGGATTCAGCTTTGGGTGATTGCAGATTTTTCAATATCATCTCTAGTTCAAAGCATTTCATTTTGAGGGAGTTCTTCTCATCCTCAATAGTTCTTAGACTTCCTTCCCAATTTTCTTTCTGCTGTTCTAACTGGTCTTCATGCACCTTCTTCAATTCTAGCAATGAATTGTCAAGATCCTTCACCATTTGGACTTTGTCTTCGAGTTGAGCATCTCTGACATTCATTGACACTCTGTGCAATTTTTCCAGTGCATGGAAAACTTCTTTGACCATTATCATAAATAATTCTTTCTCAGAAAGGCTTCTTTGCAATTCTTCAGTAGTGTCTTCATATCTTTCATTGCAAAGTGAAACGGTTTCATCTTTAGCCTTCACCAGCTTTCTGAGAGTGTTGGTTATGCCAACCCTTTTAGCCAACTGATCTTCCATTGTATTGGATTCTTCTTCTAGCTGTAATTTTTCTTCTTGAAGATCAAGGATGCCTGTAGCTATACACATTTCCACTTCCTTGGGGACTGTCTTCTGAAGATATTAGATTGCACTTTGAAGATCTTTCATTGTTCCAACTTCATCACAACTAGGACAGGCTTTCTTCATCTTCTTGTCTTGTTTCTTCTTTCTATTTTTCTGAGTCTTGGCAGATATCTCCATTTGAGGTTGTTCTTTCATTTCCTAAAATCTGCACTCCATATAGACTCTATTGGATCTTTTAGAGGCAACCTTCCCTCTGATACCAATTGAAGTGCCCAGATCAGTGTGAATCACTGAGAGGGGGAGGGGGTGAATCAGTGATCCTTTAAAACTTGTTACTAATTTATTCTTTATCAATTAAACCTCTATGGCTGGTTAAAGCCTCGATCCACTCTTCTTGTATCTCTCACCTTTCCTCGAATGATGCAGTAAATGTAAAGGCACTGGACACAAGGATTTACAAGGTTCGGCACAATAGGCCTACGCCCTTGCCATATTGGTTATACGCCCCAACATGGTTTCTCCCATTATAATCTGTTAGTACTACAATGTTCGATACAGCATCCCACTGTATCTCTCCTGAGTCCCACAGGAGGGTCTTTATACTGTGTCTCACAGTGTCACCAGAGTCCCACTGGCCTGCTCCAGAATCCCACTGAAGACTTCCTCCACCCTGAGTCTCACAGGGGGCTTCTCCTGGCTCCTCGAGTCACACGAGTAGCTCTTCTTCTTGTTCAGCTCTTCAAGTATCCTCAGCAGCCTGGGATAAAGGCTGTTGGCCTTGCTCTATACCTCTGATCACTTGAGTTGATCAGGTCTTCTCGACTTTCTCAGGATTTATCTCCTTCTTCTCTGGATGACCTGGCCTCTCTCTTCAAGAGTCTTCAACAGCCTCTGATAAGGTCTTTTGGTCTTGCTCAGCACTTCTGATCACTTCTGTTGATCAGGCTCTTCTCAATTACTGAAAACACAGACAACTGATATCTCTAACTTCAGTCTGGCTTCAGTCTGACTTCACATCAACTTCATGCACTGAGTGCATGGCATCTCTGCACCCTCATGCACTGACTGCATGAACTTCTCAATTTCTTCAAGATCCTCTGGTCTTGGTCAACTCAAATGCACACTCACTGATTTGAACTTTGATTACGTGCGCACGTGCATGCATGCATGCATGCACTTCCCCTTTCCTCTTCTTGGTGCAGTAGACCCACAAAGGGTGTAACACTTTAAGCACACACCAACTTCTCAAACTTCAAACACTTTATTCAATTTGTCTACACACTTAGATTGTGTGTTCTACAATAGTGTGAGAGTCCTCTTCTCTTTCTTCTTAGTGTGTACACTTTAGTTTGCACACACACTATGGTTCGGCCTTGTTGTCTTTTTGCACACACTTGTTTCACTTTTCACACACTTGAGACTTGTCCTATTCTCCTCCTTGCGCACACCCAAGGCTACGACCAACTCATTTAGTCTTAGTTCATTTAAGTGTAAGTCTCGGCCTTCACTTGAATTGCACACACACACAAAAGTGTGATGGTCTTCACTCTTCAAGAATCCACACACATAAAGTGTTCTTTAATTTGTTCTTCAATATGTGCACCCACATAAGGTCTACGAACTTCTTTTGTTAAGCACACACGGCCTCGGGACTTCACTTCCTCTTCGAGGCGCGCAAGGTGTGAGTTCACCTTGGGTGTAGCTGGCCGCGCAAGTTCTTGGAGAACAAGGCACGCAAGTGCCTACCGCGCAGGGTGTGGCTACTCCTTGGGCGGGCAAGGCCTCGGGTGCAAGCGGCCGGGCAAAGGTTCTATCGCGCAAGCTCCTCAAAGGTGCAAGGCACCTCGGCCACGCAAGCCTCAACAAACCACGAGAGTGCGCAAGTGATGCGGCTACCTCTGGTCTTCCTGCCGCGCAAAGGGAAGGCGCGCAGGGGACTCAGCCTTCTTGTCGCGCAAAAGAGTTTCGCGCAAGGAACTCAGCCGCGCAAGTGAGTTTCGCGGCAGCTTCTTCCTTCGCGAGGCAGAGCGTTGCTCCTCATGGGACTCAGATTTTCAACAAAGTTTCAGAAAACTCAATGAGAGCCTCAAGCTCTCCTTATATAGGCAGAGGGATGCCTCTGTCCATCCGCGTGATAAATCTCGAATCACCGAAGATTTCGGATCTTCAAGATTTTCTTCCAAATCTTGTTTTCCTTCGCTGTTTCATGCGGCTTTATCTTCCTCTTTCTTTCCTCCTCGTGCATGCGACTTAGAACGCATGCACGGCCTCTGTTTTGGCCATCCCATGCAAAACACGAATTCTTCAACGCCTCGCACCTTCGGTTTTCTTCGGCTTCGACCGAAATATTCCTCTCGTTGCATGCAAACTCATTTTCGTGCATGGATGGGTTCAGAAGGGCCAGACGAGCTCCATGGTGCCTTTATCTTCGACAATGGTGGTTGGGAGCTTCAAAACCATCCTCGGGGAGGCTCTGGTTCAGCGGCGACAAGCGGGTGGCTTCCGGGAGGCCTCGGACGAGCTCGAGGATGAAGACGAGCTCTCAGCCGTCGGATGCGATGCTTAATGATTCTCAACAGCCAGGATCATAACATCTCGGTGCCAGATGAGATAAGCGGTCCAGATCGGCGCGAGATGGAACGGACGGCCGCGATTAGATCCCTGATGAATTTTTGCCATCCCACATCGAATCCTCCCGTGGAATTTCCACGCCTTATCAAAGATCGGCCACCAGTCTCAGCTTAATTGTCTCTCTTCTCCCCTACCGGTGCCGCCCCGCACCGGGTTCGTTCTGCTTGTCGCGCTTTGCGCCCACTCTTTCCCCTTGGGCGCGCGCTATGCGCCCTCTATGCACACTCTCAGGGGTGCGCTCCTACGCCCCTGCCGCGCTCCTTCGGGCGTGCCCCAGGCGCCCATGCGGTGTCTTGGGTGCGCCCTGCCGCCCTGGCTTGCCCCACGGGGTTCCCCCATGGGCGTGGTGCCCTAGCGCCCATGCCTTGGGGTTTGACCCCTCAAGGTGCCTTGGCTGGCCATATTTTTTGGCAAAGGCATGAATAAGGACTTTGTCAAATACAAAGTTCTCCTATGAGTATAAGCCAAATTCCAAGCCCTTCAAGCCTTCTTCCTCACTTTGTTCATTTGAGAATTCCTATATACTTCTTCATGCTCTTCACTTAGTATATGGAATTCTCAAGGATCACTTCATCAATCAAACTCCTGAATCATTTATAATCGTCAATGTTCTTCATTGATCTAATCAGAGATCAATTGGAACTTCTTCAATTCAAATGCACTAAGTGATAGTGCATGGACTTCTTCATCTCACTTCATCCACTTAGAAGTAGTGGATGGTTCATCTTCTAACTCCTCGTGCATTGTCATAACAGTGCATGGACTTCTAATCATGTTGTGACTTTGCATCATCTTGATACAAATTCTTGGAACTTAAGAGCAGTTCAACAATCATCAGATGTAATGATGATCTTCCATCATCATCCATTCTTCAAGTGGTGTAACTTAGTATCATCTTGATACAAGTATTGAAACATTAAGATCAGTTCTACAATCGTCTGATATTCATAGAGAATGTTTCAACCACAACATCCTATGTCACTTAGTGAATCTCCTAACTGACATGCCTCTAAGTACCATGTCCATTCTCCTTCATCACCATCACCATCACATCCTTTGTCATTCACATCTTGACATTCCTTGACATCCATTCATTCCATGACAACATCATGCCTCATTGACAACAAATGCAACACAGTGCATTTCAGAAGGTATATGTCGAATCGTACCGGTAACCATGAAAAGTGATTGAAATATTTTTTTAAAGAAGATGATATGCGCATAATGAAGGGATAAAGAGAAAATGAAATGATCTCATGACTGATATAAGGACAAAGTGATATCATGGTTTGAGTATATAGAAATTTTGGGATTTTGGTATGTGTAAAGAGTTAACTTTTGAAATCATTCATGTTTTCACTAAGGATCTATGGTAATTCATGATTCAAGAGAATACATTATTAAGGTATTCACATGTTTGTAATGTGTCCAACAAGATATATCTTATGATATTTCGGAATAAATGATGGTATTCACGTGCTTGTTATATAACCATTCTAGTAATTGTTCTCTTTATACTATGAGTTTGGAAAGAAGTATTTTGGATAAGTCTTAAGGTTGGACTGGATTATGTTGGGAATCAGATAGTATTGTTTAAGGCTAGAAACATTTTCAATATTATTTCTTTAATGTTGTGATAGTGTAGTTTTAGAAAAAGGACAACCCGTAGGATGAGAGACAACCCATCGCGTCAGACAAGATTGCGGGAATCGAACCCACAACTGAAGTGTGACATGCCTTTATCTCCTACCACTGGCCTACATGAAGTCCCTAGTTAGTAGAAACTAGTTTTATTTTATTAAGTAGAATGATAGATGAAGTATAAGTCCATTTTTGGAGTCATATACGATTAAACACACCATAGATGTACTTATGTATATTTGATAACTTTTTCTAACCTTTTGTTTGAAATAGATGGAATGACCCATAATTCAATCACATGATCTTCTAACACTTCCCAAATAACAAATTCAACTTCATTTCATTAAGAGATGAAGTGGAAATTGTTCAAGGCATGAACAATAGTGAGATTGTACCAAAATCATGTAAGTATTTATTTTAAATCATCCACTTTAGGGAAATGATCTAGAAAACCAAAAAATCCTAGTTCCCTCATATCTGATGAATCAGATGGTACATTAGATCATCACCAATTTATGGCTTTGTGATTGTTGGATTTTTCTTAGCCATGTCCTCTACCACTTGTCATCAGAACATGATGGTTAGATTTTTCTTCCATATCCATATTTCCACCTATGTTCTCCTATATGGAAACCCAGTGATGAGTTAATTTGGGTAACCATTATGTTTCTTACTATACTTTTTAAAATTAATTTTTAGTATTCCTTTTTACAATGTGGGTTTCCATGAAAGAAACATTCAAGTAGTAAACCATTTATAACCCCGACAAATTTCAAGGGCAAAATTTATTTTAAGGGGGGTAGAATGTTACAACCTGAGATTCTATGAGAATTATTCTTTTTTAATTTCATTGATGTCTTGTGTTGTACGCTACACCAAATTAGCTTGTCCTATAGGCAACATCGTATTAGCTTTCAGTATACGCAACACTATTCTTGGCTCATGTTCCACACAATTTCAAGTTCGCAACATTAAGCATAGATATTTTTTAATGTATAAATGAAATAAGTTTTGAACTATGGTATACGCAACACCAAATAGAGCTTACACTATACGCATCCCTGACTTGTCTTGCATTACATGCAATCATGACCTTTCTCGATAGCGTGTGTAGTACGCAATACTGGATTTCACTAAACAACGACATATTGTAATAATATTATTATGGACTAGCCGTTATGAATATTATTGACTACATTTTGAATTTTATAACATTATTATTCATCTTACACATTTTCTAGAACATGGTTTGAGAGCAAACTAAATTTTTCGGGTAAAATAAGTATTTTTCAAAAAATGCAGTATTGCCGCCTTTTGATGGCACACCCACTTTAAATCTAGTTTTTGAAATCTTTATAAGATAAATTTGAAAAAATAAAATTATTATTTGGAATTAGGATATAAAAATTTACTTTGGATAAATTTTTCATATTATTCTAATAACTTTCATATTTTAATGAATAGTAAAAACACGCTATATTTTAATTAAAAACAACTTTCTTCATGATAAAAATTTATATGGTTAAATTATAATATTTAATGGTTTTAAAGTATAAATAGAATATATTTTTACCATTAAATATAATTTATATCATTATCATTTATTTTTTATTGAATTCATAGGTAAAATCATTTCAATTCTTGCAATGTTTAAACTTTTAAAACTCATTTTCTTAAAAAAGGGATTAATTTTAAATTAATTTCTATAAATTCTGTGATTTGAATTAGGAAAATGGATTTCATATTTGGAATCATTAGGTCTAAATTTTGTTAATAGGATAATTTTTATTTTTCGGCACTATGAATAGTAACTACGGTAAATTTTATTTACCGTAGTTAAAGGTAAATCGAGTAATTATGGGTAAATATAATATTATAAAATTACCCTAACACTTGTACTAATATAATTGGATGATTATATTTCGTCCTAAGGCATATTGGGGTCAAAATTGAATCCATTTGAACCCACTTGGATGTGATTAAGACCTTTAATTTATTTTATTTTAAAGAAAGTAAAATATGTCTCACTCAAACTTTATTAATTAATGTATTATTAATTAAAGGTTATACAGAATATAAATTCTATTATAAATACTCTTTTGTAAGATAATTTTTTTTTATTTTTTATTGTAATTTATTTGTAATTTTTAAGAGATATTTAATTACCTTAATAGCGTATACATTAATGATGCAGAAATTATTTATTTAGTTAAAAATCAATAATATAGTTTTTATTAAAATAATAATACACATTAAAAGGCCCAAAAAACGGACAAAAATTATTGGCCATATATATCTAATCCATAACCATCCAATGGTTGAATTTTTGACCATTTAGAGCATTATAAAAGCGATTATGACACTTGTATTATTTTATTTTAAATGATGTCAAAGATGACACCTTTATAATTTAATAAATATAAAAATTTAAATGTTGTGGTTTTATGATGATAAATTCGAGTAAAAATATTTTTATAAAAGGCATTATATTTATATTCATCATAGGATTTTTTCTTTAATATTTATGCAAGAAATATGTATATTAAATAATTATACAAAAATGTTTTAGCACTTATTTTTTAAGAGATATACCAAATAAATGGTTTTATAAATATTAAAATAAATATTATATGAACTAATTAATGTCCTTCAAAAAATATCTAGATGAATATTACATGTTATAAATCTACTAAACATCTTGGTTCGAATATATCCTCTGTGTGGATTTTATTTAAATTCAAATAAATGAATTGTGTCAAAATTAACACTATTGTTATTTTATAAAAATAACAGATTATAAAATTGATTAAATATCACAAAAAATATTTAAAAATTGTTAATTGAAGTTTATATGTCCAAACATGTCATAATGTATCCGATTATGGAAAATTCACAACAAATAAGTAATTATTTATAATGATTTAAAATTTAGAATATTAAAACCAAAAATAAAATTAAATAGATTAAATAAGGATAAATCAAGTTGATAATGTTAAAAATAAATTCCCACCATGTCTAAATTTTATTGGTTGATTAGATTACAACCCTATATCATCTAATACATGAATTTGAGTAATTTTGTATGTTTTTATGTGGGGTTTGAATTTATTATAAGTTAATATTTTATAAATTTCCAAAGGTGCCCCTCTCATCCCTTATAAAAGGGAACCTCCTACCTCTCCACTTCACAACACAGTGAGCTTTCATGCACATCCAACCCCTACTCATTTCTCTTATCCAATTCACTAGAAAAATTTTGGAGGTTCTGGTCTTCTCAAAAGACCAACTCTAATCCCTTAAGAGGAATCTTAAAGGAGGTTTGTTGAAGAAGTGGAGGTTCAGATACATACGAAGCATATCGGACAGAAGGCAAGGGATAACTTTTCCGATCTCGTTTTTATCTGAGATTGTTTATTAATAATTACTTACTAGGGTTGTATTTATCATCCATTTCCCTATTTTCTAAAAATGGTTTCATGTATGTTTAAAGTCCTTTTTACCCATTTTTTACTTTTACAACATATGTAAGGAATCTTTCTTTTGTTTACCATATGAGGTACTTTTTGACTTTTCTGACAAAAGTACGAGGAGAATGTTTTTTTTACATATATGGCATGAATGGATTTTTACGGTTTCATAACGCCTAATTTTCATGAATCCTTTTATTCAATATTTCATGATTATTTTCAAAAAAATCCTTTCCTTTTGAAATTGCATGTCATTTTGTGAAAAGAAAATGATTTTGAAGAAGAAAGGATATTTTCCTCAAGAACTCATTTCAAGTGTTTTGTCAAAATAATTTTCCATCTAAGATGACATTATTTCATATATTTATGTTTCAAGTATAATTTCTCTATGATTTACATTGTTTCAATTTTCTTATGATGAAGTGATATCCATTTGTTTTATATGTATTATGTTATGATGGGATGGTGTTTATGAAACCCCTTTTATTTGTTGGGTTATGATGAATGATTTATGTTTATATTGTGTCACAAGTAATAATGATTTCATTATGTGATGAGTGGGACCTATATCTCCCTCCAATGCATTGGATAAAGATTTATATCTCATGATATAGAAATGGATGGAATGTCATGTTAATCTGGTTCAGTGATGCAGGGCTGGAACGAGGAGTGAACTCGGTTCAGTAAGGTACTTTGTCCACTAAGATGGTCTTGGAAGTAATTCCATGGATACTATGGAAATCATATCATGTGATTAATGTTTTTCCACAATTACATTTTTTATTCCCCTGCTATTTTATCATGATTGATGTTACATTATGACCTATGCCTTAAGTACTGCCATGTTTTATGTCATTACTCAAGATTTTGATGTTTAAACATTATGTTCATGTTTTTAATTTCAAATATATATAGTTTGTTTTATTTTCTCCATGCTTACCCTTAATGAGAATTTGAGCTCACCCTTTATATGTTTTCTTTTCCCCAGGATATAAAGAAAGGTTTTAGGTATGAAAACAAAAGGGGAAGATCTTTATGGGATATGTTGAAGATCTTTCACCATGATTAGATGATTATGTTCCGAGTTTCCAAATACACTAAACTATTATGGTCCTTGAGTGTTGGTTTTTGTTATGTGTTATGTATATCGTAAAATTAATGTAATGTCCATGTAAGTAAAGCTTTGGGTCATTATAGGCTCAATATAGATCATTCCACAAATAAATAATCATGTATCATAAATAACCAAAATAATAATATATTAACCTGAAATTTTATCTTAGAACAATCATCTTAAATCCACTAAATGAAATATAATTCTTCCAAAATAATCCTTCAACTTAAACCTATGGGTCACATATATCTCAACCCAATAAAATGTCTCCCAAAATATCATTCATCATGTAATGGACCGGACCCCTTCGGTCCATTCCGTTGTTGAAATCGATGTGGTCAACACGGCGCGCGTAACAATGATAATTATTAATGATAAAAACGAAGAAGAATTTATAAAAAAATTAAAAGATGATTTGTCAGTTTATTATATTAAATAATAAAGATGGTGATATAAAGTGCGTTATTAATTAAATTTAATGGGGTTTTAATCCTAAATAAGAATTTAAAAAAATAAGGCGTTTAGTTTAATATTAATTGAGAAATTGTTGGAATTAAATTAGAATAATAATAATAGGTGTTGTGTTATTAATATTATTCATAATATTAATGAGAAATTAATAAAATGAGTTATGATATTTATTGCAAACAAATAAATGAAGATGCACAATGGAAGCATGGTGGTGCGTTAATAAAATTAAAGGTGAGTTCGTTATTATTATTATGTTAAATAATAATAATAATGGTGGTGTAAAAATATGTTGGGATTATTAAATTGAATGACTTTAATTTAATAAAAGTGGTTTCAATTTAATCAGTGTGAAATAAATAGAATTAAAATAATTAAATTGATGGATGTTACACGACATTGATGTGGCATGGTTGGATTCAGATATCCAACGCGGTGGTTTAATGTAGTCAATGCGATGAGCATAAATATTATTGTTATTAAAAATAATAATGGTGATGAGTTAATAAAATAAGTTGATGAATTGTTGTTATTATTGAAAAACAATAAATAACAATGATGACGTAAAACTATATGTGAGAGGTTAATAAAATTAAATGTATTAAAAAGGGGTTGAATATGTAAGTTATATTAATTTTTGTTCTGACATTTAATTCAATTAAATGAAATGGTTTTGAGTCGCATGGAATGATTTTAGTTAATATGAGAATAATTATAGTAATCTAATTTCATGGGATTAAATTAGAACATTAATGATGGGTGTTATGATTTTTATTAATAATAACATTAAAGGAGATTGGAGAGAGAAAGAGTTAAAGGAAATAAAGATTTAAAAATTAATGCAATAAAACAAATAAGTTAAATTAAAAAGGAAATCAATAAGGGGTGGGGCGTGGTTGACATGGAGCCAAGGAGGCTCCACTTTTGTGGTGGTGTGGGATTGAGGTGGTTCTTTTGTAAGTCATTATTATTATATATTATATTAATGATTATAAGGTATTAATGGGAATAAAATTAAAAGAGAAATAAATGTAAAAGGAGGGAGTGTATGTTTCCAACGTGAAAGAGACCAAATCACGTTTGATTTGGAGTTATAAAAATAAATAAATATGTAATTATAATAATAATAAAATAATAATAATATTATTTTGGGTGATCAAAACATAAAAAGTCTATAACTTCTTCATATGGTGTCGGAATGACGAACCGTCAGCGGTAGTGTAATCCTGTAATTAAGACGGTCATTTTAAGACCAGTGATGGATACCTTTTTATGAGTTATGTCTCGGGTCAACGAAACACACATATTAATAAAATTAACATCTTTTTTTAAAACGCGTGGAAATCGCGTGACGTGTCGTGTGTTGACCAGTCAAACACGTAACGGGTGTACAGTCACACCGTGTATTCATCAATACACGCTGCATACTGTTTTACCTATTCGTTGGCTATATAAGAAAGGGTCGCGGATTATTTCCAGAAGAATCACTTCTTCTCCGCACGACGACACTCTTGGATGATCAAGAAGTCTTCCTCCTCTAACTTCTTTGTCTGAGCTCCGAATTACAATCCGTCAGCGGCCACAGGATCGTAGCGACGAGACGAAGCTTCTAAGCCCGGACTTTTCACCTTTCCTTCCAGCCTTCCTTCTCCAGCTTCCATCCTAGGAGTCGTTTGTCAGGTTTGGCGAAGGCGGAGGACACCGAAGGACGTCGTCGGAAGTGGCGTGATCGGGACCTTTTGAGGTAGGGATCTCACCTTTGTCTCTCTAATTTGTGTATCATGTGTGGCGGGTATCCTTTTGTTCTCATGAGAAATGGTTGAACCTTTAAATAAAGATAATAACTGGTTAAAGAATGGGGTTGGGAAGTTAGTGATTGTTGTTACCTTACATTTTATATCCTGTGATATTATATTTGTGAATTGAATGAGCTTCTACCTACTAAAAATCACAGTCGTTGGGGGCCTTTGCTTACGCAATTAAATGTTTCCCTCTCCTTCTGTATTTTCTTAAGGATGGAAACTTCATGAAATGTGGAAATTGGTTAATCACGTAAAGTTGACTTTTTAAATGAAAATCTAGAACCCTTGTGTGATCACCCCGGTTGAACCAAAATGGAATAATGAACATGTGGGTGTTGGCTTGGTTACGTGGCATGTGTTGGGGGTGTTTTGTGGGCTGTTGTGGTTTGGGTGAGTAGCGGGGCTGCGACGTTTGGGTGGTGATCTTATTGGAATGGTTGATGGTGGAAACGTGGAGGTGTGAAATGTTTTGTAAATGATGGGGTTGACATGGGAAGTGGTTGGTTGTGGAAAATGCCTTTATTTATGAAATGTGTTTTGATTATGAAAAGTGTTTTGAAGTAAAAAGGTGGTTTCAAATGCGGAAATGTTTTGTGTGTGGAAAGGGTTTTATGTGTGGAACATTGAAATAAATGAATGATGGAATGTTGTATGGTTGTGATAATCTTTTGTAAATGAAATAGCATGTGGTCGCTTGCGTTTTACCTAACCTTGGTTGTGGATGGCAGGGATATGTTTTTGAAAGGTTTTGTCTGGATGATAGTTTCCCAGTAGTAATAATTTGTTAATCCATTGCATGAAACATGAAAACCTAAATGGGGTTGGAGGATGATTGTTTGGTTGTTGATGCATGCTTCGTGGTAGCAGTGCTGAGGAACATGCTCAGTTTCTCTTTTTAAGAAGCCATAGGTTGGGCTGTGTGTTTGGTATATGTATATATATAATTGTTTCTTTGTGTTTTGTCGCACCACACCCATGTCAAGCACCTAGTGCCGAACACTCCCATTTTATGGGAGAGGGTGTTCCCCCTTAGTTACTAGCTCCTTCCTGCTCCTTCTTCCATAGGCTATGATGGCTTGAGGTGACCTTACACCCAAGACTCTTCGGGTAGGTCTCAGAGGTTGTGATGGCTTGAGGTGACCTTACACCCAAGACTCTTCGGGTAGGTCTCGGAGGCTGTGATGGCTTGAGGCGACCTTTAGCCCAAGACTCTTCGGGCACGCTTACCGTTCCCAAGAACCTTCGGGATGAGGCCCAAGTGTCTGCGGGCGAGTTAGTGGTTTTGGCCCAGGTGTGTGCGGGTGAGATGCGTGGTTGTGAGGCCCAGGTGTGTGCAGGTGGGATGCGTGGTTTGGCCCAGGTGTGTGCGGGCGGGAAGAGTGTGGTAGCGTTAGGACGTTTGCCATTAGGAAGAGCAGCATCTAATTAAGTGGGAAATGGTGCGGGGTACCCAATACTTTTGTTCTATATATATACTAAACTTGTTTGTGTTACTTGGTGAGTGTGACCAGTGAGGCTGGGTGGATAGTTTTTCCTTGTTAGTTTCTGGTTCTTCTGTTTTCTCACGGGACCTTAGGGTGTCTCCCCACTTGTGCACGAGAGCTTTAGGTTTCCCTACTGAGTATACTTGTATGCTCACCCTACGTTTACTTTCAGGTTTCTAGGAGGACTACCACGGCCGTGTGGGACCCTACTAGTCGGGCAGTTTGCGTTGTTGCAGTTGTTGTTCTCTTGTTTTCTTTGGCATTGTACTTTTGAGCTTCCTTGTACTTGTACCTTGTTATAAAAATTGTTTAAACATGTATGTGGACTTGGTTTGGGTTTATTTATATACACTTGTTCTTTTCCCATTTTTGTGGTTGACTTGTCCTATTTCCCGATCCAAAATAATAAAAAGGGTAATGCCTCCCATATTTGTGAAAACTCATACCCTTGGTGCTAGTCGCCAACCCGGGGCCTACTGGAGGCGGGACTCGGGGGTCATTATCTTCCTTTCACCATTGCCAGCTCAGGAGGGGCATCTTTGGTGGGAGGGGGTCGTGACAGAATGGAATCAGAGACTGATGGTTGAGAGATAGGATAGAGTCTGGAGTTAGGCACAGTGAGGATTGCATGGGATGGTAGGGCAACAGTGTTCGTTAATCTTGGTGCGTGACATAGGCCAGGAAAGACCGGCTAGGACACGGGATTTTAGGGCCCCCCGTGATCCGATGCAAGGACTCTGAGCCTACCGAACGACCAAGTGAGACTATATTGATTGCAGGGTAGAGACCCTAGGGAAGGTACATGCATCATCATGTCTATGTTTTACTTGATTTGGGTGTTCTGGAAAAGAAATTGAAATAAAATGATAATTAAAACTTTGAGTTTTTCCTTACTACTTGGGCTTAGGCGATCCTTGTTTACCATACATCTATGGCACTTGGAAGTTAACAGAAATGCAGAGGAGTGGGACGCGGACAATTTCAGGCAACAGAAGTGGCAACCCCAGCAAGTCGAAAGATCGAGAGAGATGTTTCATGTTTTACTTAAATGCTCTCGTTTATGTTTTGTTTAAATCCAGGAGCATCACACTCAATTGTTGAAACTCATTCTCACCCATGCTTTGGGCCTTGACCTTGTTTTTCATGAGTCTATAATGCTATGTTGTTTCCCGCTTTTCTTTAAATGTACGTGAAGAGTCCTATCATGTGGGGAGGGGAAGACCTAATCCCTAATCGAGACGCATTAATGTGGATGCGATTTAACCCGTGCAGGCGAGTCAGTGCCGCCTAAAGCGGATAATATCTCAACATGGGAGATGGAATTCCTCAAGCCATGTGTCCAGGCAGTGTGTGGGTTGTACGTTGTTGGGTGCAGTGTAAGTTGGAAAAAAAACCTAATATATGGGAAAGGAAAAACCTGATCCTTAATCAAGACGCATTAATGAGGATGCGATTAAACCCGTGCAGGCGAGTCAGTGCCGCCTAAATCGGATAGTATCTTGACATAGGAGAGGGAATTCCTAACTCATAGAGTTGTCGGTTGTTTCTTGTTATGACAAGAGCCCTAAGAGATATCTTGCGGAGTGGTTGTTTGGATCCTTTCTTTTTCTTGGTTTGTTTTTAATTCTCGAGGATGAGAATGTTTTAAGAGGTATCTGATGTAATGGACCGGACCCCTCCGGTCCATTCCTTTGTTGAAATCGATGTGGTCAACACGGCGCGCATAACAATGATAATTATTAATGATAAAAACGAAGAAGAATTTATAAAAAAATTAAAAGATGATTTGTCAGTTTATTATATTAAATAATAAAGATGGTGATATAAAGTGCGTGATTAATTAAATTAAAAGGGGTTTTAATCCTAAATAAGAATTTAAATAAATAAGGCGTTTAGTTTAATATTAATTGATAAATTGTTGGAATTAAATTAGAATAATAATAATAGGTGTTGTGTTATTAATATTATTCATAATATTAATGAGAAATTAATAAAATTAGTTATGATATTTATTGCAAACAAATAAATGAAGATGCACAATGGAAGCATGGTTGTGCGTTAATAAAATTAAAGGTGAGTTTGTTATTATTATTATGTTAAATAATAATAATAATGGTGGTGTAAAAATATGTTGGGTTTATTAAATTGAATGACCTTAATTTAATAAAAGTGGTTTCAATTTAATCAGTGTGAAATAAATAGAATTAAAATAATTAAATTGATGGATGTTACACGACATTGATGTGGCATGGTTGGATTCAGATATCCAACGCGGTGGTTTAATGTAGTCAATGCGATGAGCATAAATATTATTGTTATTAAAAATAAAAATGGTGATGAGTTAATAAAATAAGTTGATGAATTTTTGTTATTATTGAAAAACAATAAATAACAATGATGACGTAAAACTATATGTGAGAGGTTAATAAAATTAAATGTATTAAAAAGGGGTTGAATATGTAAGTTATATTAATTTTTGTTTTGACATTTAATTCAATTAAATGAAATGGTTTTGAGTCGCATGGAATGATTTTAGTTAAATATGAGAATAATTATAGTAATATAATTTCATGGGATTAAATTAGAACATTAATGATGGGTGTTATTATTTTTATTAATAATAACATTAAAGGATATTGCAGAGAGAAAGAGTTAAAGGAAATAATGATTTAAAAATTAATGCAATAAAACAAATAAGTTAAATTAAAAAGGAAATCAATAAGGGGTGGGGCGTGGTTGACATGGAGCCAAGGAGGCGCCACTTTTGTGGTGGCGTGGGATTGAGTAGGTTCTTTTGTAAGTCATTATTATTATATATTATAATAATGATTATAAGGTATTAATGGGAATAAAATTATAAGAGAAATAAATGTAAAAGGAGGGAGTGTTTGTTTCCAAAGTGAAAGAGACCAAATCACGTTTGATTTGGAGTTATAAAAATAAATAAATAAGTAATTATAATAATAATAAAATAATAATATTATTATTTTGGTGATCAAAACTTAAAAAGTCTATAACTTCTTCATATGGTGTCGGAAAGACGAACCGTCAACGGCAGTGTAATCCTGTAATTAAGACGGTCATTTTAAGACCAGTGATGGATACCTTTTTATGAGTTATGTCTCGGGTCAATGAAACACACATATTAATAAAATTAACGTCTTTTTTTGAAACGCGTGGAAATCGCGTGACGTGTCGTGTGTCGACCAGTCAAACACGTAACAGGTGTACAGTCACACCGTGTATTCATCAATACACGCTGCATACTGTTTTACCTATTCGTTGGCTATATAAGAAAGGGTCGCGGATTATTTCCAGACAAATCGCTTCTTCTCCGCACGACGACACTCTTGGATGATCAAGAAGTCTTCCTCCTCTAACTTCTCTGTTCGAGCTCCGAATTACGATTTGTCGGCGGCCACAGGATCATAGCGACGAGACGAAGCTTCTATGCCCGGACTTGTCACCTTTCCTTCCGGAATTCCTTCTCCAGCTTCCATCCTAGGAGGCGTTTGTCGGGTTTGGCGAAGGCGGAGGACACCGAAGGACGTCGTCGGAAGCGGCGTGATCAGGACCTTTTGAGGTAGGGATCTCACCTTTCTCTCTCTAATTTGTGTATCATGTGTGGCGGGTATCCTTTTGTTCTCATGAGAAATGGTTGAACCTTTAAATAAAGATAATAACTTGTTAAAGAATGGGGTTGGGATGTTAGTGATTGTTGTTACCTTACTTTTTATATCCTGTGATATTATATTTGTGAATTGAATGAGCTTCTACCTACTGAAAATCACAGTCGTTGGGGGCCATTGCTTACGCAATTAAATGTTGCCCTGTCCTTCTGTATTTCCTTATGGATGGAAACGTCATGAAATGTGGAAATTGGTTAATCACGTAAAGTTGACTTTTTAAATGAAAATCTAGAACCCTTGTGTGATCACCCCGGTTGAACCAAAATGGAATAATGAACATGTGGGTGTTGGCTTGGTTACGTGGCATGTGTTGGGGGTGTTTTGTGGGCTGTTGTGGTTTGGGTGAGTAGCGGGGCTATGACGTTTGGGTGGTGATCTTATTGGAATGGTTGATGGTGGAAACGTGGAGGTGTGAGATTTTTTGTAAACGATGGGGTTGAAATGGGAAGTGGTTGGTTGTGGAAAATGCCTTTATTTATGAAAAGTGTTTTGATTATGAAAACTGTTTTGAAGTAAAAAGGTGTTTTAAAATGCAAAAATGTTTTGTGTGTGGAAAGGGTTTTATGTATGGAACTTTGAAATAAATGAATGATGGAATGTTGTATGGTTGTGATAATCTTTTGTAAATGAAATGGCATGTGGTTGCTTGCGTTTTACCTAACCTTGGTTGTGGATGACAGGGATATGTTTGTGAAAGGTTTTGTCTGGATGATAGTTGCCCAGTAGTAATAATTTGTTAATCCATTGCATGAAACATGAAAACCTAAATGGGGTTGGGGGATGATTGTTTGGTTGTTGATGCATGCTTCGTGGTAGCAGTGCCGAGGCACATGCTCAGTTTCTCTTTTTAAGAAGCCATAGGTTGGGCTGTGTGTTTGGTATATGTATATATATAATTGTATCTTTGTGTTTTGTCGCACCACACCCATGTCAAGCACCTAGTTCCGAACACTCCCATTTTATGGGAGAGGGTGTTCCCCCTTAGTTACTAGCTCCTTCCTGCTCCTTCTTCCATAGGCTATGATGGCTTGAGGTGACCTTACACCCAAGACTCTTCGGGTAGCTCTCGGAGGCTGTGATGGCTTGAGGTGACCTTACACCCAAGACTCTTCGGGTAGGTCTCGGAGGCTGTGATGGCTTGAGGCGACCTTTATCCCAAGACTCCTCGGGCAGGCTTACCGTTCCCAAGAACCTTCGGGATGAGGCCCAGGTGTCAGCGGGCGAGTTAGTGGTTGTGGCCCAAGTGTGTGCGGGTGAGATGCGTGGTTGTGAGGCCCAGGTGTGTGCAGGCGGGATGCATGGTTTGGCCCAGGTGTGTGCGGGCGGGAAGAGTGTGGTAGCATCAGGACGTTTGCCGTTAGGAAGAGCAGCATCTAATTAAGTGGCAAATGGTGCGGGGTACCCAATACTTTTGTTCTATATATATACTAAACTTGTTTGTGTTACTTGGTGAGTGTGACCAGTGAGGCTGGGTGGATAGTTTTTCCTTGTTAGTTTCTGGTTCTTCTGTTTTCTCACGGGACCTTAGGGTGTCTCCCCACTTGTGCATGAGAGCTTTAGGTTTCCCTACTGAGTATACTTGTATGCTCACCCTACGTTTACTTTCAGGTTTCCAGGAGGACTACCAGGGCCGTGCGGGACCCTACTAGTCGGGAAGTTGGAGTTGTTGCAGTTGTTGTTCTCTTGTTTTCTTTGGCATTGTACTTTTGAGCTTCCTTTTACTTGTACCTTGTTATAAAAATTGTTTAAACATGCATGTGGACTTGGTTTGGGTTTATTTATATACACTTGTTCTTTTCCCTTTTTGGTGGTTGACTTGTCCTATTTCCCGATCCAAAATAATAAAAAGGGTAATGCCTCCCATATTTGTGAAAACTCATACCCTTGGTGCTAGTCGCCAACCCGGGGCCTACTGGAGGCGGGACTCGGGGGTCATTATCTCCCTTTCACCATTGCCAGCTCAGGAGGGGCATCTTTGGTGGGAGGGGGTCGTGACACATCACCTCAAAATCCCATCACTTAAAAACTAAAAATGGGTTTCTTTGACATTGAAATTATGATCAATCTTAAAATTATTTAAAAATTATGGTATCCATATATCATAAGTAAACCTCACATGAAATCCTCTTGATCTGAAAATTTATCTAAACCCTATTATGATACCGAATATAACACCCCCAAATCTACACTCCAAGGGACAATGATAAAAGCCTAATAATTATATTTCTGGATTTGATACTGATAAATATAACCCAATTTTATCCATACAAAACATAAAATGAAAATATTTTATCACTTATACACCTAAGGACCCTTTAGGATTATAGTTTTAGATAATTAGGAAAAATCGTACATAATAAAACCCATGTCTTCAAGTGATCATTTTTCCTACTATAACAAGGTTTTCTTATTTTAAAATAAGTATTAAACATATCCCATAAAATTATTCACATATGAAAATTTTCTATACATAATTCAATAAACATCATTCATTATAACCTTATAAAATGTAAAATACAAGAAGGGTGAGTTAAAACACCCAACAAGTGTAAACATATTCAATAAAAATTTAATATCATTAGTGAGAATAAGATGATCATAAAAGTATGTTAACATAATCATAGTGGTTGAGCATAAAATAATAGAATTCATAACCATAAAATCCTAGATCATAAATCATGAGACATAACGTATATATTTAATATAATATAACAGAAATATAAGTCAATAATCATGAGCCCAACAAAAATAATCATTGAGCAAAGGATCTATTAGAACTCATAGAAAATATAAAGAAAACATGTTTGTATCTTGTAATATTATCTTCAAAACCCATGTAAACTTGTGTTAGAAATAATTGGAGTATAGTTAAATCCATAGGAGAAACATCCACAATTAACTCCCTCCTTCTTTCTTTAAAAGACAAGGAATATTACCCAGTGCATTGGAGATCTATATCGGTCTAACCCATCATACAATCTATATCAGGATCAACCGTCGTATAATATATATCAATATCACCCATCATATAATCTGTATCAAACTCACCCATCATTATTTATAATTTCCAAGTACCATAAATGAATATAACACATGGAATATTTAATTTTTAGCATCAATATTTTAACAACAGCTTGTATTCCTTTATACTTGATTTACCCATAGAAAAGAAACAATTTTGATGGATTTATATTTTAAAAAATAATCATAAGACATTTTGATAAGAAAGGTGGATTGTATCATAAGATCATAATCCCAGTTAATCAGAGGAATAATTAAAGGATGTTAGGATATTGGAAAATACCTTTAAAAGAACTTTTCAAACATTTCTTTTTAAATTATGGAAAATACCCTTTTCTCTTGGTACCGTTAAAAAATATAAAAATTTATAAAATATTGAGAAATGGATATTGATTAAAAATAATAATGGAAACTAATAAAGTAATATCCAATATAAATAATAGTTAATAAGGTGGAAAATTTTATTCTTGTCAAAAATGTTAAAAACTTAACATTCTTTACAAACCTTTGTAAAGTTAAAAGTTACCCATGCAGAAAACATTAATAAATTACCTTTTTAAAACCATTTAAAATAATGTTAAATATCATGGTAAATGAATTTAAAAAATAATTTATTATTATAAAATAACATTCTTGAAATAAAATAAATAACAAATATGAATATTTTAGTTAAAAGTCTTTAAAACCATTAAAGCAATGTTTTTTTAAGGAAAAAACCATTTTTAGTATTTTAAACCCAAAAACCCTTTGAAAACAAGAACATAATAAGGAAAATAAAATACCATGAGTATAAAATTATTTATGATATTATATTTCAAGGATTAGTACATAAAACATATAAATTAATATAGCCACATTAATCAAAACATGTCTGAAAGAAGGATGTCTGATATGAGAAACCCTTGAAACTTGGGTAATACTTGAATCAAAAAGCTACTGAATGAAGGAAATATACCTGATTCTGTAAAACCCATAATTTTAATGATAGAATATGGGAAAAAACATTCATATGTAATAAATTACACTATATATATAATAATACAAGGTTTATAACATGAATTAAGTCCTAAATAATTGAAATTGAGACTGTGCAAACCCTTGAAAATTTTATCACATTTGAATCAATATATCATGAAATAGATAAATTTAAAAGAACATTAAATATCATTATCAAATATAAATTGATGATATAATATATTAATAGGTATCATATAAACCTTATGAAAGGATGTAGGTGAATAATACAATACATGTCTCGAAGAAACAATATTGAGATGAAATATAATTACAAAGATCCTATCATTAAAGTTATAATTTAATCAATTAAGTGATTATGTGTAACAATTGTAAAACTCAAAAAAATGGAAACACAACATAATATAACTATAGTTTATTTAACACATAGTCATGGTAAAACATAGTCAATTAATTAGAAATATGACCCAATGAATGGAAATTTAGTTAAGAAACCCCTTATATTGAGGTCATACTTTCTATGTACGTTCTTTAAATTATATGTAATAAATATATATTAATTATTTAATTGTTTAAATTTTTTTATAGGTTCATTAATTTATCATGAAACCATTTATTTATTTTATTTGAACTACATATTTAATTACTTAATCAGTTATGTTCACATCGGGTGTTTTAAGGATGCTTGGTTCATAATTGAAAAATGAATTTGGTAGGTTAATCGTGGTCAAAGGGGTGATTATTACATAATATATAGAATATTAATCATGAAATTATTATAATTTTTATACATTAATTATAATTTTTAACCAAATATATAATATTTTTACAAAAAATTAATTTCGTTACAATCTTGGAGATGGTAAGCTGTAAGTACGCACATGAGTAACATTTCCATATTTCAAAGAAAATGAGGAAATTACGTTAAGTACTATTTTATCATTCCATAATTATTAATATATCATAAATATAATATTATTTCATTAAATAAACTTATATATATTATCCATGTGATGCGGTGATAAAAAATGAATCATATTTCTTTGTGGAGGTGATAATCTATACATACACATGAACGGTATTATGAATTTTCAATTGATGGAAAGGTAATAAAATAAATGATATATTACCTTTATATAATTATAATTATGTTATTAATATCATAAAAACACACACACACACAGATATATATATATTAAATATATCATTATAACCAGCCTTGAGAGGCGGTGATGGAAAACAAATTACTCCGGTTCGCAAAGCTGTAGTATGTCGTACACATGAACAATGGTTTCACATTAAATTAGATAGAATAGAAGATGAATTAAGGTTATTACATCAACATAATAATATATTAGTATATGATATATTCTTATTTTATTATATTTTAATGGGTAATAGAGTTTTAAAAGACATAAGAAGAAATAAAATAAAAGCATTTAATTAAGTGCATTACCTCTTATTTGGACAACATCATTAGGTTTACACCTTTTTCCTTATAAGGTTGGTATTATGGTCAAGCCAGGGAATATATGATGTGGGGTGGGATTTTAGGAAGGTATTTGTTTAGTTATTGTTCTAAATATAGTGCTAAAAATATATAAGGAAGAGGGTGGGAGAAGACGCCCTTTTGTAAGTGAGGGAAATGACACACTTGGAATTACTAAAAGGATTAAATAATATATATATTATAATCATGTAAAGTAGAATAAATTAATCTAAAATTAGAATATAAGATGTTATAGAGTATAAATAGAGTCAAAAATTCAAATTTATATAAGTTTTTGATACATTTTATTCCTTATCCCCTAGTTAAACCACTTTAAAATCATTTTAACCTTAACTGTGATAACTTTAGTTTTTTACCATGATAAAAAAATTATATGAAAAAAATAAAAGGAGAATTAAATAAAAATTTGGACATGGTGATTATAAATTTCTAATCAACTTTATTATATTCAATCTCTATATGGGGAAGAAATTAATTTTAATATATAAGAACAAAAAACACATGAAAACATGTTTTAGGAAAATAACCGATTTATGAGTAAAAACCATTTCACCTTGAAATAAATTAGTACGATGGTTTCCATGATTTTTTTGTTAAATAATAATAAAATTATAGTTTTTATAATTTTTTAGCAATTAAAATCATAATTTCATCTTACAGCCATTTCATTAAATTCAAAGACCAAAAATATTTTTTAATTTGATTAAAATATAACATATCTTCACAAAAGTCAATATTAGGTTCCCAAATTCAAAAGTATGTTATAAAATAAATTTCATAACTCTTTCAAAAAATATTTTTTTTAAACCACTAATCCAATAGGATAATGTAAAGTTTTAAAGAGATTTTATAGCTTTACCATATAGTTTAAAGCCAATTTTACCTCTTTTACCTAGGTGATAAATCTTTACCATAATTAATTTTTATAAAAAAAATTAAGTTGACTTTATTAAATTTTATTAATTTTTAGTATTAAAAATTTGGAATACATTTTAAAATATTAAATTTCTATTTGTGTTGAAAATTAATTTTAAAATGAGTGTGCAAAACACAATAAAAACCATTTTTTAGAAAAATACATTTTCAGCATAAAACTAGACATATTCTTATCCAATCCCTAATAAAAACCATAAATTGAATGTAAAATAATTTTATTGAATATATAGTCTATAAATTTTATTAACATAATGATTAAATAGTAATTTTTTAATTAATTAAGATAAAAACCATTGCTCACATTATTATGTTTTTGTAAAAATGTGTTTTTAATCACAAAAATAAACTTATACCAAAATTAATTATAATAAAAATTCCTTTGTAATTAATTATATTATGTCCAATAAAATTATATTTATGTCAATTTAATATCAAATTCAAATAATAATGGTAATTGTTTTAAAAAATAAATGACAGTTTTACAGTAATTATTATTTCTCACTATTTATTGAAAAATCATTCCTTTCATAAAAATGCCAAAATATCAACCTAAGATAATTTTGATATCATGATTTAGAAAATTTTATATTTTATTCAAATAAAATTTATAAAATTGGTATAAATCAATATAATATTCTCTCACAGAAATTAATAAAAACCATTTTTGAAGAAAACATATTTTTGAAGCATAAAATGACTACTGAAAATTGAGTGCTTATTTTCTAAGAATTAGTCAATAAATTTGTATTATGTATTAAAATTTTATATATATTTCATAATTTGGTTACTTCTATTAATATCTTCTAATTCAATGACTACATTATATTGGTCATATTTAAATAATATTATTTCATTTTTTCTTTAAGATCAATGTTGTGTGTCATATACGCTATCAAAGATAATATTAATTTTAAATATAAAGGCATTAAATTATCCAAATTTTTAAAAAATTGAAACCTTGAAATTTTATCCTGACATCTGTAATCGGAGGTTTAATATTTGAATATATCTTTGTTGAAAACCCACATCGTAAAAAGGGTTATTAAAATATTCCTTTTGAAAAGAGGTAAATGGAAATATAGAGGTTCTCTATAATAACACATAACTTGGATTCTAATTATGAAAAAATTAGTGGGATGTGAAAATATGGTTGTGAAGGAAAAAATTAATATCTAAATAATTGTGGAGTTTTATAGAGAACATTGATCAAAATAAAGTGAAAAATCATGATAAAGTCAATAAAAAACATTATAAACCAAAGAGGTCTGAAAAATAACATCAATTAATAAGAAGTGATGATAATTAGATAGATTTTTTATTCCAATATCCTTTTTCCATACCTGAAGAATTATTTTACAATAAAAATAATGAATATAAGGTAATATATATACTTGATTTTATTTAAATACATAAACAAAATTTCATCCTTTGGTTGCAGGTTTCAATAAGTTTCCATATTTATCCCATATTTTACACTAAATAATGTCTATGAAAATTTAGTTCTTAAAGAACTATAATCAACTTCTAATTGACCATGAATTACATAAATGGATGAAAATTCATTCCTCCCATCTTTACAAAAAAAATGTTCATCACATGATAAGATAATACCCAAAATTAATAACCCTTAATATGAATTAATAATACACTAATCTCCAAAATTCAACAATAAAACAAAAGGTCCAATATAGACCACTATATAAATAAATAAACCTATATCCTAATTAACCTTATTAAGAACTTATTAACCTAAAATTTTATCTTATAACATTCATCTCACATCCCAAAATTGTAATATAATTTTCCCCAAACAATCATCATGTTAAAATTAAGGGTTACATGTATTTCAACCCAATAAAACTTCTCCCAAAATACCATTCATCACCTCACAATCCCATCACTTAAAACAAAGAAATGGGTTCTTATTCCATTTATCTTAGGATAAAAATTAGACTTATAAACCCATTATGGTACACATAACTTCTAATATAACCTCCATTAAAACATCACAATTAATAAATTTATCTAAACCATGATCTAATACCAACTATAACAGCCCCAAACCCGCACTCTTAGATACGGTGATAAAAACATAATTATTACATTTATAAATTTGATACCAATAAAAATTAACTAATTTTATCCATCTAAAACTTGTAACATCAAAAAAAATGAATCAATTGCATACCCAAGGACCTTTTAGGTTTAGTGTTTTAGATAATTAGGACAAAATATCACATAACAAAATCCATATAATAAGAATTTCAATTTTACTGTTATACCAAGAATTTATTATTTAAGAATAGGTATTTAACATCTCCCATAAAATTAGTCACACATGAATCCATTATAGACATAATTTATTTAACATCATTCTTCATAACCTAAGGAACTGGAAAACTTAAGAAAATTGAACTCAAAAACTTAGTAAGGGTCAATATAAGAATTAAATTTTTAATTTCATAAATGATCATAAGATGAAAATAAGGGTATGATAAAATAATAAAATTGCATGACCATAGAATAATATAATTCATACCTAATAAAACTTGGATTATAAATCATGATACATGGAATAAATATTTAACATAACATAAGATTCTTGTAAGTAAAAAATCATGAGCTATGTGGAAACAATCCATGAGAAAAGGATCCATTAAGACTCATAAAAAGCATAAATAAAATTTGTTGGTATCTTAGAACCCGCTCTTCATTAACCATATTCACTTGTGTTTTAAATAACTAAGGCCCAGTTAAATCCATAAAAGAAACCTCACTGATTAAATCCCTCTTTATTTTCTTTAATGATAAAGAACATTACCTGATGCATTAAGAGATATATCAGGATCACCCATTATATAATATGTATCCGGATCACCCACCGTATATTATATATCAAGCTCTCCCATCGTTATCTATAATTTCAAAGAACTTTATATGAATTTAACATATGTAATATTTCATTTTAATCATAACTATTTTAACAACAACACAGATTCCTTTATAAGATGATTTACCTATGGAAAAGAAATGGGTTTCATGAAAATCTATTTAAAACAGTCATCATAAGACCTTCAGATAAGGAACATTGATGGTATCTTAAGATCATACCCCAGTGAAGAAGATGAATCATTAAAGGATTTATACATAGAGTAAAATACCTTTAAATTAACATTTAAAACATTTCTTTGAAAATAAGGGAAAATACCATTTTTTTATACCTTTAACAAACTATGTTTTTAAAAAATATTGAGAAAATGATTTTATTTTAAACTAATCATGGAAAATTGCAAAGGAATATTCAAAAAATTAGTTATGATGGTGGTAAAATCTATTCATGTCATAAATGTTAAAAAATAAAAATTATTTACAAACTATTGTAAAGAGAGTCAAAATTAACTAATGTAGAAAATATTATGAAATTTCCTTTTAAAAAACACTTAAAAATGTAGAGACTAGGTTTAAATATATCACTGAGAGGGGTAGGGGTGAATCAATGATGATTTGTTTTTTATGATTTCCTATTTTCAAATCAACCTATGTGATCAGTTAAGATCTTAATCCCTCATTCTCTAAAGTATCACATCTCCTGTCTGCAAACAAATGAAATAATATGAGTATTTTTATAATTTTCACCCCCAATGTGGGTGACTTTATCCTTACTATGTTTGGGATGATCTGCTACATAGATTCTAAACTATTAAAAAAATTTATTACAAGTATAGATAATATCTCAAAATTTCTATTTGAAATATTTTCATAATTCATGTTACTAAATATTTTTACGTGCCATCTCTCGATAAGATATTTATATTAGCACCCCACCAAAGTTCTTTATATTTATTTCCAAAAGTTGAGAGATCTCCCTAAAATATTTTTTATATTGGTATCCCACTTGTTCCTTCTTAACCTCCACTGAATAGGTATTTAACTTCTCTAATTCCTGATACAATGTGCACATTGTCCTTGTTCTATTTTAATCCTAAGCAGTAAAATATTCTTATGAATCACTGTTGTCCTTGATCACCTTCAATTATTAGAAATTTTCAGATTCTGATACTCATCAAAATTTCTAGAACACTGAATTTCTATTTTCACTCTTCCAAAATAATGTAATATGGGTTTTCTATGATCTACTTTGTGCAACTGACTACAAAATTTGATTAACACACAAATTCACTAATAATTATTTTTGTTTTAAAATGCTTAACTCATATGAGTGAAACTCACTATTTCCTCTAAATACATTCAATTTATTATCACATGCACTTTTCAATATTCTTTTCACTATGTTTAATTCATACATTCATATTACATGTAACCCTTTTCAATTATTTTAGGAATCTTATCAAGTATGGATTTAGAATTTGGGAATCTCAATTATCAAATATTTCATGTGAGTATGTAAAATATTTTCTTTACTTTGTGTACTCTAATCCTCAATGAAATAGTATACACCTATATAACATATCTTCCTCAATCCTACTACCTTTAAATAAAATGATTCATGAAAATTATAATCTTAAGTTTGTGAGTTCTTCTCTCCTTCATTTAAATAGTATATGTGGTATCACAATTACCTCACACAAACCATAAAGGATTCATGAGACTATTTCAAGTTTCTTTTCCAAATAATTTGTGCATGTTTAACAAAATTATAATGTCTATGGGACCTCAAACTCTTATTTTCATATGTAGAGAACTTAGTTAATATCCTATTAACAAAATAGTGTCTTTGTGGATTCTTTGTATCTCTTTATATTGAGAAATTTCATAGAACTCACAATAACATAATTGTGGTTTTTTTGATTCTTTAAATTTTTGTAAATTGATAGATTTTTCAGAAGTCAGAACAATATAATTGGTCCTTGGTTCTTATAATTTTGTAGGAAAATATCATCTCTACCTTTCCCCACCTCCGCTCTATTATTTATTCCATGTAGAGTCTCCCACAACTCATGTCGAGTCAAGAATGATATTAAAAATCCTTGAAGATACGACATTTAAATATTTAATGAGGGATCCATTATTAATTTATGTATAGAACCATGGAATCACATTATTCATGATAAATATACCCTCATTTTCATGCTATTATGATATTCATTGTTAAAAATCTTGAACTCAACAATATGCATGATATGAACTTCTATAAATTCTTTTTTGCTTTTTCTAAACCTTCTTTCTCAAGTTATCACCTACATAAAAGATGTAGATTTCATGCATTAGTGTTCCTGGTCTAATCACATTAGTATCATGGCCTAAGAATAATCATACAAACTAAACTCTTGATTATTGTAAGCTTGTCCATGAAATATGATGAAATTATATTTTGGAACATGCATGTTCTTTCAGTTGAAGGCTTGAGGTAGATGATTAATGTGTGATGCTGATTAGATGGTATAGATCAAATAGATCAGTTGAATCCAAAAATATCTATATATTTTTAAATTCTATCTATATTTTCATGGTTCCACTATCCCAAATTTATTCTTCAGAATGAAGGGAGTTTATTTATAAACAATTTCATTCCACTAACACTCCAAGATGGTAACGAGGTTTGACACCCACAACACCTCTCATAGATACATGGGATGGGATGAAACACTCTCCCCATGCGCACCACTATGCGCACCACGTGGGTTCAATTCACCCATTGTACTACCTTCCCATGCTGTCATTTAACCATGTGCTATTTTTTGGGTGAATTTCTACCTTTCTAACACCATGTGATCAACAATGAGTTATTTCTCCCATATGGTAGAGTTCTCCTCCCAGATGTGTGGGATTAATATATCCCCTTGGTTTATGTGGTTTCCTTCACAATTTTTTGTAAGACTAATTAGAAATAATATATAGAAAAATATAAGTACAAAATTTATGAAACGAATCCTTCCTAAAACTTCATCCAACTAGAGAAATCATTTTATCGAACATATTCATAATTCTCTTATTCCTTTTATTTTGGTATTCATTTATAAATTCCAAAATAAGATATATTTTCTCCTTATGAATTCAATATATCATTTATCTAAATCATCATCATCAAAAATATCATTTTTCACGGCATTAAAACGCCTTAAGAAAATAAATATTTTTATGGTATTCTTCTGTATTATTATTGACAATGTGCACTCTCCTAGTGCAATTATCACATTTCATTCAAGTTAAATAAAAGTTCAAAAATGTCACTATTATATATGGAGAATTGTAATTCATCATGCTTAAAAATTTCATATCCTCATATAGTATCCCACAAGTATTAACCCTTTTTTGAAAACAAATACAATTCCATTCCATTTTATTCAACAATAAAGCCTTAGAAGTTTTCTTCAATACCCTTAATAAATCACCAATTCAATATGTGAAATATATTTTATTTTATCCCCCCTTATTGAACATAAATAAAAATGTGTATTTAGGGGTTGTCATATCAAATTATCACCACTTATTTATACCTTTTCTCTTATAAAATAATGGAACCACATTATTTATTAAAGTAATCATATTTTAGTTAGTCCAATCAAAGTCTACGTGGGAAAACCCGGTGTAAAAAAATATTGTTTTTTCCAAAGTATCAAAGTTAGCCCTAAATAATATTTTTCTATGATACCATACTCAATCTCATTCAACATATTCATTTAAGGGTATATATAAGCAATTTTTTCAAGAGATATCCTATAAAAATATTAAGAACTTCATCAGAACATTTCAAGTGCATAAAATATTACTCCTTGTGTACCTCATCATAGAAATGATCCATCACCCACCTTGAGAAATAATTTGACACGACCAAGGAAGTTTTCCATGGGAGACGGTTATAAAAAAACTTTAATTATTAAATCTTTCTATATTTTTAAAATTCACTAGAATTTATTATAATGATAAATTCTTGTTAATGTTTTTTCCACTTAATGGATTCACTCTACTTATTCTATTTTCGTAGCAGTCAGTAGACTCCATGAGTAGAATATTTCCATGTTGTCTATAAGTGATATAATTAAACTTATATATAAATTCCATCGATTTATCTCAAGAAATATAAAAAATAAGGAATAAGCAGGTTCTTTAGTGATCCTAATTTGGAACAAGATGGATGATATTTTCTGAGACTAGAAACTCTCTTCAATAAATATCTAGTTATCTTCATGGTAGAACCTCCTTTGAATTTATAGTTTTGATAATTTTTTATTGGTATAGTTTCCCTATTATTCTTAGTATGATCCATAAAGTAACATGCATAATCATATGAATTATTTTTAAATTTATTTGTTTTTCTTATTATATATGTAGAAAAATCACATAGTTATTTTTAATTTAGCCAGTTTGTTTTAATTCTCTACATAACATCTCATCATCTTTCTTGATATGATATTTTGTAAATTTCACATGGATTTCATCCCCATTCATTGAAATATATATTTTTCCCTTAACAAAAAAGTTTCCTTATATTCCTTAAACTTTCCTTTCAAACAAGAATCCGTTTGAATAAAATGGTTAGAGATCGTATCTCTTATTTGATCTTTATGTGATTTAAAAGATCATATTAACCATCCTAGAAGTGTTTTCATGAAATATTTAGAATAATAAACTTGATAGTCACATATTTTATAGATTTCATTTAGAAAATCAAAATTATTCTATGTATATAGACTTGCTAATTTCTCACCAACAAAATTGTTCATTCTAAGTCTTCTCCTCCTTCTCACAGTGCTACATCTTTTCTTTCTATAATTTCTCCACCTTGATATGTGACAACTATGAGGAAGTGACATATTATACCAGAATTTATAGGATTTTTTTTACAAAATTTACCATAACACCAATAATAACATCTAAAACTTAATCTTCCATGTTTTTTTCTATTATGTTGATGATAAACTACTCGCTGTCTATATATAATACTTCCATTATTTTGCCTTAGTCTTGGGGAATATTTTTTCCAAAATTAATTTTGGTTATCACGATCAACAAGAATCTATATAATTTTAGTTTTTTTGTTATTAACTACATAAATAGACGAAATATATTAATAATAACAATAATAATCAAAAATAATTTTCACATTCTTCTTTATAATGGTCATCACAGTGGCTTTTGATGATTCATCTTGAACATCCACTACTTTATTAAAATAATTTATCAACATTTTAAAGGTGTTTTTTACTAAATGAGACACCTATATTGTGTCTCATTTAGTTATTCTTATTTAATATATATTTTTATATTATGGTTTTTTCAACATATTATCATGTTATTTAATTTTCACCTTGTAGGTTTTGATCTCCTTAATAATATCATTCTTATTATTATTTTAATTTATTTTTTATTTCTCTATAAATTTGATTATTTCTTAGAATTGGGTTTTTTGATCAATATATGCTATAAGTTCATATATTAGTATGTAATCATGGTATCTTTCTTCTTATTTCTTATCACCGCTTGAAGAATCTATATATCTCTGAACTTTTGATATGAAGGTTTTTTGATTTTTAGTTAAAACTTCATCATTTTATTTAATCACCAATGAAGATTATTAATCAACTCTCATAATCATTTGATTATCCATTTATACCCTTGAGAACATATTCTAATTTTAGTAGAAAATTTTCAGGATTTTCTAGATCTTCTTTTAATGCAGTATTATTCTTCATTATCAATCTCAGAATCATTAGATTATTTCTTTGGACAATAAATTTAAAAATTCCCAATTTGGACAAAATTAAATCACATTAAAGGAATCAAACCTTTAAATTTTACCTTTTCATATTATTATAATTTTGGAAATAAATACATGATTATTTTATAATATATATCACTTACCTCATTTTCATTGGAATCTAAGATTAGTTCATCTTTCTTTTCCTTTAGCATTTGATTTTTCATTGATTTGAAATCTATATCCTCCTTAACGTTATTTTTTAACATAATAATTTTAGAAAATAATAATTTTGGAGTGTATTATGAAACTCATCAAGAGATAGGTCTCCAAATTTTTCCAAGGTATAAATATTTGTATCCAATATATCAAGAATGTTATACATCAATTTCATTAAAATAGATGAATCTTCTAATGTATCTCCAAAACTCGTGATATAATTTACTATATCATTTATCATGGTAAATTAGTCATCTATAGTCTCATCATAAACAATTCATATATCTTTAAATTAATCTCTCAATATTTTGTTTTTTTATTATGTGATATTCACATTACCTTTATAAATATTCTTGAGTTTATCCCACATATTCCTTGTATTTTTTTAGACCCATAACCTTAGTGAACAGTTTATCAGAAATGGATGATAAAATATAATTTCTAGATTCCCCATATATTTAAGTATTTTTATTATAATAATATTTCATGGGAGAATATATTCCACATAGGATAAAAACAAATGTTATAGAATCATAAACTTGATGGCCTTATGAAAAAAGATATGGAAGAATTTGGTTCTTCTATCCATAATAGTTATTTCCATCAAATAAAGGAAATCCTCTACTATTTAATGAAATAATACTATCCATAATCAGTCTTTAGTAAAGGTTGAATCATTTCAAATGGAACCCTATGATATAATACTAGTTTATATCCCATGTTTGTATATAACACTAAGAGGGAGAGGGGGTGAATTAGTGATATAATTTTTTATGATTTCTTATATTCAAATCAACCTATATGATTAGTTCAGATCTTGATCCATCATTTTTAATGTCCCAAATCTAATGTATGAAAACAAATGAATTAACTCAGAAGCTCATGAGTATTTTTACATGGTTCTCCTCCAATGAGGGTGACTACATCCTTGCTATTTTTAGGATGATCTGAGACATAGATTATCCACTATTAAAGAAAAGTGATTACAAGTACAGGAAATCTCAAAAATTTCTATCCGAAAAACTCCCGTAATTCATGATCACTAATGATTATAGTGGGATATCTCCTTATAGAAAATTTAAATTCGAATACCACTAGTGTTCTTTATTCTAACTCCCACTAATTGAGATATATTCTTAAAAGCTCTGGTTGTTTATAGTGTTATCCCACTAGTTATTCAATGGTCTTACCAATCTCCTATGAATAGTTCTTTAAATACTTTTTATGACTAATATAGTGTACACATTGTACTTTTTTTCTCATAACCTTAGTATCTTGGCCTCAGAATGATCATGGAAACCTCATGCTTGATTATTAGAAGTTTGGACATGAACTTTTTATGAACTGAACTTATGGAACATGAAAATTCATTCAATCAAAGGATCAACGTTGAGGATGGACGTGCGATGCTGATCATATAGACTATATTAAATGGATTATATGGATCCTTAAATATTAATTCCTTTTTAAATTATATCTATAATTTTGTCGAACTGATATATCATAATGATTCTTCGAGTTGATGGGAACTCATTGATAAAAAATACCATTCCAAAATCAGTTGGAGAAGGAAGCGGGGTTTGACACCCACAACAAATCACTCACATACATGGGGTGGGCTGACACACTCGCCCCCATGCATGACACCATATACACTATATGGGAACTATGTTCCCATTTTACTACCTACCTATGTGGGCGCTTTCCCATGTACTCTCTATTGGGTTCTTTTCTTGCTCTCTTCCATCATGCGAGCTATCATAGGCTATCTCTACCACATTATAGAGGGTCTCATACCACATGTGTAGGATTTATATGGCACCATTTCTCATGTCGTTATCCACACATTTTTTGTAAGTCCAATTGTAAATAACACTAAGAAAAATATAATTGTAGAATTCATGAAACTATGCCCACAAATTTCATCCAATCAGAGATATATTGATAGATCATATTCATATTTATACTATTCCTTTTATTTTTTAATACAATTATAAATATAAAATCCATTAAATCTCAAATAATATTCACTATCACCTTAGGCATTTCAAAGCTCATTTATCCAAATCGTCACAATGAAAAATATCATTTTTCATGGCCTTCAAATTACTCATGAAAATAAATACTTTCATGGTATCTTAATTATTATTGTAGACAATGTGGAATCTCTCTATGAAATTGTAACATGTCATTGAAATTATATAATATCATAACAAAATTCACACTTAGATATAGAGAATAGTAATTCTCTATGCTTCTAAATTCGAAATCCTCTTATTCCAACACATATTGACCCTTGATTGAAAAAAATGCAATTCAAGTCCATTATATTCAATAAAAATAATTTCAAGTATCATGTGAAATAAATTTATAAGATAAGTTATGTTTTAAAAAAAATTCTTGAAATAAAATAAAAAAAATGGAGGAAGTTTTTGGTTAAAAGTATTTAATACCTTTAAAATAACATATTTTTTAAATAATAACCATTTAAGGTCTTTCAAAACCAAAAACCCTTTGAGATAAATAAAATAATATGGAAGATAAAATATCATTTTTATAAAATGTGTAACACCCCAAGCTTCCACGATACACTTCTCTTTGAATAATACAATAACGTGTGTTGTACGCAACCTTGAGTTATAACACAACACAACCAATCAAACTGGCCGTTTTGAATAGTAATACCCACATTTTTATATTTTATAAATTTTATTATTCAAAATGGACTTCATTTTTTGATTTGGAATATCAAAATTATCCTAGGGTGATTTTTAGGTATTTTTCTGAAAACTTTCAATTTTTGATGAATAGTGAAAAGCACTGTGTCATTAGTTAAAATCGAATTTATATTTAAATTTTTATTTATTTTATTTTTATTTATTTTAGGTAAAAATGGATACATAATACCTATATAAGTTCAATTTAATTCATTTGTTTCAATTTATATTAATTTTAGATATATAAAAATTTTATTGAACTTTTCACTATCTTTTACCCACCTCCTAGGAGCTTTTGCAAATTTTCACAATACATAATTTTACCGCTTTTGTGAGTGGAATTTCAAAAATCTGATAGACACAGTTGATATCAGTAAGTAAAATGTGGTTCAATGTGATGAAAATGATTTATGGTGAATAGTAACTTGTTTACTTTTATTTACCATGGTTAAAAGTAAATAGGGAAATTAAAGGTAAAAATGATATTATTTTTACTCTGAAACATGTCGTAATTCTATTGGATAAGTATAATTCGATGAAAAACAACATTAGGAATTAAATATGAACCTCTTTGGTCCACATGGATTAGATTATGACATTTATTTTTATTTAATTCAAAGAAGAGTTAAAAGAGTTAAAGTCAAAGTTTAATAACTAATTTTTTTTAATATAGGGTTATACATAAGATAAATTCGATTATAATTATTAATTAGAAATATAAAAAGATTTCATACATAATTATATTTTATTTATATTTTTAAGACATTAAATAATTTAATTTATTTATGACACAATGGTGATGCAGTAATTACCTTATTAATGAAAGTCTAAAATAATTGATATTATAAATACCCAAATAAATATAATTTTAGGCTTTTTATAAATTCCAATAATTTTCTAGGTTAATATGAAATGTTAGGATTGATTTAATTAAATTTTTTCGAAGTTATCATTCTGTTATGATTTTTACAAAAATCAATTTCCTAATAGTTTCAAAATTGACATAAAAGTGTTTTTAAAACAAATATTTTATTTTTAATTTATATTCTATTCCTAAAAATCTACGTTTAGGAAAAAAGACTTATATGATGATAGGTGTATCATTAATGAACCACTTTGGGTTCTATTGGATGTTTATAGTAATTTTATTAACCATATAATATAAAAATATAAAGAGACATGGTAAATGTCAAACTAATTAACTAAAAGTTAAAACTAAACGATAAGGTTAATATAGTGACCCAAACCAGTCAAAAACCTATCAGTTGGGTGGTTTTCGACTCATACCCACCTCAGCCTCGAAATAAATCAGTTTGGAGCCATTATAAATTGAAAATTATTTTATTATAAAATAATATTTCAAACTTTTCGTAAGGTGACCCTCACCCCTCTTATAAAAGGGCACTCACCGTTCTCTCTAATTCACACATTCAAAGCCATTTGGATTGGTAAAAACCTGCCCAAATACTCTCTAAATTATCCTCCCTTCATCCTAGATGACCTTCTTTAGTCATAAATTCAACCAAAGGAGCCATTTTGATCAAATCCAAAGGAAGAACTCGAAGAAGAGATAATGTTTTCACCACCCTATTTCATGTTCCTTTCTTCTTCCACTTCTTCTTTATTTGTTATTTCCATTCTAAAATAATAACTCAAGTATATTATATATACTGTGATTTTATTATAAATATGGTACAACCACATTCATTATTATATCCATCCTTTGAATGACATGTCACCATACGTGCGTACGTACGGCTTACTGTCTCCACGTCGTGGTGTAATTGTTAATCAATACATTATTGTTAGGATGGGTATGATAATGATGTGTAATTAATGTAAATAAAAAATAAAAAATTATAATGATTTTGTATATATGATATAATATCCAACTATATATTATTTTAATATCAAAATAATGATATTGTCGCTTGTGCTTACGTACGGACTACCGTCTCCACGAACGCGATAACATTCATTCCTCATCGTATCCATTAAAGACTAATTTTCATTTGATGATTAAAAATAATGTTTAAGTACTTGATTTCATTCTGTATATGAATAATATACAACCTATCCAAAACAAACACGGCTTACAAAACAAATCATATAATGGAAAACGAATCCGTTAACACACGAAACAACAATAATACTAAAATATTATTAACAAAGCAATATTAAAAGTACATATATTTTATCATATTTATGTATATGATTATTTTATAATTTAATAACAATAATTTAACTATTATAAAGGAGGTTAACCTACCCTCAACCAAGGAAAAGTACAAGGTAAGGGTTAATTCTACAATCTCTTCATTATCCGAGGTTTTTTATACGTAATTATCTACTCAGACCTCTTTATCATCCACATCCATGTTTCATAAAACTGTATTTAAAAAAAATTACTATTTAATAGACAGTGGGTTAATGTCATTTATACCCTTGTTTGAATTTTTATAAGATTTTTTATAAAGTAATCTTTCTGTCGTTTTCCAAACAAGGTATTTTTTAACATTTTTGACAAAATTAAAGAGAGAATATCTTTTTTAACATATACAGCAGTTGCGCCCAATTTCCCCCATTATAAGATCATCGAAGATTCCCTTAAAATATTATAAGAGTGTTTTCAAAATAAATGTTTTATTTCATGTGACTTTTAAATGATTTGAAAAAGGAGATATTTATCTCAAATAGTTTTGATTTCATCAATGTCAACATCCTTTGAACGATTTTAAGATTATTTGAAGTTGATTTATTATGATACAAAACTTCCATATTTTATTGATGGTTTTGTGATATGTTTAAATGTGGATGTGTTATTTCATACCATTCATAGTTTATGGATAATGTATTGACATTTCATATTCTAGTTTTAATACGAATGTTTATGCTATGTTTAAACCTTTTCATATGAGGAATGCATTGGACTCAGTAAGTGACGGGTAGAGCCCGCTATAGCTCCTCGATGCATCGGTAGGTCTCATTAGAAATAATAGTGTCTTGGCACAAGGCCTTGACAAAATCTTATTTGTAGTCTTGGCACAAGGCCTTGACTATGTAGTTATGATAGTCTGGCATTATGCATTCCATAATTATGAAAGTGGTTATTGATAATGCATGTGATTATTCGATTAGTAGAATATCCATGTGAAAAGGTAAATGGAATTATTTCATTTTATCTTTTCCATATTATGTTGAAGTTCATGTTTAAAAGGATTTTTTTTATTTATACATTTCCTTAAATGTTTATGCTTATTTATGAAAGTTTCCGCTATATTTTTATCCTTACTGATCATCTGAGATCACCCCTTTCTGTGTTTTATTTTTTTTTCCAAGATGTGAAGAAGTATTTTATGAATGACCTGCAGGGATAGTATGAGGGGATATGAAGAAAATATTTTTTTGTAGTTTTTCATTTTATGATGTAATGTAAGACTCATGAATATATCTAGTGTTTCCAAGGCTACTAAACTATTCGATATTTTGAGCCTTGATCTTTGTGATCATGCCAATGATACGTAATAATGAACTGACTCTGGGTAACTGGGGTCGGGGTATTACAGTTGGTATCAGAGGATGTTTAATAATAAACATTGGAAACTAGATTTAGGTAAACTCTGATTAAAGAACATAGCCCTAAGATTGACATTGATGATTAGTATAGAAGAACTCCTTATAATTTTTTTATTATAGAGATTTTGTGAGTTTTTCGAGCAATACATCCATGTCTGGATACGAGAAGGTAGAGGCAGCTCTAGAACAGATGTACCTAGGGGTAAAACCCGAAAACACCGCATTGAGCTAGACTCGAATGGGAACTGGTGCACGACAACATGCCTTGCTGCACTCTTGGTTTTGACACTTCCAGGGGATATGCTTAGGACAATTATCATTTTCTTTACAGACCATTATGAAGGGTTTATGAGTATATACTTCCTCAACGAAAACCTTTTTATGATTATGGATTATATCCATAGACTGTTCAATTTATGATAACTGTTTTACAAGTATAGAATTATATATTTCGATTCATAAACTGATCTAGTTTATGCCATTGTTTAGAAATGGTGCCTAGTGGAAGAAATGGAAACCGTATCAATGAATGGACTCCATGTAGGGATTTACCTCTGGCTCAAGATAATTATAGTGGAGCTCGTGATACAACTGTTGTAGATCAGCTTATCAGTATACTGGGAAAACTCACTCAGTTTATGAATAATAACCTTACACATATGGAGCACCCTGATCTGTAGTGTGGAGGATAAATGATAGATCGCTTCATGAGGAAAAACCCACCAATGTTTAATTGGGGTACAAATCCACTAGTAGCTGAGAAATGGATCAATTCCTTAGAGAAAATATTCCACGCCTTGGGGAGTAGCGAAAGGGAAAAAAATTTCATGGTAGTTTACCGCCTCACTAGAGATGTTGATCAATGGTGGTCATTGATTAAAAATTCAAAGGAATTTGATGAAGTACAAAGTATGGAATTGAGGGAGTTTAAAGAGATTTTCTTAGAAAAATACTTTCCTCATGACCATCGAGCAGATATGGAAAGACAATTTCTAAGTCTGAGGCAAAAGGAGGATGAGAATGTTGCAAAGTCTGAAGCTAACTTTATATGGTTAGCGAGGTATGCAATAGATTATATACGTAACCCAAGGAGTAAGATTGATCATTTATTTGATGGGTTAAACCCTTTCTCCATCGAGCATTGGTCTCACAATCCTTCTCATCATACGAAGACATTTTATCATGTGCTATCAAGATGGAAAAGGAATTCTCTAAGTCTTATGACTTTAAAGAAAAACAGGAGAAGAAGAGATCTGCTGATCATTCTGGAAACGGAAATAAGGGGAAGAAGGGGAAAGTTGAAGAGAATGTGAGTCTCTTACAAGTGTGGTAAAAAAGGCCACCAAGCTCATGATTGCATGGGGAAGAAAGAAGATACCGATGTTCAGTGCTAAAATTGCAGGGAGATGGGAAATTATGAAAATTAATTTCCTAAGTGGAAAAGAAAAATTACCTCAGAAGAGGGCAAGGGATCAAGGACAAGCTTATGCTATTAGTACTACTGAGGTTAAATCTCTTAAAGATATAGTGGCATGTAATTTAATGGTTTCCTCAAGTTTAGCCAATACTTTATTTGATTCTGTATCATCACATTGTTTCATTTCTTACCAATTTACTATGAAAATTACATATTTCCAATTTTATTTAACAAAGTAGTTGTCAGCCAAAACTCCTAAAGGAATTATTTTTTCTACAATGTTTTGTGAATCAGTTCCCATTTGAGCATATAAATGTTCTTTTCTACTGATCTCATCATTATACCCGTGATTTAATTTGATATAATCCTCAGTATCGATTGGATTTCAGACCATGATGTGAAAATTTATTGTAAGAAGAAAGAGGTATCAATTTTTGATGATGATACAGAGTGCCTTATCTTTAGATAAGAAACGTCACCACCTAATTCTTATCTTGATCCACTCACAGTATCTCAACTAAATTCTATTATTTTGGAGGAAGAGAATGAAATAATTGTGGGTGAGGAAAGGAATGTTCGAATAGAGGATGTACTAATTGTGCAAGAATATGTTGATTTTTTTCCAGAACATTTACCTAGACATCCTCCAGAACGGGAAATTGAGTTTTCCATTGACTTAATTCTTGGTTCAAGGCCCATATCGAATGCCCCTTATAGAATGACCACTTTGGAATTAGTGGAACTTAAGAAACAACTAGAGGAATTGAGTAATAAGGTATTTATTTTCCCTAGAGTTTCTCTATGGGGATCCACTGTTCTTTTTGTTAAAAAGAATGATGGATCTATGAGGTTGTGAATTGACTACAGGGAGATCAATGCTATAACAATAAAGAACAAGTATCCCCTACCTCACATTGATGATTTATTCGACCAAATTCATGGAGCTCAATACTTTTAAAATATTGACCTTCAATCTGGATATCATCAGTTGTGTGTGAAGAAGGAAGACATTCTGAAAATAGCATTTCAAACCAGGTACGGGAATTACGAGTTTACAGTAATGCCTTTTGGATTAACTAATGAATCCTCTCTCTTCATGTATCTAATGAATAGAGTTTTCAAGGAATATCTTGATGAATTCATAGTGGTATTTATTTATAATATCTTGGTATACTCCAAAATCTTTGAAGATCATGAAAATAACTTGTGCACCATTCTAAAAACCCTCAGAAGAAATGAATTATACAGGAAGATTAGCAAGTGTTAATTCTGTCCTTAGGATATTTCTTTTCTTAGCCATATTGTCTCTAAGGATGGAATCTCTGTTGATCCTTCTAAGATAAGAGCAATCCAAGAATGGCCAGCACTAATGAGTATAACCGATGTATGTAGTTTTATTGGTTTAGTAGGTTATTATCGACGTTTCGTCAAAAATATTTCCCAATTGGCTACCCCATTAACGAAGCTCACACGTAAAGTGGTTAAATTTGTTTGGACAAAAGAGTGTGAAGAATGTTTTGAATAATTGAATAGAAGATTAGTCAATGCTCCTATCTTGAATCTACTATCATGGAATGATTGATTTGTTATTTATAGTGATGCCTCAAAGAGAGGACATGGTTGTTTCCTTATGCAGAATTATAGGGTTATTTAATATGCATCAAGACATCTAAAAATTCATGAGAAAAACTATCCTACTCATGATCTTGAGTTAGCAGCTATAATCTTTGCACTGAAGATATAGAGAAATTATATCTATGGTGAAAAATGTGAGATATATACCGATCACAAGAGTTTGAAGTATATTTTCTCACAAAAGGAACTCAACATGAGGCAAATAAGATGGCTTGAATTTCTCAAGGATTATGATTGCACTATACACTACCACCTGGGGAAGGCAAATAAAGTAGAAGATGCTTTGTGCAGAAAGGATCATGGAGTTTTGAACAAGATGAGAGTTGAAAAGGACCCTATATACAAGGATCTAGTAAAGTTGGATATGGGAATAACCATGGAAGGTGAAGCATCAATGCATTTTCAAATGGTTTCCAAACACTCTTTACTAGAAAGGATAAAGAGTTATCAGGCCGATGATAAAGATTTTCAAAATAAGATTAAAGCTTTGAATGATGGTGCGAACGAGCATGCACCCTAGTGGTTTAGGCTCCTTCTTGGCATCCAAAAGACCCAAGATCAAATCCGGGCAAGTGAGAATTCCCGAGTACTATAGAAGGGGTACCGTAGCAGCACTGTAGCAGGTCACTGTAGCAGAACTGTAGTAGCGGCAGACTGTAGCAGCGTCAGCACTGTAGCAGATGAGGGACTATAGTAGGAACAATAGCGGCGACTGTACTGTAGCTGCGCGGGTACTGTAGGAGTACTTTTCACCTAGGGGTCCTTTGGGCCAAAAAATGGGCTTTCTAGCCCTGTATGCAGGCCAATTGGCCTTGGGCCTTTGGGCTATGTAATGGGTCACCCTCTACCCAGTCTAAAGAGGTCTTTGCTTTAATAATAAATTGAGGCTTCGGGCCCAACCTTTAAAAAAAAGCTTTTAATGATGGGAGATTGAGTGACTTTGTGTATGAATATGGAATTTTGAAATTTGGGAAGAGCCTTTGTGTTCCCGATGTACCTAATCTGAAATGATAATTGTTAGATGATGCTCATAGTTGCAATTTCTCTATACACCCTGGTAGCACTATGATGTATAGAGATTTGAAGGAATATTTTTGGTGGGACAACATGAGGTGGGAGATTGCTGATTTTGTGTCAAGATGTATTTTTTGTCAACAAGTGAAAGCTGGAAGGGAACTGCCTAGAGGGGTCATGAAACCTCTTCCCATGCCTGAGTGGAAATGGGATAATATTACGATGGACATTGTCATGGGACTACCAAAGACTTCTAGGAGGAACGATGCAATATGGGTCATTGTTGATCGTCTTACCAAGTCATCACATTTTCTTATTATAAGAGAAGAACTACCACTTGGACGTCTAGAAAAACTATATATTAATGAAGTTGTGAGACTTCATGGAGTACCCCTATCGATTTTTTTCTGATCGTGATGCCCATTTTACATAAAGATTCTCAAAGAGTCTTCAAAAGGCCTTCGATACTTAACTTCGTTTGAGCACTGCCTACCACCCTCAAACAAATGGACAATCATAACAAACTATTCAAACCTTAGAAGACATGTTGAGACCATGATCACTTGACTTTCAGGGTTTGTGGGATCAATATTTACCTCTGGTAGAATTTTCCTATAACAATACCTTCCATTCAAGTATTCAGATGGCACCATATGAAGCATTATACGGAAAGAGATGTCGCACACCAACCTATTGAGATGATGTTGGTGAAAGAAAACTCGTAGGTCCAGAACATGTGGAGGAAATGATGGAAAAGGTGAAGGTAATCCAAACCCACATTAAAGCAACTCAAAGTAGGTAGAAGAGCTATGCTGATAATCAAAGGAAAGATTTGGAATTTCAATTCGGTGATCATGTTTTCCTGAAGGTATCTCCATGGAAGGGAGTTATACGTTTTGGTAAGAAAGGTAAATTGAGTCCCAGGTACATCGGACCTTTCAAAACTCTAGAACGAATTGGGACTGTGGCTTACCATTTGGCAATGCCACCAAGTCTCTCCAAAGTTAACGATGTGTTCCACATATCACTGTTGAGAAAATACATGCCTGAACCAATGCATGTACTCACCTATAAGGAATTAGAAGTGGAACCCGATTTATCTTATTGCGAAGATCCCTTCAGGACTCTTGATACCCGAGAACAAGTGTTGAGAAACCGGACGACTCATCTGGTAAAAGTTCTATGGAGAAATTGTAAGATGGAAAAGGCAATGTGGGAACCCGAGAAAGTTATGATGAAGAACCACCCGAGTCTTTTTGCGTAGTAATACTCTAGAAATTTTGAGGATGAAATTATTTGAAGGAGGGGAGAATGTAACACCCCAAGCTTTCACGGTACGCTTCACTTTGAATAATACAATAGTGTGTGTTGTACACAACATCGAGTTCTAACACACCACAACCAATCAAACTAGCCGTTATGAATATTAATACCCACTTTTTTAAATTTTTTAAATTTTATTTTTCAAAATGGACTTCATTTTTGGATTCGTAATATCAAAATTAGCCTAGAGTGATTTTTTGGTATTTTTCTAAAAACGTTCAATTTTTGATGAATACTAAAAAACACTGAGTTATTAGTTAAAACTGACTTTTTTTAAATAATTATTTATTTTATTTAAATTTATTTTATGTAAAAATAGATAAATAATACCCATATAAGTTCAATGTAATTCATTAGAGTCAATTTATATTAATTTTAGATATATAAAAATTTTATTGAACTTTTCACAGTCTTTTACCCACCTCCTAGGAGCTTTTGCAAATTTTCACAAAACATAATTGTACTGCTTCTGTGAGGGGAATTTCAAAAATCCTAGAGACACAGTTGATATCAGTAAGTAAAATGTGGTTCAATGAGATGAAAATAATTTTTGGTGAATAGTAAGTTTTTTACTTTTATTTACCACGGTTAAAAAAATAGGGCAATTAAAGGTAAAAATGATATTATTTTTACCCTGAAACATGTCCTAATTCTATTGGATAAGTTTAATTCGTCCAAAAAAAACCTTAGGAAAAAAATATGAACCTCTTTGGTTCACTTGGATTAGATTATGACATTTATTATTATTTAATTCAAAGAAGAGTTAAAAGAGTTAAAATCAATGTTTAATAAATAAAACATTTTTAATATAGGGTTATACATAAGATAAATTCGATTATAAATATTCATTAGAAATATAAAAATATTTCCTACATAATTATATTTTATTTATAATTTTTAGACATTAAATAATATAATTTATTTATGACACAATGATGATGCTGTAATTACCTTATTAATGAAATATTAAAATAATTGATATTATAAATACTCAAATAAATATAATTTGAGGATTTTTATGAATTACAATAATTATATAGGTTAATATGACATGTTATTATTTATTTAATTATATTTTTTCGAAGTAATAATTCTTTTATGATTTTCACAAAAATCAATTTTCTAATACTATCAAAATTGACATCAAAGAGTTTTTAAAACAAATATTATATTATTAATTGATATTCTATTCCTAAGAATCTAAGGTTTTGAAAAAAGACTTATATTATGATAGGTGTATCATTAATGAACCAATTGGGGTTTTCATGGATGTTTATAGTCTGTTTATTAACCATATAATATAAAAATACAAAGAGACCTGGTAAATGTCAAACTAATTAACTAAGAGTTAAAACTAAAAGATAAGGTTAATATAGTGACCCAAACCTATCTAAAACCTATAGGTTGGGTGGTTTTTGACCCATAACCACCTTATCATTGAAAGAAATAAGTTTTTATCCATTATAAATCGAAAATTATTTTACTATAAAATAATATTTCTAGCTTTTCCTAAGGTGCCCCTCACCCCTCTTATAAAAGGGCACTCACCCTTCTCTCTAATTCACACCTTCAAAGCCATTTGGCTTGGCAAAATCCTACCCAAATACTCTATCAACAATCATCCCTTCATCCTAGAGGCCCTTATTTAGTCAGAAAGCCAACCTATGGGGAATGTTTGATCAAATCAAAAGGAATAACCCGAAAAAGAGGTAATGTTTTCCCCACCCTCTTTCAAATTCATTTCTTCTTCCACTTCTTCTTTCTTTGTTAATTACATTCTAAAAAAAATAACTCCATTATATTATATATAATGTGATGTTATTATAAATATGGTACAATCATATTCAGTATTCTATCCATCTTTTTAATGACATGTCACCATACGTGCGTACGTACGGCTTACCCTCTCCACGTCGTGGTGTAATTGTTATTCAATACATTATTATTTGGATGGATATGATAATGATGTGTAATTAATGTAAATAATAAATAAAACATGATAATGAATCTGTATATATGATATAACATCCAATTATATATTATTTTAATATCAAAATAACGATATTGTCGCACGTGCGTACGTACGGACTACCGTCTCCACGAACGCAATGAGATTCATTCCTCATCGTATCCTTTCAAGAATAATTTTCATTTGATGATTAAAAATAATGTTTATGGACTTGGTATCATTTTGTATATGAATAAGATACAACTTATCCATAACAAACATGGCTTACATAACAAAGTATATAAAGGAAAATGAATCGGTTAACACCCAAACATCAATAATACTAAAATATTATTAACAAAGCAATGTTAAAAGATCATATATGATATCATATTTATGTGTATGATTCTTTTATAATTTAATAACAATGATTTAACTATTATACATGAGGTTGAACTACCCTCAACGAAGGAAAAGTACAAGGTAAGGGTTAATTCTACAATCTCTTCATTATCCGAGTTTGTTTATACGTAATTATCTACTGAGACCTCTTTATCATCCACATCCATGTTTCCTAAAAATGTATTTCAAAAAATTTTAACTATTTAATATATAGTGGGTTAAAGTCATTTATACCATTGTTTGACTTTTTATAAGATTTTTATAAAGGAATCTTTCTGTCGTTTTCCAAACAAGGCCTTTTTTAACATTTTCGACAAAATCAAGGTAAGAATGTCTTTTTTAACTTATACGGCGGGTGCAGATATTTTCCACCATTATAAGATCGTCGAAGCTTCCCTTATAATTTTATAAGATTATTTTAAAAATGAAGGTTTTATTTTATGTGAATTTTAAATGATTTCAAAAAGGAGATATTTCTCTAAAATAGTTTTGATTTCATCTATGTCAACATCCTTTGATGAATTTTAAGCTTATTTGAAGTTGATTTATTATGATACAAAACATCCATATTGTATTGAAGGTTTTGTGATATATTTGTCTATGGATGTTTTTTTTCATACCATTCATGGTTTTTGGATATAGTATTGACATTTCGTATGATAGTTTTAATAGGAATGTTTATGTTATGTTTAAACCATTTCATATGAGGAATGCATTGGACTTAATAAGTGACGGGTGGAGCCTACTATAGCTCCTCGATGCATAGGTAGGTCTCATGAGACAAACTAGTGTCTTGGCACAAGTCCTTGACAAAATCGTATTTGTAGTCTTGGCACAAGGCCTTGACTACGTGGTTATGATAGTCTGGCATTTTGCATTCCATAATTATGAAAGTGGTTATGGATTTTGCATTAGATTTTTAGATTAGTAGAATATCCAGGTGAAAAGTTAAATGGAATTATTTCATTTTATCTTTTCCATATTATGTTTATGTTCAAGTTTAAAATGATTTTGTTTTGGTTATACACTACCTTAAATGTTTATGCTTATTTATGAATGTTTCTGCTATATTGTTATCCTTACTGAGCATCTGAGCTCATCCCTTTCTATGTTTTATTTTTATCCCAGGATGTGAAGAAGTATTTTATGAATGACCTGAAAGGATAGTATGAGGGGATATGAAGAAAATATGTTATTTTAGTTTTTCATTTTATGATGTAGTGTAAGACTCATGAATATATCTAGTGTTTCCAAGGCTATTAAACTATTCGATCTTTCGAGCCTTGTTCTTTGTGATCATGCCAATGATACGTAATGTAGCACCGACTTTGGGTAACTGGGGTTGGGGAATTACAAAAATAATCTTGATATTTTATTTCGAGAATAATTTGATACACTTTATAAATTAATATTGGTGCATCAATCAAAACATGTCCCAAAGAAGAGAGTTTTAGATTGGAAACCCTTTAAACTCGAGTAACACTTGACTCAAAAAAACATTGAATGAACTTAGAACAATTCTATAAAACTAGTAATTTACATTAAAAAATATAAAAATTCTTGTTCATGGGGTAGTGAGTGCAACATATAAAATAATCCATGGTGCATAAAATTAAATTTGTCTCAAGGAATTGAAATTTAGTCAATGAAAAAAATTATATCTTTTATAACATTTGAATCACTATCACATAAAATAGATACATTCAAAGGAAATTGAAATATAATGATCATAGTGTTATTCATGATATACTATATAAATAGGGATCATAAATACCTTATAAAGGTAATTAGGTTCACAATATGAGACATATCTCGAAAAAACAATATTGAGACGAATAATCCTTACAAAGATCATATCATTGAAGTTTGAATTTATTCAATGATGTGAATATTTTTAACAATTTTAAAACCAAAAAAATAAGAGGAAATATTAAATAATTAAATAATAGGAAATTTCACACATAATCTGGGAGTAACATATTCAATTAATTATAAGTATAACCCAATGAATGTAAATTGTGTTAAGAAACCCCTAACCTCATGTTTGGACTTTCTATGTATGCTCTTTAACATCGGTATAATAAACTTATATTATTTATTTAATTGTTTAATATAAAATTTAAAAGTTTGATAATTTATCATTAAAAAATTTATTTAACTTATATATTTAATTACTTTATTAGTTATGTTCACGTCAGGTGTTTTGAGGATGTTCAGTTCATAATTGAAAAATGACATTGGTAGGTTGACAGTGGTCAAAGAGGCCAGTTTTCCATAATATCCATAATAATAACAATGAAATTATTATCATTTTTACACATTAATTATACTTTTAGAACCAAATATTTAATATTTTTATGAAAAGATAATTGCATTATAATCATGGAGATGGTAGGCTGTACATAAACATGAGTAACTCTTCCATTTTACAACAAACATGAGGGAAAGAATTTAAGTATCATTTTTTATTTCTATAATGATGAATATATAAAAAAATATAATATTATTTATTTAAATTCAATTATATATGTTATCCATGGGTGTTAGTGATGAAAAAACACATTGCTTTATGGAGGTGGTAATCCACACATACGCACAAGCAGTATTATCATTTTTCAATGGATGAAAAGGTAAGAAAATAAATGATATATTATCTTTCTAGAATGATAATTATTTCATTAATATCACACACACACACAAAACACACACACAGATATATATATATATATATTACATCAATAATTATAACAATCCATGAGAGGTAGTGATGGAAAATAAATTACATTGGTTGGTGAGGCGATCGTCCGCTGTGCAAAGAAAAAATGGTTTCATTTCCAATTTTATAGAACATGTGATAGATTAAGGTTATGAAATAATCATAATAGCATCTAAATATATTTTATATACTCATTTTATTATATTTTAATGTTTAATATATATTTTAAGAGATAAAATAAAAAATAAAATAAAAAACATTTAGTTAAGTGCATTACCTCTTATTCGGACAATATCATTTGGTTTACATAATTTTCCTCCTAAGGTGGGTATTCTGATAAAAAAGGGCTCTATGATTTTTGGATTGATGTTATAATGGGATTTTTTTAGGTATTTTAGAAAATTTTGTGATCAAAAGATGTAATAATATAGGTGGGGTGGTTCCCTTTTATAATTGAGGGAAATGACACACTTGGAATTACATAAAAGACCAAATTATATATATATATATATATCAAAATCAAGTTAAGTAAAAACAAGGAACCTAAAATTAGAAGATAATATTTTATAGGGTCAAATTAAACTCAACCAATCACATTTAGTTACGTTTTTGATACATTTTAAGCCTTATCCCATAGTTAAACCACTTTAAACTCATTTTAACCTTAACTGTGATAACTTAACGTTTTACCATGATAACATAACTATATGACCAAAAATAAAATGGGTATTATAAAAAAAATGTTTAATTTTTATTAAAATCATTTAATCCATTTTATTATATTAAATCTGTATAGGTGACATAAATTTATTTTAATATAAGAACACAAAGAGGATGTCTTTTTTTTTTTGAAAATACCCAATCTAAGAGTAAAAACAATTTCACATTGAAATTATGTAATATGTTAGATTACATTATTATTTTATGTTAAATAAAAAAGGAATGTTTTTACACTTTATTATCTATTAAAAACCAAATTTAATCTTCCAAACATTCAATGAAAGGAAAAGACCAAAAAAATAGTTTTAAATTTGAATAAAATATAACTAATCTTTAAAAAAGTAAGTATTGGATTTCCAAAATAAAAACAATATTTTAAAATAAATTATTTAAATCCATAAACATGTATTTTTTCTAAAACAACTCATATAATAGGATAAATTCCTGTTTTATATATATAATAAAAATTTATCCCATAATCTTAACCTAGTTTTACCTCTTTTACCGTGGTGAAAAATCATTACCACGATTACTATTCACAATACCAAAAATTAAGTTGACCATATTAAATTATATTAATAATTATGATTAAAAATATGGGATAAATTTTAATAGATTAAATTTCAATATTTGTATGAAATTCATTTTAAAATAGCCTTGAAAAACGCAACAAAACCCATTAAAAAAATACATTTTAAGCATAAAACTAGATTCATTCTTATTCCATGCTAGTAAATACCATAAAATGAATATAAAATAATCTTATTGAATATTTAATATATAAATCTTAATTTTAAAATTAATTAATAGAGGAATATTTAATTAATTAATATAAAACTCATTTTTCACAAAAAAATAGTTATTTAGAAAAATGTATTTTTAAGACCAAAAATGAACGTACATGAAAATAAAATTTCATAAAAAATCATATGTAATTAATTATATTATATATAATTAGAGGATATTTATTTAAATTTAATATCAAATTCAAATTATAATGGTAATTTTCAATGAAAATAAATGAAAATTTTATAAAAATTAATATTTTTCACTATTCACTAAAAAAATATATATTTTCATAAAAATCCCAATATTTCACCATAAAATAATTTTGATTTTCACATTTCAAAAATGATATCATATTCATCAAATAAAATTATAAAATTTGAATACATTAACTATAATATTCACTCATAAAAATTAATTAATTCCATTTTTGAATAAAACATATTTTTTGAAGCCTAAATTGACTTTACTAAAAATTGAGTGCTTATTTTTAAAGAATTAATCAATAAATTTAAATTAGGTAGAACCATTTTATATATTTCATAATTTAGTTACTCCAATTCAAATCCTCTAATTAGATGACTAGTTTATAATGTCTTTATTTAAATAACAATGTTTTGTGGTTTGTTTAAAATCGATGTTGCATGTCGTATATGCCATCAAACATTGCATTCTTTTAAAATCATGGGATGTTACACCATCCAATTATTAGAGTTGTCTCGGTGGTGCATCATCCACTTGGGGACTAGTTTTAGTGGCATGCCATCCACCTTGGATTTAATGTTGTTGGTGTATCGACTACTTGAGAAATAATACTGGTGGTATATTTCCCACCCCAAGGATGGTTTAAGTGGGTCATAATCCACCTATAGTTGTTGTCTTACTGGTGAATTGTCAAAATTGACACCTGTAAAAATAGTATATCATCCAACTTATGAGTTAAATAGGTTGTGTATTATCCACCTAGTTGGGATTTCATGGGTTGTCTCATCCATTGAAGATATTAAATGGTGTAATACCATCCAACTGATCATGTATTTTAGTGGTGTATCATACACCAAATATTAGTGATGAATTGTTCATTGGGTAATATCTTGTTTAAAATTGAAATTGGATTGGTGATGGATCATTCACCTAGTTATGTCTTGTGATAATGATAGATCATTAATCTATTGATGCTTTATAGAGATATCTCTTCCAACTAGACTATTATATGAGAGTGATATATCATTTCTCCTCAAGATGTTCTTATAACTTGGGTAAATAATACCATTTTGTCACTAGATGAAGTATGTATGGTCACATGTGATTATTTGGGATCACTGTATAGGGTATTAGTTTATTTATTTATTTATTTATTATCATTTTGTATTGATCATGAACCTATTTTTATTGGACATGATAGGGATATCATTGGTGGCAGCCTATTGAGTTGTAATCAAACCCTTCTTGGGAACCCTGATACTTGAGAATACTTCATGTATCATGAAATATGTAAGGATAATGGCCCCAATACATCTGACAGTTGAATTAGAGGATATTTTTTTGGATTTGAGAAATGGGATGGAGAAAAGAATCTAGTCCAGTTAGTGTAAATCTCCATAATTTAGCCAATTTTGGACCACATTGTTTATGATCTTCCCATGATAGACTCTAAAAATGTTTGTATGACTTGTAGGACATGTAAAAAAATTCATTTTCATACAGAATGATGTTGATATTTACCTTTGTATGACATTAATCTATGATATATATATTTTACTACCACATTATTGAGATGAATGATTTATGATACTACTTATAATATATTTTTTTGGTTATCTATATTAGAGGGTCTAGTCTCTCTAATTGTTATATGTTGACCCTCACTACAAGTAGGAATCCTCTAGAGTTTAGAAAAGTGAAAATAAGGTATATAATAACCTAGTTCAGCCATGTTGGAGTTGAACTAAATCAATTATGTTAAATTATCATAGAAAATAATATTGTATATTGAAATATGTGATATTCAGATCAAGAGAAACAACCAAACCATGGGCATTAATATTAACATATCACTTCCTTTGATATCCTTGTTCTTCATAAAGTAATTTTTTATCTTACAACTATCATATTCTTCTAAACACAACTAAAACTAGATTATTTAAAACTATATGGTTTTGGAGATATATAACATGTCTAATATTAGAGTAAAACACAATACCTAATCACTAATATAATTTGTTAAGGGTTTAGAAGAAATAAAGAAAAAATAAAGAACACATATATCTTTATACTTAACAATATAATTTTCATCTTCTATACACTTTATAAGGATCATTAGGAAACATGAAATAGATTATTACCTTTATAAATAGTCCACCAACCTTAAGAATCGCGGATTATCATCAATTGGACCTTTCTTTAACCATATAATTCTAGTGCCTCCATAGGTAAAGGTGTGAGAGAGAGAGAAAAGAGAGAGATTGGACTTGGAGTTATTAGGGATCATATCCGTAAAAAATAGGTTTTGTATATCCTTTTATAGTGTTCCATAATTAAATAAAGGAATCTCTAAGGAGTTAATAATTTTATAAACTCTCTCCATTTAATACTTTGTGTTATAACCTATTTGTAACATATATTGAAAGTAAACATAATATTTATTAAATTTTCAATATTTATAAAGTTATATAACATATTATATATTGGGAAGAAACTCTCTCACAATGTTATTTGAAGTTTCGAAGTCTTTGTATTATTTGTTTTGTGACATGAAAATTTAAAAATTTCTTGTAGGTTTGATTCAAAAGAATACGTTTGGAAGGTGATGAAGTTTCCTAGTGTTTTCTAAAATATTGGGTGTAAAATTTTGTAGTTTATTTTGTTGAAAAAGTAGAATTACCACATAAAAGGTACATATAACACATAAAAACTACATGATTTCATGAAGTAAGTTTACGAACAATATGAAAATCACATAACAAGTAAAAAAATCCATAGGAAGTTTGAAATAATGAATTTTTGGAAAATGCATGGAGTTCAAAAAGAAGGTTTGTGAACCTTAAATAAAGTTCATGAAGGATATTTTAATTTTCAGCTGGTTGATGATGATTCTTTGTAAACCGTGAAGGAATTTTTTAGTGGAGAAAATTTGGAAGAGATATTGAGTATGCATAGCAAGTTTATGAACCACAAATAAAGTTCATGGAGGAACCTCATAATTTGTGATTATTTGATGGTGATTTGGAGGAATAATGAAGGGTGATAAGTTCAAAAACATATAAGGATAGTACACATACTGTTAATGAACATTTGTATATAAACCATGAATAATGATTAGTAAAAAGTGTGACTTAGGAGACTAGATGAATGTATTAAAAGTAATATTGTGATTAGTGGGATTTCAAGGTTTTGTTTGCCTATATAAGTACCCCTAATCACTTTATTAAGGGATAGATATGTTTAATTGAGATATATAATTGTTAAAGAAATTTATCTATGTTTTAAAGTAGTTTCATGATGATAAATCCATGAAGGAGGTTCAGTTCATAAAGCACAGTGGTGTTCATGAAAGGGTGATGGTTTAAAAAGTAAATTGAGTTCCTGATGGGGATGTTATTGATAAGGTATCATCTGTTCATTAATCACATGAAACCCATGAATCATGAGTAATTGGTAAAGGGAATTTAGTTCTTAAATTAGTATCAACTGATGAATAATAGTATATTCTCATAGCGTAGATAGTTCATGAAGGGGAGTGTCTTTTGATGTATCAGAAATAGTTCATTAAGGGATTTTCCATGAAATGAATTTTACATGATGTATTGGGTTTCATCTATCGGATGAAAAATGAGCTTCATGTCAAACCCATTTTAGTTTGAAACCAATAAAATCTGATATATATCATCAAAGGTCTTCTGGAGGATTAGTGAATTCTTTTCAAAAGAGAGAGCAGTGCATTTTCAAGTGTGTTTAGTTGTAAAACATGAGGTATAGAGAGCCTGCTTTAAACATTGTAACAATAGTGAATTTTAGTGATTCTGTTACATTGGTGCATCCCCTTTATTGTCTCCTTGTATTATCCCATTTAGGGTGAATCAAGTAAAATTGTTGTGTCTCTTCAATTTTTTCAATTCAGTTTTTAATTTTCTATGAGAAGAATAGATAGAGAGAGAGAGAGAGAGAGTATTGGTTAATAATTAAACAAGATAAAAAATAAGAAGTAATATTAATCTGTCATACTCTGATCCAACCTCACTCCCATGTTATTTTACCTCGTGGGGCCATCCTTTTAACTCCCCCCTCACATCATTATATTATATGTTTCTCAATGTAATATAATAGTTATACATGGAATATAAAAGCCAAGGAAGGTAATTAAATATCCACATTACTCAATCATATAACACCATGTGATATATAAAATCCATAACATATTACATTTTATGATATAGGATTTAGGCACTATTACATCTACTTTTTATGAATTTTTTTCCATAAGATAAAATTTTATAAATAATTTAGATATAGGATTTTATAAGTTTGAATGATTTTAATAAAACAATTCAAAACCTGGTCTATGGACAATTATTAATTTAACTGATTTGAAAATTTAGTATGTCATTTTATGAATCATGGACACCCTAGAATCTAATAATATTTAAGAAAAATAAAACATGACGGAAAATATGGAAAAAAAGCCATTTATAAAAAAACTAAAGTAGACATGAATTTAATATTTAAAAATAACTACATAATTTAATAATTTCATAAAGATCATTAGAAATAATGTTCAATTTTAATGGAATTAGGATTTGATCAAATACCCATACCTTAATATACTTTTCCCAATAATTATTAAAAAAACCTTCCAATAAGACTGTTTAAGGACTCAAATGTAGCTAATTTGTGTTTATGGTACTTAACTTAATTACTTTATTAATAGTTTTGGTCCTTGTGACCACTAAATGACATAATAATTAGTCCATCCATGACTGATGTGAGATTAAAAAACCCAAAAAAAACCTATCTAAGATCAAATAAATAATTTATTTTTAATGTTAATCCATTAAATTGTTTAAATTATAATTTCCCCCTTACAGTGTAAAATGAAAAAAAACGACCCTAAAATTTTACAAATTGTAGGAAAATGAAATTTTTGTGTCTCTATAAGAAAAATTCACAAGGTGGTTATGAAACTTAAAAAGGATCAACTATGAAAATAAAATACCAATAAGTTGTTTTGTGGTTTAACCCAAGACCTAATATTTACGGCAACAATCAAAAACGTTTTTATTCAACCAAAAGGATTAAGTCTACAACTAATATATTTGATGAGTTTTCTAAAGTGATTGATTCTATTAAATTAATCATGTTAAAATAAAATAAAATTATCAAAAAATTAGTGAAATAAGTTCAAGAGTAGTGGTTTGAGATTAATTCTATTTGATCCTTACATGTTCTCTTTTAACACATTTTTTTTGTATTTTCTAATGATAACTTTAAGGGGAAGTGGTAAATGTTAAAAGTCACAGGATATCCCAAAAATTAACATCTAAAAAAGCACCTTAAGTTGAAGAAAAAAATAGATTAGGCTTGCCTAACATCCTACCCGATCTCTGTTAGCATTTCTGATATGAAATCACTTGGGTTAGTGACTCAATTAGTGTTTCCACCTACTATATATTTTAGATCCTCAGACTCCACCTTGAACCAAATTACATACCACCACTCCATCGACATCACCCTAACTCACTATCACTAACATACATGCCTACCCACCAAGGAACTTGGAAAAATCACCAACACAAAAATCTAGAAAACCAAAAAACCAAATTCCATTGTTTCCTTGAACTAGGAAAATTTTAAATCTACTTTAATCAAATAAAACCATATCAAGATATGATACCACTATTGATCCTCCATTAGAGATTTATTGAACGCCACCCTCAATTAGAATAAAAACTATATAAAGGGAGAATAATAGAACCCAAGAAACCAAACCTATAAAGAAAAAAAAACATTTAATAGAAATACATTACAACTTCATGTTTCTAGTAAATGTGATACATGGAAACAAAAAATCCATTTCATTAGTCAAAAAATAGACACAAAAACCAGAACCCTCCACACAACATCTTCTTCTATGGAATGATGCCACCATGATAATGTGCTACCAACAACATAGAAAACCACCTTAGAGAAATATTAGAAATTGATAACATATGATAATATTGGTGTGAAAGGATTTAGGAATTATACAAATAACCTATAAATATGGATAAAACCAAAGGGATATGTGAGGACTAGGAGGGGTAAAAAATACACCTGAATAAGATTATGAGACTACCACAATATAAAAAAATAGTGGAAGAATTTTTCCACCAACACAATCCCAAAAAACAATTTCCCCACCATTATAGAAAAAATGGGGTTTAAGATAGTAGATTTTGAAACAAAAGAAGTGGTGAACATGAGTTTCAATCTAAAAAAAGAAAACAACCACCAATAAACACAAACTAGAGGACTAGGAATCTGACAGGGATCCACTTTCTACAACTCTACTACGATATACACAATTTACTACAAATACAATAACATCAAACCAATTATGGGGTATTTTTATAATGTACAATTTTGTTATTGGTTGTCAATTCTAGAGGGAATTTTAATTTTTAGTCTTGGATCAGAGGATGCTTCATGAATTGGGACTCACATTAGGAATTCAAGAGTTAGAACATCTTGATAAGATGGTTTTGGATATGGAACACGACTATATTGATGGTTTATATGATCCAGTGAGTGCTAAATAAGGGTTAGGGTGACCCTTATGTAAAATATCAGCAATAGGATGGGACCATGTTGTTTCCCAAGGCATTATAGTGTTGAAAAGATTGTGAACATTATGAACTATTTTCATAAAGGGAAGAGCATTTTGTAGTTTGAAGATTTTTTCTATGGTGGTGGTTTTGTGGAGAAAGGACCATATCATAAATATACTTATATATAATAATGAGTTCTCAAGAGGTAGGGTAATTAGGATACCTCAAGAAGAAAATTTCTCCATTGAGGAGGGCATTGTTTTCTGGTGGTACTATTGGGACAATCTCCACATTTCAGTTTAGAGGCTGCACCATGGAGGGTGCTCGATAGTGAGTAGGGTATAACATTTTCATGAGGTAGGCTATACAGTTTATCCCTTTTCTATTCAACAACCATAGGCTGGGGGTGGTAATTTCATCACAACCCCCTACGTTGTTTTGTGTCATTCCCATAGAAGGGGAGATTAACCCCAACTCTAGGTGATTATTCATTAATGGATCCACTTGGGATTTATTTTAACATGGTATGACCGGTAATTTACCAATTCCCCCATTTAATTTTATAGGGTAATGTGATTTTTAGGGATTTTTTAAGTTGTACCTTTCCTCTTTCTTCCTTCTCTATGATTCCCCTAAGATTTGGGTGATTTTTATAGAATTCTAATGAAATATTGAGGTATATTCTTCCATTATTTTATTCTTTCTTATTTCTCTTTGTAGAAACATGATTTAGATGATTTACTATTTAGAGATTCAATGATGATTTCACCAGATCTTGGTAAAATCTTCCTCATTTTATGGGGATTTTGATTAACATGAATAAATGAGTTCCTAGTAGGTTGAATACATGTAGTTCCATTTTTTTCAGTGACAGGGTGATGCTCGATGATTTTTTGGTGATTATTTCTATTTGTTTTAAAACGAATAATTAATTATAATTTTTATAATTAAGTATTTATGATGAATAGAGTGATAAAGTATTTTTAGTGGGGGTTTGTGCTCGGACAAGTCATGGATGGGCTTTGCGGAGGTGGTGTGGACTTCAAAGAGTACGGTAACTCGATGTTTGAGGTAAGTGTTCCATATAATATAAATTCATATGCATGGTATGTAATATTAATTACCTTAATTCATGTTTTAGGTAAATGGATAGGGGACTATAAAAACTATATAAGAAGATATAAAATGGTATAGTAACTCATAGGCTCGAGATAAGTTCTTTTAAGAACTTTAAGTATGTTGGTATTTTATGATGACCATGTCTCTAAGGGGAGAGAATTCTAGTTGAGTTTATGTTCCTTGGGTGGTATCAATATGTGATATGTGATGTGGGTATTCTAGGTTATTTTCTAGGTATACTTGGGAACACATGAGAGGTTTTTTCCCAGGAATGATGGGTGAGAAGACCGTACGTATCATGTATGACTAGGAGTAACATTTTTAGGGTGGAGTAGACTATTGGTGTGTACATTGAGTGGGATAGTCCCTCTAGGTATAGGAATTTGTGATAGAGAGGGGTTTACCCCAAGTTAAAAGTTTAGATTTCTCCCTTAACACATGTGACATGAAACCTAGGTGAGGGAAGTGGTAATGTTTGGAAAACATAACATCATATTTCCAAGGGGGTCTGGGGTGAGTTAACTTGGGATATTCCTCAGTTAGTGGAAACTAGTGTGAAGTTGGATTTTGATGAGGTTTGGTCCCACCCATTAAGGCTAAGGGTTGATAGAGCCTATGTGTTGTGAGGATACTAAGGTATTAAGAGTACGAGATGTTTCTAGTGATTGAATTCAAAAATGGTTTGAGGAGAAAGGATGAGGGGATGAATGGATAATGCGATATGAATTTAGATAAAGGACTAGGTATTGAGTGAATATAACCATGTGATGAGATGATGAATAGTTTTATGGGCCATGTTCCCTATTGAAGATGCATGAGTGAGCTGGTTGTGGCCTCTCTATGAGTATGATATCACTATTAGGACTCCCATGAGTGATATGGGGTCCTATATGTGTGTGATATGGCCCCTACCTTGAGTGAGAAGGTAGTGGTCAGACTACCTAGAGTGAAAGAGGTCTTGGTTTTGATATTATATGAAATGGAATGGTTGTAATCACCTTGAGTGAGAAAGTATCGGCATAGGATCGTCTTTAGTGAGAAGGGGGTTTGGATTGAGATATGGATCAAGTTGGGTAGAAATACCTTTTATTGAGATATAAGATAGTTTTCAGAATATGTATGGACTCACCTTCGGTGAAAAGTTCTAAATACATCTTTGAGTTATAATGTGAGTCTAGAACTTGGATACAGGACCCTACCCTATACATTGGAGTAGTGGTCAAGGATTCGGTGGATGTCTTACACCGAGTTTTAGGGTATGGGTTAGGATATGAGTATGATGGAATGGGGATATGACTAGATTATAGTATGGTGAATAAGTAGGTATGATATGATGTCGTGGTGGCCTAGAAATCCCATGATGACCTGATGCACATGGATTTATGGTGTCCAGGTTAGCACACAATTTTCACCATGATTTAGTGTACATGTTTACTTTTATTATGCATACGTGTATATGATGGTGTATAGTAGGGGTGTATGGTATGAACCTACTAAGTTAAATGATCAAACCGTATATGGTCACCCCTGTTCATGTGTAGAAATTATGTCTCCTTTTTGGATAGATCACATGTTGTGTAGTGGAATTAGATGGAGCATCTTGATGGGTATTAGAGATGGGTTGTTGAGGATTAGGGATAGGAGTAGAGCGTTTTGTGTTTTTTTTATTTTATTTTTTTTTGTATATGCGACCGACTTTGTGTGATACCTGTTAGATGTTTATCATGTATAAAATAATCATTTCGATAAGGCATGTTTAGTGATTTATTATTCAATCTTTGGTTATTTTTATAGATGTTTATTTAGTTATTTTTTGTTTGTTGTTTACAATAATTCAAGGTAACTGTCTCCCTATTATATGGATTAATCCCTCAATTCCATTAAGAATCCTCTGTTGTATGGGTAGGAAATCCAAATGTCTTGTAGTGCGTCATCATAATCATTTTTGAGTGGCCAATGGTTTAGATATTTTCAAAGTGGTATCAAAGAATTTTATTTTATTTTAATATTTGGGTAGATAGTATACATGTGATTTTGGAATGTTTTTGAGCTCATGATATACCTAAAACTAGTGAATCATATTTTTTTTCAGTGAAAATTCCTTCTTACTAGGGGTATGTGATTGTTTTTTTGGATTTCACTATTATGATTGTGATGTTTATTAAATAAAATGAATCAATGGTGGTTTTTATTAATTTTTTTATATCTTGGACTATTGAAAATAGGTCTGTGTACATGAGTAATTTTTGGCACATAGGATTCACATGACATTTGTATTCTTTTTTGTTATTATTTTCACTAATAAAAGGGGTTTGTTGTTTTAAGTTTCAAAAAAACCTATATAGTGATTAAAATATAACTTATTAGTGAAGTTATACTCAAATAAACAATGTTATTTTTTATGATGAAAGGGAATGTGGATCCTAGTGAATGAATTTATCCTATGATTGTTATGTGACCCCCTAATGCGAGGGATGAAAAAATACCTTTAATGAGTTTATGTGGTAATTTAAGGCATTGGTGATAAATACCTCATGGGTGTCATTATGGGGTCATTTAAATAATGTGTGAATAAAAACTATATAGTTTTTCCCATATATCATCTTAGTGGTACTATACTTAACTGGACTGTGTGGTTCTATGGATACATGAGATAGTTTAGGAAATTCATGTGGAAATGATTTTGGTTCTTGAGATCGAGAGTTCGAAGGTTACTTTAGGTTTAAAGGTCAAGCAAGTTGACATTATCCGTAGGATCCCTGGACCAATTGGTTTTGGATGTGCTTTTGGTAGAATTTTGGGTGCATGGATATATGTTCATGGATTTGGAATAATGTCTAGGTGGTGGGTGATCATGCAATTATCCTTTAAATGAGTGGGATGTGTTTCAATTTTTGGGTGAGAGTGACCCGCGTGAGGATCATGGTTAGTGGTTTAGCTTCACGATCCTGTGTTTGATGGGATGTGAATCGTGGGAGCATGATTTATATTGTATTATTGAGTTTTATGGTAGAATACACATGTTGGGTTTGGATGAAATCAATTAGGATCATGGGTGAGATCATGTTAGAGGGTTCTTATTGGATTACATTCCCTTAGGAGGATTGTGATAATTATTATGTAGTTCTAGAAAATATTTAGTGTGTCTGGATGAGGTTTTGCTGGTTACATATAGTTCCCATTTGGATTATGGATTGGTGAGTGGTTTTTTATAGGACAAGAACTAATTTTATCACTAAGATTCATGTGGACATGGTGGAATGAAGTTTTTTTTGGAGAATAAGATATTTACCCCAGTGTTAATGGGTGAATTCACATATGTATAAGCGTAATGTAGTATAGTCGATCCTGTTAGTGCTTGATTAAAGTGTTATAGGTTGGAAGGATGGGTGAGCATAGATTGGGAGGAGAGACTCACATGTAGTTTTAGAATTTTTTTGGTTTAGTGTTAGAGTAATGGTATGGGGGAAGTCATATGGTGGGGATCAAACAATTGGATTCTTGTGTATGTGACCTTAATTATGAGTGAGTTTCAACATGTATCATAGTTGATGTTCTTATTGTGATTGGAATATGCATTGATGGGTGTGTTGTATTGGGACTCATGTATGCTCAAGATGGACACATCTAGTCAACACATGTTTCAATGGATAGAGATTGTGATATATAGATTGAGTTTTGGTTTAGTAAGGATATTATATTGATACTCCTACAGTAGGGAGAATCATATCAACAGTGGGTGTAGAACCCTCATGTTTGGATGGTTGTAGGTGCGATGAGACCAGTCAGTGGATTTTTGAGATGGAACTACTATGAAAGTGTGTAGGGAGATCTGATATGATATGATTCCTTAATAAATACCAGATTCAGGATTCAGATATATTGTTGTCTATATTTCATGCATTGAAATTGGGATGAAGATGTATTTGATGTGGTTTAAGAGTGATTTGGATTAGTGGTACGCCAATTCTCTATGTGTGATAATGATGGATAGAGTTGGTGTTTGGTTGATTATCCTATCATAAAATTATAATGAGTGTTGGGTTTAAACATCAGCCTATCTGTCAGGATGATATATGAATACCTTTGAGTGTTAATTCAATAGATCTTATATTTCATTCAATAGTTAAAGCATCATGATAAGATTATGTGAGGGCACATCAGTGGGTGAAGCCAAGTGTTTTTGTAAGCAGCTAGCAAGAGGATAACCAAAAAGTGTTTTGGTGATGGATCAAATACGAGGAGGTAAAAACCACATCAAATGTGCATATGGACCACTAAGAGTGTGTTTTGGTGGATGATTCCTATGGTTGAGAGAACTATGGATTATAATCATCCTTTGTGAGTAGTGTATTATGGTGGAGATAACCATAAGACTCATGTTGAATTAGTTGATGAAACTCAGGTTTATCATGATATTTGGGTGTTGTTGGAAACCATATCGAGGCCTGTAACACCCCGAGATTTTATGAAAAATATTATTTTAATTTCATTAATGTCTTATGTTGTATTCTACACCAAGATTACCTTGCGCTATAAGCAACACCGTATTAGCTTGCAGTATACGCAACACGATTCTTGCACCGTGTTACACACAATTTTGATAATAGTTATTCTACACAACATTGAGTATATATATATATATATATTAAATGTATAAATAAAATATGTTTGGATTCTGTTATACGAAACAACGAAGGATTCTTTCACAACACGCAACCCTGACTTGGCTTGCATTACACGCAATCATGACCTTCCTCGATAGCGTGTGTTGTACGCAATACCGGGTTTTAATAAACAATGTTATATTATTATAATATTGTCATGAACTAGACGTTATGAATAGTATTAACTAAAATTTGAATTTTATAACATTATTATTCATCTTACACATTTGTAGAACATGGTATAATAACAAAATAAATTTTTCGGGTAAAATAAGTATTTTTCAAAAAATGCAGTTTTACTACCTTTTGATGGCGCACCCACTTTAAATCTAGTTTTTGACATGTTTATAAGTTCAATTTGACAAAATAAAATTCTTCTTTGGAATCAATAAATAAAAATTTACTTTGGATAAAATTTTCATATTATCCTGCTAACTTTCACATTTTAATGAATAGTAAAAACACGCTATATTTTAATTAAAAACAACTTTTTTCATCGTAATATCTTATGTGGTTAAATTATAATATTGAATGGTTTTAAAGTATAAATAGAATATATTTTTACCATTTAATATAATGTATGTCATTAGCATTGATTTTACCTTGAATTCGTAAGTTAAATCAATTCAATCTTTTGCAATGTTTTAAACAGAAACCCGTTTTTATTCGACAACGGGATTAATTTTAATTTAATTTCTGCAACTTATGTGTTTTGAATTTTAAAAAATTTATTCCATATTTGGAATCAGTGGGTCCAAATTATGTTAATAGGATACTTTTTATTTTTGGGAATTATGAATAGTAACTACGGTAAATTTTATTTACCATAGTTAAAGGTAAATCGGGTAATTAAGGGTAAATATAATATTTTAAAATTACCCTAACAAATGTCAAAATCCTATTGGATGACTAAAAAACGACCCATATCACCAAAGGGTCAGATTAGATTAATTTAATTAAATTTTTTCAATGAAAATAATTTAATTATTATTAAAACCAAAGAATGTGACAACATGTCACTTTCATAAATCTTATAAGTATAATAATTTTAATCTAGTGATAAACTTCATGAAACATAGAACATGAATAGTTTCAAGAAATATAATACAATTATCTACATCATAGGAATTTATTTAGAATTTTTAGGGATTAAATAATTATCATTTATTATGATACAAAGATGATGCAGTAATTATCTTATTAATTAAATATTGACATAATTGAAGTTATAAATACCCAAATAAATGTAATTTGAGACTTTTTATGAATTAAACTAATTTTCTAGGTTACTATGATATATTATTGTTGCTTTAATAAACTTGGTTCGAACATATAATTCTGTTATGACTTTCACAAAAATCATATATCAAATAGTGTCAAAATTGACACAAAATAGTTTTTAAATAAAATATTATATTACTAATTGTTATTTTATTCCTAAAAATCTAAGGTTCGGCCAAATGACTTAGCTAAGAATATATATATTAATAATAAACAATTTGGGGTTATTTTGGCATGTTATAGTAAGTGTATTAACCATATAGTGAAAGAAAACAAAAAGACACGGTAAAAGTTTAATTATTTAACTTAGAGTTAAATCTAATTGATAAGGTTAAAATAATACCCTAAACTTGTCTAAATCTTATTGTTTGATAGGATTTCGACCCATCCCCAATTTACCTTCGAAATAAGACCCTTTGGAACCATTATAAACCGATTTTGACTTTAATATAAAATAATATTTTGAGGTATTCCTAAGGTGCCCCTCTCCTCCCTTATAAAAGGGCACCTCCTCCCCCTTCTCCTCACACCAATTTGAGCACTCAAGATCGGCCAACCCCTGCCAAAATCTCTTCTCCACTTCCCTAGAAACATCCTAGAGGTTCTGGTCTTCCTCAAAGACCAATTTTAGTTCCCTAAGAAGAGGTCTCAAAGAGGCGCTTCAAAGAAGAGGTAATTACCGTTACCAATTCTTTCATCTTTATTTCTTCTTCCACTTCTTATTCTTAAGTTGTTTCATTATGAAGTAATAACATCAGTATCACTCATATACTGATATTTTATTATAAGTATGAAACAACCCTATTTCACCATCTATCCATCCTACGGAAAAAGAAATCACTGCGCGTGCGTACGTACGGAATACCGTCTCCACGCCGTGGTGTAATCTATTTTCCACCACCACCTTAAATGGATGGGTATAATGGTGTAAAGAATAACTATAAATAGTTATTAAAACATCATATTTATTCTGATATATTGTATAATCCACTCCAATTCAATTCAATATTTATGGAAATGATATCATCGCTCGTGCGTACGTACGGACTACCGTCTCCACGACGCGATGAGATTCATTCTCCATGTTAACCATTTAAGAATGATTACAAAGTATATATAAGAAATAATAATGAAATATATGACATTATAAAGCTACTGGATTTATGTATATATATATATATGTATTTTATCTACTTACTTCCATTCAAGACAATAAGGAAAGGAAAACAGCGTTCATGCGTACGTACGGACTACCGTCTCCATGAATGGTGTTTTTCATTTCATTTATCTATCTATTATATATATATATACTGAATATATATGATATATAAATCATATTTTATATTCTGGAAGTAAGTAAATCATGATATAAGTAATAATAATGTCAAGAACAACAAGTCAAAACTCCTACGATAAATGAAACGATTTTACCCAAAACGCTTCTTTAACATGGAATTTACAAAAGAATGGGTAATATAATGTCATAAGTGAACCATATATGATATAATAACAATGAATATGATTCTGTAATAAGTCAATGACATTATTTAAATCATTATACAGGAGGTTCGGACACATACGAAGCAAATCAGACCTAAGGTATGGGAAATATCACAATCTCATTTTTATCCGAGATTGTTTATACTTAGAAATTTACTGGGGTGTATTTTATCATCCACATCCATGTTTCATCAATATGTAATATTATTTCCATCCACTTACAATAGTTTAAATCCAATTTTACCCTTCGGTGAGTTTTTAGTAAATAATATGAAAGGAATATTTTGTCATTTTTTCGTACGAGGTACTTTTTGACTTTTCCGACAAAAGTACGAAGAATGTTTTTTTAACTTATACGGCATGAATGGATTTTTAAAACATTATTTCCAAGAATATTCCTTTACAAGTTTTCAAGTTTATTTTTAATCAACTTATTTTTGTATGACATGTTAAGAAAGGAAATGTGTTTTTGAAGAAGAAAGGATATTTTCCTCAAGAATGGAGTTCAAGTGTTTTATCAAAATTATTTTCCATCTAAGATAATAAAGGGTTCTGTTTTTATCCCTATTATTTAATTGATTTGATTATGTTTTGATTGAATTATTTTTATGAATTCCTTTATCGTATATGATTTGTTTTATGATGTCATGATGTTTAAGATTCCCATTTTTATTACATGGGTTATGCAATGATGTATGGTTTATGATTTTGTGGAACACATAAGAATGGTATCATTATGAGATGGGTGGGACCTATATCTCCCTCCATTGCATTGGGTAAAGATTTTATATCTCATGAGATAGACAGGGCAGGAACGGTAGGTTATACCGGTTCAGTGAATCAGGACTGAAACGAGGGTTACTCGATTCAGAAAGGGACTTTGTCCACTAAGATAGTCTTGGCAATGAGTCTTGACTAAAAAGAAATGATTCTCTATGATTATGTGTGAATGCCAAAAAGTTTCATGTTTTAGGTTATGATTATTGTGATTACATTTCACTGCCATGATTTACCCCATGTTATGAAATTATGATCTCTTTTGCAGGTTAAGATTTCCAAAAGTTATGTGCTTATCTATATGATGTGATTGATATTTCTTTTGTTTACCCTTACTGATCATTTGAGCTCACCCTTTTATGTTTTCTTTTCCCCAGGATATAAAGAAAGGTTTTAGGTAAAAAAAAGAAGATCTTTATGGGAGATTTTGAAGATATTTCACCACGATTAGAAGATTATATTCCGAGTTTCCAAAGACACTAAACTATTACGATCCTTGTGTGTGTGTTTTTTGTTATGTAATAAGTATTCCGCAAATGTAATGTAATGTCCATGTACATCAGGCTTCGGGTCTCTACAGTTGGTATTAGAGGAAAGGTTTAGTCAACCATTGGAAACTAGGATGCGAGAACATTAGTGAGATCCCTAGAGATATTTCTAAGGTATGTCTAGGGATGTCCCTAAGGTTAAGTATACGTATAGGTTATAGTACTAGAATTACGCTAACGATCATAGAATTAAACCTAAGATGTTAGATATTGAAGGTACTCCCCCTTTATTATGTTGTTTTCCCTAGCATGATTTTTGCCTCTCACACTATTCTTTTTGGGTTTTAGACGATGGCTGGAACCCGAAGGAACCGTGTTGATCAATGCAATGGACAATGCAATGATTGTCCTCCTGAACAAACAAATGTTATGGGAGATGGAGTGCAAAATATTATTGCTATACTTACACAAGCTATGAATCATTCTGGACTTCCAAATGAGCAGAGAAGGGAACAATATTCTATTGAGTCCTTCATGAGGCAACGTCCACCTTCTTTCAGTGGGTCTTCTAATCCACTTGTTGCTGAACAATGGATCAGTACCACTGAAGAGATATTTTCAGTTCTTCAATGTTCTGAACATGATAAAGTCATATTAGCAGTGTATCGTTTGGAAGGTGATGCTGATCAATGGTGGAATCTTATTAAGAATACGAGGCAAAGGGATGAAATTGAGTCCATGGAATGGGACGAGTTCAAGAACTTATTTTTCAGTAAGTACTTCCCCCGTATTCTTCGAACAAAGATGGAGAAGGAGTTTCTTGAACTAAAGCAAAAGGATGATGAATCTGTTGGTATATACGAAGAGAATTTTACAAGACTTGCAAGGTATGCATCTGGCATTATCATCCAACCTGAAAGTAAAGTTGATCGATTTTTCAGTGGATTAAAACCAAGTCTTCGAAGGGCATTAGCTATAAGAGACTTTAGTAGCTATGAAGAAATTTTGCGTTGTGCTATCAAGGTAGAAATGGAAGTTGGTGTTACATATCCATCTCATGGTTTTGACAAGAAACGAAAGATAGAGTTTAAGGAGAAATCTCAGAATAATGGTGAAAAGAAGATGAATGTTTCCTTATGCACAAAGTGTGGAAAGAAGCATGGTGGAGATTGTCTTAAAGGGACTAGAAAATGTTTTAAGTGTGGAAAAGAAGGTCATCGAGCAGCTGAGTGTCGAAGTAATTGAAAAAGGGTTTCTAATGATGTGAATAAAGCAAACACTACAGAGAACGCACCACCAACACTTCAATGCTTCAAGTTCAAGGAAATGGGGCATTATGCTAATAAATGCCCTAATCCAAGGGTTAGTGATGATCAACATGAGCAACCACTGAAGGCAAAGGACAAAGGGAAGTCACATGCGATCACTATTGGAAATGTTGAATATGACAACGATGTGGTGGAATGATTAAGTGTTTATGTAATGGGATTCCAAAATAATGTTGTATCATTGAGTATTGCAATATTTATCGATGTGGTATTCAAAGTTATTGAGATATTTTTTGGAAATAAGATGATATGCGAGAAAATGAAATGTTTAATAGTATTCATGAGCTCATGATTGATATAAGGACTAAGTGATATCATGGTTTGAGTATATAGAATTTTGAAGATTTTGGTATGTGGAAAGTGTTAACTTTTAACTGCATTCATGTTTTCACTAAGGTTCAATGGGTATTCAATAGAATACATGATTAAGGCCTTTGAATGTTTGGAATGTGACCAAAAAGACATATCTTATGATATATGGGGATTAACGACAGTATTAAATCTCTGGTAATCGTTTTCACTATATTATGAGAGTGGACTGTAGTATTATGGATAAGCCTAAAGATTAGAATGGATTATGTTGGACATAAGTTAGTATTGTTTAAGGATAGAAGATTTTCGATATTATTGATGGGATGTTATAGTAATGTAGTTTTAGAAAAAGGACAACCTGCAGGACGGGCGACAGCCCATCGCTTCGAACAAGGCTGTGGGAATTGAACACACAACCGAAGTGCGACTGGCCTTTATCGCCTACCACTGGCCTACAGGAAGTCCCTGTTTAGTAGAAACTAGTTTTATTATATTAAGCAGTATGATATATGAAGTATAAGTCCATTTTAGGAACAATATATGATTAATCTCACTATAGATCAACTTATGTATATAATTTTTGCTAACCTTTTGTTTGAGACAGATGGAATGACCCGTCATTCTATCACATGATCTGCTAACACTTCACGAATAACAAATTCAACTTCATTTATTTAAGAGACGAAGTGGAAATTGTTAAAGGCACGAACAACAGTAAGATTGTACCAAAATAAAGTAAGTATTTATTCTAATTCAAATTTTCAACTTTAGGTAAATGATCTTGAAAACCAAAAATGTTGTCCTAGTGCCCTTATATCCGATGAATCAGATGGTACCCTAGATCATCACAAATTTATGGCTTTGTGATTTCTAGCTTTTCCATAGCCATGTTCTCTACCACTCTCCATCGGAACATGATGGTTATATTTCTCTTCCATATCCATATTTTCACCTATGTGGAAACCCAGTGATTAGTTTATTTGGGTGACCGTTACGTTTCATAGTTTTGTTTTTAAAGATAAGTTTTGGTATTCCTTTTTACGATGTGGGTTTCTATCAAAGAAACTTTCAAATAGTAAACCATTTATAACACCGACGAATTTTGAGGGCGAAATTCATTTTAAGGGGGGTAGAATGTAACACCCAGAGATTTTATGAAAAATATTATTATAATTTCATTAATTTCTTATGTTGTATTCTAAACCAAGATTACCTTGCGCTATACGCAACACCGTATTAGCTTGCAGTATACGCAACACTATTCTTGGACCGTGTTACACACAATTTTGATAATAGTTATTCTACAAAACATTGAGTATATATATATATATATTAAATGTATAAATATAATATGTTTGGATTCTGTTATACGAAACAACGAAGGATTCTTTCACAACACGCAACCCTGACTTGGCTTGCATTACACGCAATCGCGACCTTCCTCGATAGCGTGTGTTGTATGCAATACCGGGTTTTAATAAACAATGTTATATTATTATAATATTGTCATTAACTAGCCGTTATGAATAGTATTAACTAAAATTTGAATTTTATAACATTATTATTCATCTTACACATTTCTAGAACATGGTATAAGAACAAAATAAATTTTTCGGGTAAAATAAGTATTTTTAAAAAAATGCAGTTTTGCTGCCTTTTGATGGCGCACCCACTTTAAATCTGGTTTTGACCTGTTTATAAGTTCAATTTGACAAAATAAAATTCTTCTTTGGAATCAAGAAATAAAAATTTACTTTGGATAAAATTTTCATATTATTCTGGTAACTTTCACATTTTAATGAATAGTAAAAACACGCTATATTTTAATTAAAAACAACTTTTTTCATTGTAATATCTTATGTGGTTAAATTATAATATTGAATGGTTTTAAAGTATAAATAGAATATATTTTTACCATTTAATATAATGTATGTCATTAGCATTGATTTTACCTTGAATTCGTAAGTTAAATCAATTCAATCTTTTGCAATGTTTTAAACAAAAACCCGTTTTTATTCGACAACGAGATTAATTTTAATTTAATTTCTGCAACTTCTGTGTTTTGAATTTTAAAAAATGGATTCCATATTTGGAATCAGTGGGTCCAAATTATGTTAATAGTATACTTTTTATTTTTGGGAATTATGAATAGTAACTACGGTAAATTTTATTTACCATAGTTAAAGGTAAATCGGGTTATTAAGGGTAAATATAATATTTTAAAATTACCCTAACAAATGTCAAAATCCTATTGGATGACTAAAAAACGACCCATATCACCTAAGGGCCAGATTATATTAATTTAATTAAATTTTTTCAATGAAAATAATTTAATTATTATTAAAACCAAAGAATGTGACAACATGTCACTTTCATAAATCTTATAAGTTTAATAATTTTAATCTAGTGATAAACTTCATGCAACATCGAAAATGAATAGTTTCCAGAAAGCTAATACAATTATCTACATCATAGAAATTTATTTATAATTTTTAGGGATTAAATAATTATCATTTATTATGATACAAAGATGATGCAGTAATTATCTTACTAATGAAATATTGACATAATTGATGTTATAAATACCCAAATAAATGTAATTTGAGACTTTTTATTAATTCCAATAATTTTCTAGGTTACTATGATATATTATTGTTGCTTTAATAAACTTGGTTCGAACATATAATTTTGTTATGACTTTCAAAAAAATCATATATCAAATAGTGTCAAAATTGACACAAAATAGTTTTTAAATAAAATATTATATTACTAATTGTTATTTTATTCCTAAAAATCTAAGGTTCGGCCAAATGACTTATATAAGAATATATATATTAATAATAAACAATTTGGGGTTCGTTTGGCATGTTATAGTAAGTGTATTAACCATATAGTGAAAGAAAACAAAAAGACACGGTAAAAGTTAAATTATTTAACTTAGAGTTAAATCTAATTGATATGGTTAAAATAATACCCTAAACTTGTCTAAATCTTATTGGTTGAAAGGATTTCGACCCATCCCCACTTTACCTTCGAAATAAGACCATTTGGAACCATTATAAAACTATTTTGACTTTAATATAAAATAATATTTTGAGGTATTCCTAAGGTGCCCCTCTCCTCCCTTATAAAAGGGAACCTCCTCCCCCTTCTCCTCACACCAATTTGAGCACTAAAGCTCGGCCAACCCCTGCCAAAATCTCTTCTCAACTTCCCTAGCAACATCCTAGAGGTTCTGTTCTTCCTCAAAGACCAATTTTAGTGTCGTAAGAGGAGGTCTCAAAGAGGCGCTTCAAAGAAGAGGTAATTACCGTTACCAATTCTTTCATCTTTATTTCTTCTTCCACTTCTTCTTCTTAAGTTGTTTCATTATGAAGTAATAACATCAGTATCACTAATATACTGATATGTTATTATAATTATGAAACAACCCTATTTCACCATCTATCCATCCTATGGAAAAAGATATCACCGCGCGTGCGTACGTACGGAATACCGTCTCCACGCCGTGGTGTAATCTATTTTCCACCACCACCTTACATGGATGGGTATAATGGTGTAAAGAAAAACTATACATAGTAATTACAAAATCATATTGATTCTGATATATTGTATAATCCACTCCAATTCAATTCAATATTTATGGAAATGATATCATCGCTCGTGCGTACGTACGGACTACCGTCTCCACGACGCGATGAGATTCATTCTCCATGTTAACCATTTAAGAATGATTACAAAGTATATATAAGAAATAATAATGAAATATATGACATTATGAAGCTACTGGATTTATGTATATATATATATATATATGTCATCTACTTACTTCCATTCAAGACAATAAGGAAAGGAAAACAGCGTTCATGCGTACGTACGGACTACCGTCTCCATGAACGGTGTTTTTCATTTCATTTATCTATCTATTATATATATATATATACTGAATATATATGATATATAAATCATATTTTATATTCTGGAAGTAAGTAAATCATGATATAAGTAATAATAATGTCAAGAACAACAAGTCAAAACACCTACGATAAATGAAACGATTTTACCCAAAACGCTTCTTTAACATGGAATTGACAAAAGAACGGGTAATATAATGTCATAAGTGAACCATATATGATATTATAACAATGAATATGATTCTTTAATAAGTCAATGACATTATTTAAATCATTATACAGGACGTTCGGACACATACGAAGCAAATCGGACCTAAGGTAAGGGAAATATCACAATCTCATTTTTATCTGAGATTTTTTATACTTTGAAATTTACTGGGGTGTATTTTATCATCCACATCCATGTTTCGTCAATATGTAATATTATTTCCATCCACTTACAATAGTTTAAATCCAATTTTTCCCTTGGTTGAGTTTTTAGTAAATAATATGAAAGGAATCTTTTGTCATTTTTTCGTACGAGGTACTTTTTGACTTTTCCGACAAAAGTACGAAGAATGTTTTTTTAAAATTATACGGCATGAATGGATTTTTAAAACATTATTTCCAAGAATCTTCCTTTACAAGTTTTCAAGTTTATTTTTAATCAACTTATTTTTGTATGACATGTTAAGAAAGGATATGTGTTTTTGAAGAAGAAAGGATATTTTCCTCAAGAATGGAGTTCAAGTGTTTTATCAAAATTATTTTCCATCTAAGATAATAAAGGGTTCTGTTTTTATCCCTATTATTTCATTGATTTGATTATGTTGTGATGGAATTATTTTTATGAATTCCTTTATCGTATATGAATTGTTTTATGATGTCATGATGTTTAAGATTCCCATTTTTATTACATGGGTTATGCAATGATGTATGGTTTATGATTTTGTGGCACACATAAGAATGGTATAATTATGAGATGGGTGGGAACTATATCTCCCTCCAATGAATTGGGTAAAGATTTTATATCTCATGAGATAGACAGGGCTGGAACGGTAGGTTATACCGGTTCAGTGAATCAGGACTGAAACGAGGGTTACTCGATTCAGAAAAGGACTTTGTCCACTAAGATAGTCTTGGCAATGAGTCTTGACTAAAAAGAAATGATTCTCTATGATTATGTGTGAATTCCACAAAGTTTCATGTTTTAGGTTATGATTATTGTGATTACATTTCACTGCCATGATTTACCCCATGTTATGAAATTATGATCTCTTTTGTAGGTTAAGATTTCCAAAAGTTATGTGATTATGTATATGATGTGATTGATATTTCTTTTGTTTACCCTTACTGAGCATTTGAGCTCACCCTTTTATGTTTTCTTTTCCCAGGATATAAAGAAAGGTTTTAGGTTAAAAAAAAGAAGAAGATATTTATGGGAGATTTTGAAGATCTTTCACCATGATTAGAAGATTATATTCCGAGTTTCCAAAGACACTAAACTATTACGATCCTTGTGTGGGTGTTTTTTGTTATGTACTATGTATTCCGCAAATGTAATGTAATGTCCATGTACGTCAGGCTTCGGGTCTCTACAAGGCCAATTATGGTTGATATTAGGTGTCTAGACTTCTAATGAATAATGTATTTTGGTTCTTTGAGTTGTGTAATGGAAAATCGTTTAAAATTTGAGGGAAGAACATGATGAGTTGGTGGTGAATTCAAAACTAATGTAGATCAAGAGTAATGTTTGGAGGCCTGTTTAAGCTTCTCTAGGATTCTATGCATTATTATGGGGAGTTTTTAATGACCTATGTTTTTAGGTGGTATGATGTCTAAAGGGAATTTGGATTTTTTGTCCCATAGCTAGGGATGTTTCATGAATTAGGACTTAGATAAGGAATTAAAGCATTGTAATTTCTTATAGATATGGTTTTATATGTGTAATTATGATTTTATGATGTTTTTATTTCTCGAGTAAGAATCAAAAAAGATTTGGGGTTCCCCTCAGATGAAATTTTAGCTGTACGTAAGGATGAAACCATAGCTCTAGTTATTGTGGCATGGTATGGATTAAAAAGTTTATTATTTTATTTTTATAAATATAGGAACACACTGAAGACTGAAGGGATGCACCACGTTGTTGATGTTTTAGAGTAAGTATCGTGTCATATCCATAGATCCGTAAAGTGGTGAGTGCTTAAGAGGTAGGGTATTCATGTTGTCTCAGGAGGATAATCGTGCCATGGAGGATGGTGCTGCTCTCCGGTGGTGATTTGGGGGAAATACCCATGTTTCAACCTAGAGGCTATGCATTGTAGGGTGATCAAGAGGTAGTGGGTTCAAGAGCTACATTGAGGTGGGTTTTCCTATGGATCCTTTCTACACATCCTATCTAGAGGTCTGGAGGTGGGAATTTCATTATAACCACCCATGCTGAGCCATAACCCGCACCATTGAAGGGGAACTATGCTGTAACACTAGTAGGGAACACTAAAATGGACCCCAAGTTTTTCAATAGGGTTATACTTGTTATTTAATATTTATAAATTTTTAATTTTATAGTGTAGTGTGACATGAGGATCACCATTTTGGTCATCCCACTCTCAATTATTCTTCCCCTTTAGTCCTCTATGTCCAAGGGTAATTATGGCCGTGTTGTTGGAATAGTTTTCGGTGATTTATTTTTTTTCATTCCTACAATCTTATTTCTCTTTGAAGACTGTTGATTTTATCAAAATAATGGAAAGTGTTTCAATGATCATTTCATTAGATCATGTCACAATCATCCTAATTTTATGGTTCATTTTTCTTAACATGGATAGAGGAGGTCCTGAAAGGTTGAACAGACATGGTTTGATGTGGTTTTGGCGATTCAATGATTCTTGGTGAGATTTTTTGTGATTTTCACTATTTTATTTAAATTAAATAATTAAATATAGTTTTTATAACTAATTATTTATGATTCATGGTGTGTGATAGGAACTTGGGTGGTGGTATGAGCTTGGATGAGGCATGGGTAGGCTTTGTTGAGGTAGTTTGGAGATTGGTGTGTACAACGACTATGTGTTTAAGGTATGTGGTCCCTATAATAAAAAAATCATATGCATGGTATTCATGATTTCTTTCTTTCATGTATATTTCATTGGACCATGTAAATGGAAAGGTATTGTAAGAACATTTTAGGAAAATATTGGATAATGTGTCACGACCCGCCCTCGGGGTCCGTGCCGTGACTACCCCAAGCCCGCCTTCCATAGGCCAGGGGCTGGCGACTAGCACCAAGGCGTAAATCCCGGTAAAAAGGGAAGGCATTGCCTTTGAAAAGTAAACACACACCACAGAGTAAACAAGCGGAAAGTAAACACTAAACAAAAACAGAGTACTACTGAAAGTGCGGAAAGGTAAATGGGCCAGAATACAAACCCAAACTGAAAGTAAAGTACAACTCGAAAGGGAAAACAGCAACTGAAAAGTAAAAGCCGCTACTCCGAGCTGTCCACTGGAAATCCCACCTGAAGGGTGGGTACAGATAGCTCCTCTGCTCCACGGGTCCCGCCGTCTGCTCCGTGCACGTCCCGCCCAGTGGTCCACCTCCGGGTACCGTCCCGCTGTGCAAGCCTCAGCTAAGGTCAACGTTGTCCGTCGTCTGCAACCAACACAACGTAGTGCGGGCAAAGCCCGTGCAGGGGTGAGTATAAGCTACTCAGTAAGGACCCCGAGACCCCTGAAGGTCTCTCAAAATCCACAAAGGATAAACCACGAAGGAAAGTACAATCACGAAGTAACAACCGACACTGCTTAGGTATTTGCCCATACATATACCTAAGTCATCATTTCAAATACGCTCCAACCTCCGAGCCCAAGTACAACTCAGTTCACACAGGATAGTAAACGTATTCCACACAGGAAAGCAAAACGTAATCCACACAGGATTGCACAACACAATCCACACAGGAAAGCAACAGGATTCAGCTCACACGGGTATACTTCTTCAGAGGACGATAAAGATGATCACTGATCCATCTAAGTCGTCGGACCCACGAAGGATCGATAGGTAACTAACCCCCGCAGAAGACCCACACAGGATCGGGCCCACACAGGACCTGTAGGCGCTGGCTCACACAGAACCGCTGAGCGCAAGGACCCACACAGGATCGGGCCCACACAGGACCTGTAGCACTGATCCACGTAGGATCGCTGAGTGATGTAGTCATCGTCGTCGAATCCACACAGGATCTCTGTACTGTCGTCGTCGCAGTCACAGTAGCAGTAGTAGCAGTCGCAGCCAGCACTAGGGTTCCCGCACATAGCAAGCTCGTTCGGAGGGTCCGCTCCACGAGCCGAGAGGCTGATACATCAACTGTCACGAAGACCGAAGTTGATGTATCCAAAAGTTCCGTATCGTCAACAGGAACTCAACGCAACAGACGACGCGTCGATCGGACGCCCGGTCTGAGAGTTATTGGCATTTTCGTCTCCGGGGCCCGGTTGGTTTTTAAGGCAAAACCAACCCGACCGTACTCCACCTACGTCCAAACCTCGGGCGGAGTATTCCAAAAGATCCGTCTCACTAAGAGGAACACAACGCGACTGACGGCGCGTCAATCGGACGTTCGTAGCTCAAGATATGAGCGTTTCCGCTCCTAAGGCCCGGTTGGTTTCGTGAACGAACAAACCCGGCCGAACTCAAAGTAATCCGAAACCTTGAGTGCGATATACCGAAACGACCGTCTCGATCCAAGGATCGTGTTGCCTCTGACTGTTCGTCGATCGGAGGTCCGAGGCTCAAGGTACGGGCCAAAAACCGAATCTGGTTCGAAACGGGGGGGTCCGGGTCCGGGCCGACCCGGCCCGACCCCCCCCTGGGGCGGCGGCGGCGGGCGCCTGGTGCCGCACGAGGGTGGCACGCGGGGGGCTCAGCCCCCGTTTCTTCATGGACGGCGCGGCTATATGTCGCGCCCAAAAAAAAATAAAAACGCCCCCCACACGTGGGGGGCTTGCTGGAAACGAACCGGGGGGCCGGCTGCCCCCCCCCCCTCTCATCAAAGAACCGCCCCCCTCTCTTAAAGAGGGGGGGTTTTATTGAACCGGCCGGGGGATTTATTCCCCCGGTTTTAATGACATCCGGCCGGCCAGCTGGCCGGCCGGTTTTCTCCAACGGGACCGGAAATTCCGGTCCCCTCTTCGGCTTCCGACGCCGGCGGCCCGGCCGCCGGCCTTCTCTTCCGCCGCGGCCCGGAACCGGCCGCGGTCTTCTCGTCCCGTTGCGGCCCGGAACCGGTCGCGGTCTCCTCGTCCCGCCGCGGCCCGGAACCGGCCGCGGTGTTCGTCGTCCGGCGCGGTGCGACGACACCGCGCCCCTTTCGCCGTGCCATGATATTCATTCAACGCGGCGCGACGGCGTCACGTTCTTGTTGTTTCTTCCAAGGTGCGCGCGACGGCATCGCGTAAGATATTTGTACGTTCATCCGCGTGGTGCGACGGCACCACGCCACTTGCTTTCCTCCGCAAAATAATTAAACAAGAACGATGGAGGGGGTTTCGGCCGTGTTCGTGCGGTCCGGCCCCCCTCACGTTAAAATAATAACGCAACTTAAAACATTTTAAAAGTCTCATGTTTGACATGCGAAATCCAGGATCAAGAAATGGAATAAATAAATATTGAATCAACAACCCCTACCTCGGGTATAAGTTCGAGGATTTAACTATGTCCGCGGAAGTCGACGTCGCGGAGATCGGGCGTCGCGGTAGTCGTTCGTCAATTCCGTTGATGAAGAGATACGTCCGATGTGATACGTCGTTGGAGAAACCTCTTATGTCGACGAAGGGAATCCGAGGAGGAAGCGGTGTTCCCTCACGTTGACACCGAGGACGAAGAAGAGAGGCGTCGTTCTTCGTCGGAGTTTGGGCGTTCTTCGTTCTTCGTCAGAGCTTGAAGATGAAGAAGAAGCTCTCCAAAAGCTCTCCAAAAGCTCTCCAGGAGACAAACAAACAACCCATAATAAAATAAGATAACATCTTATTTTATTATTACAAACACACAAGAATTTCAAAAGTTGAAATTCAAAAAGGTTTAACTCCCAAAAATTAATGAAGTAACTTAAGTCAATTAATTAGGGGTTAAGTATGTTGAGAGAATTTGAAAAGATTAGGGGTTCGTGTGGGCCCCACCACACTTAATCCTCCCAAGGGAGGTTAAGTGGGTGTGGGTCCCACTTCCAACCTCCTTTGATAGGTTTTAACTAGTTATAATAAAATTGTTCTTCACAATTTTATTTAACTCAAACTAAAAACCCCAAAACTTAACTTTCAACCCGCAACAAACGCAACTCCCGAAAAGGTCTCTTTAAGCGAAAATCGGCGCTGCGAGTTCATCGGTGCCCTCGGATTTCAATTCCGAGCACCGGATCAAAAGTTAGGAATTCCCGCTCGTTCGTTCACTGAACGTACCCGAGCCAAACTTCGGAAATTAATTCCGGGCACTCCGGGCCTCGGAATCAGGTGCCGTCTGAAACCGCGCTCTTGTAAAATTCAAAAGAAAATTAAGAAAAAAATTTCCTTGAATTTTACGGGTCTTTACATTACTCCCACCTCAGGGCTTTACGTCCCCGTAAAGATACATCAAAACTAGGGAAACAAATGAGGGTACTGAGCACGCATTTGAGCCTCCCGCTCCCATGTGCTCTCCTGGAGATTCACGTGCTGCCATCTGATGCGCACAAGAGGAATCGATCGCCCACGCAGGACCCGCTCCTGTCGATCCTCTATCTCCACCGGGACCTCCGTAAAAGTCACCCCATCGTCAACGTCAAGTTCCCCATGATCAATGATGTGCGTCGGGTCGTGCACGTATCTCCTCAGCTGAGATACGTGGAAGACGTCGTGCACCCGGTGCAACTGAGGTGGTAGAGCCAGGCGATAAGCCACCTCACCAATCCTGCTGAGAATCTGGAAAGGTCCGATGAAGCGCGGAGATAACTTGCCGCCTCGTCCAAATCTCCGAATACCACGTCGAGGTGAGACCCGCAAGAAGACGTGGTCGCCATCCTCGAACTCCAGTGGCCTCCGCCTCCTGTCAGCGTATGACTTCTGCCGGCTCTGAGCTGTCCTCATCCGCTCCTGGATGACCTGGACCTTCTCTGTCGTGGCCTGGACCATCTCCGGTCCCACCAGTGCTGACTCCCCAGGGTCTGTCCAGCACAAAGGAGATCTACATGGTCGGCCGTACAACACCTCGTACGGTGCCATCCCGATGGTGGAGTGGTAGTTGTTGTTGTACGCGAACTCCACCAAGGGTAGGTGGTCCTCCCAGCTACGACCAAAGTCGAGGACACATGCGCGGAGCATGTCCTCGAGAGTCTGAATGGTCCTCTCCGTCTGATCATTCGTCTGAGGGTAAAAAGCTGTGCTAAGACGTAGCTGTGTACCGAATGCCTCCTGTAACCCCTTCCAAATCCGGGAAGTAAAGCGGGCATCTCGATCGGAAACGATAGATGATGGCACGCCGTGGAGCCACACAATCTCCTGAACGTAGAGACGTCCCAAGCTCTCCACTGAGCCCTGCTCTCTGATGGGTAAGAAGTGTGCCGACTTGGTGAGTCGGTCAACAATCACCCAGATGGAGTCGTGACCTCTGGAAGTGCGTGGAAGTCCAGTCACGAAGTCCATAGATATGCCGTCCCACTTCCACTCCGGAACCTCCAAGGATTGTACCAAGCCTGCTGGTACCTGATGCTCTGCCTTCACCTGCTGACAGGTGAGGCATCGAGAAACGAACTCTGCTACAGCCTTCTTCATGCCCGGCCACCAGTGCTGTCGTCTGAGGTCCCGGTACATCTTCGCCACTCCAGGATGTACCGCCAAAGGAGAAGTGTGAAACTCTCTCAGCACTTCCTCTCGCAAAGCTACTGGTACCATGGTACGTCCTCTGAAAAGAATGTCGTGCTCTACTCCAAGGGAGAAACCATCAGGTGCCTGTCCCGAGGATATCTGTGCACGCCGTGTCTCACAGTCAGCGTCCCCATGCTGTGCCTCCCTGACTCGCTGCAGTAGTGGAGGAGTGACTGTGAGAGACTGAAGAAAGGCTGCTCCATCTCTATCCACGAAGGATATCTGCAAAGAGGCTAGCTGCTCTGTTGCCTCCTCAAGTATCTGAATGCCCGTCCTCCTGCTGAGGGCATCGGCTACTACGTTCCCCTTCCCAGGAGTATAGACTATCTCAAAGTCATAGTCCTGGAGGAACTCGAGCCATCGTCGCTGTCTCAGGTTCAGGTCCTTCTGCGAGAAGATATACCTGAGACTCTGATGATCGGAAAAGACTGTAAAGCGCTCGCCCATCAGATAGTGTCGCCATGTCTTCAGAGCGAAGACCACTGCTGCTAACTCCAGGTCATGGGTAGCGTAGTTCTGCTCATGCGGCCTCAACTGTCGTGATCCATAGGCGATCACTGCCCGCTCCTGCATCAGAACACATCCGATTCCGGTCCCTGATGCATCGCAGTAGACTATGTACCCTACTCCCTCCTCAGGCAACCTCAAGATAGGTGCGCTAGTCAATCTCTGTCTCAGCTCCTGGAAGCTCTGCTGACATCTGTCTGACCACACGAAGGGTTTCCCCTTCTTCGTCAAAGCTATGAGTGATGCCGCAACTCTGAAGAAGTTCGGCACAAATCTCCGATAGTATCCAGCTAGTCCCAAGAAACTCCGAACCTCAGTCACGCTCCTGGGTGGCTCCCATGCTAACACAGCCTCAATCTTCGCGGGATCCACAGCAACTCCCGCCTCAGAGATAACGTGTCCCAAAAAGTGGACCTCACGTATCCAGAACTGGCACTTCGAGAGCTTACCATACAGCTGGTGCTCTCGGAGTGTGTCAAGAACAACTCGCAAGTGATAGGCGTGCTCCTCCTCTGTCGTAGAGTAAATCAGAATGTCGTCGATGAAGACCACGACAAACCGATCGAGGTATGGCTGAAAGATCCTGTTCATGAGAGCCATGAACACTACTGGGGCATTGGTTACACCGAAAGGAATAACGAAGAACTCATAGTGGCCATACCGACATCTGAAGGCCGTCTTCTGTACATCCTCGTCCCTGACTCTGAGCTAATGATAGCCTGACCTGAGGTCTATCTTCGAGAACCACCGTGCTCCCTTGAGCTGATCAAGGAGGTCATCAATCCTCGGCAGCGGATACTTGTTCCTCACTGTCACCTGGTTCAGGCGACGATAGTCGACACAAAGTCGCAAGCTCCCGTCTGCCTTCTTGGCGAACAAAATCGGGGAAGCCCAGGGTGAAACACTGGGTCGGATGAACCCCTTGCCCTGCAAGTCCTCCAACTGTACCCGTAGCTATCAAAGCTCGGCGGGGGCCATTCAATATGCTGGAGTGGATATCGGGGCTGTCCCGGGGTACAAGTCAATATAAAAGTCTACCTCTCTGCGAGGAGGTAGCCCTGGAACATCGTCGGGAAAAACGTCCGCAAACTGATCCACCACTGCAGGAAAACCAGGACTCCGCACGTCAACTGCTCCAAGGATAAGGCTAGCCAACTCATGAGTGATGGGTTGTCCTCTCCTCTGTGGAAGTCCATCCTGTGCTGCTAAGGCTCCCTTCTCGCCGGTGAAGGTGAACCGGCTCCCGTCGGTGCGTACACATCGCACCTTGCGCCTAAAACAGTCAATCTGTGCATGGACCGTAGACAGCCAATCCATGCCCAAGACGACGTCGTAAGGCCTCGACGCTGCTACAAGAAGATCCCAGCCGAAGCTCTCGCCTCCTAGAGTAAGCTCACACTGCCGGCACCAGTGCGTAATCGTCGAGTCTGTTCCCGTAGGAGTCTCTAGCCGTAAGGATCGAGCCAACGGCTCTGTCGGAATCTCCGAGCTCCGAACAAGGGCAGCGGCTATGAAAGAATGACTCGCTCCTGTGTCTATAAGAACTGCAGCAAGGGTGGAATAGACACAAATAGTACCTCGAATCATCTCGGGTGCGCCGTGGTCGTAGGCCTCTGCTGCCTGGAGCTGTGCCTGTCGCTGCCCGCCAGCTCCCTGTGGTCGGGGTGGACCTCCTGGTGGTGGTGGTGGTAGAGGCTCAAAGCGTCGGCCACCACCAGCTGCTCGTCCAGCTCCTCTGCCTCGTCCGCCTCCTCCCTGCGGACCGCCACGGTCGATCCTCTACCTCTGCCTCGGTGGTCCATCAACTGTCTGCTGCTCCTCGGCACGACGGGTCGGGCAGTCACGAGCCATGTGGCCCTGCCCGCCGCACGAGTAGCACTGTCTGCCTCTCGGAAGACTGGCTCCGCGCTGTGTGCCCCGCACTGCTGAGCCAGTGCCCTAAGGTCGTCGGCCCGAAGGTCTGGTCTGTCTGGACCCCTGAGTCATTCGTCGACTGCCTGCTGCAGATGACTCTGCCACGTGCCGCCCTGCGGTGGGTCTCTGTGCTGGTGTAGACTCAGCAAGGAAGCTCTCGATCAGAAGGGCCCGCTCCAGTACTCCTGTCTGAGTCGGTATGCTGAGGGAGATCAGCGATGCCCTGATCTCGTGTCTCAAACCCTGCTCGAAGGTCCGAGCCCGGAAGAATGGGTCTCGTACCATGTCAGTCGAGTAGCGCGAGAGATCGGTAAATCTTGCCGAGTACTGAGCGACCGTCATGCTGCCCTGCCGCAGCTGTAGAAGCTCCTGGATACGCACCACACGAAGGGTGGCTGGGACGAACTCCGAGCGGAAGAGGCTCTCAAAGTCCGTCCAAAGAAGAGATGCCTCATCGTGCACCTGGAGCATCAAGCTCCACCATCGTCCTGGTGCTGCGTGTATTATGCTCGCAGCGAGGATCACCATGAGGTCTGCTGGTGTCCTCACTAGCCTAAACACTCGAACTACTGCCTCCAGCCAGTCCTCTGCTGCCTGGGGATCCGTCTCCCCGCGAAACCTGGGCGGACGCTGGCGCTGAAACTCATGCAGTGCGCTGAGGCGACGTGCATCGTCAGCGGCTGCTGCTGGAAGCATCGGGGAATCGGCGGGTAAAGCTACCACCGGTGCCACTACTGGAAAAGGGCCCTGCACCGAGGCCTCGTCGCTCGGTGGGTTGTCGTCTCGCTCGACTCTAGGAACCCTAGCTGGCTGCCGTCGTGGGGCCATCCTGAAAGGAAACAGGTGCGCCACGGTTAGAACAGTATACCTGGTGAGCTGATATAAGTAATCACAAAGAAAACTTTGAAACACACACGAAATCAATGTTTTCGTGCATTAAGTCGGAAATCAGAAGTTAGGGTCCTGGTGTACGGATACGTCGGCCGCCGCACCAACACTGGACTCCCTAGACTGATATCCACACTCAATACGCTAAACATTATTGCTTCACATAGAAAAGATCAGAGTTCGCGGTAGAACCGAACTCCTCTGATTCCAATTTGTCACGACCCGCCCTCTGGGTCCGTGCCGTGACTACCCCAAGCCCGCCTTCCATAGGCCAGGGGCTGGCGACTAGCACCAAGGCGTAAATCCCGGTTAAAAGGGAAGGCATTGCCTTTGAAAAGTAAACACACACCACAGAGTAAACAAGCGGAAAGTAAACACTAAACAAAAATAGAGTACTTCTGAAAGTGCGGAAAGGTAAATGGGCCAGAATACAAACCCAAACTGAAAGTAAAGTACAACTCGAAAGGGAAAACAACAACTGAAAAGTAAAAGCCGCTACTCCGAGCTGTCCACTGGAAATCCCACCTGAAGGGTGGGTACAGATAGCTCCTCTGCTCCACGGGTCCCGCCGTCTGCTCCGTGCACGTCCCACCCAGTGGTCCACCTCCGGGTACCGTCCCGCTGTGCAAGCCTCAGCTAAGGTCAACACTGTCCGTCGTCTGCAACCAACACAACGTAGTGCGGGCAAAGCCCGTGCAGGGGTGAGTATAAGCTACTCAGTAAGGACCTCGATACCCCTGAAGGTCTCTCAAAATCCACAAAGGATAAACCACGAAGAAAAGTACAATCACGAAGTAACAACCGACACTGCTTAGGTATATGCCCATACATATACCTAAGTCATCATTTCAAATACGCTCCAACCTCCGAGCCCAAGTACAACTCAGTCCACACAGGATAGTAAACGTATTCCACACAGGAAAGCAAAACGTAATCCACACAGGATTGCACAACACAATCCACACAGGAAAGCAACAGGATTCAGCTCACACGGGTATACTTCTTCAGAGGACGATAAAGATGATCACTGATCCATCTAAGTCGTCGGACCCACGAAGGATCGATAGGTAACTAACCCCCGCAGAAGACCCACACGGGATCGGGCCCACACAGGACCTGTAGGCGCTGGCTCACACAGAACCGCTGAGCGCAAGGACCCACACAGGATCGGGCCCACACAGGACCTGTAGCACTGATCCACGTAGGATCGCTGAGTGCTGTAGTCGTCGTCGTCGAATCCACACAGGATCTCTGTACTGTCGTCGTCGCAGTCACAGTAGCAGTAGTAGCAGTCGCAGCCAGCACTAGGGTTCCCGCACATAGCAAGCTCGTTCGGAGGGTCCGCTCCACGAGCCGAGAGGCTGATACATCAACTGTCACGAAGACCGAAGTTGATGTATCCAAAAGTTCCATATCGTCAACAGGAACTCAACGCAACAGACGGCGCGTCGATCGGACGCCCGGTCTGAGAGTTATTGGCATTTTCGTCTCCGGGGGCCGGTTGGTTTTTAAGGCAAAACCAACCCGACCGTACTCCACCTGCATCCAAACCTCGGGCGGAGTATGCCAAAAGATCCGTCTCACTAAGAGGAACACAACGCGACTGACGGCGCGTCAATCGGACGTTCGTAGCTCAAGATATGAGCGTTTCCGCTCCTAAGGCCCGGTTGGTTTCGTGAACGAACCAACCCGGCCGAACTCAAAGTAATCCGAAACCTTGAGTGCGAAATACCGAAACGACCGTCTCGATCCAAGGATCGCGTTGCCGCTGACGGTTCGTCGATCGGAGGTCCGAGGCTCAAGTTACGGTCCAAAAACCGAATCTGGTTCGAAACGGGGGGGTCCGGGTCCGGGCCGACCCGGCCCGACCCCCCCCCCCCCTGGGGCGGCGCGGCGGCGGCGGCGGCGGCGGGCCGCGGCGGCGGGCGCCTGGCGCCGCACGAGGGTGGCACGCGGGGGGCTCAGCCCCCGCTTCTTCAGGGACGGCGCGGCTATATGTCGCGCCCAAAAAAAAATAAAAACGCCCCCCACACGTGGGGGGCTTGCTGGAAACGAACCGGGGGGCCGGCTGCCCCCCCCCCCCCCCGCCCCCCTCTCATCAAAGAACCGCCCCCCTATCTTAAAGAGGGGGGGTTTTATTGAACCGGCCGGGGGATTTATTCCCCCGGTTTTAATGAAATCCGGCCGGCCAGCTGGCCGGCCGGTTTTCTCCAACGGGACCGGAAATTCCGGTCCCCTCTTCGGCTTCCGACGCCGGCGGCCCGGCCGCCGGCCTTCTCTTCCGCCGCGGCCCGGAACCGGCCGCGGTCTTCTCGTCCCGCGGCGGCCCGGAACCGGCCGCGGTCTCCTCGTCCCGCCGCGGCCCGGAACCGGCCGCGGTGTTCGTCGTCCGGCGCGGTGCGACGGCACCGCGCCCCTTTCGCCCTGCCATGATATTCATTCAACGCGGCGCGACGGCGTCGCGTTCTTGTTGTTTCTTCCAAGGTGCGCGCGACGGCATCGCGTAAGATATTTGTACGTTCATCCGCGTGGTGCGACGGCACCACTCCACTTGCTTTCCTCCGCAAAATAATTAAACAAGAACGATGGAGGGGGTTTCGGCCGTGTTCGTGCGGTCCGGCCCCCCTCACGTTAAAATAATAACGCAACTTAAAACATTTTAAAAGTCTCATGTTTGACATGCGAAATCTAGGATCAAGAAATGGAATAAATAAATATTGAATCAACAACCCCTACCTCGGGTATAAGTTCGAGGATTTGACTATGTCCGAGGAAGTCGACGTCGCGGAGATCGGGCGTCGCGGTAGTCGTTTGTCAATTCCGTTGACGAAGAGATACGTCCGATGTGATACGTCGTTGGAGAAACCTCTTATGTCGACGAAGGGAATCCGAGGAGGAAGCGGTGTTCCCTCACGTTGACACCGAGGACGAAGAAGAGAGGCGTCGTTCTTCGTCGGAGTTTGGGCGTTCTTCGTTCTTCGTCAGAGCTTGAAGATGAAGAAGAAGCTCTCCAAAAGCTCTCCAAAAGCTCTCCAGGAGACAAACAAACAACCCATAATAAAATAAGATAACATCTTATTTTATTATTACAAACACACAAGAATTTCAAAAGTTGAAATTCAAAAAGGCTTAACTCCCAAAAATTAATGAAGTAACTTAAGTCAATTAATTAGGGGTTAAGTATGTTGAGAGAATTTGAAAAGATTAGGGGTTCGTGTGGGCCCCACCACACTTAATCCTCCCAAGGGAGGTTAAGTGGGTGTGGGTCCCACTTCCAACCTCCTTTGATAGGTTTTAACTAGTTATAATAAAATTGTTCTTCACAATTTTATTTAACTCAAACTAAAAACCCCAAAACTTAACTTTCAACCCGCAACAAACGCAACTCCCGAAAAGGTCTCTTTAAGCGAAAATCGGCGCTGCGAGTTCATCGGTGCCATCGGATTTCAATTCCGAGCACTGGATCAAAAGTTAGGAATTCCCGCTCATTCGTTCACTGAACGTACCCGAGCCAAACTTCGGAAATTAATTCCGGGCACTCCGGGCCTCGGAATCAGGTGCCGTCTGAAACCGCGCTCTTGTAAAATTAAAAATAAAATTAAGAAAAAAATTTCCTTGAATTTTACGGGTCTTTACATAATGGCACAACTATTAGTCTTGAGATAAGTGATTTTAAGAACATTAATAAAGTAGGTATCACTTGAAGACTATGTATCCAAGGGGAGAGAGTGTCGATTGAGTTGATGAGAGACCTTGGGTGGTCTAAATAAATGAGACATGATGTGGGTAAACTTGGTTTTTTTAGGGATAGTTGGGATGATATGAGAGGCTTTTTCCTGAGAATGATGGAAGATATGCAAAAGAAAACTATTTTTCGGGTGTATTAGGCTCTTGGAATGTTCTATAAGAAGGATTTTCCCTATGGGGATAGGTATGTGTGATGTAGAGGGGGTTACCTTGAGTAATAAGATAAGAGATCTATCATAGAATATGTAATATGAGACCAAAGTTAGGGTCATGTGAATGGTTAGATATATTAGAATCATTTTTGAGACCAAGTTGGAAGGAAGTTGTTTTTGGAAGATGGAAGAAGTTTTTTTACACGTGTTATATTTTATTATCAAGGATGTATAAAATTAAATAAATCACCTCACTTTGTAAAACATTGTGATCAAACTCAGAATAAAAATTATGTTATTAGAATCAAAATGGTTAAATATTCTAGTGGATTATGAGGAAGTTTTCTAGAATAAAAGTATCATCGAACTCACCCTGGGACTGGAGATCGTAATGAGGAAGTTCGTTGGATTCTGAATAACTCTGGTGAAAATATGAAGATGCTTTTTTTATTTACATTTCTTACATATCATGAGTTTTATAAAACTTGTTATGCTATCCTTATGAAGGAAATGGGATTTCTACCAATTGTATTGAGGTTTAGAATGTAAATAAGAAAGTTTTTTGAAGGATATAAAGTAAAAATAATTCCCAATAAAAACCTGATGATTCTATCTTGATCCTAAAAATCATCACAATCACTAGGAAGACATTATTACAAGGAGAAGTGTGTGAAAGACAAAGTTTCTAAATCGAATGTTTTCTAGTCTTAGTTCATCGGTGCGAGATCAACAAATATAGAATTGTCTGAATGCTGGGGAGGTTTGTTTAGAATTGCGAGGAGATGAAGATGTTGGTTTTTAGGCAGAAAAATAATCCATAAGAAACAATTATTCAAAGAAATATGTTTCATATTATCTATAATCATGAAAGGAAATAAGTTGCTACTGACATCGGTCTATCAGACATGGTGTGCCACCAGTGATCAGAGTAATCCTGAAATTGATCATCCGAGGAAATGATAAGATAATTAGTGGGAGAATTATTTTGGGAGTTGTTTATAGAAGTGACAGAGAAAAGAAGTGAAATTGGTTGATACTGATGCAGAGACCGATCAACCTTTTGAAGATCAATAATGTAGGCAACCATTTTCATGAGATTGATTTGTTAGTTATTTTTTATGTGGGTCAAGATAAAAATAAAATATTAAATATTTATGACAATTGGGTCAAGAGTTATTAGACATCATTTAAATCTAATTAATATATTAGATATGAAAATGATCCATTATGCACATGATGACAATAATAACCTCATTAGACGTAGGATGACCAGTCTGAGGAAAATAAGAAAATGTGAAGTGCTTGAAAAATGTTCGTGGGGAGTCCTAATGTATGAGGAAGTGTTTATTAAAGAAAGGTAAATCTTATGATGAATTATTTCTGAAGAAGTGAAGGAATATTTTGTAGTTTTGACTATGTTTATGGAAAAATAAAATCGACATAAGTCTAACAAATTTGAAACAATGTTTTTGGAAGATTTTTTTCCTTGTTTTCAAGGATCATAGTAATATGAAGCCTTAATTTATGATGTTTTTTACAAGAAGGTCAAGATAACCAAAGTGGCTATATGTCTTCATCATAATGAAGAAATATGAATGGTAATCTGAATCAGAATCAGAAATCAAACTGAAGAATACATATAAAGTATGAAGCGAGATGAATTTGTTAGAAGATTAGAGAAGGTTCGAGAAGAAATGATAAGAGTTAATAAGAATTTAATAATTCAAAGAAAAATTCTAAATTCAAGGAAAATTTATGTTTTTGAAAATATGGTTTAGTGGGAAAACATTTTAGATTCCAGCCTAAACCACATTTTGGTCACCTATAAAAGGATAAAGTACTTTGTAAATTTTGAAAAGGAGTGCTATTAAATAGATAAGGCAAAGCATTGAAAGTTTATAGGGAGATGAAATTTCTAGACCAAGCATTCCTATTGAAGTTTCCAAGATATAAGGAGAAGATATAAGATCATAACAATATTTCCTAGCTCGGACCAAGAAATCATACAGTTCTTTTTAGACTCAGACAAAAGTAGTTTACAATTGTTTTAGTGGGATCCTAATAGATTTAATTTAACATAATGAGAAATCGGAGTAGGTAATAGGACTGATAATCTAACTAAGTATCATTATAATTTACAAAATAATCTCTTACCTATTAATATGTAGTAAAGTGAAGAGTTATTTGGAATATAATTTTTTTGAAAGTTGACACAGGAAGAACAATAGACTGTTTTGAAGAAACTGGCGATAGTTTCTTAACTTACTACACAAATTATATTATATAATTTCATTCTACTTGAAGCACATAAACTGTTTTATTGAATATAGTTTTACATAAATTCAAGGGAATATCCTACTTATTGTATCTAAACAAAAGAATTTTTTTCTCATCGATTGTATGGTATTTTATTGTATCCAAACCATAATAAGGATGTAGCTACTCTTGTTAAGTAGTGAACCCTGTAAATTTGTATGTTCCTATGGATGTTTGAATTTTTTTCATAAAATTAATATATAATTAATATGAGGATAAGGTTGTTTCATATGTGAGGAAACAAAAAAGAAAAATAAATCACTGATTCACCCCCTCTTAGTGATAATTGGATCCTGGATGGACGATTAAAAGTGGTATTGGAGCCAAAGTTCCCTCCGTTTACTCCTTATTGATTTTTTTGAAAGATAAGTTATGATGGAGAATCTGAGTTGTGTGAATAGTAAAGGGATTATATTAATCGATGGTAATAAATATAATACATGGAAACATAGACTGTTTTCTTATCTTATGTCTCTTTAATATGATTTTCTTGAAGCTACAACATATGTATTTCCTCTAATTAATGAAAAAGTTTCACTTGTATTTGCTGATAAGAATAATATTGAGTATGATAGAAAAGATAAAAATTCATTACTCTCATCACTTTCTAAAAGTGAGTTCCTAAGAGTGATTTGTGTTTCCACTTCCAATGAAATCTCTGATAAGATGAAGAAAATTTATGAATGAAATTCAAAAGTAAAGAAAGTAAAGTCAAAAATCTAGAGGCTAAAGTATGAAGATGTCCTCATGGGTGAGTATTAATCTATTGGTGAATTCAATACTAGGGTAAATGAAATTTGTATCATTAATATATTATTGGGGAAAAATATTAAGACTCTAATGTTATTGAAATGATATTGAGAATTCTTCCAGACAAGTTTGATGCTAAAGTTTCTTCATCAGAAGCTAGAGATCTAGAAACATTATATCTAGATGATTTTCATAGTAATATAATTAATTATGAAATGATAAGGGAGAAATTTATGAAAGGTAAAACAAAATTTGACTGAGAAATAAATTTGAAAGATACTGATAAAGGAAAGTCAAATAAGGTTCACGAGGAAGAAGATGCTGATAAATGCAATTCCAAAAAGGAGGTATGAAAAAATAGTGATGAATTTTTATCCTTGTTTTAAAAAAATATGAAAAGAGGTACATGAAAATATAAAGGGAAGATTCCATTGAAATGTTTTTAATGTAGAGATCATGGGAACGTTTTAGTAAATTTACCTTAAAGAAATAATGAATGTAGTGATAAATATGAAATAAGACCAAGAATGTTGTTTAAGAAATAAGTTGATAAAACTAAATATTATTCAAAAGTGCAAGAAACAAATTTCTACAAATATAAAAGGATAAGTTTCTTATATAATGATGATGAAGAAGAAAATATTGAAGCTGAATTCGGAATGTCTATTGAGAATGATAGAGAAAATACTTTCATAGAAACAATGAATAAGGAATAGTTCAGATGTAGAAGTTTTGAAGAAGAAGAAACTCATTTAGAATTTAATTTGAAAGAATAACTGAAATAATGTCCAGGGAAGATTGGAAGGTTGGAGAAAGAAATAGAGAGATTGAAAAATGAATTTTTCTCAAAATGAAATCAAGAATGTATTCCTGATGATAAAATTAAGCTACTGAAAGATATTGATGATTTGAGGAAATATCTTGAGAAAGAAAAGATTCAGAGTGAACATCTAGAATTAAAATTGAAAGAAAAATAATATGAGGTGGAACTTGTCCAACAGAAAATTTCGACGGATGAAATAAGGGTTACAGGTTTTTAGAAATCTATCTTTGAAGTTGGTGAATGTTCTAGAAAGGGTAAACCCAAAAAGGATCAAAAGTTACCTTCAAAGGTTGAGAAGAATGATGGGAACGTTATGTATGTGTCCAAGACCGAAAAAGTGGAGAACATAGTAGTTAATAAACATAAATATTCTAAAAAAGTATCTATAACTTCTGGTTATGACAAGGATAAAAATAAAACTGAGCTAAAGAAGAAGATTATGAATGAGAATATAATGTTTGGTGGACAAAAAAGTTCTGATAAGAAGGTTGTTGAGAAACATGTTCACTACTATAGACTATATGGAAGTTATAAAAGAAAATATTCTTTCTATGGATACTACTATTATTATGATGGATTTGTACATATAGAAAATATGTGTTGGTTTAATCAATAACATTACAACTATTTCTTGTATTATAGAAGGAAAAGTTTTAGTGGGATTTAATCTTATCAAAGTGAGAATTATGGGAATGATATTTTGAATAAACCTAAGAAGGTTGGTGTAAAAATTAAAAATAGGTTCCAACCTTTGGAAACTATTTGTAAAAGATGTAAAAAATCTAGAAATCTTGCTAAATGGTGTCTTGTTTGGTAACCATCACTAAAAAAGTTTTTTAACAATTCTCAGAAGCCGGATGTGAAGAAAGATAAAGGTAAAGAAAAATATATTATTATTGAAACCACTCACAAAGCTAAAAAAAGGAGAATGACCATGAATCTTGTATAGTGGGTGTTATTATCATATGGTAAAAGAATTAAAGTAGTTAATGAATTTAAAATACTTCAACGAAGTAATAGAGAAATTTGGAAATAATGTATCTCTTAGAATCAATGGTGTTGGATTAGCCGTCACTGGGGAAGAAAAGTTGAAATCCAAGAAGGATTTGTTTGTTGATGGGATGAAACAAAAACATAATGAGTGTTCCAAAAATGGGTGATGAAGACAGAAAATTAATATTGATAAAATATAGGTTTTTTGTGAAAATAGTGGATGATGGAAAGATAGTTACAAAAGGATAATGTACAAAATGAAACTTATTACATGTTGACGAGGTTCAAAACTCATGTTACTTTGGAATGGAGGAAGAAAATCAGTTGCGGAATAAATGGCTGGGAAACATTTCTCAGAGAAACATGAAAAATTTATCAAAGTGAGATAGTGTTTTTGGTATTACTGATATGTAAAGAAGTAAAGATTGGTGTTGAACTTTTTTTAAGTATGGAAATATTACTAATTCTCTGCATAAGAAAGTTGACATTTGTTTAAAATGATCCTAAGAACTTATTCATTCTAATATGTGTGGTCCAATGAGAAAAAAATAAACTCATGGATATAAGTATCTCATTAATTCCATTAATGACATTATGCACATTAATTGTGTTATGTATATGAAACAAAAGTTGGATGCTATGAAAATGTTTAAAAGTTTCAGGAGGAAAGATGAGAAGGAATGTGAGTCTTTGATTAAGAAGTTGAGAATATAAAATTATAGTGAATACAATAGTTATGAAATTGAATGTTATCTTGAGAATCATGTAATTCTTCATGAGTTCATTAGACCTTACACTTCTCAAGAAAACGGTGTTTCTAAAAGGAAAAATATAAGTTTCGTTGAAATGAGGAGGAATATTTTACTTAAACATGGTATCTCTCATTACTTTTGGAGGCAATACATGATAACCAATATATATCTTAAAAACTAATTTATACTTATACCATTTTTAGATATGAATCCATATGAAATGTTTTATGAAGAAACTCTATGTTTGAAACACTTAATAGTTTTTGGGAGTCCATGCATCATAATGAAGAAAGATGGAAAAATTAGGAAGTTTGAGGAGAGAGGTAAAGATGGAATTGTTCTTGGGAATGCTTTGGAAAGAAAGAGTATATAGATGATTCAAAAAATAAATAGGAATAATTGTTGATTCAATTTATGTTAAATTTATTGAAAATATTGAGTAATTTTCTATAAAAATCAGGAAGATTAGGAATATGAACAAGATGAAATATTTTTTGCTAATAATTATGCTAAGGATGAAAGTAATTGTGATCCTAGTCAATATGAAGAATTAGAGTCATGTATTTCTAGTGAATAGGATGAATCTCTAAAATATCATCCTAGTATAAGGAAGAAATAGGAATATTAGAACATTATTGGTGAACAACATCAAAAGGTTCAAAAAACGAAGAACATAAAAAGTTATTACACATATTTATTTGTATTCAAAAATTCAACCAAAAGCTGTGAATATATCTTTTGATAATTCAGAATGGGTTCATGATATTAATGAAGAGTTGGATCAAATTGAAAAGAATGATAATTGGGAACTCATACCTAAACTGAATAATAAAAATGTTATTAGTGCAAAGTGGGTTTTCCAGAATAACCTGAATAAATATGGTGAAGTGATAAGAAAAAAAGAATGATTAGTGTGAAGAGGTTACTCATAGATTCAAGGAATTTATTTTGATGAGAATTTTTATCCGGTGGAAATTTTAGAAAAAATTACAATTTTGTTACTATTTTTGTACAAAAAAAATTACAAATTTCATCATATGGATGTGAAATCAGTATTTATGAATGGTGAATTTGACGTGGAAGTTTATATTGAAAAACCAGGTTGATTTATTTTTTGGAAAAATGAAATTTATGTGTGTAAGTTAAATAAATCCTTTTATGGGATAAAACAAAGCTCTGGGGGCATGATTTTCCAAATTAGATAAATTCTTAATAAAGATGAGTTTCAAGAAAGTAATATTTGACAAAAATATTTACATTAATGGAATTCAGGATTTTACCTCATTATAATTGTTTATATTGATGAAATTATCTTTGTTGGGAATGATGAAATAACTTGTAAAAGACTTTATGAAGAGATGAGTATTTTTTTAGATTTCCATGATGGGTGAAATGAAATAATTTCTTGGGTTAAAAATCTTACAAAAGAAGAAACACATTTTTATTTCTCAAGAAAATCATGGTAAAGAACATATTATAAGTTCGGTAAGGAAAACTCAAACCTCGTTTCTACACCAATTCCAATGGGAATCAAGTATTATAAAGAAGGAGAAGGTAAGGAATTTGACTCAAAAGAGTTTCAGAACTTGATTGGAAATTTATTGTATTTGAATTATTCAATACTCGGCATTTTTTATGCTATTACCTTATGTGAAATATTTCAGAGTTCTCCAAAATGTTCAAATCTATTATCTGGAAAAAGAATTCTTAGATATATCAAAGGAACGATAAATTTTGGAATCTGGTCTGATAGATAAAAAAATATAATCTTTTTTGGTATTCAAAAACTAATTTGGTAGGAAATTTTGATGATATAATATCCACATATGGTGGAGTTTTATTTCAAGGGAAAATTTGTGTTAGTTGAGATACTAATAAAAAATCTCGGTTACTCTTATAACAATTAAAGCCAAGTATGTTAATACCACTCAAGAGGCTTCCCAACTTATGTGGATGAAAACATAGCTGGAATACTAACTTATTTAAGTGAATATACCCTTGGTATTGACTTGTGATAATCAAAGTTCCATCAACCTTGCAATAAATATGGTACTACATTCTCATTCAAAACGTATTGATATCAAAAATCAATTCGTGGAAGAGAATGTTTCGAATAATAAATTAATGTTTGACTATGTTACTATATCTAAAAAAGGATTTGACATTTAAAAAAAACATTTATCAAAGGAGGGTTTTTATAAATTGAGTTTGAACGTGGGAATCCAACATCTTTCTCATCAAGGATTAGGATTGTGTCTTTTCCCCTCTCCTATCTTGTCTTTGTATAGTATTTTCAAGGTTTAGAATTGTTTCATAAATCTATCCATTGAATATATGAAAAAATGTTTAAGGAAGCATGTATGAAGGGGGATTTGTAGGTAAAATGAGAACTCAACATGTAATTGTGTGAACCGTTCTAACCATCCGTTAGATCGGTTGTAAAAATTTTTTTATAGAAGTGTTGTAAAAGTTAAAGAAGATGTGAGGAAAATATGAAGATGTTTTATGAGTCACGATTTTGGACAACATGATTTTTCTATCAACAATTATTGTTTCTTATAATTAGTTAGCTCATGTAGGCTTAGAATTGTTGATAAGTGATCCATTGCATGCAATTAAAAATTTAAGTTATTTATGTACCTTGGTTGATAATAAAATACAAAGGGGGAGATTGTTGGGACCATGTTGAATGGAAGATGTTTTTGGAAGCTGGAAGAAGTTTATTTTTGAAGTGTTGTCTTTTTTTGCAAGGAAATACTAAAGAAAATAAATCACCTCACTTTGTAAAAGTTAGTGATCAGACTGACAATCATAATTTGGTGATCCGAATTAAAATTCTTAAAAGTATAGTGGATTATGAGGACATTTTATAGAAGAAAAGGCTCATCAAACTCACCAAAGGTCTAAAATTTTTAATGAGGTAGTTAATCAAAATTTCAATAACTCTGATCAAAATATGATGATGCTTTTCTTATTTGTATTTAACATATATCATGAGTTTTCTAAAACTTATGATGCTAGACTTATGAAGTAAATAAGGAGTACTATCAATCGTACTGTGGTTTAGATTGGAAATAAGAATATTGCTGGAAGGATAAGAAGTTACAATACCCCCCAATGAAAACCAGATGATGCTTTGAAAATATTAAATGTTCTCAAAATCATGATAAAGACATGATTACAAGCAGAAGTTTGTGATAGAAGAAAGTTTGTGAAGCCAAAGTTTTCCACTCTGAGTTCATCAGTGTGAGATCTCCAAAAACAGAATTGTTTGAGGCTAGTAAGGTTTGTTTGGAAACAAGAGAATAAGAAGATGTAGGTTTTAAATAAGAAAAATAATCCACAAGAAACAAGTCTTCTATTAAATATGTTGTAATTTTTCCATAATTTATAAAGGAAAGATGTTTTTTCTGACACTGGTCCATCATACGCAGTGTGCCATTGGTTATTGGAGTAATCTTGACACTGATGATGTAGTGATAATATAATCGAAGGAAGAATTGTTTTAGGGGTTGTTGAGACCACTGAAAAAGAAAATAAGTGAAACTGGTTGTGATCGATGTAGAGACTGATCAACCTTTTTAATATCAATAATGTAGTAAAAAAATTTCATTAGATTTATTTTTAGTTGTTTTTTAAGTGGGCCAAGAGAAAAATAAAGTATTTAGTCTTTCTAACAATTTGGTCAATATTCATCATAAATCATGCAAATACAATCATCATACTGGATATGACACTGATCCATCAGGCATAGGCTAACACTGATAAATTCATTGGATACATGATGACCGGTCTGAGGAAAAGAAGAAAAGGTGAAATGATTTAAGAGTTTCTTAGGGGAGTCCTAAAGTTTGAAGAACTTTTTATCAAATAAGGGTAAAGATTATTCTAAAGTACTACTAAGGATGTAAAGGAATCTATGGAAGTTATGACTATGCTTATGGAAAAAGAAAATAAATACAATTCTAACAAAGATTCAACAATGTTTTTGGAAGAATTGTTTTCATGTTTTGAAAGGGTCATCATAATGATAAGCCTTTAGTTATGATGTTTTTACATGTTGGTAATGATAATGGGAGTGACCATATGTCTCATCTAAATAAATAAATTAGAATGGGAATTATAATTTGAATCCGAAATAAGACTGAAGAATTCGTGGAAATTATAAAGAGATATGAAGATGTGAGAATATATGAGAATGTTTGAGAGTAAAAAAGATTCTAGAAGCAATTAATAATTAAAATATGAATCCAAAGTTCTATGAAAATTTATGTTTTAGTAATTGTTTTGGGTGGAAAAAAATTTATGATTCCCGCCACAGCCAGATTTGGGTCACCTATAAATGGAGGAAGTACTTTTTACTTTCTAACAAGGAGTAATGTTCAAGGGAGAAGGAAGAGAACTAAAATTTCATAGAGAGAATGAGTTTCTAGATCGAGAATTCATTCAAATGTTTTTTGGTTGTAGGAGAAGAGAGAAGATCATAATCAATTTTCTGAATCAGTCATATAAATCGAGATAGGATTTCCAGACATTGACAGAAGTAGTTCAAAATTGTTTTAGTGGTATTTTGACATATTTATTTTATAAGACAAAGAAATAAAACTGGGAAACCAGATTGGAAATCGGATTGAGTATCCTTACAAATTACAGAATAAGTTCTTAGCAACTTTTGGGTAGTAAAGTGAAGAATAATTTTGAATATCAAAAATTTGAAAGTAGAAAAGGCAACACAATAACTTATATTGAAGAAAATGATGAATGTTTCTTAAATCATTACATAAATTGTATTACATCATTTCATTCTACTTTAAACACGTGAACTATTTTATTGAACATAGTTCTACACAAGTGTAAGGGAATATCCTACTTATTGTATCTACACAAAATTATTATTTTATAGTGTATTGTGTGGTATTGGATTATATCAAAACAATACTAATGATGTAGATAATATTTTTAAGTAGTGAACAATGTAAATTTTTGTGTTCCTATAGATGTGTGAACGTTTTGTTTTTTGAAAATTAAGAAATATTTAATAGGAGGGTAAGGTTGTTTAGTATGTATGGAAACTTAAAAGAAAAATATTTCACTAATTTACCCCCACCCCCTCTTAGTGATACTGGGATCCAAGATGGGAAATTACAATCAGGTTACCAGAGGGGTGTGGTATAAGTTAAAATGGGGTGTAACTTGGTTAGTATGATCCAGTGTGAATTTTTTTTATTAGGCTTCAACCCCACCCATTGAAGCTAATGTTTGATAGAGACTATGGGATGTGAGGTCACAAAGGGTGTTTAGTATGAGATAGTTCCTTGGATTGGAGACTAAGATGGTTTGAGGAGATAAACCAAGTTTCTAGATGAATGGTGAAAATTTTCTTGATACCAGTGGCTATGTATTGAGTGACTAGAACCCCATAAAGTTATTTTTAGATATGTGATAGATAGAATTCATATTTTATGTTGCATGTGTGAGCCAGTTATGGCCCCACTATGAATTCGATACCACTAACTGGACTTCCATGAGTGAGATAGGGTCCTATATTTGTGTTATTTTAACCCAAAATTGAGATAGAAGATAGTGTTTTGACCTCCTTGAGTGATAAGGGTTCTTATTTGTGATGTTATGTGAGATTACGTGTATGACTTCACCTTGAGTTAGAATGTAATGATAGGGGACCACCTTTAGTGAGAAGGGGATCTGGACTGAGATGTTGCTCAAGTTGGATAAATAAACCTAGACATGAGATACAAGACTATGTTTGGGATAGGGAAATAATCATATTGAGTGATATGGTATTGATATGACTTCCTTGAGTGAGAAGGTGAGTTTGAGACTTTGATACAGGAACCTACCCTATCTCTTTGCGTAGTTGTTAAGGATTTAGTGGAAAACAAACCCTATGTTTCCATGTATGGGTTGGGATATGTGTATGAAGGAATGGGTGAAAAATTTTATTTCATAATGTTTCCAACGTAGGTATGATCGAGTGTTGTGGTGTCCAAATTATCCATTGAATACCGGATGTATATAGACTCGTAGTGGCCTAGTTATAACATGATTTCCTTCATTCTTATGCATACATGTTTAATTTACTCAAGTATGCATCTATATGATGATGTATAAATGGGATGGTTTGTGAAACAATACTGAGTTATATGATCATACCCTATATAGGAACTCTAGTGAATGTGAAAACCTCGGGTATTATTTATAGGTTAGATCTCAAGTTGTGTAGTGGATCATGCTAGAGCAGCTCGATGGGTAATAGAGATGGGCTATTTAGGCTAGGGGATGATATTAGGGAATGTTGTGTATTTTTTTATGGGACCATAAAAGGGGTTGATAAATTGGATATTTATATTCTATGATAATATCATTTTTATATAACATGTTTAATTATTTATTATGCAGACTATTCTTATTGTTTTGGATGATTGTTTAGTTATTTTTCACTGTTTTCTTACTTTGATTCAAGGGTATACTCTCCATATTGTATGGATTAGGCCCTTATCACTAGTTAGAAGCCTCTAGAATATGAGGAGGCATTATTGATGTCATGTTGTGTACTATCCCAATCACTACTAATTGGACCATGGGATTGGCATTCCATTGGTGTGATGTTTTAGGTAGAAAGAGAGAAGGAAGTGGGAAATGTGAGGCACACCAACACCAAGATATAACCTCACAAAAAACACCAAGATGTAAAGGATAAGAAATAGTAAAAAACAAAAATCTAAACCAGAGGCCATCCACATAGAAAGAGAAAAGAGATAAGAAGGGGAAAAGGTAAATGAGGAAAGCATAAGAGGGTTTCTGCCTAAGGTTGATGCTGAGAAACCCCAACTTATTGAAGAGATAAATAAATTGGGGATACAAGGAGTGAAATAACCCTTTAACTAAATCCTTTATACTTAAAAAATAGTTTATCTAAATAAAAATCAATGATAAATTTAAAAATTGTATCTTATATTAGTTAGGTTACAAGGAGTGGTTTCCAATGATGATGTAAAACTAAATGATTTTCCCATTATTAAGGACATTATAAAATTTATGTTAAAAGTTTATAAAGACTATTAGGCTTCAAAATAGTAGTTTATAGCATATATAAAAAAGTGTTAAAAACATTATAACCTAGCCAAATCAAACCACAATCATCCCACTCCTTCAAAATTATCTTTTTCCCCTAATACTTTTGGTATAATCCATGACTTAATATTATTTAAGTTTATTATAAATAACATGAAGAGTGTATGAAGTTTGGTCACAAAATTTAATTTTCTTTAATTCAATATAGCATCTAATATGTTACATAATTATTTTCATTAGTCATTTAAAAGAGAATTATTGACCTACAAATCTTAATAAGAAATATGAAAACTAAAATAAATGTTATAGAAATCGACATCCATAACCTAGAAGTCAAGTTCACAAAGAAAATTGACAAATTTATAAAACCCAAAACTCTATTACCACAAAATCTATGATCTAGGGACCTTTATTACTTTTTTAATTATACATTACAATTTATAATGTAATATTTCCTTACCATATATAAAATTATATTACATGTTATTATTATAGTGTTTATTATGGTTCACATCATTCTAGTTTTTGTATGCTCTATTATTTTTTCATTTTCTGGAATAATTTGGTGGTTCAACCACAATATCTATAAATTTGGTACTTTTTATTCCAACAACTTTTTATTTCTATATTTTTTATATTTAAAAAGGATAAAATTTTACATAAATTTAGTTTTTTTCATAGAAATATTTTTTATAAACAAAGAGGAAAAGAGGTTTAAAATATTTTTTTAAGAAATATTATATTTTTGGGAATCTTATAATTTATATGATATTTTTTTATCAGTAAAAATATAAATTTTGATACTTAATACTCCTTTGATTTTATTTGTATTTTATGATTATAAAAAATGGAAAAAATGTTGGATTTTTTTTATAATCATCATGATTTTGATAATCTCAAAATAAAATTTAAATATTTTAAAATAATGATATGTTTGAGGGAAATTGAAATTATTTTTAAATGAAATAAAATGTTGCTAGATTTCAAAGAATAATTGAAACATATTCACAAAAATAATTTTTTATGTTTCTATCATGAAATTTGAAAAAATATTCAAAAATTTAATGCCTTTGAAGAAAAATGACGTGATTTGCAAATGAATATTAGATATTTTGAAAATAAAAAATAGAAAAATAAAAAAGTGTTACACCAATTGAATGGGATAATGGAATGGTCAATGGATCAAACAAAGCAACAATTATTTCCAAGAACTAGAACAAATAAAGTAAAAAATTAACGAAGTATACAAATAGTCTAGAAACATTTATACATATAAATAAACTAAATAGAAAAACCAATTAATTACATAATTAATATGTATAATACATACATAAAAAAACTTATATCTTGATTAAACAATCAAAATACACTCACAAATAGTTGATGAATACACAACTACAAATCAAGGCTATTTCCATACTTGTATACCCATGATTTTAGAAACCCTCGGTATATATTAGTTTATAAAAATGTTTTTTAGAAGTTGTTTGTATAGTGTACCTTATACAACTGATTTAATGTTTTTATAGAGTTCACCAAATACTCTCAGATATACACCCCCTAATCCATATTTGAATTTTACCTCTCTCAAAATCCATTCACCCATTTCATTATATCCCAATACCTTACCTTATGAATCCCTTAGTATTCACTGATTTTATCCTTTGATTACCTTCCCTAATAAATTCATAAACTATATATACAACCTCTATTCAACTCGGAAACACCTATATTTCTCTCTAGGTGTTAATAAATAACAAATATTTCAATAGGTCATGAATCCTCTAGATTTATCAATACAATATTTTTTGACATCCATTTCTTAGTAGTGATGGATTTATATATTATTTAACTCCATGAATTACTTTTGAATCTATTTAAATAACTCCTTCAAAGAAAGTCTATTCTAAATTAATTTTTTATGCAATATATAATTGATATAAATATTCCCTATATTGATTTAAAAAGAATATGATTGACAATTTTATTTATCTATTAATGAAATATTATATAATTATCTTGTAAACATTTATTTTATAAAATTCATAAAAAACCTAAATAAGAAAATTTTATTAGAATGAAATTCTTTCAATAAGAAATTTCTATTGTATTTTAACTAATTTATACAACTGATGGTAACATGAATAATTATATTAGTTTTGTTAATGTATTATATAATTATGAAATTCCTAAAAAATAGTTTTTTATTTATGATTAATCAAAAATATATTATAATTAATTTTATTCTAATATTTTCTGAAATTAGATAAATATTATAACACATTTCTTGATTTTTTATCCAAACTTGAATATTAGTGTTAAGTGTTTTTAAAACTCGGAGTAAAATTTATCTCTTTAAATTTTAATATACATGTAGTTAGTTTTGTAAATTCTTCTTTAATGATTAAATATCATATAATAGTGAAAATCACTAAAATAATATTGAATTTCTATGGAATTTAGTGGTTATGATTTGATTCCATATAAAATTTTAAATTTATCATACCCACCTTTTTTTAAAATTTAATTCACTGTAAAAATTAATATTAATCACAATATTTCATAAAATTGATAATTTATATATTAATATTGTAATTTTATCCCAAATTTATTCTATTGAATTTGAAATACCATTATATTTTTTTATAAAACTAAAATGAATAAATTCAGTCATAAATGAATTATGTAAACTAAAAATATATAAAAATTATTGGAAGTAAGATATACATATATGTTTAATTATTGAAAAAATTTCATATTCAATTTTTTGTTACAAATATTCATTATTTTTACTAATAACTAATTATAATATATTATCTTGATTATAATAAATATTTACAAGATTTTATCATCATGGATAAAAGGTGGATGTATAGAACTGATCAGATCTCAACTAACTTTTAGATAAAGTTATATATATTTTTTTTAAAATTTATATTTAATAATGCTTCTAATGGAGGAATTATTCATTAATTTTTTTATGATTATATTGGATGGTCATGGTTAATTCATGAATATTTGAGTTTCCATTTCCAATTTTTTTTATCTAAATGTTATGTTTGAAAAAATAATGGATAAAAAAATAAATATTTCAATGTTAATGATACAAAATGAATGGAGTAAAGTGGATAATTTTACTTTTTATTGGTTTCTATTTCTTAATCAATAAGAAAATATATGTAGGACAATACAATAATTCATTATTATGATTTTAAATTTTAATACTAAAGAGAATATTTATGTTAAAAGAGTTAAAAGGTTGATAAAATATGCAAGTGAAGAGTTTCTATGGATTGAATAACACTTATTCAATATAGTGGAAGACCTTAGAAACAACAAACCCAAGATGAAAATGATATGAAAAAATGAAAACAGTTAAAAAAATGAATAACATATACCTTTCATTGATGATGGTTTCTTCTACTATCTCTAATCAAGTGTATTTGATAAATATCACTAAGGAAAAACGAAATGAATTTTTCCCCCAGGTGTATCCACAAACTAAACTATATAACACAAGACTTGGTTATGAGACTCCTTAAAGTCATTATTTTCTATTATTTCTCATATAATATACAGTAGGAAGATATCTATAGAGAGAATAGATAAAAATATCCAACTATAACTAACACTATTCTCATGGAAAAACCATCTTTATATAGGACTTGGGTCACTCCCAATTCTTTACATGCATTCACTCATATGCTAAAAAAATGCATTTTGATCACTTGGATTGAAGTTTTATTTCTTTTAAATATGGGTTTGAATAATTTTATTCAAAACTAGTTATATATTTTAATGATTGATGTCTTGTTCTCCAAGTAAATAAAGGAAAGTGTAGGTGGATGAAGTTACAATGGTCTACAACATTTTTGAAGTGTTTTTGTTATGTTTGAGGAGATCTCAAAAATATTGAGTAAGGATACAACAAAACATGAGTGAAGTATATAATATGAAAGTTAATTTAGGTATTTTATAATTTCCAGAATTCATATAACTTAGAGTTTTTTATGACTTGTAATTGGGGTAAGGAAAAGGTAAAGGAATGATCATATAACATTAAAATAAGTCTTATATCAATTTCGAGATTTTTTTAGGATTTTGAGGTGTGACTGAGAAATGGAGAAGGAATGAGAGTATGAAAATAAAGATATATAAAATGGATTTCATATGAATTATATTTCATTTCTAAATAACTTCACGAGTTTCATACTGCTTAAAATGTGTTTTGTATTACTGCAAAACTTAGATAATTTTAACAAGTCCGCTAGTTGAGAACTTGAGTTGATAGAATATTATATATTTTGAAGAAGTAAATAAATCATATGATGATGTTAAACTGATATTATTGAATTAAACATCCTAATAAATTTAAAAATATTGTGATTAATGTTTTTGAGTTTGGAGTTCCAATGTTGAGATGCTTCATATTGAAGAAACTAAGGTCATGCCTTAGGGAAATATGAAATAAATATGACCTTGATATGGTTTATTTTTTACCATAATATTGTGTATTTAAAGTGATTTGTGAAAATACAAGAGGTCAAATGGGTAGAATATAAGAACTATACCATTACAATGAATGTTTTGTGTGAAAAGTTAACCAGTGAGAAATGGTGAATTACAAAAAACCATGTTCTTTTTGGGTGACAATTTTTGATTAACATGATTCTAAAATATGATCAAAGTCTATAATAAGGAGTTACATGCTGAAAATAGACCTTTAAATATGAAAAAATGAATGATTCCATACACATGAACTTTTCCAATGGTTTTATGTATCAAAATTTTTGGTTAGAGGAAGACACAACATTTTAATATCGCCTGAAGGAATTAAAGCCTGAGATGTCTGGAGAATAATAATAAATGATTGACATGGATTTCATTTATTTTTTGAGTAAGATAATATTTTTTTAAAGTCACTGAGACATATATATTCAAAATATGGAAGAAAATAGTCATGATGTTACTTTGTGAATATATATATATACATAGGTACTAAAGAAGAAAGTATATAGATATATAGAGAGAACTCAAGAAATTTTTGTGAAAGAATGATAAGTAACTAATATACCAAATACATCATATCAAGGAGAAAAGAATGAGTTTTACATTTATAGATTCATTACTAGTGGAGGATATTTTCTTTCTATGTATTCAAAGTAATAAGGAGATCCTGATCATGTAGAGATACGTGAAAGATGAGCAAGCTAGATGTTCATGTTATAAAGAAGAATTGGGAATATAGAACTTGAATGTTTACATTAGAGAACCTGATCCAATATGATCATGGAGTAAGATAATATTAAGTGTTTTAGAAGAAACCTAGATCACATAGAATATCTTTCTGATTTTGTATCATACTATTGATATGACTAGAATATATAACTACTCATGAAGAGTTGTGGTTGGGGTGTATGATCAATTAAAATAAGGGGAAGTGCGAGTAGGGGGTATAAATAGTTATGTGGATGAGGAACATATTAGACTCAATATTTCTATAACCACGTATATATATAGTGGTTAATCTATGTTGGGGAATCTTACCAAAACAATGAGGAGTGGTTCTCTAAGGATAAACCTTGTCAGTATGGTGTTCATCTCTTTTTTTATGACTAATTCACACAAGGTGAGGATATTAGTTTATATTGAGTGGATAAATAACTCTAATAGGATCAACAGGTTGAATTTGAAAAGAATAATTCATAATGTAAGACCACTAATTCACCCCCTCTGCGTTGTCAATCTGCCCGAGGAATAGCAAGTGGTGTTAGATAAAAGGTACTCTCCTAATGATCCAATTATGTAACTAGTACTCGAGAATTAAAATTCTATCAATATACAAAGAGTACCTACCTTAAATTTCAATAAATACCATTGTAAGAGGAAAAATATGCTTCTTTAACTCCTTTCACACATCCTAAAAGTTAGAGATACTGCTATAGTGGGATTTCCACCTTTTGCTGAAGGTTCTCCTATGACCCATACTGACAAGAGAAATATGTAGGTTGATGGAATAGAAAAATATTCTATATCTGTGTCACTTTTATATAATATTTATACAAAATTAATGGGACTCTACATTAAAAAGGATATTTGGGATAAATTGAAATGTAGTTATGAAGTAAATATCAATGTTATTACAACCCTTTCCCTTATTACACATTAAATAATGATTTATAGCATAGGAAAACAATTAATAAAACCTTGAAGATCAAGAAGTCCAGCGTATTTTCATAATTAGTTACATTACATTTCAACTTAAAAATAGGTGGTAAATCATCAAAATAGAAAACTTCCTTAACATGCTCATAATATTCCATCATTCTTAAAACTGCATGGGATAACCTGGGGACATACATATGAAAGGGCAGATCTATAAATCATAGTTAGGAAATAAACATAGAATAACATGAATAAATTATTAAATTTCATACAATATAAATTTAAATGGGACATAAAATGGGTGATAATCATAGACATTAACAAAGAGGCATGATATAATATGATAACATAAAGGCAATATGGGAAATTTGAAACAACATTAAACATAACATCATAAAAATAGTTCAAGGATAAATTCCAAGACAATATAAAATGGTGGAAAAGGTACTATAATGGATTAAGTTTACTCCCTAATACCATACATGATGTCTCATGAGACTAAAACATTACCCAATACATTGGAGTGCTACATAATTTTTGGCACACCCGTCACTTCCATATTATGTACATTCATAAGTGTGGCATATAGATCATTATACATATGATCATATTTCATAAAATTTAATTCAAAAATCAAGGATTGTGGAATTTATACATGTAATTTCCCAATAAAATATGTATATTTATGTCTAGTTGAATACCCTTGAGAACAAATAGGGATGGTATTCACAATACAATGGTATGGCATGGAAAAACATAAAATGGACAGTAACTAGTATTTTTAAAAACATATCCCACCAATATGAATTGGAAATAAAAGGCATGAAATGAAGAAGATGCTTGACTAAAGAGGAGAAAGAAATGATCCCTTATCTTTAGTGGGTGATTCCAAAATCTGGGGAGGATATTCTTGTGAGATTAGGGAAACCTTGGGAGGACTATATAGATGATAGGGTATAGTAATGACATTATACAAGGTTTTTGAGTGAAGTGTAAGGGGATATTGGGTTGGTTTATATTGCAAAAGATAGGGGATTTATTTATGCCCTAATGGAAAAAATGCCTTATATTTTTATTCATTTTGTATAATCCCCCTTTTAAGGGTTAAAGGAGAACAATTACATGGCCTATAGGCTTTATGACAATTCATGACCCGTAGGTCTCAGAGGAATTCATCTAGACTATAGAAACATTGAACTACTCCAGCCCAATATTTTTACATCATGATGTCAGCTCTCTGCCTTCACATTTTTGTTCGACTAGGGTTCCCATGAATGAAAAGGTAGGTCCTGATGACAATTGAGATACCCTCTCATTCTTCCAATCCGATTTCTATGCTCTAGTGAATTCACATTCTATGACTCTTCATCTGGAGTCTGCTCCTTGTAGAGTTTGTTTGATTCGTTTAAGCATAATTTCATGTGTCCCTAAGGACATAAGGTGACCCTATGTCCTTATGGAGACCCAATGACCTTAAGGTGGCAAAAAATCCTTACTATACAGAAGGCCTTGGGTGGCCCGAAGGCCTTGAAGGACTCAAGGACCAAACCAATGGCCTGAAATCCCAAATATATTAATACTTCCAACTACTATAGTACTGAATATAGTACCTTATATAGTAACTTGAAAATATATATTTTCATGGATTTGATCTCATATATCTTGGTTTCACTTTCCATTTCCTCACCAACTAGGTTGAGGCTCTTGTACGGGAGTTCTGTATAATTTTTTAAACATGGGTTTCAGACTCTATATAATAAAGTAATCAAAAACAAAAAAACCTCTCATGATTTTTACAATGGTTTCTACCAAATAGAAGTGGTTTCATTTATTTTTAATTCCAAGGACCTAACTCATTAAAATATTACCCTTGTTGATCTGTAAGTGAGTCATGTTTATAATGAAATAATTTTAAAACCATAAAATACAATATATGTTCTAGAGGATTCATAAAGGCTTTATAAAATTAATAAAATAACATAAAAATAACATCATTTTAATCGGAAAACATATATTTGATTCTGAATACCTTTTATCGCATTTATTAAATCAATTTTGGGTTATTATGATGTCATAATACACACTATATATTTATACCACATTTAATTTTTACCAGAAAATTCAATTATCTTAGAAAATTATGAAAAACTCACAATTTGATAATTTCAGAAAGATGATTCGATAAATAATATTTATTTTATCAAAATTATATTCTAACTATGTGAATTTTTACATTTAAAATAAGTATCAACATTTATTGATAAATTTTGAGTTCTTTGACAATACCAACTTTCAAACCCTTATAAAAATTACATTTGACTTCATAAAAATTATATCATTATTTTTATTTAAGAAAAATTATTTACTTTAATTATTTTATTAAAATAAAAATTATTTTTAAAAGTAATTAATTCATCAAAAAGGAATACATTAATTTAAATTTCACATTTAACAAAAATACAATTTTTTTATTATCGTTTCAAAATAGAAATCATTTATAAAGAACTGGAAATGAGATGTAACGCCCCGACCCCAGTTACCCAGAGTCAGTGCATTATTACGTATCATTAGCATGATCTCAAAAGATCATGTCTCAAATGATCGATTAGTTTAGTAGCCTTGGAATCAATAAATATATTCATAAGTATTACATTACATCATAAAGTTAAAAACAACAACAAAATAGTATCCATAGACCAAACTCATATCCCCTATGACTATCCCTACAAAGCAGTCATAAAATACTGCTTCACATCCTGGAAAAAATAATACATAGAAAGGGGTGAGCTCAGATGCTCAGTAAGGATAACAATATAGCAGAAACATTCATAAATAAGCATAAACATTTATGGAAATGTATAACTAAAACAAAAGCCTTTTAAAATTAAACTTCAGCAATATATGGAAAATATAAAATCAAATAATTCCATTTACTTACTAACATGGATATTCTACTAGTCTAATAATCACATGTAATTTCAATAACCACTTTCATAATAATGGAATGAATAATGGAAGACTATCATAACCAAATAGTGAAGGCCTTATGCCAAGACTACAAATAAGTTTTTGTCAAGGCCTTGTTCCAAGACACTAGTTTTTCTCATGAGACCTACTAATGCATCAAGGAGCTATAGAGGGCTCCACCCGTCACTTATTAAGTCCAATGTGTTCCTTATATGAAAAGGTTTAAACATAACATAATCATTCATATTAAAACTAGCATAAGAAATGTCAATACTTTATCCATAAACCATGAATGGTATAAAAATAAAACATCCACATTCAAACATATAAAAAACCCTTCAATACAATAAGGAAGTTTTGTATCATAATAAATCAACTTCAAATAAGCTTAAAATCCATCAAAGAATGTTGACATAAATGAAATCCAAACTATTTGAGATAAATATCTCCTTTTTTAAATCATTTAGAAGTCACATAATTATAAAATAAAACCTTTATTTTGAAAATACTCTTATAATCCTGTAAGGGAAGCTTCGACGATTTTATAATGGCAGAAAATAACCGCACCCGATGTATAAGTTAATAAAAGACATTCTTACCTTAATTCTGTCGAAAAGGTTAAAAAGGACCTTGTTTGGAAAAAGACAGAAATATTTCTTTTAAATACATCTTATAAAAATTAAAACAAGGGTATAAATTACCATAAACCATTTTTTTATTAAATAGTAATTTTTTTGAAATACATTTTTATGAAACATAGATGTGGATGATAAAGAGGTCCCAGTAGATACTTATGTAAGAACAACCTTGGATATTAAAGAGATTGTGAAATTAACCCTTACCTTGTACTTTTCCAAGGTCGATGGTATGTTAACCTCCTGTATAATATTTAAAACATTGTTATTAAATTATACAAGAACCATATACATGATTATGATATCATATATGATCTTCTAATAATGCATTGTTAATAATATTTTAGTATTATCGTCGTTTCGGGTGTTAACTTACTCGTTTTCATTTATATGTTACATAAGACATGTTTGTTATCGATAGGTTGTATCTTATTCATATAAAAAATGATATAAAGTCCATAAAAATTCTTTTTAATCATCAAATGAAAATTAGTCTTGAATGGATATGATGGGGAATGAATCTCATCGCGTTCGTGGAGACGGTAGTCCGTACGTACGCATGAGCGAAAATATCATTCTTTTGATATTAAAATAATATATAATTGTATGGTATATCATATATACAGAATCATAATCATGTTATATTTATTTTTTATATCAATTAAACATCATTATCATACCCATCCAAAATAATAATGTTTTGAATAACAATTACACCACGACGTGGAGAGAGTAAGTCATACGTACGCACGTATGGTGACATGTCATTCAAAGGATGAATAGAATACTGAATATGGTTGTACCATATTTATAATAACATCACAGTATATAGAATATACCGGAGTTATTATTTTAGAATGGAAATAAAAAATAAAGAAGAAGTGGAAGAAGAAGGAACTTAAAAGAGGGTGGTGAAAACATTACCTATTTTTCAGGTTCTTCCTTTTGATTTGATCATAAGGGATCCTTAGGTTGTCTTTAGGATCAAACTAAGGTATCTAGGTTGAAGGGATGATAGTTGGGAGAGTTTTTGGGCAGGTTTTGGCCAAGAAAAATGGATTTGAAGGTGTGAATTTAAGAGAAGGGGGAGTTCCCTTTTATAAGAGGGGTAAGGGGAACCTTAGGAAAAGCTAGGAATATTATTTTATAATAAAATTATTTTAAGTTTATAATGGCTAAAAACTGATTTATTTCAAGGATAAGGTCGATATGGGTCGAAAAACACACAAACAATAGGTTTTATACAGGTTTGGGTAACTATATTAACCTTATCTTTTAGTTTTAACTCTTAGTTAATTAGTTTGACATTTACCATGTCTCTTTGTATTTTTATATTATATGCTTAATAAACTAACCATAAAAATCCAAGAGAACCTCAAGTGGTTAATTAATGTCATATTTAATAATATTTAAGCCCTTTGTCCGAAAATTATATTTTTAGGAATAGAATATCAATTAATAATATAATATATGTTTTAAAAACCTTTTTATGTCAATTTTGACACTATTTGGTAATTTGTTTTTTCTAAATTCATAAAAACATTATTACTTAGAAAATAATTAATTTAATCAACCATAAAATGTCATATTAACCTCTAAAATTCTTTTAAGGAATAAAAACCTTCAAATAATATTTATTTTAACATTTATAATACCATTTATTTTATTCTTTCATTAATAAGGAAAATATTGTATCATCATTGTGTCATAAATAACCTTAATTATTCAATGTCTAAAAATCATAAATAAAATAAAATTATGTAGGAAATATTTTTAGATTTATAATGAATATTTATATTCTAATAGATAACATATATAACCCTATGTAAAAATTTCTTTTCTAAAAGATATATGCTTTTGTCATTTTTGTATTTATTTTTACTTAATTATTATAAAGTGTCATTATCACAAACAAGTGGCTCCATGGGGTCCCAAAATCGACCCAAGGATGACCATGGTCGTAAATTCATCATAAAATAGGGTTAGGACACGTTTTGGGTTATTTTAATATTATTATGATATTATTTTTTACCCTTATTTACCGGATATACCCTTTAACCATGGTAAATAAAATATTTACTAAAGTAATTAATCAAAATGTATAAAAATAAAAGTTACCTATTTAAAAACATTCTACATAATAATTCCAAATATGGAATACATTTTTATAAATTCAAAACACAGAAGTGGCAGAAATTAATTTAAAATTAATTCCCGCTGTCAAAAACAAAAAGCGTGTTTTTATGAAATAATAACTATCAAAAGATTGACACTTATTTATGTCCAGTTTAAAAGTGAAATTACATCTAATGACCAAATTTTAATTAAATGGTAAAAATATATTCTATTCATACTTAAAACCACTTAATAGTATAATTTAGCACTACAAATTATTTTGATTAAAAAATTTTCTTTTAATTAAAGTTTAGTATTTTTCACTATTCATCAAAAATTGGAAGTTCTCAGAAAAATTCCAAAAATTCACCCTTATCTAATTTTGATATTCAGAATCCAAAAATTAAGTCCAATTTGAATAATAATTTTTATAAAACTTCAAAAATTGGGTATTACCATTCATAACAGTTACTTTGATTGGTCACGGTGTGTTAGAATGTCGAAGTTGTGTACAATGCAAGCTATTGAATTATTCAAAGGGAAACATACCGTGAATGTTTGGGGTGTTACATAAGATATAAATATATTAATTTTTCTATTTAATATACATATTTATATTGTTAGGGTGTTGATTAATATCCCCTTATTACACCGAAAAACTCCCCAAGGTTGAGGTTCACAATGGTGATATTTTCAGGGGTGGTTCAACGTACATATTTTGGGTCGTGATCTCGATGAGCTTGAAATTATCCCATAAATTGTTTTTATCATGATTTAGTTATTGTATCTTGACATGGTATTAGTAAAGGTCAAATCCAAATGATGTTATCTAACTTATAAGACATGTAAATGGGATTCATAAGGTATAATCCTATGGGTTGAGGCCATCACTTCCTGTATCTATGTCAATTGGATTTATTAAAACCAAATATTTATATGAATCATGTGATCATTATTAAACAACTATTTTATAAATAGTTATGATGATTAATGGTTTTTTAAATATGATAGGATATAATAAACCAAATAAGTGCATGTATTTTCTAAAATCATAATACATAATAGGGAGTTTAATTCCATCATAAAGGGAATTTTATTTGAAAAAGTTTGGGTTGTTACAATACCCCCCTTAGGAAATTTATCCCCCAAAATGTTCATTTCACCCATTAAAACAAATAGGGGTAATTTTGTTTCATCACCTCCCGTGATTCCCACGTTACATATTCAAAATTTTGGTTTCTCCATAACACTTTTACTAGGTGAATTATATTATTTCATAGAACCTTTTTTATTTGATCTAATATCTTCACCGGATACTCCTCATATGAAAGATAATTATCCAAAAGTACCAATTATAGATTTATCACATATAAGGTGTTTTCTATGTACTTCCTTAAGAGGGATACATAGATCACCTCATATACTTGAGATAGGTTAGGTGGGAGTACTAGTTTACATGCCAGTTATTTGATGCGATCAAGGATCTCAAAGGGAATTATGTATCTTAGACTAATCATTCCCTTCTTACAAAATTTCATTAATTTATTCTATAGAGATTTTAGGAAAAATACCTCATCTCAAAAATCAATGTCTAGGTATCATTGATGATTGTTATCACATCTATTATGTCAATTCTGATCGACGCTAATGTGTTGTTGAATGGTATTGATTTTTTCCACCATTTCTTCAACCATTTAAGGAACCATATATATTTTTTCACTGACTTTATCCCATAATGTAGGTTTTCTACACCTCTTCCTATAAAGGGATTCAGAGTGATACATTTTGATGCTCTAGTGGAAACTATTATTGTATAATAACTACACCAGAGGAATATGTTGATCCCATCACCCTTTTTAAGTCCATTGAGACTAATATCATCATTTCCTCAATATTATGAATAGTATTATCAGATTGGGAATCATTTTTAGGGTTATATATAGCCACCCGAACCTTTTACCCATATTATTATAGTATTTTACGTATAATTAACCATCAAATTATTGTATGAGGATTGTAAAGTTTAGTGCATTTAGAAGACTAAGTATATAATTAGAAAACATGAAACCAAAATAAAACATCCTTTATATAATCTCCATAATGAGATCCTAACATCCATTGATCTCTTACATCTACATAGGATAACTTGGGGGTTACATAAACAAAGGGATGAGCTAAAAATCCTAGTAGGGGAGTAAACATAGGAATAAAACATAAAACATGGGTTAGAAGGCATAACATAATGACATAAAAGGAATGAAAGATGAATAAAAATAAGGAATAATAACATGTAAAACATGGGATCATATATTCATGACATCATAAGAATGTGGAAAAAACTTATAATACGACATAAACATGAGTCAAGGCTAACAACCAAGACTATATCACATGGTTAAAAAAGTCCTATAAAGGAATCAGGTTCACTTCTAGTCTCATCATGATGTCTCATAAGACTAAAAATTACCAAATTAATTGGATAACTATCTAGGCGCACCCATCATAACATTTTCATGAATATGTGTTCCACAGGAATAATAAACATAAGTGTTACCCATGGAAAGAAATGGGTATCATAATCATGTCACAAGGCATAAAAAATGAGCATATCATAAATGTGTCCGTGGATTCAAAACATAAATGGAAATTAATAAGGTAAAATTGGAATTTATTAGGATAAGTGATGTCCAATTGAGGTGGAAACATATAAAAGGAGTGTTTAATAAACTTTATAAATGAAACATTTTAGAGTAGTTTAAGGAAAATATTAAAGAGAATTTAAAGTGGAAAAGGAATATTAGTTTTCATAAAACCAGAAATGTACCAAGATAGTTTTTCATGATAAAATTATTGATTAGAAGCAACAATTATGTCTTAAAATATATTATAGAGTGCACTAGAAAATGGTTATGAAATCAAAAAATTCTATTGAATCGGGCTTTTTTATCAAGAAGAATTGAGAAGGTAACTTTTTCAAAACATACATTTCCCCACAAAAGAAGGATGATAGGATATGGATACATTATTTTGGAACATATAAAAAAATTATAATAATTACATAAAAATAAATTAGAATTACATTGGGGTAAAGAGAGATAAAGTGTAACCCGAAGGTGAAATGGTGGTTTGGAAAGAATCCCTTACCTTTTGTCCGAAACAGTTCTAAACTCATACTTATTATCCCGAATAATAAAATTAGATTCATTAATTAATAATACTGAAACCAATTATATATTCAATTGATTTATTTAAGTTTCTTAAGTTCATTTATGGATTTTTTGGGTTACGGTGTTCATTTTCATCTTTCAAGATTGTTCATTTTCTTAATTTTAATGATCAGTTTACTTGTATATGAGTATTGAAGTTCATTTAAAATGGGACTAGATGTACATAATTGAAGTTATATATTATTAATTAACATTCATATTTTTTCATGGTTATATATTTCATTTGGTTATTTAGAGTGAGGATGAGTAATTAGATAATATGTTAGTGATAATCATTTAGATTATTTTGGAATTTTTTCGGTCATCACAAACTTATTGTGTGTTATTAATTAGAATCATGTGAATATAAGGGTTATATAACATTACATATAATGAAATAAATATATTATATTTTATAACCATAAATTTTTTTTATGACCTTCCTTGAAGGCGTTAATGGAAAATGAAAAATTATCATCCTTGAAGGGGATAAATTAACACATCATGAATGATGTTTTCATTTAGAGAATAAAAGTGATAGGAGATGGGTTTTATGAATGATATTTTATTAACATAATAAAATTACATTATATATAGGATATTGTATTTATCATTCCCCTTGGATAAGGGGAGGTGATGCGAGAATAAGTAAAGAAAATAACTTAAAAAGAGGTCGTGAGGGGTGGTATTTATAGTGGAGGAAAGGGGTGTTTTCTCATTATATTATTCATTAGTTTATTATTTTAGCTCAAGACTATGAATAGTTTGAGAATTATAATTAAATAAATTAAAATAATTAAGGATATTTCATTATTATGGTGCTTACATCTTCTATACATCAACAATTACTCAACAAATCATGTATTTAGCTTATATTGTAAATTATCGTATATTAATATTCACCAATAAATTCATGTATTTTAGAAAAATCCCAAAAAATAACCCTAAATTTTTTTAGATTTTTAAAATTAAAAAATGAAATCCATTTTGTGAAAATAATTTTCTAAATAATTAAAATCATCATTTACTTAGAAAATAACGGTGTTAAATTTATAACCCATTTTATAACACTTTGAAAAATTAATAAAGGTCACGTAAATTTATATTATATTAATTAGAAAAAAATGTTAATTTATGAGTATATTTTATGAAAATAAATTTTCTTTTAAATACTCTTATTAATTATAAAATTGTAATTAAATATTTATGAGTTATAAAAATACTGAAACTTAATTAATAGTTTTTAAAATATTTATTTACATATATTATGATATAATTATACATATGGTCATTCATAAGATGTTTAAATTTTATTTATACTTTCACAGATGATGATACTTGTCTTTTGGATGAATTACTATTCTTAATGGTTATATTAGTATTCTAAAGGATAATTTAATATTCTAATGGTATAGGTTCCTTAAATTCAATAAATACATGTTATTCCATTCACTCTTCATTTATAATGTATTTATTGTGTTCTTAATGTGATTTTTTGGTTTCTATTATATAACATAATTAAAATAAGGGAATTTCCATTCATAGAATTTCGGATCATTAAATTATTTCCCCTTTTTGAAATTTCACCCTTGAAATTTTGTTTTACATTATAAGTTGAAAATTGGTGAGGGTACTTCTCCTTAATCACTTCCTTTATTTCCCAGTTTTCCTCTTATTACTTATGGTTCTTCCATAATACAATGACCAGGTCATTATTCTGTTCGTGTGGATCTTTATATCTATGATCGATGATCTTTATCAACTCCTCCTCATAAGAGAGATAATTTTCCAACTACACCAACTCTGAATAAAATACATGTGAAGGATTCAGTATGTACTTACTCAAGAGGGATAGGTGGAATACATCGTGTACTTGAGATATGGTAGGTGGAAGTTCTAGTAGAAAGGACATAATTTTGAAACGATCAAGGATCTCAAAGTGGCTGCTGTACATGGGACTTAGCTTCTCTTTCTTCCCAAATTACATGATCATTTTCCATGGAGATATGTGGAGGTATATCATGTCTCAAAACTTAAACTATAGGTCCCATCGATGATTGTTTTCATAGATCTTCTGTCGACTTTGGGATACTTTGATGTACTGATAAATGGTTTTCAACTTTTTTACCATTTCATCGACTATTTTAGGTCCAAGCAGTTTACGTTCACTAACCTCATCCCAGTATGCTGATGTTTTTCATCTTTTATTATAAAGGGAATCATATATATCCATTTTCATGCATGAGTGGAAAATATTTTTGTAAGAGAACTGAACCAGAGGTAGATGTCGGTCCCATCCTCATTTGAAGTCCAAAGAACATGCTCTCCCCATTTATTCTAGTGTCTAAATATTCTTCTTAGATTGGACATTAGTTTGAGGATGATAGGTCATACTGTAGTCCATCTATATGTTTTTACCATGTCTAAGACATTTCCAGAACATGGAGGTGAATCATTGATCTTGATCTCATAAAATTGATAGTGGTACTCCATGCATTCTTACCACTTCTATGATATATTTCCATGAATGTTGGTCAAGTGAGAAGTCCTCTAGAATTGAGATAAAGTGAGATATCATTGTAAGAAAATCCACAATACCCCATATAGATTTTTTTCCTACGGATGTATTTGGAATTCCAATTATAAAGTCCATGGTGATGTTTTCCCATTTCCATGTTATTATGTGTAACAGTTGCATCAACGCCTTATAATTTTGTATTTCAACCTTCACTTTTTGACATACCAGACACATTGATATATATTCTGTGATCTCCTTATTCATATTGTCCCCCCAATAGTTCTCCCAGATATCTTGATAGATCTTTATTCACCTTGGGTTAATACAGAAGGTTGAGCTATGTTCATCATTTAAAAGATACTTTTTATCTATGGATCGAATGGTATACATAATCGTGACCTGAATCTTAAAACTCATTTCTCATCCATTTTGATCTCTGAAGATTTTTCTTTTCTCATGGATTCCATTTCTTCTAAATTTACACATCATTTCTTTGAGAATCATTTATTTGCACTATAATGGATTGCTGAGAAGTCATTTGAGAAAGGATTTATTATGTTTATTCCATAATGATTCCCATGTCCATCCTTTATACGTATAAGAAGATTTTACCCTTCTCAATTATCATAATTGATAAAGATACTATATCCTTTTTACATAGATCATCTTCCAATTTATTTACTCTACCAGGATGGTAGTGGATTGAGTAGCCATAATATTTGACGATCTCTAACCATATTCACTTGTGTGACTTATTATCCCTTTATCTGAATATATATTTTAGGGTCTTATGATTAGTATATATCCCACACTTCTCACCATAAAGATAATTTCACTAGATTTTCAATGCAAAGATTATAGCTCCCAACTCCAGATCATGTGTAGGATAGTTTTTCTCATTAATTTTCAATTTCATTGAGGTGTAGGCTATTAAATTATAATTTTACATCATTAAACATCCTAATCCATTTTTTGAAGCATCACTATACACCATAAAGAGTTCCCCACTTTTTGGAAGTGTGATTACTGGTGTAGTGATAATCCTCTTCTTCAACTCTTTGAAGCAGTCTTCACATTCACTATTCCAGATAAACATTACTCCCTTTTGAGTCATCTTGGTTAATGGGTTTTAAAATCATCCGAAGTTATTCACAATTAATCAGAAATACACAAATAAAACAAGGAAACTACGGATATCCATTACAGATTTTTTCCTAATCCAATCTTTGATTTATTTTGTCTTGGAAGGGTCCATATATATCAATTTGCTGGTGACAACATGCCCTAAGAATGATACTTCCTCCACCCAGAACTCACATTTTCTATAATTTGCATATAGTTTCTCCATTTTTAATGTTTTATTATAGTATTCAAATGCTACTCATGTTCCTCCTTTCCCTTGGATTATATCATAATATCATCAATAAAGACTACTAATTTTTTTTGAGGTAATATCTAAAGACCTATTCATTAAATCCATTAAAAGTGATGGGGAATTAGTGAGTTTTTAGGGATCAATATGAACTAATAGTGTCCATACCTCATTTTAAAGGCTATGTTGGGAATATCATCCTTCATCTCCTTTAATTAGTGATATCCAATATAAATTACCACCTTAGATATATAACTTTCCCAATGTAGATGATCAAAAAAATCAAATATTCATGGAAGGGGATACTTATTCTTTATCATGATTTTATTGAGCTCATGATAATAAATGTATAGGCACATTGATCCACCCTTATTCTTGAAAAGGTGGACTAGTTCACCCCATTATTAAGGACTCTTGCGTATAAAACCCCTATCCAGATTCTCATGTAACTGATTATTCAGTTCTTCCAACCCAACATTGTCCATTCTATAAGGTTCCTTTGATATAGGCAGAGATCCACGAATAAGTTCAGTTGAGAGCTCAACCAATCTGTTAAGAGGAAGACCAAATAATTCTATAGAGAATACACCAGTGTAATTCCTCCCAATGGGCATGTCTTATATAATTATTCTCTCCTTTATATCAGTCATTTGAGCTAGATATTATTGATCATAAAGTAATAGTATCCACAGTTGAGATGATGATTCTGAAGGAGTTTCATATTCCTCCTTAAACATGTATATAATTTGAGGATTCATCATGATGTGAATATTGATCTACCTTTCCCTAAATTTTATGTTTTATTTGTATGAAGATAAGCTAATACATGCCCAAAAAGCATCAAACTCCCAAAAATAATGTAAGGAAATATTTTCTTAAAGGATCAGTCCACAAACATTAACCGAGGAGGAGTTATATACTTTGGATGAAATGATTTCCCCAATTTCAGTTCTCATAGATAACATAACCTCCATATTTTGAAGTGGTGTTTGAATAGTTCTAATAAACTTGAACGATATGAAAAAATGTGTAGAACTATAATCAAATAGTACATTCACAATTTTTAAATGAATAACTAGCGTGTGTGTCACCACATCATTTTCAAGATCCTCCTTAGTTTTAGTGATAGAATAGTTCCTTCCTTTCTACCTTGGAGTTTGTTTTTGTTGATTTCCTCCAACAACCCTTAAATTAGGGAAATGGTTTGCATAGTTCCCATGTTCCTTGTAGTTGAAACACAACATCACATGCTGAGTGTTGATGTGAACCTTACATTAATCTTCTGCATTAGTGGGATTCTTCATATCCCTTGAAAATTTATTATCCATATGACCCTATGTTAAACATTTGATGCTTCTCTATGTTCCATCTAAGTAGTTTCTAGGATGTATCTTCCCACAATTTTGACATGTGGGATGTAGGGTCTTTATTCCATAATGGTATTTATCTGCTGATCCAGCCAAATTAAACTCCATTTTCCTCTTTTTATCACAAGGATCATGAGAACAATTAGAGTCTCCAATCTCCATTTCAACATTAAGGTCACAATAGACAATATCTTCATAGCTATCAAAGTATCAAATCTCCCACACTATATTTAGATTTTACTTTAATCCACTAATGAAGTGGTCCACCTTGGTTTTTGTGTTTATGAAAGATCCAGAGGTGTATCTATCAAGACTTGTGAAGTGTTCTTCATCTTCCATGATAGACTCATATTCATTTTTCATTAGTTTGAGGAACACGCTTTCCATTTTAGGATGGAGGGTTCAGGGAAAATATTTATTGAAAAATATTTTCTTGAAATACTCCCATTACATGTAATGAATTTCCTCCTTAGAAATTTTGTTCTTGATCAGTGTCCACGATTGATAAGATTTCCCATTAAAATGATAAACTATCAGCAGAACATTATCTTCTTATGAGCACTAGAGGATATATAAGATCTTCTCAATAGAGTTAATACATCACTATATGATGAGGGGATCAGAATAACCACTAAATAATTGAGGCATTTTTTCATGAATTATTCGATGGAAACTTTCTATTTCATAGGAGAAGGAGGGTGTTCCACATGATCTAAGTTATTATTCATAACTTGAACAAGTTGATCAAGTATTATCATGACGTTTTGAGATCCCATTCCCATCATATTTAGACTTTCCATAGGTAAATCATCACATTTCCTATAATATTGATTGTTCGAATGGGTTATCATATTTCAATCCATTAATTATTAAAATGAAATTACAATTAGGGGGCCGGAATTCCAAGATAATAAGCATATAAAAAGAAAACATTGAACATATAAGGATAAACATGTAAATGAAAAGTATATCCTACCTTGTAATAACTTATGTTTCAATCTAGTTTATCCGTGGTGATAGTATTATCCTTAGGGTTCTTACTAATGTACTCCAGTAATAATCAACATTAATAACTAGACTTTTATATAATACCAACTATAGTGACCTTAGAAATTTACATATATTATTACATGATTATAAGCATAATTAACCATCAAATTAGAAGCCAAGGATTGTAAATTATAGTTTAATTGGTATATTAGGTACATAATTAGAAAAAATTAAACAAAAATAAAAATACAATTTATTTAATCTCCATAATTAGCTCCATACTTCCATTGAGATTTACATATTTATAGGATAACCTGGGGAGAACATGTGTCAGAAAGAATAACATGATGACATAAAAGGCATGGAACAAGAATAAACATAAGGAACAATAACATGTATAACATGGGAACATATAATCATGGCATCAAAGGAATGTGAAAACAACATATAACACGACATAAAAATGAGTCAAGGCTAACTTCAAAGACTATATAACATGGTGGAAAAGTCCCATAAATGAATTAGGTTCACTCCCTATCCTATCATCACATCTCATGAGACTAAACATTACCAAATTAACTGTATTTATATCTAGGAGAACCCATTATAACATGTTCATTAATATGTGTTCCACATGATGAATATACATACGGGTTACCAAGGGAAATAAGATGGTATTATAATCATGTCCCAACGCCAAAAAAATCAGCATATCATAAATCCATTTATGGATTTAAAACATAAATGGAAATTCATATGGTAAAATAAGAACATATCATGATAATTTATTTCCAATTGAAGTGGAGACATGTAAAATTATTGTTTAAGAAACATTATAAATGAAACATTTTAGATTGGTGGAAGGAAAATATTATAGAGAATTTAAAGAGGAAAATAAATATTTGTTTTTATGAAAGAATAAATGAACCAAGAATGTTTTTCATGATAAAATTAATGATTAAAAAAATTTAATCTTAAGACATATTATATAGTGCACTTGAAAAAGGTTTTTAAATCGGAAAGTTCACTTGAATCTGGTTTTCTTATCAGGAAGAATTGTGAAGGGAATATTTTTAAAACATGTATTTCCCTATAAAATAAGGATGATATGATCTAGATACATGGTTTTGGAATATATACACAAAATATATAATAATTACATACAAATTAATAGTAATTACATTGAGGTAAATAGAGAAAAATCGTAACTCAAAGGTAAAATGGTGGTTTGGAAATAATCACCTACCTTATATATGAAACGGTTTTTTAAATATACTTAATGTCACAAATATGCAAATTAAATTCATAAATTAATAATTCCAGAACCTATTCTATTTTTAATTTATTTATTAATGTTTATGAAGTTCATTTATGGAATTTTTTGGGTTATAGTGTTCAATTTCATCATTCAGGAGTGTTCATTATCCTTGTTTTCATGATTAGTTTACCTGTATATGAGTATGGAAGTTCATTAGAAATGGGAATAGATATACAGAATTAAAGTTATATGTTATTAATGAACATACATAATATTTAATTTTTATCCAATTCAATTTTTTATTTGGAGTGTGGTAGAATCATTAGATAAGACGTTAGTGATAATCGTTTAGATTATTTTTGCAGTTTTTCGATCATAACAAACTAGTATTGTTTTATTAACTAATATCATGTGTATATAATGGTTAAAAAACCATCCATAGGCTGAAATAAATATATTGTAATTTTTTAAGCATAAAAATGGTTTTAGGACCAGCCTTTATGTTATCAATAAAAATGAAAAAATGTCATCCTTGAAGGCGATAAATTAACACGTTATGAATGACATTTTCATTTTTAGAATAAAAGGAAGAGGAGAAGGGATTTGATGAAGGATATTACATTAACATAATAAAACTATACTATATATATTACACTAGAGTTATCATTCCACTTGTATTAGGGGAGGTTAGGAGAGAATAACAAAAGAAAAGTAGTTGAAAATAAATTAAAATAAAAGGAAAGAAAAATGTACCTCTTGAATTTCTCCTCCTGGAGAACCTCCTTAGGGAAAATATTTTATTATTTTGATGATACCATGGGATATTTAAAATAGGGGAGGTACTTGAGAATATTATAGGAAAAAACATGGACAACGATAAAATCTTGAAAGTTGTGATGAGAAGCGGCAGTGAGGGGTAGTATTTATAGTGGAGGAGAGAGGTGTTTTCTCATTATTTTATTCATTACTTTATTATTTTGGCTCAATACTAGGAACAGTTTTATAATTGTCACTAAATATATTAAAATATTGAATTATAGTTTTATATCATGGTTCTTAAATCATCCATACCACAACAATGACTAAAAAAATTGTATTTATCTTATATCGTAAAATATTGTATTTTACTATTCACAAAAAAAATTCAGGTATTTTAGAAAAATCCCAAAAATTCACCCTATCAATTTTTTGAAGGGTAGAATTAAAATATTAACTCCATTTTATGAAAATTATTTTCTAAATAAGAGAAAATAAAATTTTAATTAAAATAATCATTTACTTGAAAAATACCGATTTTAAAATTATAACTGATTGTATAACACTTTGAAAAATTAATTAAGGTCTCATAAAATTATCATATAATCATAATATAACAAAATGTTAATTTATTAATCCATTTTATGAAAATAATTTTTATTTTAAACCATTTTATTAATTATGAAATTATAATTAAATATTTATTAATTATAAAAAAACCAACACGTAATTAGTAATTTTTCAAATATTTGTTTAAATATACGATGATATAATTATATAACATTTTAATTTATAATAGGCCTAAATTTTATTTATACTTTTATAGATGAGGTTACTACTATATTTTTCAAATTACTATTCCTAATTGTCATGTTACTATTACAAAGGTCAAGTTACTATTCCAATGGTATAGGTTCCTTAACTCCTAAAAATACATCTAATTTCATTCACTATTAATTTATAAAGTTTTTTTGTGTTATTAATGTTATTTTAGGTGGTTTATAAAATATGAAATAATTATAAGAAGGGAATTTCCATTTATAGAATTTAGGGTTGTTATATTCTTCCCCCTTAAGAAATTTCACCATTAAAATTTTGTTTTAGACTATAAGTTGAAAATAGGTGATGTTAATTCTCCTTCATCACTACCTCTGGTTCCCATGTTGCGTCTTCATACATATGGTTGCACCATAGTACTTTTACCAGGTGAGTAGTATTGTTGCATTGAACATTATCTCTACTATCAAAGATCTTCACTGGTAGCTCCTCATAAGAGAGATCATTTTATAACTGTACCACCTCTGAATTTAGTACATGTGAAGGATCCATTATGTACTTCCTCAAGAGGGATAGGTGGAATACATCATGTACATGAGACATGGTAGGTGGAATTTTTATTATATAAGCCCCAACTCTTACACGGTCAAGGATCTCGGAAGGGATGATGTACCCAGGACATAGCTTTCCTTTCTTCATAAATCTCATGATCCTTTTCCATGGAGATATGTGGAGTAATACCATGTATCCAAACTTATAATTCAGGCCCCATCGATGATTTTCTGTATATATATTCTGACAACTTTGAGCTTCTTTGATGTTCTATTGAATAGTTTTCACCTTTTCCTCCATTTATTTTTCCATATCTGGTCCTAGAATTTTACGTTCACTTACCTCATCCCAGCATGCCAAGGTTTTATTATCTTTTCCTATAATGGGATTCTCATAGATACATTTGGATGATCAAGTGGAAACTATTGTTGTAAGAGAACTCAACCAGAGGTAGATGTTAGTACCATCCTCCATTGAAGTTCATAGAACATGATCTCAACATGTCTTCCAATGTCTGAAGAGTTTTCTTAGATTGGCCGTAAGTTTGAGGATGATTGGCCGTAATGAAGTCCAGCTTAGTGTTTAGATCTTGTTAGAGACTTTTCTCGAACTAGGAGGTGAATCTCTATTCCTTAATGGATACAATCAATAGTGGTACTCCATGAATCTTTACCACTTCTCTAATATATATATGCGAAGTCGATCCAGTGATAAGTCCTCTAAAAATGTGATAAAGTGAGTAGTCTTTGTAAGATTATCCACAACAACCCAAATATCATTGTTTCCTTTGAATGTATTCAGAATTCTGATGACAAAGTACATGGTGTTGTTTTCTCATTTCCATGTTTGTATGGGTGACATTTGCATCAATCCCTTTTAATTTTGTCTATCACCCATCACTTTCTGATATACCAGGATCATTAATGTATATTCATTGATCTACTTCATAATATTTTCCCAAAAATAGTTCTCCCGAAGATCTCGATACATCTTTGTGCTCCTTGGGCGAATAAATAAGGTTGAGCTTTGTGAATCATTTCAAAGCTCAATATTTATATCTAGATTGGATTGTAAATATAATTGTTATGAAAATCTTAAAACTCCTTCCTCATCCATTTTTAACTCTAAGTATTTCCCATTTCATATGGCTTCCTCCTTCTTCGGAATTTCTACATCAGTTATTTGAGCATCCGTTATTTTATATATAAGGAATGGTTGAAAAATCATTTGAGAAAATATTGATGATGTTCCTTCATTAATGATTCCCATGTCTATACTTTTTAGGTCTAAGAAGATTGGATCCTTCTCAATTGTCATCATTGATAAAGATACCACATCCTTTCTAATTAGAGCATCTTCCACTTTATTTTCTCTACCATAATGGTAGTGGATTTAACAATCATAATATTTTATGAGCTCTAACCATCTTAACTAGAACATATTAATATTATTCTGTGTGAATATATATTTGAGGCTCTTATGGTCAGTATATATCTTAAAATTCTCCCCATAGATATAATGATGCTATATTTTCAATGCTAAGATCACAGTTAGAAACTATAGATCATGCGTAGGATAGTTTTTACTTGAATATTCAACTACCTTGATGCGTATGATATTACTTTATAATTTTTCATCAATACACTACAAATTAATTTTTTTGAAGCATTAGTATACACCACAAAAATTCCCCCACTTTTCAGAATTATGAGTTATGGTATAATGATAAGACCCTTATTCAACTCTTTTAAGTAATCTTGACATTACCTAGTTTAGAAAAAATTTAATCCCTTCTGAGTTAGCTTGGTTAGTGGGCTTTGAAATCATTGGAAGTTATTCAGAAATCATTCGTAATAATCAGATAGACAAAGAAACTATGGATCTCCATTAAAAATGTTTTCTGAGGCCACTTTTTGATTGCCTTTGTCTTAGAAGGGTCCATAGATATCCATTTTATGAAGACAACATGCCCCAATAATGATACTCCCTCCAACTATAACCCCCACTTTCTGTACTTTGAATATAGTTTCTCTCTTTGAAAAGTTTTTAGCACAATGTTCAAATTCTTGAAATGTTCCTCCTTTCTCTCTTGGATTATATCATAATATCGTCAATAAAGAGTACAAAAATTTATCAAGGTAATTTATAATGGATTTATTCATTAAATCCATGAAAATTACTGAATAATTATTGAGTCATAAGGACTTTAATATGAACTCATTGTTTCCATACCTCATTCAAAAGGAATTCTTGAGAATATTTTCCTTTTTCACCTTTAATTGGTGATATCCTGACTGAATTTCCACCTTAGGGAAAGAACTAGACCTATGTAGATGATTGAAAAAATAACATATCTGTTGAATTTGATAGTTGTTGTTTATTGTTATTTTATTGAGCTCATGATAATCAATGAATTGGTGTATTGTTCTATCCTTCTTCTTGACAAAGAGGATTGGTGCACGCCATGGTGAAGCACTCCAGCATAAAAAACCCAATCTATATTCTCTTGTAACTAATTCTTCAATTATTCTATCTCAATAATGACCATTATATAAGGTGTATTTGATATAGGAATATATCCACGAATAAATTCAATTAAGAAATCAAAATCTTGGTCAAGAAGAAGACCATACAATTATTTAGGAAATACATCTGTTTAATCCTTCATGATGGGTATGTCTTCGAGAGTGATTTTATTCTTTGTCTCAATCTTTTGAGCTAGATATGCTTTCTCATAAGGCAGTAATTTCCACAATTAAGATGATGATTCTGAAGGATTTTTGTCTTCCTCATTACACTTGTATAGAATTGGAGGATGTATCAGGATTTTAAGAGTGATTTCTATTTCCTAAATATTGATGTTGTCTTTGTATAAGGATATCCAATCCATGCACAAAATAGCACCAAACTCAACAAAAGTAAGTAAAACTAGATTTTCTGGGAGGTTCAGTCCACAAACATTAAGCAGGGAGAAAATATATACTTTGGAAGCAATAATTTTCCCATTTTCTATTCTTATAGATAAATTAACCTCTAAATTTTGAGGTGGTGTTTGAATAGTTCTACTAAACATGTACGATATGAAAGATGCATATAACCAGAATAAAAAAGTATGTTTTCTACTATTGAATGAGTAACCAGAGTACCTATCACCACATCATTTTCAGGATCCACCTCAAAAGTAGTGACAGAATATGCCCTTCCTTTTTGCCTTAGAGTTTGTTGATGTTGATTTCCTCCAACAAACTTTATATTAAGGTAATGGATAACATAATACCCATGTTCCTTGTAGTTGAAAAACTACAATACAAGATGATTGTTGATCTGAACCTTCCTTTATTCATCCTCATTATTGGATTCTTCATAACGCTTTATTAGTTATTATCCATATGGCCCTTTATTCCACATTTGAATCATCCATGTATTCCCTTTAAGTAGTTTCTAGGATTCTTCTTCCCACACTTTTGACACATGGGTTGTTGGGTATTCTTTCCATCATGGAATTTATTTTTCAATCCACCCATATTAAAAAATATTTTATACTTTTTTCACTGATACCATGAGACCAATGTGAGTCTCCAATCTGTATTTCAACCGTAAGGGCACAAAAAACAATCTCTTAGTAGCTATTAATGTCTCAAATCACCAATGATTTTCATAGAATCGCCTTTAATATGTTAAATAAGTGATCCACCTTACTTCTGGTGTTCACGAAATAGTTGGAGGCATACTATGAAAGTCTTGTGAATTTTTATTCATACACCCTGATAGAATCATCTTCCTTTTGATTAATTCTGAGGAACTACCTTTCCATTTAAAGATAGAGGGTTTGGGGAAAATTATATTGAAAAATATTTTATTGAAATCCTCTAATTACATAGAATCAATTTCCTCCTTAGACTTTTTGTTCTTGATTAGTTTCAACTACTGAACATCTTACCCATCAAAATGATAAACTGAAAACACAGTTTTCTCTTTTTCTCAGTACTAGAGGACATAAAATATATTCTCAATGGAGTTAATCCATTGTTCTACGGGGAGGGTATCATGAGATCCTCTAAACAATGGAGGACTTTTTCACATGAAGGATTAGATTGAAACATAATATTTCTTAGGTGAATAAGTAAATTCCATTATATTCAAGTTATTATTCATAACTTGAGCTAGTCGATCAAGTACTGTCTTGATGTTTTGAGCTCATGTCCTCATTATATTTTTAATTTCATTATGGAAATTGTCCCATTACCTATCACATTGATTTTTGGAATAGTTTCTCCTATTTACATCCATTTACTATAAAAAATAAAGTACAATTAGGGGGATTAAATACTTAGATAATAATCATATAAAATGAAAACATTAAACATATAAGGATAAAATTGTGAATTAAATGTATATCCTAACTTATGATAACCTAGTCTTCAGTCTATTTTATTCATGGTGATAGTATTATCCTTAGGTTTCTTAATAATTTTCTCGAGTCCTAATCTCCAAAAATAACTAGACCTTTTTCTAATACGAACTATAGTAACCCTGGCCTTTTACACATATTATATCATGATTTTAAGCATAATTAACCATAGGAATAAAACATAGCACATGTGTTAGAAGGAATAACATGATGTAATAAAAATAATTTGACAACATATAACATGACATAAACATGAGTCAAGGATAACTGCCAAGACAATATCAAATGGTAAAAAAAGTTCCATAAGGGAATCAAGTTCACTCCCTATCCCATAATAATGTATTACAAGACTAAAAATTAACCAATTCATTAGAGTGATATCTAGTCACACCCATCATAACATGTTAATGAATATGTGCGCCAAATGAAGAATAAACATAAGGGTTACCCATGGAATGAAATGGGTATCATAATAATGCCACAATGAATAAAAGATGAGCCTATAATAAATGTTTTCATGGATTCAAAACATATATTAAAATTAATAAGCTAAAATAAGTATGGATCATGATAAGTGATGTGTAATTTAGGTGGAATCATTTAAAAGGAGTATTTAAGACACTTTAGAAATAAAACATTTTAGAGTGGTTTAAAGAAAACATTAAAGAGAATTTAAAGTAGAAAAGAAATATTTGTTTTCATAAAACCAAAAATGAACTAAGATAGTTTTTCATGATAAAATGATTAATTTTATAAAAAACAATGGTGGCCTAAAAAATATTATAGATATCAATTAAAATTATTAAGAAATAAAAAAGTTCCCTTGAATCGGGCTTTCTTATCTTGAAGAATTGAGAAGGGAACCTTTTTAAAACATGTATTTCCCAATAAAATAAGGATGATATTATTTATATATATGATTTTGGAATATATATATAATTCATAACAAGTAAATAAAAATAAATAATAATTACATTGGGTTAAAGAGAGATAATGTGTAACCCGAAGGTAAAATGGTGGTTGGGAAAGAACCCCTTATATTATGTTCGAAACAGTTCCTCACTTGTACATAATGCCCTAAATAATCAATTTAAATTAATTAATTAATAATTAAAGAACATATTAAACATATAATAAATTTATTAAGGTTTATTAAGTTCATTTATGGCCTTTCTATTTGGTTATATTATTCAATTTCATCGTTCGGGAGTGTTCGTTTTCTCTGTTTTCATGATTGGTTTACTTGTATATGAGTATGGAAGTACATTTAAAATGGTAATAGATATACAGAAATGAATTTATATGTTATTAATGTATATAAATAATATTAAATGTTTATATAATTAATTTGTATACTTGGAGTGAGTATGAATTATATTATAAGATGTTAGTGATAATCATTTGTATTATTTTTGCGGTTTTTCGATCATCAGAAAATAGCTTTGTTTTATTAATTAAAATCATGTGAATATAATGTTTCCAAAAAATTAAATATGATGTAATAAACATATTATATTTTTTAATAATAAAAATGTTTTTAGGACCATCCTTGAAGGCATTAATGGAAAATGAAAAATTTTCATCCTTAAAGGTGATAGATTAACACCTCACGAATGATGTTTTCATTTTTAGAATAAAAGGGAGATGAGAGGGGATTTGATGAAGGATATTGTAGAGATCCAAAGCTTTATGTACATGAACATTACATTACATTATCGTAATACTTAATACATAACAAAAACAGACACACATGGATCGTAATAGTTTAGTGTCTTTGGAAACTCGGAATATAATCTTCTAATCGTGGTGAAAGATATTCATCATCTCCCATAAGATCTTCCCCTTTTTTGTTTTCTTACCTAAAACCTTTCGTTAAATATTTGGGAAAAGAAAACATATAATGGGTGAGCTCAAATTCTCAGTAAGGGTAAGCATGGATAAAATAAAACAAATCATATACATTTGAACTTCAAAACATGAACGTAATATTTAAACATCAGAATCTTGAGCAATGACATAAATAAAGGAAGTACGTAAGGCATAGATCATAAAGAAACATTAATCATGATAAATAGCATGGGAATTAAACATGTAATTGTGGAAAACCATTAAGCACATGATATGATTTCCATAGTAGCCAAGTCATTGTTTCCAAGACCATCTTAGTGGACAAAGTCCCTTTCTTAATCGAGTTCACTCCTCGTTCCAGTCATGTATTACTGAACCGCATTAACTTGCCATTCCAGCCATGTCTATATCATGAGATAAAACTTTTTACCCAATGCATTGGAGGAAGATATAGGTCCCACCCATCTCATAATGAAATCATTCTTACTTGTGCAACAAAATAAACATACATCATTCATAATAACCCAATAAATAAAAGGGGTTTCATAAACATCATCCCATCATTACATAATCCATATAAAAGAAATGGATATCATTACATAATCCATATAAAAGAAATTGATATCATTTCATAATAAGTAAAGTGAAACCATGTAAATTAAAGAGACATTATACTTGAAACATACACATATGAAATAATTTCATCTTAGATGAAAAATGGTTTTGATGAAACACTTGAAATGAATTCTTGAGGAAAATATCCTTTCTTCTTCAAAATCATTTTCTTTTCACAAACTGTCATGAAATTTTAAATGAAAAGGATTTTGTTGAAAATTTTAAATAAATATTTTGGAGGAAGGTTAATGAAAATAATTCTTTATAAAACTGTAAAAATCTTTTCATGCCGTATACGTTAAAAAAAATATTTTTCTCGTACTTTTGTCAGAAAAGTCAAAAAAGTACCTTGTAGGGTAAATAAAAGAAGATTCCTTCCATACCAAGGGGTAAAAGTCAAAATGGGTAAAAATTAATTTAAACATACATGAATACATTTTTATAAAACATGGACATGGATCATAGAGATAACCCCAGTAAATACTTACGAATAAGCAATCTCGGATAAAAATGAGATTTGAAAAATTATCCCTTACCTTAGGTCCGATATGCTTCGTACGTATCTGAAACTCCTGTATAATGATTTAAATAATATCATTGACTTATTACAGAATCATATTCATTGTTATTATATCATATATGTTTCACTTATGACTTTATATTACCCGTTCTTTTGTAAATTCGATGTTAAAGCACTGTTTTGGGTAAAATCATTTCATTTATCGTTTGTGTTTCGACTTGTCGTTCTTGATATTATTACTTATATTATGATTTACATAATTCCAGAATTTAAAACATTATTTATATATAATATATATTCATCATATACATATATATATTATAGATCGATAAAAAGAATGAAATACACCGTTCATGGAGACGGTAGGTCGTACGTACGCATGAACGTTGTTTTCATTTCATTATTGAATTGAATGAAACTAAATAAATGACATACATATATATATACATAAATCCAGTAGAATTATTATTTCATATATTTCATTATTATTCAATATATAATCTTTATGATCATTAATGTATGGTTAACATTGAGAATAAATCTCATCGCGTTGTGCAGACGGTAGTCCGTACGTACGCACGAGCGATGATATCATTCCCATAATTATTGAATAGAATTGGAGTGAATGGTATAATATATCAGAATAAGTATGATGTTATAATAACCATATATAGTTATTATTTACACCATTATACCCATCCATGTAATGTTTTGGTGGAAAAACAGATTTCACCACGGCGTGGAGACGGTATTCTGTACGTACGCATGTGTGGTGATTTCGTTTTCTTTAGGACGGATACATGGTGAAATAGGGTTGTTTCATACATATAATAACATATCATTATATGATTTATACTGATGTTATTACTTCATAATGAAACAACTAAATAAGAAGAAGTGGAAGAAGAAATAGAGTTGAAAGAATCGGTAACGGACATTACCTCTTCTTTGAAGCGCCTCTTTGAGACCTCTTCTTAGGGAACTAAAATTGGTCTTTGAAGAAGACCAGAACCTCTAGGATGTTTATATGTAAGTGTAGAAGATAATTTGTCAGGGGTTTTCCAATCTTGAAGGCTCAATGTGGTGTGAGGAAGAGAGGGAGGATGTGCCCTTTTATAAGGGAGGGGAGGGGAACCTTTGGAATAACTAAAAATATTATTTTATTATAAAGTCATATTCGTTTTTTAATAGCTCAAAATTAATTTATTTAGAAACTAAGGTGGGTATGGGTGGACATCCTCTCATCCAATAGAATTTAGACAAGTTTAGGTTCATATTTTAACCTTATCATTCATATTTAACATTAAGTTAAATAATTTTACTTTTACCGTGTCTTCTTGTTTTCTTAAGATATAAGGTTAATAAACATACTATAACAAGTCAAACGAACCCCAAGTTGTTTATTATTAATATATATAACCTTATATTTGTCATTTGGCCGAACCTCAGATTTTTAGGAATAAAATAACAATTAATAATATAATATTTGTTTTAAAAACTATTTTATGTCAATTTTAACACAATTTGGTAATTGATTTTTGTGAAACTCCTAACGGAATGATTAGTTCACAAAAAGTTAACTAAATCAATAATAACATGTCCTATTAACATAAAAAAGTAGTGGAATTCATAAAAAGGATCAAATTAAATTTATTTTCGTATTTATAACATCAATTATGTTAATATTTCATTAATAGGATAATTACTGCATCATCATTGTGTCATAAATAAATTACATTATTTATTGTCTAAAAATTATAAATAAAATACCAATATTTAGGAAATATTTTTATCTTTCTAATGAATATTTATAGTCGAATTTATCTTATGTATAACCCTATATTAAAAATAAGTTACTTATTAAACTTTGATTTTAACTATTTTAACCCTTCTTTAAATAAATTAATATTAAATGTCCTAATCTAATCCAAGTGCACCTAAATGGTCATATTTTATTCCTAAGGTTTTTATTGGTCGAATTAAACTTATCCAATAGAATTAGGAAATTTTTTAGGGTAATAATAATATTTTTTTTAACCTTAATTATCCTATTTACTTTTAACCGTGGTAAATAAAAGTAAAACATTACTATTCATCAAAAATTATTTTCATCTCATTGAACCACATTTTAGTCCTTGATATTAACCGTGTATATTGGATTTTTGAAATTAAATTCATAGATGTGGTAAAATTTAATTTAAATTAAAAAAAGTTAGTTTTTTAACTACCACTAAGGGGTTTCACTATTCATCAAAAATTGAAGTTTTTTAGAAAAATACCAAAAAATCAGCCGAAGAATTATTTGATATTCCAAATTCAAAATTGATGTCTATTTTTTCAAATTCATAACATATAAGTGGCATTAATTAATTTTAAATTTAATTCCGTTTATCAAAACAAATAGCGTGTTTTTAAGAAACAAAAACAATCAAAAGATTGATACTTGTTCATATCCAATTTCAAAGTGAAATTAATTCAAATGATAAAAATTGTATTAAATGGTAAAACTATATTCTAATTACACTTTAAAACCAATTAAAAAGATAATCTAACCATATAAATTATTGCGATGCAAAAAGTTGTTTTTAATTAAAATATAGCATGTTTTTACTATTCATTAAAATATGAAAGTTATCAGAATAATATAAAAAATTTATCCAAAGTAAATTTTTATATACTGATTCCAAAGAAGAATTTTATTTTGTCAAATTTAACTTATATACAAGTCAAAAACATGATTTAAAGTGGGTTCGCCATCAAAAGGTGGCAAAACTACGTTTTTTGAAAATTACTTATTTTACTCGAAAAATTGATTTTGTTCTCATACCTTGTTCTAGAAAATGTGTAAGATGAATTATAATGTTATAAAATTCACAATTTAGCTTATATTATTCATAACGGGTAGTTTATATAACATATCATTGTTTAGCGAAACTCAGTATTGCGTACAACACACGCTATCATGGAAGGTCGTGATTGCGTGTAATGAAAGCCAAGTCAGGGATGCATGTTGTGAAAGCTCCTTTTGGTGTAGCGTACAACACAAGACATTAATGAAATTAAAAAGAATATTTTTCATAAACTCTCGGGGTGTTATATTCTACCCCCCTTAAAATTAATTTCTCCCTCGAAATTCGTCGGGGTTATAAGTGGTTTACTACTTGAAAGTTTGTTTAATAGAAACCCACATCGTAAAAAGGAATACCAAAACTTGGATTAAAAAACTAAAGTATGAAATGTAACGATTACCCAAATTAACTCATTACTGGGTTTCCACATAGGAGAACATAGGTGAAAATATGGATATGCAAGAAAAATCTAACCATCAGGTTCTGATGGAGAGTGGTAGAGAACATGGATATGAAAAAGCTATCAATCACAATGCCATAGATTTGTGATGATCTAAGGTACCATCTGATTAATCGGATATAAGGGCACTAGGACAACATTTTTGGTTTTCAAGATCATTTCCCTAATGTTGATGAAATTTCAATTAGAAGAAATACTTTCGTGATTTTGGTACAATCTCACTGTTGGTCGTTATTTGGACAATTTCCACTTCATCTCTTAAAGAAATGAAGTTGAATCTGTAATTCATGAAGTGTTAGCAGATCATGTGATAGAATGATGGGTCATTCCATCTATCTCAAACAAAAGTTTATAAAAGTTATCAAAAATACATAAGTCCATCTATAGTGAGATTAATCATATATGGTTCCAAAAATGGACTTATACTTCATATATCATACTGCTTAATATAATAAAACTAGTTTCTACTAAACAGGGACATCCTGTAGGCCAATGGTAGGCGATAAAGGCATGTCGCACTTCAGTTGTGGGTTTGATTCCCATAGCCTTGTCAGACGTGATGGTTTTTCACCCGTCCTGCAGGTTGTCCTTTTTCTAAAACTAAATTATTATAACTTTCCATCAATAATATCGAAAATGTTCTAGCCTTAAACAATACTAACTCATGTCAAACATAATCCATTCCAATATTTAGGTTTATCCAAAATACTGCTGTCCAATCTCATATTATAGTGAAAACGATTACCAAAGATTTCATATAACAAGCATGTTAGTACCATCGTTGATCCCCATATATCATATGATATGCCTTTTTGGTCACATTCCAAACATTCGAAGGCCTTAATCATGTATTCTCTTGAAAAAAATGAATACCCATTTAACCTTAGCGAAAACATAAATGCTGTCAAAAGTTAACTCTTTCCACATACCAAAATACAAAAATTCTATATACTCAAACAATGATATAACCTTCTCCTTATATGAGTCATGAGATCATTAATACTATCAAACATTTAATTTTCTCCTTATCTCTTCATTATGCGCATATCATCTACTTTCCAAAAATATCTGAATAACCTTTCATGGTTACTGGTACCATTAATCATACAATTTCAAAACATAAGGAAAGAAAACAGTGTAACAATCCTTAGATGTCTCTTTATTCCATAGTACCATGAGATTACTTATACAACTTTACACTTGATAAACATGTAATCATTCCACTAATTTCGTAAACCATTGACCGAGCATCGACAATTCTTTCATCTCACATATCATTTGTAGTCTCTTCATCATCATCAACATAAATACTACCCATACGACCATACTAATTCTCTTCATGAGACTTTCCCTTAGGGCATTGGTTTGCATAATGCCCGTACATTCCACATTTAAAACATTTAACCATTGTTGATGTTGTAGAAATACCATTATCCTCATCCATGGTGTTAACTGAACCTTTTCCTTTGCACTTACTAGCTTTGTGTCCTTCTTTTCCACACCCAAATAATCTTCCAGTTCCTTTGAAACAATCTCCCCGATGACTCTTCCCACATGATTTACATGAGGGAAATTGATCTTTCTTTCCTCTATGATCATCATTAAACTCCATCTTTCTCTTATTATCTGATTCGGGAAACTTAACAAAGTTGAGATTATTGATCATATTATGAGATTGCTGATTAGGCATAATAACGATTTTTGGACTTCCAAATCCGGTTTCATTTGGTTTCTCATGAAGAATATCATTTCGTTGTCCGTCATATCCTCCATTATCATGAATCTTCCTATTTCCAGCCATTTTCTAAAACCCAAAAAGAATAGTGTGAGAGGAAAAAATCATGCTATGGAAAAAACATAGTAAATGGGGAACACCCTCAAAATCTAACATCTTAGGTTAAATTATATGATCATTATAGAAGTTCTAAGACTATATCGTATATATATACTTATCCTTAAATACATCCCTAGAAATACCTTAGAAATATCTCTAGGGATCTCACTAACGTTTTTGCATCCTAGTTTCTAATGGTTGACTAAACCTTTCCTCTGATACCAACTGTAGAGACCCGAAGCTTGATGTACATGGACATTACATTAATTTAGCGGAATACTTAATACATAACAAAAACAGGCACACAAGGATCGTAATAGTTTAGTGTCTTTGGAAACTCAGAATATAATCTTCTAATCATGGTGAAAGATCTTCAACATCTCCCATAAGATCTTCCCCTTTTTGTTTTCTTACGTAAAACCATTATTTAAATCCTAGGGAAAAGAAAACATATAAAGGGTGAGTTCAAATGCTCAGTAAGGGTAAGCATGGATAAAATAAAACAAATCATATACATTTGAACATCAAAACATGAACATAATATTTAAAAATCAGAATCTTGAGCAATGACATAAATCATGGAAGTACGAAAGGCATAGATCATAAAGAAACATTAATCATGATAAAATTGCATGGTAATTAAACATGTAATTTTGGCAAACCATTAAGCACATGATATTATTTCCGTAGTAGCCAAGGCATTGGTTCCAAGACCATCTTAGTGGACAAAGTCCCTTTCTGAATCGAGTTCACTGCTCGTCCCAGTCCGGTATTACTGAACCGGTTTAACTTTCCGTTCCATCCATGTCTATCTCATGATATATAAATCTTTACCCAATGAATTGGAGGGAGATATATGTCCCACCCATCTCATAATTAAATCATTCTTACTTGTTCCAAAAAATAAACATACATCATTCATAATAACCCAATAAATAAAATGGGTTTCATAAACATCATCCCATCATTACATAATCCATATAAAAGAAATGGATATCATTTCATAATAAGGAAAGTGCAACCATGTAAATAATAGATACATTATACTTGAAACATACACATATGAAATAATTTCATCTTAGATGAAAAATGGTTTTGATAAAACACTTGAAATGAATTCTTAAGGAAAATATCCTTTCTTCTTCAAAATCATTTTCTTTTCACAAAATGTCCTTCAATTTTAAAAGAAAAGGATTTTTTTGAAAATAATCATGAAATATTTTGGAGGACGCTTCATGAAAATAAGGCTTTATAAAACCGTAAAGATCCTTTCATGCCGTATACGTTAAAAAAACATTCTTATCGTACTTTTGTCGGAAAAGTCAAAAAAGTACCTTGTAGGGTAAATAAAAGAAGATTCCTTCCATACAAAGGGATAAAAGTCAAAATGGGTAAAAATGACTTTAAACATACATGAATAAATTTTTATAAAACATGGACATGGAAGATAACAATAACCCCAGTAAATACTTACAAATAAGAAATCTCGAATAAAAATGGGATTTGAAAAATTATCCCTTACCTTAGGTCTGATATGATTCGTACATATCTGAACCCTTTTTATAATGATTTAAATAATTTCATTGACTTATTACAGAATCATATTCATTGTTATGATATCATATATGCTTCACTTATAACTTTATATTACCCGTTCTTTTGTAAATTCTATTTTAAAGCAACGTTTTGGGTAAAATCATTTCATTTATCGTATGTGTTTCAACTTGTTATTCTTGATATTGTTACTTATATCCTGATATACATAATTATAGAATTTAAAACATGATATATATATATATATAATATATTTATCATATACATATAACTATTATAGATCGATAAAAGGAATGAAATACACCGTTCATGGAGACGGTAGGCTGTACGTACGAATGAACGTTGTTTTTGTTTCCTTATTGAATTGAATGAAACTAAATAGATGAAATACATATATATACACATAAATCCAGTAGCATTATAATTTCATATATTTCACTTTTATTCATTATATAAACTTTATGATCATTCATGTATGGTTAACATGGAGATTGAATCTCATTGCGTCGTGGAGACGGTAGTCCGTACGTACGCACGAGCGATGATATCATTCCCATAAATATTGAATAGAATTGGAGTGGATGTTATAATATGTCAGAATCAGTATGTTTTTATAATAACCATATATCGTTATTCTTTACACCATTATACCCATCCATGTAAGGTGTTGGTGGAAAAACAGATTTCACCACGGCGTGGAGACGATATTCCGTACGTACGAACGGGTGGTGATTTCGTGTTCCGTAGGATGGATAGATGGTGAAATAGGGTTGTTTCATAATTATAATAACATATCAGTATATTATTTATACTGATTTTATTACATCATAATGAAACAACTAAAGAATAAGAAGTGGAAGAAGAAATAGAGTTGAAAGAATCTGTAAAGGACATTACCTCTTCTTTGAAGCGCCTCTTTGAGACCTCCACTTAGGGTACTAAAATTGGTCTTTGAAGAAGAACAGAACCTCTTGGATGTTTCTATGGAAGTGTATAAGAGAATTTGGTAGGGTGTGGCCGATCTTGAAGGCTCAAAGTGGTGTGAGTAAGAGAGGGAGGAGGTGTCGTTTTATAAGGGAGGAGAGGGGCACCTTTGGAATAACTAAACGTATTATTTTATTATAAAGTCATATTCGGTTTTTAATAGCTCAAAATTGATATATTTCTAAGATAAGGTGGGGATGGCTCAAAATCCTCTCATCCAATAGAATTTAGACATGTTTAGGTTCCTATTTTAACCTTATCATTTAGATTTAACTTTATGTTAAATAATTTTACTTTTACAGTGTCTTCTTATTTTCTTACACTTTAAGGTTAATAAACTTACTATAACAATCCACACGAACCCCAAGTTGTTTATTATTAATATATATGACATTATCTAAGTCATTTGGCCAAACCTTAGATTTTTAGGAAAAAATAACAATTAATAATATAATATTTGTTTTAAGAACTATTTTATGTCAATTTCGACAATATTTGGTAATTGATTTTTGTGAAACTTCAAACAGAATTATTAGTTATAAAAAAGTTTACTAACTCACTAATAACATGTCATATTAATCTATAAAATTATTGGAATTCATAAAAAGTCTCAAATTAAATTTATTTGAGTATTTATAACATCAATTATGTTAATATTTCATTAATAGGATAATTACTACATCATCATTGTGTCATAAATAAATTAAATTATTTAATGTATATAAATTATAAATAAAATACCATTATGTAGGAAATCATTTAAACTTCTAATGAATATTTATAGTCGAATTTATCGTATGTATAACCCTATATTAAAAATGATTTACTTATTAAACTTTGATTTTAACTATTTTAACCCTTCTTTAAATAAATTAATATTAAATGTCCTAATCTAATCCAAGTGGGCCTAAATGATCATATTTTATTCCTAAGTTTGTTTTTGGTCGAATTACACTTATCCAGTATAATTATTACATGTTTTAGGGTAATAATAATATCATATTTACCCTTAATTATCCTATTTACTTTTAACCGTGAGAAATAAAAGTAAAACATTACTATTCATCAAAAATTATTTTCATCTCAATGAACCACATTTTAGTCCTTGATATTAACCGTGTATCTCGGATTTTTGAAATTCCATTCACAGAAGTGGTAAAATTTAATTTAAATTAAAAAAAGTTAGTTTTTTAACTACCACTAAGTGGTTTCACTATTCATCGCAAATTGAAGTTTTTCAGAAAAATACCGAAAATCAGCCTAAGAATTATTTGATATTAGAAATTCAAAATTGATGTCTATTTATTCAAATTCATAACATATAAGTGGCATTAATTAATTTTAAATTTAATTCCCATTATCAAAACAAATAGCATGTTTCTAAGAAACAAAAACAATCAAAAGATTGATACTTGTTTATATCCAATATCAAAGTGAAATTAATTCCAATGAAAAACATTGTATGAAATGGTAAAAATATATTCTAATTGCACTTTAAACACAATTAAAAAGATAATATAAACATATAAATTATTTCGATGAAAAAAGTTGTTTTTAATTAAAATATAGCGTGTTTTTACTATTCATTAAAACATGAAAGATATCAGAATAATACGAAACATTTATCCAAAGTAAATTTTTATATCCTGATTCAAAAGGAGAATTTTATTTTGTCAAATTAAACTTATAGAAAAGTCAAAACCAAGATTTAATGTGGTTGTGCCATCAAAAGGCGGCAAAACTACATTTTTTGAAAATTACTTATTTTACTCAAAAAATTGATTTTGTTCTCATACCATGTTCTAGAAAATGTGTAAGATGAATAACAATGTTATAAAATTCAAAATTTTGTTGATACTATTCATAACGGGTAGTTCATATAACATATCGTTGTTTAGTGAAACTCAGTATTGCGTACAACACACGCTACCGTGGATGGTCATGATTGTGTGTAATGCAAGCCAAGTCAGGGATGCGTGTTGTGCAAGCTCCTTTTGGTGTAGCGTACAACACAAGACATTAATGAAATTAAAAAGAATATTTTTCATAAAATCTTGGGGTGTCACAGATATTACATTAAAATAATAAAATTAAATTATATATAATATACTAGAGTTATCATGAAACATCTATTAGTGGTTTTTAGGAGAAAATAACAAAATAAAAGAACATGAAAATAAATTAAAAGAAAAGGTAAGAGGAATTTACCGCTTGAATTTCTACTCCTTGAGATCCTCATCAGGGAAAATGTTTTGGTCTTTTGATGAGACCATGTGATCCTAGAGGTGGGTTAGGGGACTCAGAAGTGTATTTATAAGGACTTATACAAGGGTAAAATCTTAAAAGGTGTGAGGAGAAGAGGTGGTGAGGGGTGGTATTTATAGTGGAGGAGAGGGGTGTTTTCTCATTATTTTATTCATTAGTTTATTATTTTGGCTCAATACTATGAATATATTTACAATTATCACTAAATATATTATCATAATTCAGTACAATTAGAATTTATAGTTCTTACATCATCCATACCTCAAAAATGACTCAAAAATTAATGTATTTAGCTTATATTGTAAATTATCACATTTTACTATTCACAAAAATTCAGGTATTTTAGAAAAATAAAAATAATTCACCCTAACCATTTGTAAACATGTATAATTTAAAACTGTACATCATTTTATGAAAATAATTTTATAAATATGGGAAATTTAGTTTTTAATTAAAACCATCATTTAATTGGAAAATACCAATTTTAAAATTATAAATGATTTTATAACCCTTTGAAAAATTAATTAAGGCCTCATAAAATTATCTTATATTCATAAGACAAAAAAAATTAATTTATTTATCAATTTGATGAAAATAAATTTTCTTTTCAAAAATTATATTAATTAAAAAAAATTAATTAAATATTTATGACTTACAAAAATACCAACACTTAATTAATAATTTCTAAAATATTTATTTACATATACTATGAGACAATTATATCATATTATCATTTTTAAGACAACTAAATTTTATTTATACTTTCATAGATGAGTCTACAATTCCATTGGCCTAATTACGTTTCCTAATGGTCATATTAATATTACAAAGGTCAAGTTACTATTCCAATGGTTTATGTTGCTTAACTTCTAGAAATACTTATTATTTCATTAATTATTTATTTAAAATGTTTTTATTGTGTTATTAATATTTATTTATGTGGTTTATACTATTTTAAATAATTATAAGAAGATAATTTACATTGATAGAATTCTGCTTCATTTCATGATAATTGGTGATGAAGTTCGAATAAGTATTTAGTTAGTTTGATACTCTTCCAGAACATGGTGGTAAATATTGGATCTTAATTATATATAATTGATAGTGGAATCCCATAAAAACTCACCACTTATTTAATGTATATCCTTGAAAGTTTACTGAGTGAGAATTCCTCTTGAATTACAATGAACTGAGTAGTCTGTGTATGACGATCCACCAAAACCCATATAACATTATTTCCTCTTGATGTATTTGGAAGAAGAGTGAAAAAGTTCATAGTTATGTTTCCCCATTTCCATGTAATTATGGGTAATGGTTGCATCATTCCCATGGATGATTTCCTTTCAGCCTTAACTTACTGATATATAAGACACCTTGATGTGTATTCCATGATATCCTTATTCATATTATCCCACCAATAGTTCTCTCAGAGATATAAATACATCTTTGTGCTCCCTGGATGGATGATGAAGGTCAAGATATGTGCATCATCCAATAGATCCTTCTTTATATTAAGACTTTAGGGAACACATAGTCATGACCTAAATATTAAAACTCTTTCTTCATTTATTTGGAACTCTGCGGATTTCTATTTTCTTATATATTCCACCATCTTCTAAATTTCTACATCATGTCTTTGATAATACTTTATCATCTCTAGAAGGGATGGTTGAGAAATCATTTGTGAAATGATGGATTATGTTCCTTACTTTATAACTCCCATATCGATCCTTTTCAAGTCTAATAATATCGGATCCTTCTCAATTCTTGTCAATGAAAAAAATTCTCAATCCTTTATACTTTTAGAATCTGCTACATTATTTGATTTCCCATGACAGTATTGGATTGAGAATTCATAGTCCTTAATCATCTCTAACCATATTCACTAGAGAATATTCATATATTTCTATGTGAATATATACTTGAGGCTTTTATGATTTTTATATATTTCACACCTCTCCCTTAAGAGATAATACTTCCAAATTTTCATTGACAATATTACTGCATCCACCTCCAGGTCATATGTTGTGTAGTTTTGTTCATGAAATATAAATTTCCTTGAGGAATAATCTATCAATTTTTCATTATTCATTAGTATACATCCCAATCCCTTCTTTAAAGCATCATTGTGTTCAATGAAAGTTTCCCCACTTGTGGGTAATATTAGTATAGGTACAGTGATAAACAAAATTTTTAACTCCTTGAAGTTCTCTACACATTAGTTATTCTAAAAAATCTAAGAACCCTTCGGAGTTAGTTTGTTTAGAGGGTTTTAAAATCATGTGGAATTTATCAAAAATTAACAATAATACCTAGAAATTCCACGGAAATTATGAATATTTATCATAGATGTTGTCCTCTACAATCAATCAATTGTTTCTATTTTTGAAGGGTCTGTATATATCCCATTTATTATGATAATGTTGCCCAGGAATGATAATTCATTCAACCAGGACTCCAATTTTCTATACTTTTCATAAAGATTCTCCTTTCATAAGGTTTTTAGCATAATGAATAGATGCTCCTAATGCTCCTACTTTCCTTTGGAGTATATTAGAATAGCTTCTATAAATATTACCAAAAATTTGTTGAGGTAATATATAAATACTTTATTCATTTATTTAATGAATATTTATGGATACTTATTGAGTTTTAGTGGAATTACTATGAACTCATAGTGCTCTTACATTGTATGGAAAGTAGTCTTGGTGATATCCTCCTTATTTACCATAACATGATAATAACACGACCAAAGATCCAACTTGGGGAAGTATTGGGCTCCATGTAGTTGATTGAAAAGTCATATATCTATGTTAGAGGACACCTTTTCTTTATCATGATATTTTTTAGATCAGAATAATCAATTAAAAGGAATATTGACCCATGATTCTTCTTGATGAAGTGGATTGGTGTAGCCCATGATGAAGCACATGGGTGTATGAACCCTTTATCTTGATTATCCTATAGTTGCTTCTTTATCTCCTCAAGTTCCACAACATCCATTCTATATGGAGTCTTGGATATTGGAAAAGCCACAAGTATATGCTCAATTAAAAATTCAACCTCTCCACTAGGAGGAAGACCAACCAATTCTTCAGGAAACACTTCAGCATATTCCCTCACAACGGGCATGTCTTTAAGTATGATATTTTCCTTAGACTTAGTATTTTAATCTAGATATGATTTCTCATAGTTAAATAATATCAATTAATGATATTTTGGTGATACATAAGATTCATACCCCTCCTTTCACTTGTACATAATCAGAGGATGATTCGTGATACAGAGAGTGATTTCCTTATAGATTCAATTTATGTTGACTTTATATAAGTATATCCAATAAATATCCCTAATTGCATCAAATTACACTAAAGAGAGTATCCCAAGGTTCTATAGGAATTTTAGACAAAAATTTTTGACAGGGTATGAGTTAAATTCAAGAGATGCAATATTTTCCCCATTTTTTTATTCACTAATAGCTCTACTTCCAGGCTTTATAGTGGTGTTTTAATAGTGCTAATAATATTTTTAGATATAAAGTAATGTGATGAACCATAATAAAAATGATCATTTTCTATTATTGAACGAATAACTGTCATACCTATCACCACATCATTGATTGGATCCGCCTTAGTGGTTGTGTTGGCATAAGATATCCCTTGCGACCTTGGGGATTGTTTGCACTAATTATCTCTAACCACCCTTGTTTTAGTGAATTGGTTTGAAATTTGTCCTTATTCCTTGTAAATGAAACATTAGAAAATAGGTTTAGGGTTAACTGGAGCATTACTCTCTTCCCTTACATTGGTGGGTTTCTCTTATTGGCAATAACTACAAAGGTTCCCTTCCTTTCTACACATAAAGAATTTCCACACCCACTTCAGTAAATTTCTTAGGTGCTTTTTTCTATACTTTTAACAAGTAGGTTGTTGAAATTTATTCCATAAGAATTTAAATTTTTATTATTAAGCCATTTTTAAGGAAAAATGGGAAACCATAGTTTAAAAACAAATTAATACTACATGATTAATGATCTCACAAAATGATTAAATACAAGACTAATATTACTTAAATCAGCTACTCTATATAGTCCCCAATACATAATACTAACCTTGTTATCTGGATCCTCTCTGATATGCTCTTCAAGATAAGTAATAATCCTTTGAATTATATGAATAAATTCTTATGAGTTGATTTCTCTCTGATTGAAACACCAAGCCAATATTCAATAATTCTTATCTATCCACACTTCTTGGTCCTCGTTGGAATAAAATTTAAACCTTTGTTCACAAATTCTTTTAATATACTCTTCTAAGACATTGGGCCAGAAATGTTTTTCATTCATTTCTTTCTTGTAGTGTAGGGTAAGTTTCAAGCACTCCCCATCCTCTTCTTTCCTGTCTCCTATATTCCTACTATATTATTCACGTTCCCCATTCTGCATAGCTTTACTTTCTTTATTTATACCCTTCTTGGCTAACCAAGTCTCCATTGGTTTTGGAAAGTGGGAGTAATCCTTTCTCCATCACATCATCAGAATTAAACTCTACTTCCTGCTTTTTATCCCGATGTCACCCTTGTGTTTTTTTGATATCTATTTCAACATTGATGGAACATTAGACAATTTACTCATATCTATCAAAGTATCTTATTTCCATGGATTTTCGTAGGATTTGTTTTAGACCAAAAAAGAATATATTAAATTTATATTGGGGGTAATGACCAAGATGGTGGCATATTATGAATGTATTGTGAATTTTTACTCATATTCTTAAATGGATTCATCATATTTTTTATTGAGGAATGGGAACCCCCTTCAATTTTATGTCATAGAGTGTGAGGAAAATATTTATTGAAAAACATTTTCCAGAATTCTTTCCACCCTATCACTTAAATATCTTCCACATGATTTATATTATTGATCAATGTACACCACTGATCAAATTCTCCCTCCATATGATAAATAACCAGTATGACCTTCTCCTACGTGGAACATTAAAGGAAAGAGAAGATACTATTAATGGAGTTGATCCATTTCTCTATGATTTAGGGATTTTTTGATCCATTAAAATTCAAAGGCATTTGTTGTATAAAGGCCTCAATTGGTGTTTTTTTATTTCTTATGGGGATTTTTTCGTTCCTCTGGATTTCAGTTTCTATTCATTACCCAAGTTAAATAAGAGGGTATCATCACAAATTTCATGATTCCTACTCATTTCAGGTTGGTAATCTAATTTGGTAAGTCATCACATTACCCTTCACATTAGTAGTTTACTTGTTTCCTCCTATTTTTGGACATTGGTTAGAATAAATGAAAAAAATAGGGATGATTACTTTGAAACTATTCAACACATAAATGTAAATCCAATAACATTACAGGGATAATTTATAAATTACATGTATTTCCTTAACTTATGAATTTATAGGCTCTAATATATGTTATCCATGATCTATTTTCTATCATAGACTTTTATGGGATTTTTTGTTACCACAATAATGGTTCATAATGAGATATTGAATTTTAAAAAGCATATCCCTTGAAAGTTTCAAACCAAATGTGTAGAAAGGCCCATTTTTTTACATCATTTCCTAATCAATTATGGCATAATATAATGTTTTTGGGTGTTACCCCTAGGTACATATATGCAAGAGCCACATCCACATGTAGTATCTAGTCAGGGATGTATTTTAATAGAAAAAAATTACACTATAATTTACCAAAATTTTGGGATGTATTATTTTATTTAGTCTTATCCATAAGGATTTCACTATAGTTTTCTAAACCAAATCCCAAAAATAAAAAAAATTCCTCTGAAACAAATTATGACAACCCTTTCCATTATTACACATTAATTCATGATTTATTGTATAGGAATACAATCAATACAACCCATAAGATCAAAAATTATAGTGTATTTGGGTAATTAGTTACACTACATTATAACATAAAAATAGGTGGTACATCGACAATATTTAAAACTTCCTTAATAGGTTCATAATATTTCATCATTCCTAAAAATGCATGGGATAACCTGGGGACATACATAAGAAAGGGGTGATATAAAAATCCCAGTGAGAGAATAATCATAGAATAAAATGAAGAAAGTACATAATGTTGGAAAATAGGTATTTAAATGGTAAATAAAATGGTTAAGAATCATAAAAATGAAAAATAGGCATGATATAGGATGAAAACATAAAGTCAACATGGGAATGTGGAAACAACTTTATTCATGAAATAATTAGCATTGGTCAATAATAACTTCTAAGAAGTCATAACATGGTGGAACAATTTCCATAATGGATTATGTTTACTCTATAATTAAATACATGATGTCCCATGAGACTAAAACATTACCCTATGCATTGGTGCACTATATAATTCTAGGAACACACATCACTTTCATATCATGTACATGTATAGGTGTTCCACATAGATCATTAAATATAGGATCATATTTCTTAAAATTTAATTCCAAGATTTAGGAGTGTGGAATTAGTACATGTAATTCCTAAATAAAATAATTCTAGTTATGTATAGGAGAATAACCTTGAGAGAAAATAGTGATGGTATTCACAATACAAAGGTTTGTCATGGAAAAATAACAGTGATATTTCAGCAGCATAACGACATTACTTAAGGATTCATAGAATTTTTTAATGAGAGAAAAGGGGTGTCTAATAATTTTTAAACAAAATATAAAGTAATAGGGATGTGTGAAAACAAATTCCATCATTATTAATTGTAAATAAAATGCTCGAAATAAAGAATATTTATCAATAAAGAGAAGAGGGAAATGATCCCTTACCTTAAGAGGGTGATTCCAAAACCTTTAGAGGAGCTTATTGAGATATTGAGTGCATATTATGATGAATATAGAGAGGTTAGGGAAGAGTATCGTCATGATCAATGTTTTTTTTAGTAATGTGGAATTGAAGTTTGGCCGGGTTTATATTGGCAAAGAGAGGGGAGTTCTTTTTTATTTTTGAAACTTAGGTTTTGGACTCTATATAATTAATTAATCAAAACCACATAGATTTCCTTTGTTCTTACACATGGTTTCTACATAAGATTATTTTTTCCTTTATTTTATAAGGAAAATGGCCTAAATCCTTAAAATATTACCCTTGGTGACGTGTAAGTGTGTCATGGTCATAAAAAAATGATTTTAAAACCTTAAAATATAATATAGGTTTTTATTGATTCCAAAAGTTTTTATAAAGTTAATCAAATAACCACAAAATCAAATTATTTTAAAGGGGAAACATATATTTCATTCGGATACATTTTCTATCATTTATTACATCACTTGTGGGTCATTATTATGTCATAATACTCATTATATATGTATACCATATTTATTTTTTACCCAAAACTTCGATTATCTCATAAAATTATAAAAAAACTATTTCATAATTTTGATTGGATGATTAAAAAAATAATATTTATGTTTTAAAAATAATGTTTATTCAAAAAAATAATTTTATAAATAATTTAAATTTTACAATTAAAACAAGAATCCACATTATTTAGAAATGAAGGGTTTTTTTGTTAATAAAAGTTTTCAAAACCTTATAAAAACTACATTTGACTTCATAAAAGTTATATTATCAATTATATTTAATAAAAATTATTTAATTGTATTAATTTATTAAATTATCATTTTTCCTTAAAATTCATGAATTCATCAAAAAGGAATGTATTAATTGAAATTTCACATTAAACAAAAATAATTTTTTTTTATCATTTTGAAATCAAAATCATTTACAAAGTAATGATAATAAGAAGTAAATATATTCATTATTATATAAAATATACATATTCATATTATTAGGGTCTTGATACACATCCCTTTATTACACTAACAAATTCCCTAAGGGTAAGGTGCTCAGTGTTAAAATTTTCATGTTGTGGTTTTGCGTACATGGTCTCGGCCGTGATCCTAATGAGTTTGAACATCTCTCGAAAATGATTTCACTCATGTTTTAGTTATTGGATATTATCTTGGTCTTGGTAAATGGAAAATACCAGTGGTACTATATTAATTGTAAGATCTGATAAATGAGCTTCATAGGGTATAGTCCTACTGGGTGAGACCACCACTTCCTTTTTCTATGTTAATTGGATTTATCAAAACCCTATATTTTTACAAATCATATGATAAATATTCATTGTCTATTTTATCAACAGTTATGTTGAATATAAATATTTTAAATATAATAGTATATAATAAACCAATAAAGTGTATGTTTTTTCTATATCTATATTTAATTCAATCAAAAAGATAATTTTATTCAAAAAATTCATGTCATTAAAAAAGTCAAGGCAATCAAGATTTTGTCTATAGGAGTATATTTGATGACATTATAATGGGATTTGATAAAAATATAGATGAATATTTAATTAGGTTAAATTAAATAATTAGAAAAATTCATGTATTTTTTGATAAGATGGATGATTCTATCATAGTAAATCAGCTTATAAGAAATTTTCTAGAAACATTTGATCTCAGGGTCCAGCTTTGGAATATTGGGAATTTTCTTCCCAAAATTGACTTAAAAATTTATCTTATAATACTAGTTGATAACAAAACCAAATTTAAAGAATAAATTTAAAAAATGTATGGTCTTTAAGGCTATTATTTAAGGAAAAGTAAAAGAAGATGAAATTATAGGATCAAGTGAGTTAGATGATGATGATTGTGATGAAGAATTTAACCAAACTATTTCTATTTTATCAAATATATTCAAGAATGGGAAATGGATAGGTAAGGGTAATAAATTTCTAATATTTTATATTTGAAATGATATTGTTTATATTGAAAAATATATACCAAATAGGCATGTTGAAGAATTTTAATTAGATGAGGAGGATTAGAATAAATAAAAACAAAAAAAGGGTATGAATAAGAAGAAGGATTTTGGAAGAAAAAGAAAGCTTATTATGAAAAAAAGAGTTATATGACTCATCTGGATGTTCATATGATAAATTAAACATTATTTCTCAGGTTAAGAGAGGGTTTGATATCTCTAGTAGTAATTATGAAGAATCATGAAATGATGTTCAGTGAAATTTTAAAGGAGAATTGAAAAACAATATTGAGAAGATTATATAAATCGAGAATGAATAATGAAAACTTCTCGAAGAGAAGAATAAGTCCAATAAAGGAAAGGATAAGTTAGTATGAATATAAGAAACCTATGTTGATAAGATGAATAATTAAGATCTTATAGAAGCCTAATATGAGAATATTTGAGTGTTATTAGGGAGAAACGAGATTCCAGGGTAGAAGAATAGTGTGAGAAATAATAAACATGTCTTGTTATTAAAAATAAACTAAACAAATTCAGATAAGAATTCACTAAAGATACTAAGATTAAAGGATAATCTTATCAAGACAGTGAAATGAGGTGCTTCAGTAAGGAATAGAAATTTTGACAAAATCTTTTAAAAGTTAAATATTTTATCTCTAATAGTATAGGAGATCAATGGAAGGCATAACCAATTTTAACTAAGAAGGTTATTGAGGGGAATCATCAAAATAAAATTAAGGGAAGAACATACCAAGGAGACTATTTCCCTTAGGAAAAATATGATTTATGATGCAACATGAAAACAATATAAAAATAGAGATATATTTCTTATTATAATGAAACATGTAATTTAATATACTTTTATCTAGTTCCATGAAGGTTATGGACACAAAACTATACTTTTTGGTTTAATACATCATTTCTAGGGAAGAGGCACAAACCATGGGGGGTGGGAAAATTAGGGGTAATCATCAAATGAGAGAATTTGCGACCAGAAATACATCAAATTTTTTCACACAAAATCTATTTGAATATTTAGAATAGGAATGTGGTAGTTATGGACAATAATGTTGCAAAGATGATGAGTATATACAAAGTCTACGAATAAATACTCATTATGCTGTGAAAGGGATGAAAATTCATAAGGATAAAGTGGAGGATTCCTGAAATATTATGCATTTTAATAACACAAGTAATATGTCCAAAGACATTGAGAAACCAAATAAAGGTTTCTTGAATATTTTTTCTGACCAACTTGACAAGTCTAAAAACATGGAAAAAGGAAAAGTGAGTGATGAGGATAATGGAAAAATAAGCAGTTTCAGGCAATGAGAAAAAATTTCATTTGCTATTTTCTATAAATAATGATCTAAAAATTCCTGATAAGTTATGTGAAATGTGTGGCTAGATTAGGAATAACATAAATGATTGCATTCCAATTTTACCATTATAAGAACATATAACAAAAAAGATGATTCATGCTCAAGTAAATGAAGATTTTTTTATTTTTGAGGAATAAAATATTTTTCAACAAATAAGGATAGATCATGGAGATAAGACAAGTTTACAATATTTTAATACTATTAAAAATATAAAAATCACTTCATGGTCTAAGACCATAAGAAATAAAAATGATAAAATGGTGAGAAGAAACTTTTATCCCAAGTGTTTCTTCGAAAGAACAAATTGGTCCCTCTTTATTCCATTATTTCTTATTATTTTTAAGCTAATAGAAATGGAATTGAAAGCGAAGGTTGAGATATTTCACCACTGAATAGAAAATAAGATGTTATTTATGGTATTTCTTAATTTCCATGGAAATAATAAAATGAGTACATCCCTTCAGGGGAAAAATGGTTATGTAGATTTCCGAGCATTACAAGATATGTGAATATGGAAAGTCTAGAATTTTTAACTATCCCCCTGAAATAGATAAAATGAGGTACTCAATCACACTTATAACTATTAATTTTTATTTTATAAAATATCTTCATAAAAGGGAAGTATTAGTTGATGAAAATATGAGAAAATATGGGAATCACATGTCTTTCACTTGAAATTTTGGATGTGTTTTTTAAAATGTTCAATATAAAATGTTTCTCGAGAAACCAATTTCTATAAAACCCCTAATTTTAGGAAAGATAATATTGAATTTGATATCACATGATAAATATTTTTTAGATATCCCTGATGTTTGGTGAAATATATCTTGTTTTCTAAACCAGGTAACCTCACATAGATTTCAACTAGTTTCAACTAAAGGATCTTGTATAATTTTATATGTGGTATCAACATTTCCATAATATGTGAATAAATGATTTTATTTATGTTTAAAGAGGGAGAAAAAGTTGTTTTCTTAAGAAGACCCCTGTATAGTGTTTTTCTTGAGGAATCCCAGACATTCCCTTTATATTTATAATCAATAAGGGGTAGAATAAAAATGGATAGAGTGAAAATATTTATTGAAAATAAATTTAGGTGTACTAACAAAAAATCCAATTTGGGAGATTGTTTTTCCCAATTAGATTGAATTTTAAGTTTTTTTCAATAATTTTTTCTATAATTTGAGTGAAATTTAGTTGCATATTAAGATGAATGTTATTTTTTTATTCAAGGAAATCAATGAAAGTGTAGGTGGATGAATGCACACTTGTCTATAATACTTTGGAAGTGTTTTTTATATTTTTAAGGAGGTCATCAAAGGATTGAGAAAGAGTTTGAATTAATTTGAGTGAAGTCTAGAGTATGAGGGCTGAATTGTGAATTTCAAAAAGGCATGGTTTCATAGAACTTATAGCTTTTCATATAACTTTGATTTAGGATATTGAAATTAAAAATGCACAATCACATGACTCCAAAGATGTTTCACTTGACATAATGGGTTTCATATGACTTTCTAATAAGGTAGGGAAATAGAAAATCTATATCAATATGAATTAAAACACATAAGAACTAGATTTAATCTGACTTCACCTACATTTCAATATAACTTCTTGAGTTTCATATGACTTAACCTATGTTTCATATGAATTCAACATTTAGATTTTTTATGAAGTCTACTGGGTGAAAAGAGGAGTTTAAGGAATATTACATATTCCAAAGAAGGAAATAATCTAATAATTACAAGAATATAATCATAATGAATTAAAAATTATAATAACTAAAAGAAGATTATTAATAAATCTATCGAGTTTAAATTTCAAAATCTGAGATGATCTATGATGATGAAATAGAGGACACGACATAGGGATCTATGAAATGAAGATGACCACACCATGATATATATTATGTGGCTGTTTTTTTGATATTTTACGCTGAATTGGGAAGATCATGGAGGTAAAATTGGTATACTATGATAATAATTCCAAAATATTGAAAATTTTGTGTGAAAATTTCACCTGTGATAAATGGATAGTTACAAAATTCCAGTCTTTTCCGGGCGACTATTCTAAGATCACCTCATTGATGAAACGTGATGAAGGTATAACAAGATGAGTTAAACACTATAATGGAATATTTCCAAATTTAAATGATGAATTATTACATTCTTGTGGTGATTTAAAATAGTTTTAAGAAGTGTATTTTTTGAGTAGAATAAGAAATTATATTTTAATACCTCATGAAGGAATTGAAGTCTGAGTAGTATGGATATTAAAAAGGAATGATTATCTAGGAATTTCAAAGAGTATTTGATTGAGATAAGGTCCTACCACAAGTTATGGAGACATCATTATTTCAAAAAAATAAGATAATATTCACCCAATTACTCTATGAATAGATTTTCATATGTACCAAAGAAGAATATGTAGAGAAACGAAGAGATAACTCACAAAACTCTGAGTGTGAGAATTCAAAATAACCAAGCGACCTGATACCTAATATCAATGATAAAATAATGAGTTTGAAATTTTTATATTCTTCATAGGAGCATAATTTTTTTCCCTAGTATTCAAAGTTCTGAGGATATTTAGATCATGAAAAGATTTGAGAATGAGGAGTAAGCTAGACATTCATGTCCTGAAGAAGACCTGAGTGTAAAGACATGAAGGTGAACATGTGTGAACCAGATAAAATATTCTCATGGTGGAAGATTGTATCATTTTTTATAGAATCCCACTAGAGCATGAAGAATATCGTTTTGATTATGGATCAAACTACTGTTGTGATTTGGGTGTTTAACCAATCGTGAGGAGGAGTTGTGGTTTGGGTGTATAATCAATCCTGATAAGAGGAAAGTGTGACTAGGGGGAGATAATTAGTTATATAGACAATAAACATAGTGGATACTATGTTGGTGTAACTACTTGTGTATATAGTGTTTAATCCATGTTGGGACATCTAACCAACATGTCAAGGAGTAGTCCTTTATGGAAAAACTTTGTAAATAAAGTATGATTCTCTATTTTTATTAATACTGCACATAAGTCAATTCTATGAGTTTATACTAAGTTGAATGAGAACTCTAATAGGTTTACGTGGTTGAATTTATAATAGAATAATTCCTAAATGAAAGACAATTAATTCACCCCCCTTTTAGTGGTCAACCAGTATAAGGAAAAATAAAATGTATGGGGAATGAGTGTGGTCACAAACCCTTTATAACCCCTTAGTTGGTACAACTCACAAAACATCCACCATATAATTGTTATAATTAATTAAAACTAATATATAATATTCTATACCATTAATACTTAACATTTAAATGTCATATTTAATCATGGGATGTAATATAAATCATAAATTATTATTCACCATGCCTTATTATAAAGAATATTCCATATAATATGAACAACTTAGACTATATTTATATGATTTCCCTATATCATATCAAATGATATTTCAATAAATGCTATATTATCCTTGTAATAATGGATATCTTCCCCTAAAATATACATAAATCATACACTATGATATATGTTAACATTTAGTATATACATATTAGTCTTTAGAGAATATCTCTATCAATATCCAACTTTCACTAAAGTATAATAGTATTTTTACCATTTCACATTATATTGTATCAAATAAAATAACTAGTGTAAACATATTTAAAACCCCCTTTGAATATTTTCAAATATTATTTTTGAATGCTATCATCAAATTCACCTCGTCTCACATCATATGAAACTGTTATTAGAAATTACCAAAAAAGATAAACTATAAGTGGTTGGGGGGAGAATAATCGCAAAAAAATGGGGCTTAATGTTTTCCACCTTATGTATTAAAACTAATTGAAGATATGAAATTCCATCCAAACTATAGTAAATCAGAGTAAAACAGATATAAGTGGGGAAAATTAAATTGTTGTAACTTTATGAAATTATAACAAAAGAAAAATCATAATAGAAATAAAAACCAGTAAGAAACTTGTAGGCATAATGGAAATTAACAAAACCCAAATATATAGTTAAAAAAATAAGTAACCTATAAAGGATATTATAAACTATAATTTTAACACATGTACAAATGGAATCTATATACCTGATTCAAGGAATCCTTGAATTTAACCCATCAAAAGGTCAGTCTTCTAGTCACCTAGAATCCCCCGTCTTTATAACCATTTAAAGGTATCAGTTTCCAAACACATAGAATATATCCTTTAATCCAGAAATATCTCAGTCTAGATTGTTGTAATATAATCAAATTCCACACCCTAGAATCTCATGATCAAAAATTTCAGGTACATCTTTTTTTCTCCGTATAATCCATCGATGTCAAAGGATTATAAACATGGTGATTATAAAAGAAATTAAAATATTTTTTATTGAAAATATAGTACATATAAAAATTTTAGAACACTAATAAGAAAACATTAAACAGATAATAAGATCCTATATTAACATGTAGTTTTATGAATTCAAGTGATTAGATACTTTCATAATGATTAATGATAATTATTCTATTAGTCATCACAGATATAGTCATATTTATTAGAAAAACCTCAATGGTAGAAATCTGATTTCTTCATGATCAGTTGTAACTTCATCTGAAGAAGCTTTTTCATGCTCTGAGGAAATTAACATATCTTTATATCTTCTGATGAAGTTAGTCAAGAACTACTACAATGCTCATAGATCTGGTGAATGTAGTATGGAATGAAAACTCAGTCCTCTATATTTTCACACTATTTTTTTTAATTAATGTTTTGGAATTTTTATTACGTGAAAAAAACTAAAAAACCCTTCAATGTAAGATGAATTTTAACATAAGTGTTATATAATTTTTTAAACTAAATATAAAGTTAGTCTAGGACTAAATAATATTTACTTTTTTTAAAATCACAATCATGAATGAAAATTAAAAAAACATCAATTTTCTAAAACTATAAAATATCTACCCCCTTATGAAATAAATAAATATTTAAATATCTCCCCATTATTAAATAAAGAAATTTTCTATTTCTTAAAATTTTGATAAAATCAACTATGTTAAATAATAATATTATTAAAATTTTCAAAATTTCTCCCCATTTTTATTTTTTAAATGGAAACACAAAAAGAAATAAACAAGTGTAATAAACTATATTAATTTTAGGGAAAAAATACCCTCTTAGAACGATATAATAATCAAGGAAATTCTCCCCCTTAAGATATCAATATGAGATCCTGAAATAAAAAAACAATAACTCTTCTTTCCTTTTGATTTATTTGTAGTGATAACTAAAAACATTAATAAAATTGAAAATAAAATATTTCCTTGTAAAATAATTTCAAACATTAAATTAATGTATGGAAAAAATGTACAGGTAGTGGAAATTGGAAACAATGATATTTTTGAAATTTCAAATCATACATGCAATGAAAATTGAAAATCAATTAGAGAAAAACATAATTTGTCTAAATATATTCCCAATTAATTTTAGTTTATATAAATAATAATCCTATAAACATGTATCAAAATTTAAAATCTTAGTATTTCTTAAGAATTTTTTCAATTATATTCTTTATATTATTTATTTATTTATTTATTAGTTTTATTCTCTCCCTGGGTAGGGATATTCTTTTCCTGAATGACTAACTTCTATTCTCGAGAAAATAACTTCCATTCATTCTCTAGTATATTCCCTTCATAAAATTTTGACTTATAGAACATCTCTTTCAATTATATATTCTAAGAAACAATTATCTATTTTATCCCATCAACTGATTTAGAATTCCTTTTAACCTTGTCCTCAAGATTCTTTGCAATGTATTAAATACCATTTGATGTTTTTCAAAGAGAATCAAAATTCCCAAGGAAATAACTATTTCTATTTTCTAAGATGTTGATTAATTTATCTTGGTACTTTTGAAACTTATAGATGTCTTTCATATTCTTACTTTAAAACACACATTATTTCTTAACATTTCTAAAATAGCCTTTTACATTAGAAACATCATCAATCATTTTCTTTTTCCACTTTCAAATATGAGTGTTGATAATCTAATCTTTTATAAGATTGAATCTAAAGTCATTTTCTAAAAAATGTTTGAGACACTATCCATATTATTTATATAATTATATGAATAATCAATTATTTGAGTTCTCATATTGGAAGAAGGTTATAATGAACTAACATACTTCTATTGCTCTTCATAATTTTCAGGAATATTTTATGAAATTTGGACATTCTCACAAGTATTATAGAAAATATTAATGGAATAATCATAATTTTCAATATGAATTCCATTTGAACTGTTTTATTTTTCTGCTGATCATATTTTTTAATTTTATTTATACTATATGAGATATGACTCTATCTAAAACTATTCTTTACATCAGATGAAATAATCTTAGAAGATAGGTATGAAGTATGAAATTCAAAAGTATGAGAATATGGTTTATTTGGTGAAGGGTCATTAATATCTTCTTTCCCATTTTTAGTTTCTTATATTCCTTAAAACAATTATTCTTAAATATCTTCCCTTTAAAGGGGACTTTAATTGAAGGAACTTCTGATAGATTAACATTTATTGGAATTACTTCCAATAGCATGGATTCCATGGACTTCTCAACACGTTATACAGATTTACAGTGAAGAGAGGAGAGAAAAAAATATTACTCTTAAAATTTCATCATGGAATATTTCCCTTTTACGTAAAATTCAAAATTTATATGAGTAGGTGTCTCTTTAACACAATGATTATGAATAGTAACAAAAGGTAATATTTCCCTCCCAACATTTGAGTCTCTAACCATCATTGTGTATCTATTATTCTTTTTATACATGGATAACTTTTGGTTTATATCTTCTATCAAAGCCTTAGCTTCTTCTTTGTCCAAAACAGTGAATTTATTTATCAAGACACTTTATTATTTCTTCTTCTTATCTTTTTTAGTACTTTGCCTATATGGTTCACTATAATCCTCTACTAACTTATGAAATTATTTCTTAGAGTTCCCATTTTTTGAATCCTATATAACTTTATGTTCTTTAAATTTATTCTTCATTAGTAGTAGAGATTTTGAAATGGGAGGAACTTATAAATATTTCCTCTTCTACTTTGATGTATGTTTCCTATTCTCCCCAAAAATCTTCTCAGTAATGTTTTTAGCATCTGATTTCAAAAAATCCAATTAATTCTAAATATATTTATTATCTTTAAAGTTATACATTAATCTCATCTAAGAAATAGTCTAAAAATTTATCAGATTATCTATAATTATTTTAGGATGTAATTCATTATCAAATCCATTAGCTCTTAACAACTTCACCAAATCTCTATTTAGACTCTAGGAGAGTAATAAAATACTTATTTCCACCATTCCCATATAGATATCTTTAGTGTAAATCTATAAAAACTTATATATATTCATCTTCTAAATGTTTATAACTAAATTCAGAAGATATACATCTCATATCTTCATGGTTTCTTTGTCACCATTTCATAGTAATAAAAAAGATTGTATAACTTTTAAAAAAAATTCAAACTTCTCATGATATGTGGTTTATTTTCGGAACGTTTTCTTTCTCCAGAAATCTATTTTCCTTATCCCTAATCTTAAAAAAATCTACTAAGAATTTCATATGCTTATTCGAGAATAAATGTAACTCACCCTCCATTGGAAGTTCAAATAGATTTGAAAACCTCTCTTATGTTAAGATTAATGGTTTCTAAAACAGAGTAAATGGTACTATTTTCTCATCTCTAGATTCAATAAACCTCAGGATTCAATATAATTCATGGATGATCAGGGGATGAAAAATATTATACTATTATTTATAAATAGAAATACCTTCCTAACTTTTATACTTAATTACATCCTTAAAAAAAATTCACAGTTCAAAAAAAATCATTATTAACTAACCTTTCATGCACAGTTTCTCCAAATAATATTTTTATGGAAAATTCTATTGATCAATATGAAAATGAAAAATGCTAAAAATATTTACAAAATGCACTATTATTAAATCAAAATTGAATTCACCCAACCAACTTCGGGTCCACTTATTTGAATAAGAATTAGGGGAATCTTACAAAAACTGTTGATCATCTAAGATCAGATGGTCCATATAGTTTCCCACCAAATAATATTATTAAAATTATTCATGAAAATAATTAAAATTTTAATTTCTTAAATTCTCAATCTCAGAAAAATATGAATTTATTTTCTTCCATTGAAATCTAAAATTGAAAATACATATCTGTATGGAATTGTATTCAATGTAAAATAATTGTTATTTTTATAAATTTGTATGTAAAAATAAATAATAAAATATTCTAAAGGTTATATTACTGATTTAACAATTTGATCATCTTATTTCAAATATAGTTACGGGGAAATAAATTATAAACCTATTAACTCTCTATCAATTAAAATTATACTATTCCAAAAGTTATTTAAAAATATAAAACTATAAATTCCCAAAAAAAAAATTAATTAATGTGATATATTAAACAAAAATTAATGAGATTCAAAACATAAAAAAAATTAACTAATAAAAAAATATGGTTCAATAATATTAAAAAATGTTATCAGGTACCCATGATGAGTATTCAGGTACTAGTATGTAGTACATTTAAGTCTATAAAAAATGTTCTTTTAAAGATAGACCCTCTTAGGTATAGAAATAGATACAAAAATAACTTTTGGAACCCAAACTTTTTTAGTTATTTGATGCTCTGAAAAAAATGTTCATTTGAGATAATGGATCATGTTTCTCTAAAAAATAGATTTCGGTTTAAAGAGAAGATATTACTATAATTTCCTCCTCTTTGGGAAATTTAAAATAATAGTTCCTAACTTGGGATAAATTAACTCTTCTGATACATTAAATTTCAAGTGTTTTTTTCTACAAGGATCAGATATATTATATTTATCTCTAATTTTCGATACATCTTCTCAAAATATTTTCACCCTGTGAAAACGTTAATTAGAAAATTATTCTAGATTTAAATTTTATATACTAATTTGATAATATCATTTTTATCTTCAGTAAATTTCATTTTATTATTAAAAATGTTTTAAATTCTAAAAATCATAATTAGAACGATCATATGATGATTTAACAACACATTTTCCTTCCCAATAAGTGGTATCCATAACAAAATTACTTTTCAAATCATATAACTCAGAATGAAACTTCTCATTTGTACTATTCACTTTACTAAACTCATATTTTGTCCTAAAAAATTCCTCATTTCATTAAAATAAATCATTTTTTAGTTCATTAGACTTTTTGGTAGGCCTATAAAAATTATATTTACAATTCTAAAATTCATATTTTATTCTTTTGTAGTGATTTTCAAGGATTGTTATATGACAATCCATTTTGTACAATAGTAGAAGCATAATAATCATATTATCATTACCTTTCGCTAGATATTTAATTTTAAAAACGGTTCAAGTTAAGAGTTAGATAAGTAATCACTTAGATAATCATCTTTCCCAAGAATCGTTTTTAAAACTTTTAAAAATTAGATAAGAACTCGTGATTTTTCTATTATCACCACTATCTTATGATAAACTGTAGGAATTAGTTTCACCATAAATAGTACTCCACATATTTTATAATTTCAAACCTTTCTTTTCTCTTATATTAGAATAATTATTTAAGGAATAATTATATAATTTTTTCAACTTAGTATAATTTGGTCGAATAGGACTAATATTTCTATATTCATAGAAAATTATTTCTGATGAATATTTCTTCTCATACCTTTTATTTATTTCATTCTAGTTATATTTTTTGTAATCCCTATATCTCATTATTGATTCATCCTTCAATAAAATTTACCAGTTTCTCCCTCACCCAACTCAGCACAATATTTACCTATGGATGTACATGGATCATCATTACAGGCTACGAAATTTAAAGCCACACTAGATGTAAATGAAACATTATTTTTTCTTCTATTTATTATTATATACTTTTAAGAGACTCTCATATTTCATTAATGTTACAATCAAGTCATCATGAATTAACTTGGTGATATCTTTCATTTAATCGTTTTTTCATTCCTTTAAACTCCCACTCCTTCGGTAGAATATCAAAAAAATAAAAATATATTTATAAAAATTTCATTCTCTCCAAGAGAATATAGACTATTTATTATTTTTAGCAATTGTTTTTTAGTTTGAGCTACATTCTCTCTAGGTAAAAAATAAAATGTTTGATAATAATCTCTAAGCATAGCTCTCTTAGTCTCCAATAACATTGATGTTCCAAAATGTGTAACCTCTAGTTTCTTCCAAATTTTATTGGATGTTAAAAAATATAAAATATAACTACATATGTTTCTTTGAATATCATATAGAAAGATATAAATTACTCCAAAATTCAACTAGAATTTAATTTTAATTCTCTAGTAAAGGTAGTAATTTATTTCTCCAAAATCATGTAGATTTCTATTAACATAATGGAATTTTCATCTTCAGTGTTAATAATAAAATTCTACATAAGATATTATAGTATTCAAAATAATTACCATCAAATATAGGAGGATTACTAGGATTTAGAGTGTTAATACTTCCAACATTTATTCCCACAAACATAAAAAGAACCTTTTCTCTAGCACACTACCTGGTGTAAGGAAATTAATAACCAAATAATGATATAAAAGAAAAAATAAAAAGTTTATTATTATGCACAACCTCAGTTATAGAGACCTGTTATGATACCTAATGTTTTTATCAATAAAAAAGTGTTGATTATCAGAAAATAGTATAGTTAGGATTTGATAAGAAATATTTTCCTATAGTACCATAACAGGTAAACTATAAGATGTGGTGGATTTTAAAAAAACATTAATTTTAATTTCATTCCACCACAAGTATTAAAACTAATGGAAAATATAAAATTTCATTCAACCCGAATTAAATTATATTAAAAAATATATATGTGATGGATATTAAACTCTTTGAAACATTATAAACTTCAAAAAAATAAAATTCATAATAGAAATAAAAAAAGAAAGAAACTTATAGGAACAATGGAAATTAACAGAACATAAAGTTCTGGTTATCAAACCATGTAACCCATAAAGTACATTATAAACCATATTTTTACCAAACGTATGAGGTGAATCTATGGAACTAATTCAAGGTATCCTTGAAATTAACCTGTCAAAAGGTTAGTATTCCAGTACCTTGGAAGGCCACAAAGTATACATGTTGGAAGTTATCGATGTCTAAAACTAGACACTTTTTATTTTGAACATGAAATCCCTCAATCTATAAGATTAGTATTAGATCTACTTCAACAAAGTGAATGATCATGATATAAAATATTGGATACATATAATTATTCCTCCTTAGAATCCCTTTATCATAAAGGATCTAGAACTCAAATATTTAAAAATAAATACTAATAGTTTCATACTGAAAACCACACAAAAAAACTCTTAATAGAACAATCAAACAAAATTAATAAAAATCTATCATAATAATAAGAATTTTCATGACTTAAAGTGACCAAAGACTTTAATAATTCTCAATTAAACTTATTATTCTATTCTTCGAAGTTGTGGTCATATTTGTAGGAAAACCTTTAATGGTCAATATCTACATTCTTAGGGATTAGTTGTAACTATATAAAAACCATCTTTTTTATCTTATGATGAACTCAACATAACTTTATATATCCTGATTAATTCATTCCATCACCACTATAGTGCATTTAAATCAAGTGAATGTAGTCTGTAATGAAAATAGTCATCTGAATTTTCACACAAAAATCCTCCAAAATTAGGGTTACTGGATTTTTATTATGCACAACAAAAACTCTCAAAACAAAAACCTTCAAGTTAAAATTAATTATAATATGAGTGCCATTTTATTTTAAAGTCTAAATATAAATTGAATCTTTGACTCAAAAAAAAAACACCTTGTAAATACCAAAACATCTTTTAGATAACATCTAAAATACTTTCAAATAATCTCTATATGCTTTATAAAACTGAATCCCCATTCAATCTACCCAAATGTGGGACCCGTGGGCCCTTTTTTTTGAAAAAAATCTAAATTCCTGGATCCAGAAATGTAATAAAAGCATATTCTATAGTAAAGTATTAGTGTTACTCATTATATAATGGGATCTGACATGAGATTCACTAAATACATGTATCTCTATACCCATGTCCATCACCTATATCATCTATAAGTATACATAACCATATAATACTTTTTTCTAATATATTTAGTAACCATGGTACATGGAGTATTTTAAATCCATATAACCTACTCATAAATTATCTATTCATAAATTATTAACTAATTATAATGGGTAATACATCACATGACATTCATCTGAGTGGATGACCATATCGCACGCCCCTCACCCAGATAGATAAACACATCACATGAACCTTTTCTAAGTATGGTCTTATGAAAAATTATTCTATCTTAATTAAGGTCCCAAATTCTTTAATCCTCATATAAGAGAACAAATCCTATATTGGTAAAGCCTCAATTGATGACATTATTAGTGACACAATCAACCACTCCTTTATTTTCTAATCATTAAGGATTGCATAAGAATGTTATAAAATTATAATGTTTATCATACTAGTTATTTTTTCCTAACATAGGTAGGGGGATTCAGTATGAATGATTTAAACCTAGTATACCAAATACATAGCATATGTAACACCCCATGTCATTTTAACTATTATTATTTAAATTAATTTGGGTGTAATTTAAAATTTTAGAAGTTTTAGGCTTGAGTTTTAATTTTTCTAAAAATTTTCCTTTTGTGCATGGTTACCGCACAGTTACTACACAGTTCAGAAAACCATGTAGATGACCCTTACTTGATAATTCCTCTGATTAATGGTTTTAATCACTCAATTTTGGAGGAAAAAATCGATTAAATCTATGTTATCCATTACATATATAGTTTTTACTTCATTTTTGAATGTGCATGGTTAGTGTGTATAAGTAATGTATAGGTTAGAGTAAACTATTTGTTTCCATGTATAACCCATTAAACACTCCATTATATGGTAATTTTCTAGTTAATAGATTTCAAACGGTTAGGAAAACCATGTGAAAAGTGTGTAATATGGATCATCAATATAAAAGAGAAAACTTTAACAGTTTTCAGAAGATTTTTCTAAAAGTAAAACCAAATTGTTTGAGGATGTTTTGTCTATATAGTGAATATCACATGATTGGCACAAAACTTTCCAAACCATATAATCCAACCCTATGAGTTTCCCAATTTTCTAAAAATAAGAGTTTCCAATTATTCCCACCTTGATTTTAAGAGGTATTCTAAATTTGTATCCTCTTTTTCAGCTAATCTTGGTCATGTGAGAGAGAGATCCTCCAACTATCTTTTAGGATTTTTGAGATCCACCTCCTCCATTTCAAATGATTTTCTCAGGGTGAGACTGTAATTCATATTTGTTTATATCTTCTTCCTTTCTATCCCCCTCATTCCTTGATATTGTTCCTCCCCCATGAACCCTAGGGGCTATTGAGGTTAGGTGTAGGCTTTGGGGATGAGTATTCTAAGGTTTTTTTCTGTTAAGTCTTTCTTGGGGTATCTTCTCAATTTTTTGAGTGTTCATCATCATGGTCGATGACTTCTAGCTTGATCATTGTTGAAAATAGTTAGGGTTTTTTGTTCACTCCATTTATTTGGCATGATATGTTGTGTTTAATTCTTCTAAATGACTTGTTTGTGAAAATATAATTTTATTTGATAGATAGAGTGTGTTTTATCAATGTATTAAAGGTATAAAATGGAATTTCATGTCGTACTTTAAATGAAAAATATTGATAAAAAGTTTAAGGTATTTTAGAGAAATAAAATGTGATGCTGAAATTTCATTGACCTTGTTTGGGTTAAAAAATAAATTGAAAAGTGGTGGGTTGGACCTTTGGGGGATTTTATTCAAAAAATGTGAGTTGATTTCATGATGTATTTTAAATTTTATTCTGGTGAATCATTTTAAAATATGTTTTAGAAATAGATTTCAATGGGATGATTTTAAAGATTCATTTTAAATGAAATTTTAAAGGATGAGAAATTATTTTTCATTTTGGGTTCATTTTAGTGAAGGATAATATTTCACTTTTGAATGGTTTTGAAATTATGTGGGTGTTTGTGACCCTATTGAAACCATGTGTTATTATTCTTGATATGGATTGTGGATTGAGGTTCATTATTTATATTTTATGTGATATGGATTCTATGATTGGGAATGTTTCTTATTAGGGATTTTCAGGTGAGGTGAGATTTATATTTTTCTTTAATATTGAGTTCATGCCTTTTTTATTAGTCACCTCCTATTAATTTCTTTCATGGGATCACTATACACCTAGTGGGAACTCAATATGCATGATATAGTAGATATTGTTATGCTACCAGTGTCCCTCTAGTCATGTGGTACACCTGAGCTAGTGGGGAGTCTCCATAATTCTAGTCTAGATACAATCTAGTTGAGTGACTTGTGTTATGGATGCAACCTAGGATGGTAGTTGGTTTGAATTTGGTAAATTCTAGTACTATATCACCTTAAGACCTAGTGTGTTATCCATGATACTAGTTTTGGTACCACATTGTGTATGAAGATTGTATTTGTTGTCAACAGTTGTCAATACTAGTCAAAATGAAGAAGGAGATGAAAAAGGAATCCAAAGTAAATGGAAATCGGATGAAGTGAGGATGCCTATAGAATTGTTATGCAATCATAGCATTGGATGTCATGCTGCCGAAATTCTCCATGAAGATTGTATTTGTTGTCAACAGTTTTCAATACTAGTCAAAATGAAGAAGGAGATGAAAAAGGAATCCAAAGTAAATGGAAATCGGATGAAGTGAGGATGCCTAGAGAATTGTTATGCAATCATAGCATTGGAATTCATGCTGCGACAATTCTCCATGATGTAAATTCAGACGATTTTTGAGATAATCCTAAGTTCAAAGAACATGTGTCAATGGTGAAATATTGTTTACAACAAAGAAGAATGGAGAAGTATCATCCATCTGAGGATGATTGAAGAAGAATGAGGATTTGAAGAAGACCACGAAATTATTCATGATAGAAATCCATGCAAGCAATTACTTGAAGAATAAAATCATATGAATTGAATGAAGTGTAGAATGATGGCTGAAGAAGAAGAGAGAATTTGGAAGGTCTTGGAATTATGAGGTAGCCATGAATTTCGCATTATATTCAAACCAGACGATGATTTACTGATATGCATTTCTCAAATATCATAATTCAGGAGAACTTGTGATACAAGCCTTATGATGGAAAGGGGGAGAAATGATGATTCCAATCATATATAGTTTTAATTGGAAGGAATGATGCTACTGAAAGATGGGATGTTCCAATACTTCCCATTGTTACACTTACGATTCTAGATCTGGTCTTTCAAAAGAAAAATATCACGACAGAGAAACTCGTGATAAAATCAGAAGAATGGTTATGGGAAGCAGTGAAGAGAGAAAATGACAAAGCAATGGACTGATGGAAGATGGTATGTTCCAATACGTCCCATTGTAACTCTAACGATGCTAGATCTGGTCTTTCAAATGATAAATATCACGATAGTGGAACTCGTGATAAAAGTGGAAGAATGGTTATGGGAAGCCGTGAAGAGAGAAAATGACAAAGGCACGAGCTGCGCGAAATAGAGGAATGAAGTTATCGCGCAAAAGGTGTTTCGAGATCAGAAGCTCAAAAATTTGCAAAGGCACGAGCTGCGTGAAAAATTGGATCATTGCGCGAAATACGATGTCGCGTGAAAGGATGGGTTTGCGCGCAATATGGAATGCGGTGTGGAATTTCAGGCGCAATTGGTGCATTTTGATTAGAATGTCGAAAAATGAAAAAGGTAAGAGGTGCGTGAAAAATTGGAGATGTTTGCGCTAGGTGCGCAGAACATTATAATTGTGCGCGGGAAAATTGGTTGTGTGCAAAAAGTTTCTTTGATGTTTTACGCGCAAGAGTTTATTCATGCTTAGAATGATGAAAAATGGAAAACTCATGAGGTGCGCGGAAAATCTAGGAAGGTGCGCGTAATCTGAAGAAGTGAGAGACAGTTTTACGCGAAGGAAGGGGTTTTACGCGCATGGTCAAAACTGCCTCTAAATATTAGGTGAACCCATCTCATTTGAAGTGACTCGACACATAGACAAATCAAGAGCTCTGACGTGCGGAAAAATTGAAGTATAGAGTATTGCGCGAAAATAAGAAGTGTTGCACGAAAAAGAAAGTGTTGCGCAAAAAATGGAAGTTCTACGTGAAAAAGAAGGGTTGCACGAATTGGGTTTTTCGCACCAAAAGGTTTTTTAACGTGCAAGGCTTGAATTTTACGCGCAAGACACGTAAAAGGTTGCGAAAAAAATTTGAGGGTACTGCGGGCCTTCGATAGGTGCATAACACTCTCGAAGAAGCTTTGCGATGAATAAAGAACTATGAACCATTTGGTTTCACAAAGAGAAGTTGAACCGCATTGACATGACAGGGGTTTATCACCCTCGTTTTACTTTGCGAGGTAAAAAAGAACAAGTCATGCAATAACACTCACATATGGACAAAGGAAGAAGGTAGTATACAGATACACTTACGTCTTGGTATTGAGAACTGAAGAAAGAGATTAAGACACTACAGTGCCATTCCATATTCTACTGTGTCAAAGAAAAGTAAGAGAAGAAGAAGAATAATAGAGTATGACCAATTGAATGCTGAAAATTGTTTAGGGAAGTAAAATTCATATGATGCTTTGTGAGTGTATCCTCAGTGATTGAATAATTACATTGGTGTATGTGATTCTTTCTAAGGAAAGAAAAAGATTAGTGCAGTTAGTTGTTTCACTAAGAGGAAGAAAGAAGAAGAACTAGTGCAGTTGTTTTTTGCACTAGAGAAGAAGAGAAATAAAGAACAGAATTGGTTGCCTACTGCTTTGCAAGTAATCAAGTGAATAGCACTGAAATAGATCAAGAGTAGAACCTAACTTATTAAGAATAAAGAAGACTATCTCTATAGGCAGTATAAAGAACCGGCTAGAAGCTGCAAGTTGGACTAGGCCATCACCAGTCCGGGGAAGAGGATTGTTTCCCACCCCCCTCCAAAGTGTATGGAATCACACTGGCTAGAGGATTTTTTTCCTACCCACTCCACTGTAATTGAATATCACATCATAGTGGAGAATCCATGCACTAGTAATATCCAGTCATGGCATAGACGTGGCTACTCTTATTGAGTGGTGAACCTTGTAAAAATATCATGTTCATATTTTTACTGCTTTCTATTATTGCATGCGACAGGGAAAAGAGAATAAGAGAATCAAGATCCTAACAGGTCAAGAGGTACATGGATAAAAGTTTTAATTGGTTTATAAAGTCCCCGAAACTGATTCACCCCCCCTCTCAGTGTTAGGTATATCGCAAAATGGTCCTCTCAATTGGTATTAGAGCGAGGTTCACCTCTGTTGGATTCTATACAGTGCAGTTATTCTCTTTTGAAGACTTGAGTTACATTCCTTAGTCAACATTGAAGAGTAGTGTTTATAAAGATTTATATATCTCTGAGAAGAAATATATATCTACCAAGACCTTGAAAAATAGGAAAAATAAAGAGAAGAGAATGTTGAAGAAGAATTCCCTCTTATCTAAAGAAGATGAAGCGTTTAGTTCTCTATATCTGATTTACATTGAAGACACACCAGACATTGAAAGTTATGAGAAGGTGGATCAAGTCCCCACCAAGAAGATGGACAACCTTCCTACCTCAACTGATCAAAAGGTATGTGTTAGTACATTTGGAAATTTTCATCATAATGAAAATGCTAGCACAATTGGTGATGATCAATCTACAACATCTAAAGAAATATCTGTGGATATATTAAGAAATATTCTGCATGGTATTACTGAAGAAAGTGAAACCCTAGTGTGTGGTGCATTTCAATGCATGCAGTAAAATATCACTCAGCTGGAAGAAGAAACTAATGTTTTTGAGAAAGGATTACAAGAAAAAATTGTTGAATGTCTAAAGCTCTCCAGACATGTTGGAGCCTTTGCCGCAACAAAGAGGGAATTTGAAGTAATTTCTTCAATGTGGCTCAAAGATGTTGAAGAGAAATAGGGAGTCAATAAGGCTTTGGTAGGGAAGATCCATGCCCTTGAAGATGATCTGAAGAGGGGCAATGATGTCAAGAAGTTATATTTTGAAGATAACTCCAAGAAGATCAATGAACTTGACACTTTGATACAAAACAAATTAAAGATGCATGAAGATGAATTTGGAATATTAAAGAAGGCTTGTGAAGATAAGATGACTATGATTGCAGACCAAAAGGTCATCCTTAATATGAGATGTCTAGATTTGGAAGATCAGTTGACCAATCTTGAGAAGACACATATTGAGTCTTCAAAAAATAAGGAAACAATTGCTTCTAGTACCCAATGTTCACTGGAGGATTCTATTGTCAAAAGATCTCCAACATGTGATAAGAAGATCATGGCTTCACTCAATGATCTATCACAAGCAGCTAAGAAAGTAATGGTACAATCCATACCAACTGGTACTAATGTTTCTATAATTGTTTCTAAAAAAATTGTAGGTTGGAAGAAAAATTCTAAACAATTATGGATGAAGAAAGGTGAGAAGAAATCTACCACCATGGCTACAGTGGATAGGGGAAAGAGTATAGAAGATATGTCCCCACCGAAAGCACAACATACCAAGAAGAAGATTCAGCAACCTTATCAAGATGATGACAAGAAGTCAAGTTTTGTTGGTCAATGCTGGTGCTGAAATAGGTTTGGGCATTATGCACTAGATTGTTGGTATAATCCCTTAAATGTAAAAGTACAGAGAAATCCCATATCAAGGGGGAGAAATATAGAGAAGGAGACGCACCATCCACATATCCAGAAACATCTATATACTGCAAATAGATTTGTAATGTTAGATAACATATGTGATGTATGCAATAGGAGTGGTCGTATGAATGGTTCATATTCATGTAAGAAAATAAGACCACAAAAGCTGGGCAAGAATAAAGAAGCGTCCTTGGGAAGAAATTAGATGAACAATGTGAAAAAAACTCTCCCAAGAAGATTTCAAGAAGGAAAGTTGATAAGACCTTGGATTCTAAATCCAAGAAGTTGAAGAGTGGTGCATCCAAAAGAACTACTAATAAAGAAGCCACTCAGAAGAATCCATGTAGAAGATTCAATCTTAATTCCTCAGTCCCTAATGATATGTTGGTTGTTTGGTCAGAGGATTTGGAAAGAATGAGAATGATTTAAGATGAACAGGATAATAATTATACTAAAAACAAAACGAAGATTCTGCATGAAGACAAAGATGTTATGTGTGTGAGGTGCAACAAGGCTGGTCATACTGTCAGAAAGTTCTTTGAATATATTCCAGCCCAACAAGAATTCTTGAAGAGGATGAAAGTTTCACTGGGAGATTCTAGTTCTTGGAAAGATCTTGAGGAAAGAATATTCACACACAAATAGATAGATGAATTTTTGATATCCACACATCCATGTTCAAAATTAAATATCAAATGTGAAAGTTTGAGGATTGGAGAAAATGGAGCTTCTTGGTTGAGAAAATCATCTCAACCATCCTGCTCACATTGAAGAAGCATGGAAGATCCACCCTATTCCCTTAAATATTTGTGTATTGTATTTGTTCTTTAAATGTATGTAATTGAAGGTGAAGCAATATCTCAAGGGGAGTACCTGAAATTCAGTGATGAGAAGTGTTCCCTTCAGGGGGAGACACATGAAGAATCTACCAGATTGATTATCCCAATCCTTATCGACATCAGTTGGTATAAAATTCAATTACTCTGAAGATTTTTTTAGGATCATGTCATTGGAAAAGGTTTGTCATTTTTTAATCCCTTATCCTTGGTTACTCAAAATAAATATATTTTTACAAAGGGGGAGTAACTAGGTCAATCAGTGACATAAGAAGAATGAAAGTGCCCCAAGGCCACTTATCCTGTTAATTTCACTTAAATGTTTTTGATCCTTTTATTGAAGTGAGTGTGGGAGTTTCAGGATTGATTATTTCCTATCACATTCTATATCTTTGTCCTGGAATGAAATTGGAAAATCCTTGAAGACAATTGTAGGAGATTTCATCTCATGCGGTATCACGATCATTGGATAATGGACAACTTTTTTGTCTAAATCAAATCCTCTTATTTTCTACAACGAGCATTGCTCAAGTAGACTTATAGTGAAATGATGGATGGAACATTTCTTAAGTATGGAATGATACCCTCTCTACCATGAACATTTTATTTCTTGTCAATAAGGGGGAGAGAAACTAAAATGAATGTTTGAAATAAAATGGGAAAGAAACAAGTAAAGTGGAGTGACAAGATTCTTATTTTGACATTGACATATTCATTTGAAAAGACTTTGTGGTATTGACAAAAAAATACAAAGGGGTAGATTTTTTGGAACACTTTGTCTATGAATATTTTATTTGATGTCAACAATTGTCAATACTAGTCGAAATAAAGAAGGAGATGAAAAAGGAATCCAAAGTAAATGGAAATCGGATGAAGTGAGGATGCCTGGAGAATTGTTATGCAATCATAGCATTGGATGTCATGCTGCGGTAATTCTCCATGAATATTGTATTTTTTTTCAACAGTTGTCAATACTACTCAAAATGAAGAAGCAGATGAAAAAGGAATCCAAAGTAAATGGAAATCCGATGAAGTGAGGATGCCTGGAGAATTGTTATGCAATCATAGCATTGGATTTCATGCTGTGGCAATTCTCCATTTAGTTAATTCAGATGATTGTTGAGTTGATCCTAAGTTCAAAGAACATGTTTCAAGGGTGAGACATTGTTTAAAACAATGAAGATGGATAATTATCATCCATCTGTGGATGATTGAAGAAGAATGAGGATTTGAAAAAGACCATGAAATTCTTCATGATAGAAATCCATGCAAGCGATTACTGGAAGAATAAAATCATATGATTTGCATGAAGTGTAGACTGTTGGATGAAGAAGAAGAGAGAATGTGTAAGGGCTTGGAATTATGAGGTAGCCATTCATTTTGCATTATATCCAAACCAGACGTTGCTTTACTGGTATGCATTTCACAAATATCATAAGTCAGGAGAACTTGTGATGCAAGCCTTATGATGGAAAGGGAGAGAAATGATGATTCCAATCATATACAGTTTTGATTGGAAGAAATGATGATGCTGGAAGATGGGATGTTCCAATACTTCCCATTGTAACTCTGACGATGCTAGATCTGGTCTTTCAAAAGAAAAATATCATGACATTGGAACTCGTGATAAAAGTAGAAGATGGTTATGGGAAGCAGTGAAGAGAGAAAATGACAAAGTAAGGACTGCTGGAAGATGGGATGTTCCAATACTTCCCATTGTAACTCTGACGATGCTAGATCTGGTCTTTCAAAAGATAAATATCAAGATAGTGGAACTCATGATAAAAGCAAAAGAATGGTTATGGGAATCAATGAAGAGAGAAAATGACAAAATAATGGACAATCTGGGGGTGGAAGAAAAGCACAGTTTAAGGTGGCGCCATTTTCCAGTGTTTGCAAAATTTTATTGCCTGAAAATTGGGAGATAAAGAAATGTGCTTGGAAATGGATGTTTCACGCAAGATTGAAGATGGTTTATATTTTCACGTGCAAGGAATTATTCAAGGTCAGAGCATTGAAAAATGACTAAGGCATGGAGTGCATGGAAACCTTGGCGAGTTTCAGGAAAAAATAAAGCGATGCGCGAAATAGTAGTGGGATGCGTGAAATATCAGCGGGATGGGCGAAAAAGAAAGTAGTGTGCATAATATCATTGGGCTATGTGAAAAATGAAGGTTGCACGAAGTATTGGCATGGTGCACGAAATAGATGAATGAAGTTATCACGCAAAAGGTGTTTCGAGATCAGAAGCTCAAAAATTTGCAAAGGCATGAGCTGCGTGAAAAATTGGATCATCGCGTGAAATACGATGTCACGTGAAAGTATGGGTTTGCATGCAATATGGAATGAGGTGTGGACTTTTGGGCGCAATTGGTGCATTGTTATTAGAAAGTCGAAAAATGACAATGGTAAGAGGTGCGCGAAAAATCAGAGATGTTTGCACTAGGTGCACGGAACATTAGACTTGTGAGCGGGAAAAGTGGTTGTGCGCAAAATGTTTCTTTGATGTTTTACGTGCAAGAGTTTATTCATTCTTAGAATGATTAAAAATGGAAAATTCATGAGGTGCACGAAAAATCCAGGAAGGTGCGGGTAATCTGAAGAAGTGAGAGACAGTTTTACTCGAAGGAAGGGGTTTTATGCACAAGGTCAAAACTGCCTATAAATATTAGGTGAAACCATCTCATTTGAAGTGACTCGAAACATAGACAAATCCCGAGCTCTGACGAGCCAAAAAATTGAATTATAGATTATTGCGCGAAAAGAAGAAGTGTTGCGCAAAAAAGAAAGTGTTGCGCGAAAAAGGGAAGTTCTGTGTGAAAAAGAAGGGTTGCGCGGACCGGGTTTTTCGCGCCAAAAGGTGTTTTTACACGCAAGGCTTGACTTTTACACGCAATCCACCTAAAATGTTGTGCGAAAAATTTGAGGGTACCGCAGGCCTTCGATAGGTGCATAGCACTCTCAAAGCATCTTTGCGATGAAGAAAGAACTGTGAACCATTCGATTTCAAAAAGAGAAGTTGAACCGCATTGACACGACAGGGGTTTATCACCCTTGTTTTACATTTCGATGTAAAGAAGAACTAGTCATGCAATCAAAATCACATCTACACAAAGGAAGAAGGTAGTATACCGAAACACTTATGTGTTGGTTTTGAGAACTGAAGAAAGATATTAAGACACTGCAATACCATTCCATATTCTACTATGTCAAAGAAAAGGAAGAGAAGAAGAAGAATAACAGGGTATGACCAATTGAATGCTGACAATTGTTCAGGGCAGTTAAATTAAAATGATGCTTTGTGAGAGGATCCTCAATGATTTCATAATCACATTGGTGTATGTGATTCTTGCTATGGAAAGGAAAATATTATTGCAGTTAGTTGTTGCACTAAGAGGAAGAAAGAAGAAGAACTAGTGCAGTTGGTTTTTGCACTAGAGAAGAAGAGAAAGAAAGAACAGAATTGCTTGCCTAATGCTTTTTATGTAACCAAGTGAAGAGCACTGAAATAGATCAATAAAAGAACCTACATTTTTAAGAAGGAAGAAGATTGTCTCCATAGGCAGTATAAAGAACCTGCTAGAAGCAGCAAGTTGGACTAGGCCATCACCAGTCCAGGTAAGAGGATTATTTCCCACCCCCCTCCAAAGTGTATGGACTCACACTGGCTAGAGGATTGTTTTCCTAGCCACTCCACTATAATTTTGTATCACATCATAGTGGAGAATCCATGCACTAGTCATATCCAGGCATGGAAAGGACGTAACTACTTTTATTGAGTGGTGAACTTTGTAAAAATATCGTGTGCATATTTTTACTACTTTATATTATTGCATGCAACAGGGAAAAGAGAATAAGAGAATAAAGATCCTAACAGGTCAAGAGGTACATGGATAAAAGTTGGAATTGGTTTAAAAAGTCCCCAACACTGATTCAACCCCCTCTCAATGTTAAGTATATCCCAAACTGTTCCTCTCGTTTGGTATCAGAGTGAGGTTCACCTCCGTTGGATTCTCTACAGTGAAGTTATTCTCTTTTGAAGACTTGAGTTACATTCCTGAGTCAACAATGAAGAGTGGTGTTTATACAGATTCAGGTATCTCTGAGCAGAAACAGTTATCTACCAAGACCATGACAAACAGGAAAAATAAAGAGAAGAGAAAGTTGAAGAAGAATTCCCTCTTATCTAAAGAAGAGGAAGTGTCTGGTTCTCCATATCTGATTGACATTGAAGACACACCAGACTTCGAAAGTTATGAGAAGGTGTTCAAGTCCCCACAAAGAATATGGACAACCTTCCTACCTCAACTGATCAAGAGGTATGTGTTAGTAAATTTGGAAATTTTCCTCATAATGAAAATGCTAGCACAAGTGGTGATGATCAATCTACAACATCTAAAGAAATATCAGTTGATAGATTAAGAAAGATTCTGCATGGTATTACTGAAAAAAGTAAAACCATAGTTTTTGGAGCATTTCAATTAATTGCAGGAAAATATCACTCAGTTGGAAGAAGAAAATAATGTTTTAGAGAAATGATTACAAGCAAAAATTGTTGAATTTCTAAATCTCTCTAGACAGGTTGGAGCCTTTGAAGAAACAAAGAGGAAATTTGAAGTAATTTCTTCAAAGTGGCTCAAAGATGTTGAAGAGAAAGAGGGAGTCAATAGGACTCTAGAAGGGAAGATCCATGCCCTTGAAGATGATTTGAAGAGGGGCAATGAAGTCAAGAAGTTATATTTGGAAGATAACTCCAAGAAGATCAATGAACATGACACTTTGTTACAAAACAAAGTAAAGATGCATGAAGATGAAGTTGGAAGATTAAATAAGGCTTGTGAATATAAGATGACTATGATTGAAGACCAAAAGGTCATCCTCAATATGATATGTCTAGATTTGGAAGATCAGTTGACCAATCTTCAGAAGACACATATTGAGTCTTCACAAAAGAAGGAAACAATTGCTGCTAGTACCCAATGTTCACTGGAGGATTATATTGTCAAACGATCTCCAACATGTGATAATAATATCATGGCTTCACTCATTGATCTATCAGAAGCAACTAAGAAAGTATAGGTACCATCCATACCAACTGGTACTAATGGTTCTAAAATTTTTTCTACAAAATTGTAGGTTTGAAGAAAAATTCTAAACAAGTATGGATGAAGAAAGGTGAGAAGAAACCTACCACCATGGATACGGTGGATAGGGGAAAGAGTCTGGAAGATATGTCCCCACAGAAAGAAAAACATACCAAGGAGAAGATTCAGCAGCCTTATCGAGAATATGACAAGAAGTCACGGTTTTTAGGTCAATGCTGGTGCTGCAATAGGTTTGGGCCTTTTTCACTAGATTGTTGGTACAATCCCTTAAATTTAAAAGTACAGATAAATCCCATCTCAAGGGGGAGAAATATAGAGAAGGAGAAGCACCATCCACATATCTAGAAACATCTGTATACTGCAAATAGATTTGGAATGTTAGATAACATCTGTGATTTATGCAATAGGAGTGGTCGTATGAATGGTGAAGGTTCATATAAGAAAAGAAGACCACAGAAGCTGGGCAAGAATGAAGAAGCATCCTAGGGAAGAAATCAGACGAACAATGTGAAAACAAATTCTCCCAAGAATATTTCAAGAAGAAAAGTTGAGAAGACCTTGAATTCAAAATCCAAGATGTTGAAGAGTGGTGCATCCAAAATAACTACTATGAAAGAAGCCACTCATAAGAATCCATTTAGAAGATCATATCGTAATCCTCAGTCCCTACTGATATATTGGTGGTTTGGCCAGAAGATGTGGAAAGACTGAGAAATATTGAAGATGAATAGGATAATAATTGTGCTAAAAACAAAAAGAAGAATCTTCATGAAGACAAAGAAGTTCTGTGTGTGAGGTGCAATAAGGTTGTTCATACTATCAGAAAGTGATTTTAATTTATTCTAGCCCAACAAGAATTCTTGTAGAGGATAAAAGCTGCACCGGAAGATTCTAGTTCTTGGAAATATCTTGTGGAAAGAATATTCACACACAAATAGATAGAAGAAGTATTTAGATCCACAAATCCACATTAAAAATTAATGATCAACTGTGAAAGTTTGAGGAGTGGAGAAAATGGAGCTTCTTGGTTGAGAAAATCATCTCTGCCATCCTGCTCACATTAAATAAGCATGGAGGATCCACCCTATTCCCTTAAATATTTGTGTATTGTATTTGTTCTTTAAATGTAGGGAATTGAAGGTGAAGCAATATCTCAAGGGGAGTACCTGAGATTCAGTGATGAGAAGTGTTCCCTTCAGGGGGAGACACATGAAGAAGCTACCAGATTCATTATCACAATCAGAATCGACATCAGTTGGTATAAAATTCAATTACTCTAAAGATTTTTTGAATATCATGTCATTGGAAAAGGTTTGTCATTTCGTAATCTCTCATCCTTGGTTAATCAAAATAAATATATTTTTACAAAGGGGTAGTAACTAGGTCAATCAGTGACATAAGAAGAATGAAAGTGCCCCAAGGCCACTTATCTTGCTAATTTCAGTTGAATGTTTTTGATCCTTTTGTATAAGTGAGTGCAGGAGTTTCAGGATTGATTGTTTCCTATCACATTCAATATCTTTGTCCTGGAATGAAAGTGGAAAATCCTTGAATACAATTGTAGGATATTTCATCTCATTTGGTATCACGATCAGTGGATAATGGACAACTTTGTTTTCAAAATCAAATCCTCTTGTTTTCTACCCCGAGCATTGCTCAAGTAGACTTAGAGTGAAATGATGGATGGAACATTGCTTAAATATGGAATGATACCCTCTCTACCATGAACATTGTATTTCTTGTCAATAAGGGGGGGAGAAAGTGAAATGAATTTTTGAAATGAAAGGGGAAAGAAACAAGTAAAGGGGGAGAGAGAAAATTCTTATTTTGACGTTGACACATTCATTTGAAAAGACATTATGGTATTGACAACAAAATACAAAGGGAGAGATTGTTGGGAACACTTTGTGTATGAAGATTGTATTTGTTGTCAACAGTTGTCAATACTAGTCAAAATGAAGAAGGAGATGAAAAAAGAATCCAATGTAAATGGAAATCGGATGAAGTGAGGATGCCTGGAGAATTGTTATGCAATCATAGCATTGGATGTCATGCTTTGGAAATTATCCATGAAGATTGTATTTTTTGTCAGCATTTGTCAATACTAATCAAAATGAAGAAGGAGATGAAAAAGGAATCCAAAGTAAATGGAAATCGGATGAAGTGAGGATGCTTGGAGAATTTTTATGCAATCATAGCATTGGATGTCATGCTGCGGAAATTCTCCATGAAGTTAATTTAGACGATTGTTGAGCTGATCCTAAGTTCAAAGAACATGTGTCAATGGTGAAACATTGTTTACAACAATGAATAATGGAGAATTATCATCCATCTGAGGATGATTGAAGAAGAATGAGGATTTGAAGAAGACCATGAATTTCTTCATGATATAAATCAATACAAGTGATTACTGGAAGAATAAAATCATATGATTTTCATGAAGTGTAGAATGATGGATGAAGAAGAAGAGAGAATGTGGAAGGGCTTGGAATTCTGAGTTAGCCATACATTTCGCATTATATTCAAACCAGACGATGCTTTACTGATATTCATTTTACAAATATCATAATTTAGGAGAACTTATGATGCAAGACTTATGATGGAAAAGGGGAGAAATGATGATTCCGATCATATACTGTTTTTATTGGAAGGAATGATGCTGCTGGAAGATGGGATGTTCCAATACTTCCCATTGTAACTATGACGATGCTAGATCTGGTCTTTCAATAGATAAATATCACGACAGTGGAACTCGTGATAAAAGCAGAAGAATGGTTATGGGAAGCAGTGAAGAGAGAAAATGACAAAGCAATGGACTGCTGGAAGATGGGATGTTCCAATACTTCCCATCGTAACTTTGACGATTCTAGATCTGGTCTTTCAAAAGATAAATATCACGATAGTGGAACTCGTGATAAAAGCATAATAATGTCTATGGGAAGTACTGAAGAGATAAAATGAGAAATTAATGGACAATCTGGGGGCGGCAGAAAAGCACAGTTTAAGGTGGCGTCGTTTTCCAGTGTTTGCAAAATTTTAGGGCCTGAAAACCGGGAGATGATGAAATGTTCTTGGAAATGGATGTTTCACGCAAGATTGAAGATGGTTTATATTTTCACGTGCAAGGAATTATTCAAGGTCAGAGCATTGAAAAATGACTAAGGCATGGAGTGCATGGAAACCTTTGCGAGTTTCAGGAAAAAATAAAGCAGTGCGCGAAATAGTAGTGGGATGCGTGAAATATCAGCGGGATGGGCGAAAAAGAAAGTAGTGTGCATAATATCATTGGGCTACGTGAAAAATGAAGGTTGCACGAAGTATTGGAATGGTGCACGAAATAGATGAATGAAGTTATCACGCAAAAGGTGTTTCGAGATCAGAAGCTCAAAAATTTGCAAAGGCATGAGCTGTGCGAAAAATTGGATCATCGCGTGAAATATGATGTCACGTGAAAGTATGGGTTTGAATGCAATATGGAATGAGGTGTGGACTTTTGGGCGCAATTGGTGCATTGTGATTAGAAAGTCGAAAAATGAAAATGGTAAGAGGTGCGCGAAAAATCAGAGATGTTTGCACTAGGTGCACGGAACATTAGACTTGTGAGCGGGAAAAGTGGTTGTGCGCAAAATGTTTCTTTGATGTTTTACGTGCAAGAGTTTATTCATTCTTAGAATGATTAAAAATGGAAAATTCATGAGGTGCACGAAAAATCCAGGAAGGTGTGGGTAATCTGAAGAAGTGAGAGACAGTTTTACTCGAAGGAAGGGGTTTTATGCACAAGGTCAAAACTGCCTATAAATATTAGGTGAAACCATCTCATTTGAAGTGACTCGAAACATAGACAAATCCCGAGCTCTGACGAGCCAAAAAATTGAATTATAGATTATTGCGCGAAAAGAAGAAGTGTTGCGCAAAAAAGAAAGTGTTGCGCGAAAAAGGGAAGTTCTGTGTGAAAAAGAAGGGTTGCGCGGACCGGGTTTTTCGCGCCAAAAGGTGTTTTTACACGCAAGGCTTGACTTTTACACGCAAGCCACCTAAAAGGTTGTGCGAAAAATTTGAGGGTACCGCAGGCCTTCGATAGGTGCATAGCACTCTCAAAGCATCTTTGCGATGAAGAAAGAACTGTGAACCATTCGATTTCAAAAAGAGAAGTTGAACCGCATTGACACGACAGGGGTTTATCACCCTCGTTTTACATTTCGATGTAAAGAAGAACTAGTCATGCAATCAAAATCACATCTACACAAAGGAAGAAGGTAGTATACCAAAACACTTATGTGTTGGTTTTGAGAACTGAAGAAAGATATTAAGACACTGCAATACCATTCCATATTCTACTATGTCAAAGAAAAGGAAGAGAAGAAGAAGAATAACAGGGTATGACCAATTGAATGCTGACAATTATTCAGGGAAGTTAAATTAAAATGATGCTTTGTGAGCTGATCCTCAATGATTGCACAATCACATTGGTGTATGTGATTCTTTCTATGGAAAGGAAAATATTATTGCAGTTAGTTGTTGCACTAAGAGGAAGAAAGAAGAAGAACTAGTGCAGTTGGTTTTTGCACTAGAGAAGAAGACAAAGAAAGAACAGAATTGCTTGCCTAATGCTTTTTATGTAACCAAGTGAAGAGCACTGAAATAGATCAATAAAAGAACCTACATTTTTAAGACGGAAGAAGATTGTCTCCATAGGCAGTATAAAGAACCTGCTAGAAGCAGCAAGTTGGACTAGGCCATCACCAGTCCAGGTAAGAGGATTATTTCCCACCCCCCTCCAAAGTGTATGGACTCACACTGGCTAGAGGATTGTTTTCCTAGCCACTCCACTATAATTTTGTATCACATCATAGTGGAGAATCCATGCACTAGTCATATCCAGGCATGGAAAGGACGTAGCTACTTTTATTGAGTGGTAAACTTTGTAAAAATATCGTGTGCATATTTTTACTGCTTTCTATTATTGCATGCAACAGGGAAAAGAGAATAAGAGAATCAAGATCCTAACAGGTCAAGAGGTACATGGATAAAAGTTGGAATTGGTTTAAAAAGTCCCCAACACTGATTCAACCCCCTCTCAATGTTAAGTATATCCCAAACTGTTCCTCTCGTTTGGTATCAGAGTGAGGTTCACCTCCGTTGGATTCTCTACAGTGAAGTTATTCTCTTTTGAAGACTTGAGTTACATTCCTGAGTCAACAATGAAGAGTGGTGTTTATACAGATTCAGGTATCTCTGAGCAGAAACAGTTATCTACCAAGACCATGACAAACAGGAAAAATAAAGAGAAGAGAAAGTTGAAGAAGAATTCCCTCTTATCTAAAGAAGAGGAAGCGTCTGGTTCTCCATATCTGATTGACATTGAAGACACACCAGACTTCGAAAGTTATGAGAAGGCGTTCAAGTCCCCACAAAGAATATGGACAACCTTCCTACCTCAACTGATCAAGAGGTATGTGTTAGTAAATTTGGAAATTTTCCTCATAATGAAAATGCTAGCACAAGGTCAAAACTGCCTATAAATATTAGGTGAACCCATCTCATTTGAAGTGACTCAACACATAGACAAATCACGAGCTCTGACATATGGAAAAATTGAAGTATAGATTATTGCGCGAAAAGAAGAAGTGTTGCGCAAAACAGAATGTGTTGCGTGAAAAAGGGATGTTCGGCATGAAAAAGAAGGGTTGCGCGAAAAGGGGTTTCCGCGCCAAAAGGTATTTTTACGCGAAAGGCTTGAATTTTATGCGCAAGCCACCTAAAAGGTTGCGCAAAAAATATTACGGTACCACAGGCCTTAGATAGGTGCATAGCACTCTCAAAGCAGCTTTGTGATGAAGAGAGAACTTTGAACCATTCAATTTCACAAAGGGAAGGTGAACGACATTGACGCGATAGGGGTTTATCACCCTCGTTTTAATTTGCGAAGTAAAGAATAACTAGTCATGAAATCGAACTCATATCTACGCAAATGAAGAAGGTAGTATACCGACACACTTACGTGTTGGTATTGAGAACTGAAGAAAGATATTAAGACACTGTAGTGCCAATACATATTCTACTGTGTCAAAGAAAAGGAAGAGAAGAAGAAGAATAACAGAGTATTCCCAATTGAATGCGGAAAATTGTTCAGGGAAGTTAAATTCAAATGATTCTTTGTGAGAGGATCCTCAGTGATTGAATAATCACATTGGTGTATGTAATTATTTCTAAGGAAAGAAAAATATTAGTGCAGTTAGTTGTTGCACTAAGAGGAAGAAAGAAGGAGAACTAGTACAGTTGGTTTTTGTACTAGAGAAGAAGAGAAAGAAATAACAGAATTGATTGCCTACTGCTTTGCAAGTAATCAAGTGAAGAGCACTGAAATAGATCAAGAGCAGAACCTACCTTATTAAGAAGGAAGAAGACTGTCTCCATAGGCAGTATAAAGAACCATCTAGAAGCTGCAAGTTGGACTAGGCCATCACTAGTCCAGGGAAAAGGATTGTTTCCCACCCCCCTCCAAAGTGTAGGGACTCACACTGGCTATAGGATTGTTTTCCTAGCCACTCCGTTGTAATTTCATATCACATCATAGTGGAGAATCCATGCACTAGTCATATCCAGGCATGGAAAGGACGTAGCTACTCTTATTGAGTGGTGAACCTTGTAAAAATATAGTGTGCATATTTTTACTGCTTTTTATTATTTCATGCAACAGGGAAAAGAGAATAAGAGAATCAAGATCCTAACAGGTCAAGAGGTACATGGATAAAAGAAGGAATTGGTTTAAAAAGTCCCCAACACTGATTCACCCCCCTCTCAGTGTTAGGTATATCCTAAACTGGTCCTCTCAACTAGATAGTACTACATAGGTAACTTTCTCTTATGTTCCCTAGATTTATTTACTTATATGGCATTGATTCTTGTTTATTATCTTATGTGATATGGTTACTTTCTATTTTCTCTATGATACTACTATTTCTAGATTGATTCCTTAAAGTGTTTCTGAATGTTTTTTTAAAGGGTGGATTTGTCAAATGGATTTTTGAATGTATATATCAAATGAGTGTTTTAATATAGGTATCATAGACTTAGAAATATTTTTAAAGTGATCATTTTCATTTTAAGATAAAAATATAGATGTTTTAGGAAATAATTATCTTTTTATATTTGGTTTTTATGTGTTCAATGATGAAAAAATATTTTTAAAAATTTATTTCATAATTATGTAAATGAAATTTATTTTAATGTAATTACATATTCTATTTGGTTGAATCATTTTGAGATTTTTTCCTCACCCCCTACATACGCCATTCAGTGTATGAATCTTTTATGTTTACTTTTTAGATTCCCCAGAATTGGTCTTTTGGTTTAGATATTTAGTGGATATATGATTGTTGGATTTGGATGTTATGTGTGTTTGCAAGTCACATGGATATAGTTAGTAATAGTTTTTTTTTTCATTTTTGTGATTCCATTGTATTATCCTTGAAAACCCAGACCTATTTTTGTTCATTTATGTGTTGTTATTAATTTTTTGTACCAGATATGTTAATTATTATTGTTTATTTTTTGAGACACTTTATTTTATTTATAATATATACTAAATTTTTTGTTTGAATTATTATTTATCTTATTTTTTATGGAACATGCATATCGTATATAGATGGTTTATGCAAAACTTTTTGGTGGAATCCATGTGAATTCTATTAGATTTGGATGGTAAAATCATTCCCATTGATTATGCATGATACCCTAGTACAGGTTTTTAGTTTGGGGAGATTGAGAACATTCCTATGGTATGTCATAGCTTTATTTGGGTGACCAATATAGGGGATTCTTGGGTTGATTTATGTAACATTGGTATCAAATTTACTCTCTTGTTATTTAGAGTGTCTGGGTTGTAAGGAGATAAGGATCTTCATTGGGACTATGGTGGAGGGTATAGAAAAGTACTTGGCTAGCTAATTTTTAGAATGAACCTTAATTTTATATGGGTGGTTTGTATTTAAGTCTTTATTTTGAATTTTTTGAGTAACTTTAATGAATTTTGATATGATATGAGGATTATTTTATCTCCCTTGAGCATGTCGATGGTTTTGGGGGTCATTTTGAGTTTTAGAAGAAAAAGTTGTGAATGAACCAGGGATGTAAGGTTTTCCCACATGATTGTGTGAACCATTCAAATCCAATTTAAAATGTTTCTCTAACCATTTAAAATCCCATTTCAATTTTGGAACATTGTTTACCATCCTGTGTTTCCAAACCATCCACAATGTCATTTCTTCACCAAAAATGTAATTTTTACTCCCTATATGAAATGATCCAAATGGTGCTTACCATTACTGTGATGTAAAATATGTTTTATTTTTCATGATATTGAAATGGATTTAGTTTATTTTTATGTTTAATCTCTTGATTTTTTCCTTGAAGTTTCATCATTTTTTTTTTGGAAAACTGATTTTTTTATAAAACATGGAGTTTTTAAAATTGATTGTGAAAAGTTTTTAGAATTAATGGGATCTTTTAAATTTTTGTTTTAGAGTGTTTTCAAAGGTAAAAAAGTTAAAAATAAAAATTTTAAAATAATTTGTGCTAAAATGGGTTTAATACCCATAGAATGTTTTAAAGATCAATGGTTTTGAAATAAAATCATAAAATTATTTTTCATGAGTGTAAATTTTTATGAAATATTTTGGTTTATGATGAAAATTTTCATGATATTTTTTTTTCAAAATGTTATCTCCATGAATATTTAAAATGAAATGAAATATCTTAAAGGGGGTGATTAATTTTGGGTAATATGTGATTTAGAATAAGGGAGTTTTTGAATATTTTTCCCAATAGTGTAGTTTTAGAGGGATGTCTTATATATGTTTTCTTGAGTGAGTAGTGTTTTGGAGTTATTTTAATTTATGATCGTATCAAGGGATTTCATTTATGGAACATGAAATTATTGAGGTTAATGTATTTTATATTTATAATATTCATCCCATATGTTTTTCGAAGAAATTAGGGAATAATATTAATTACTATGTTCTTATAGATTACTCGTTTTTTCATTTAAGTGCGGTTCCTTCACTCATCTACTCTACCCAGACTTAAGATTTATTTTAGGATTAAAATTCCTTAACGAACTTGGAATTTATCTAGGACCTCTAAAATCAGAGTGGTCTTCATCCTGAACTTATACTTTTCCTAGTTGAATTCAGTCTATCATATTATGAGGTGGTAGTTTTAGTGCCCTATCAATGAAGGTTAGTTTGGTTGTTTTTATTGAAGTTCGTGGAGATGTTATATTAGATGAAAAGAAGGAGTTGGTTGAGATCAATCTAGATGGGAAGGTTGAGTAGGTCCATCAAATTCAGAATAAGATACATCTTTTCTACTTCTAGTGTATAACACCTTGGTTTTCCAAGGAATTTTGTGTGAAAGTGCTGCGATCTTATCATCATCTTGTATTATTAGGCCATCTATATAAATTTTATAAAATGAACTATCAAAAAGGGATGTTTTGGGTGTAATGCCCCGAGCCCAGTTATCCAGAGTCGGTGCATTATTACATAACATTGGAATGATAACAAGAAATATCTAGTCTCGAAAGACCAATTATTTTAGTAGCATTGGAAACACTAGATACACTCATAAGTCCTACATTACATCGTAAATTAAAAAACCTACAACAACATCTTGTATTCATATCCCCTCTTACTATCCTTGCAGGTCATTCATAAATTACTTCTTCACATCCTGGGAAAAATAAAAAATTGAAATGGGTGAGCTCAGATGCTCAGTAAGGATAACAATATAGTGGAAGCTTTCATAGATAATCATAAACATTTAAGGAAATGTATAACTAAAACAAAATCCTTTTAAACTTGAACTTCAGTATAATATGGCAAAGATAAATTGAAATAATCCCATTTACTTATTCACATGGATATTCTAATAGTTTAATAATCACATAAAATATCAATAACCACTTTAATAATGAAGGATTTCATAATTCCGAACATTAATTTCTGTGTCAAGGCCTCGTGGAAAGAACTAAGGGATAATTGTAATCGGAACCCAACCTGGAGAGCCTCTATAACCGGACTCCATCCCGAAGAGCCTCTATATCCGGACTCCATCCTAGAGAGCCTCTGTAACCAGACTCCAACCTGAAGTGCCTCTAATAACCGGACACCAACTAGGAGGGTCTTTTGTGACCTAACCCCAACCTAGAGAGCTTACTTTTACCGGTCCCCAACCCGGAACATACTAGTCCAACACATTCATCTTAAGAAGAGGATGAAATATAACATAAACATTCGTATTAAAACTAGCATACGAAATGCCAAAACATTAATCATAAAAAATTAATGGCATAATAATAACTCATCCATAGTCAAACATATCACAAAACCATAAATACAATATGGAATATTTGTATCATAATAAATCAACTTCAAACAAGTGTAAAATTTATCAAAGGATGTTGACATAGATGAAATCAAAAATATTTGAGAGAAATATATCTTTTTTTGAAATCATTTAAAAGTCACATAATTATGAAAGAAAACATTTACATTGAAAATACTCTTATAATCTTTTAAGGGAAGATTAAAAGATTTTATAATAGAGGAAAATAACCGCACCCGCTGTATAAGTTAAAAAAAGACATTTTTACCTTAATTCTGTCGAAAAGGTTAAAAAGGACCTTGTTTGGAAAACAAAGGAAAGATTCCTTTATAAAATTATTATAAAAAGTCAAAAAAGGGTATGAATGACTTTAACCCATATTCTGTAAAATAGTAAGAATGTTTTGAAATGCATTTTTAAGAAACATGGATGTAGATGATAAAGAGGTCCTAGTAGATTATTACGTATAAACAACCTCGGATAATGAAGAGATTGTGAAATAAACCCTTACCAATTTGGTAACTTACAAAACATACACCCCATGAAAGAGGTATCAAACAATGAATATGTAAATACACATAAATTAAATTATATTACACAAAGACTACAATTATGGGCAGTACATACAGCACACAAAAGGTAATAGTGGCAATATGGTATGAATCTCACGAGAATAAGGTGTGAGATGAAAACCCCTTACCTTGTAATTTTCCTTGGTTGAGGGTAGATTAACTTCCTTTATAATGGTGAAATAATTTTTATTAAATTATATAGGAATCATATACATTAATATTATATCATATATAATCTTTTAACATTTATTTGTTAATAATATCTTAGTATTATCATCGTTTCAGGTGTTAAGAAATTTTTTTTCCTTTATATATTATGTTATATAAGCCATGATTGTTATGGATAGATTGTATATTATTCATATCCAGAATTATATAAAGTCCTTAAACATTATTTTTAATCATCAAATGAGAATTATAATTGCATGGATACGATGGGGAATGAATTTCATCGCGTTCGTGGAGACGGTAGTCCGTACGTACGCACGAGCAACAATATCACTCTTTTGATATTAAAATAATCTGTAATTGGAAATTATATCATATATATAGAATCATTATCATGTTATATTTATTATTTACAATAATTACACATCATTATTATACCCATCTAAATAATAATGTTTTGAATAACAATTACACCACGACGTGGAGACGGTAAGACGTACGTACGCACGTATGGTGACATGTCATTAAAAGGATGGATAAAATAATGAATATGGTTGTACCATATTTATAATAACATCACAGTATATAGAAGATACTGGAGTTATTATTTTAGAAAGGAAATAACAAAGAAAGAAGAAGTTGAAGAAGAAAGGAACATGAAAAAGGGTGGTGAAAACATTACCTCTTCTTCGAGTTCATCCTTTTGATTTGATCAAAAGGGCTCCTTAGGTTGGCTTTCTGATCAATCTAAGGCCTCTAGGTTTAAGGGAGGGAAGTTGAAAAAATATTTGGGCAGGGTTTGGCCGAGACAAATGGCTTTAAAGGTGTGAAGAATTGGTTAGAAGTGGTGTCCTTTTATAAGGGGGAGGATGAGCTCTTTAGGAAAAACATAAAGTATTATTTTATAATAAATTAATATTCGGTTTCTAATGGGTCAAAAGTGGATTATTGAAATCCTATGGTTTGTATGGGTCTAAATCCTTTCAACAAATAGATTTTAGATAGGTTTGGGTTATTATGTTAACCTTATCTTTTAGTTTTAACTCTTGGTTTATTAGTTTGACACTTACCATGTCACTTTGTATTTTTATATTATATAGTTAATAAACATACTATATACCTCCAAGAGACCCCCGAGTGGAAAATTAATGATTCAAAAATCATGATACAAATCCTTTGGCCGAATATTAGATTTTTAGGAATTTAATATCAATTAATAATATAATATATATTTTTTAAACTCTTTTATGTCAATTTTGACACTATTTGGTATTTGATTTTTGTGAAACTCATAACAGCATGATTACTTCGGGAAAGGTTAATTAAATCAATACTAACTTGGAATATTAACCTATAAAATTATTGTAATTCATGAAAAGTATCAAATTATATTTATTTGGGTATTTATAATATCAATTATTTTAATATTTCACTAATAAGGTAATTACCGCATCATCATTGTGTCATAAATAAAGTAACTTATTTAATGTTTAAAAATTATAACTAAAATACCATTATTTAGGAAATAGTTTTATATTTCTAATGAATATTTATAGTCGAAAATATAACATATATAACCCTATGTGAAAATTGGTTTTCTAAAAGATATAGGCATGTGTCATTTTTGTATTTACTTTAACTTAATTAATATAAAGTCTCATTATCACATACAAGTGGATCCATGGGGTCCAAAAATCAACCCAAAGATGTCCATGGTCGGACATGTATCAAAAAATAGGGTTAAGACACGTTTTAGGGTAATTTATAATTATTATAATATTATTTGTTTACCCTTATTTACCGGATTTACCCTTTAACCAAGGTAAATAAAATATTTACCGAAGTAATTATTCAAAAAGTCTGAAAATAAAATTTACCTATTTACAGAATTTGGAAATCCTGATTAAAAATATGGAGTCCATTTTTCCAAATTCAAAACATAGAAGTGGCAGAAATTAATTAAAATTTAATTCCCGCTTGTCAAAACTAAAAGCATATTTTTAAGAGATAATAACTATCAAAATATTGTCACTTGTTTATATCTGGTTTAAATGTGAAATTTTGTTCAATAACCAACATTTTATTAAATGGTAAATATATTCTAAATATTCTTTAAAACCTCTCAAATTCATATTTTAAAACTATTAATTATTTCGATTTAAAAAGTTGTTTTTAATAAAAATTTAGTAATTTTCACTATTCATCAAAATATAAAAGTTATCTGAAAAGTAAAAAAAAATTATCCTAGGATAATTTCGATATTACGAATCCAAAAATGATGTCCATTTTGAAAGATAGAATTTAAAAAATTGGGTATTACTATTCATAATGGCTACTTTGATTGGTCGCGGCGTGTTAGAATCTCGAAGTTGCATACAACACACGCTACTGTATTATTCAAAGAGAAGCGTACAGTGGAATCTTGGGGTGTTACATTCTCCCCTCCTTAAAATAATTGCGTCCTCGCAATTGGAAATTATTCTTTGAAAATAAGTGGTTGAAAATAGATAATATCTTTGTGGAAAACCCTTATCGGAAATAGGGTTAATAAAATTTAGTTTTAATAAGAGGTAAAGGGAAATGAGAATGTCACCACCAAATTAGGGTTTCGAATAAATGAACATTGGTTGAAATTATAAACACGTAATTAGAGGGAAAACATAAATATTTATAGGGAGTGATTGAGGTCATCAATCACAAACAAATGTAGAATTGAGGGCCTCAAAGCCATCAATCTATGATGATTTAAAATATCATCAGTTCAACAAAACATAAGGTATTAGGATAACACATTTTTGGTCTTAATATCCCTTCCCTAAAGTTCAAGGATTAATTTCTTCATAGAATAAGATATATATATATATATATATATATCTTGACAAGTAGAGTTTTTATCCTTCAACTAATTTCTACCACAAACTCATCTTTCATTTCAAAAGATAATAGAACTCTAAAATATTATATGTATCCTAATAGTATAAGGTTACAATCATTAACACATACCATTATAATGAAAAAATATTTTGTAATAACCAGGGACATCCTGTAGGCTAGTGGTAGGTAATAAATGCTTATCACACTATGGTTGTCGATTCGATTCCCACAGCTTTGTCCGACACGACGGGTTATCTCCTGACCTACAGGTTGTCCTTTTCCTAAAACTATAGTATCATAATATTCCAAAAATAATCAAAACAAATGTTTTAACCTTTAATAACACTATCCAAAGTTTAACTTAATCCATTAAAAAACATTATAGTTATCCAAAGTACCTCTCTCCAAACTCTCTGTAAAAGGTATCTAAATTCCAAAATCAATCGCAACGTCAGATTCTCCAAACAGAGTAAAGTTTCTCTTATTGTAACATATTGAAAATATGATTACCTTAGTCATATTAAACCCTCAATGAAAACAACAAGTACTGCAGTATAGTCCTTATATATATCACGTTATTCTCATAACTAGAATATAATCTTTGAACTCCCTCGATTCTATATTTGATAATTAATCATCTTCCTTTGTGTTTTGAATCAGTGACCACCATTGATCAGCATCTCCAGTGAGGCGGTAAACTACCATGATAACTTTTTCCCTTTCACTACACCCCAAAGCCTGAAATATTTTTCTCTAGGGAACTTATCCATTGTTCAGCTACCAATGGATTTTTATTCCCATAGAATGTTGGTGGTTGTTGTCTCATGAATCGATCTAACATTGATCATCCACACTATGGATCAGGGTGCTCCATATGGGTAAGGTTATTATTCATAACCTGAGTGAGTTGTCCCAGTATGGTGATAAGATAATCAGCACCAGTTGCATCACCAGCTCCACTATAATTATCTTGAGCTGGCGGGAAATCCCTACATGGAGTGCGTGCATTGATACAATTTCCATCTCTTCCAATAGGATCCATTTCTAAACAGTGGCATAAACTAGATCAGTTTATGAATCAAAATACATAATTCCATAATTGTAAAACACTTAACATAAAGTGAACTATTTATGTATATAATCCATAATCATAAAAAAATGTTTTCTTCGAGGAAGTGTATACTTATAAACCCTTCATAATTATTTGTAAAGAAAATGAGAATTATCCTAAGCATATCCCCTGGGAGTGTCGTAGCCAAGTGTGCAGCAAGGCCCATTGTCGTGCACCATTTCCTGTTCGAGTCTAGATCAAAGTAGTGTTTTCAGGTTTTACCCCTAGGTACATCTTTTCCAGAGCCGCCTCTACCTGCTCGTATCCAGATAGAGATGTATTGCTCAAAAAACTCAAAAAATCTCTATAATACCAAAATTCTGGGAAGTTATTCTATAATAATCCTCAACGTCTATCTTAGGGATATGTTCTCTAATCAGAATTTATCTAAATCTAGCTTCCAAGGTTTGTACTAAACTTCCTCTAATACCAACTGTAACGCCCCGACCCCAGTTATCCAAAGTCGGTGCATTATTACATAACATTGGCATGATCACAAGAAATATGAAGTCTTGAAAGACCGATTAGTTTAGTAGCCTTGGAAAGACTAGATACATTCATAATTCTTACATTACATCGTAAAGTAAAAAAAACTACAACAACATATTGTCTTCATATCCCCTCATACTATCCCTACAGGTCATTCATAAATTACTTCTTCACATCCTGGGAAAAATAAAACATTGAAAGGGGTGAGCTCAGATGCTCAGTAAGGATAAAAATATAGTGGAAGCTTCCATAGATAAGCATAAACATTTAAGGCATGTATAACTAAAAAAGCCTTTAAAACTTCAACTTCAGCATAATATGGAAAAGATAAAATGAAATAATTCCATTTACTTATTCACAAGGATATTCTACTAGTTGAATAATCACATGAAATATCAATAACCACTTTCATAATGAAGGAATGCATAATTCCGAACGTTAATTTTTGTGTCAAGGCCTCGTTCCAATACCTGATGGATAATTGTAACCAGAACCCAACCTGGAGAGCCTCTATAACTGGACTCCATCCCGAAGAGCCTCAGTAACCGGACTCCATCCCGGAGAGCCTCTGTAACCAGACTCCAACATGGAGTGCCTCTAATAACTGACACCAACCCAGAGGGTCTGATGTAATCGGACCCCAATCCGGAGGGCTTACTTTTAGTAGTCCCCAACCCAGAACATACTAGTACAACACATTCATCTTAAGAAGAAGATGAAATATAACATAAACATTCGTATTAAAACTAGCATATGAAATGCCAAAACATTAATCATAAACCATTAATGGCATAAAAATAACTCATCCATAGTCAAACATATCACAAAACCTTAAATACAATATGGAAGATTTGTATCATAATAAATCAACTTCAAAAAAGTGTACAACATATCAAAGGATGTTGAAAAAGATGAAATCAAAACTATTTGAGAGAAATATCTATTTTTTTAAATCATTTAAAAGTCACATAATTATAAAAGAAAACATTTACTTTGAAAATACTCTTACAAGCTTGTATGGGAAGCTTCAAATATTTTATAACGGTGGAAAATAGCTGCACCCTCCGTATAAGTTAAAAAAATACATTCTTACCTTAATTCCGTCGAAAAGGTTAAAAAGGACCTTGTTTGGAAAATGATGGATAGATTCCTTTATAAACTTCTTATAAAAAGTCAAAAAATGGTATAAATTAATTTAACCCATATTCTGTAAAATAGTAATAATGTTTTTAAATACATTTTTATGAAACATGGATGTGGATGATAAAGAGGTCCCAGTAGATAATTACGTATAGACAAACTTAGATAATGATAAGATTGTGAAATAAACCCCTACCAATTTGGTAACTTATGAAACATACACCCCATGAAAGAGGTATCATACAATGATTATGTTAATACACATAAATTAAAGTGTTTTACACAAATAATACAATTATGGGCAGTACATACACCACACAAAAGTTAATAGTGGCAATATGGTATGAATCTCACGGGAATAAGGAGTGAGATGAAAAACCCTTACCTTGTAGTTTTCTTTGGTTGATGGTAGGTTAACCTCTTGTATAATGGTGAACAAATTGTTATTAAATTATATAAGAATAATATACATTAATATGATATCATATATGATCTTTTAACATTGATTTGTTAATAATATCTTAGTATTATCATCGTTTCAGGTGTTAACGAATTCATTTTCCATTATATATTTTGTTACATAAGCCGTGTTTGTTATAGAGAGGTTGTATCTTATTCATATCCATAATTATATCAAGTCCTTAAAAATTACTTTTAATCAACAAATGTGAATTTTAATTTCATGGATACGATGAGGAATGAATCTCATTGCGTTCGTGGAGACGGTAGTCCGTACGTACGCACGAGCGACAATATCACTATTTTGATAATAAAATAATATATAATTGGAATTTATATCATATCTATAGAATCATTATCATTTTATATTTATTATTTACATGAATTACACATCATTATTATACCCATCCAAATCATAATGTTTTGAATAACAATTACCCCACGACGTGGAGACGGTAAGTCGTACATACGCACGTATGGTGACATGTCATTCAATGGATGGATAAAATACTGAATATGGTTGTACCATATTTATAAAAACATCACAGTATATAGAAGATACTGTATTTATTATTTTATAAAGTAAATAACAAAGAAAGAAGAAGTTGAAGAAGAAAGGAAGTTGAAAAGGGGTGGTGAAAACATTACCTCTCCTTCGGGTTCCTCCATTTGATTTGATCAAAAGGGCTCCTTAGGTTGGGTTTCTGAACAAACTAAGGCATCTAGGTTGAAGGTATGGAAAGTCAGAGAATATTTGGGCAGGGGATGTCTGAGAAAAATGGCTTTAAAGGTGTGAATAATTGGTTAGAAGTGGTGTCCTTTTATAAGGGGGAGGAGGGGCTCATTAGGAAAAACTTAAAGTATTATTTTATAATAAATTCTGATTAGGTTTCTAATTGCTCAAAAGTGAATTATTCAAAGCCTAAGGTGGGTATGGGTCTAAATTTTTTCAACCAATAGATTTTATATAGGTTTGTTTCATTATATTAACCATATTTTTTAGTTTTAACTCTTGGTTTTTTAGTTTGGCACTTACCATGTCACTTTGTATTTTTATATTATATAGTTAACAAACTTACTATATACCTACAAGAGACCCCCAAGTGGCCCATTAATGACACACCAATCATGATAAAAGTTCTTTGTCCAAACCTCAGATTTTTATGAATTAATATCAATTAATAATATAATATTTTTTAAAAAAACTCTTTTATGTCAATTTTGAAACTATTTGGTATTTGATTTTTTTTTGAAAATAATAACAGCATGATTAATTCTAAAAAAGTTAATTAATTAAATCCTAGAAAGTTATATTAACCTATAAAATTAGTTTAATTCATTAAAAGTCTCAAATTATATTTATTTGGGTATTTATAATATCAATTATTTTAATATTTCACCAACATGGTAATTATGGTATCATTATTGTGTCATAAATAAATTAATTTATTTAATGTCTAAAAATTATAAATAAAATACCATTATGTAGGAAATCGTTTTATATTTCTAATGAATATTTATAGTCGAAAATATAACATATATATCTTTATTATAAAATTGTTTTTCTAAAAGATATAGGCTTATGTCATTTTTGTATTTACTTTAACTTAATTAATATAAAGTGTCATTATCACTTACAAGTGGATCCATGGGGTCCCAAAATCGACCCAAAGATGTCCATGGTCGGAAATGTATCAACCAATAGGGTTAAGACATGTTATAGGGTAATTTAGTATTATTATAATATTATATTTTACCCTTATTTACCGGATTTACCCTTTAACCATGGTAAATAAAATATTTACCGAAGTAATTATTCAAAATGTATAAAAATAAAAGTTAACTATATACACAATTTGGAAATCCTGATTCCAAATATGGAGTCTAGTTTTCCAAATTCAAAACACAGAAGTGGCATAAATTAATTTAAATTTAATTTTTTCTTTCAAAACAAAAAAGCGTGTTTTTAAGAGATAATAACTATCAAAATATTGACACTTGTTTATGTCTGGTTTTAATGTGAAAGTATGTCCAATTACCAACATTTTATTAAATGGTAAAAATATATTCTAAATATACTTTAAAAACAGTCAAATTCATAATTTATCACTATTAATTATTTCGATTAGAAAAGTTGTTTTTAATAAAAAGTTAGTAATTTTCAATATTCATCAAAATATAAAAGTTATCCTAAAAGTACCAAAATTTTATCCTAGGATAATTTCAATATTCCGAATCCAAAAATGAATTCCTTTTTGAAAGATAAAATTTAAAAAATTTCAAAAAGTGGGTATTACTATTCATAACGACTACTTTGATTGGTCGTGGCGTGTTAGAATCTCGAAGTTGCGTACAACACACACTACTGTATTATTCAAAGAGAAGCGTACCGTGGAAGCTTGGGGTGTTACATTGGGTGTAATATTTTTTTAGTGGATGTTTTTTTGGGAGAAAATTTTTTCTTTTGGAATTACTATCTGGTATATTTTTGTGATTTATGGGTTTTGTTTTAATAATAGTAATGAAATGTGATTTAATGATTCATGGGTGTCTCTCGTTGTTCTACTTGTGCCTCCTTAGGATGCATGGTTGTGATATAGAATTTAGAGGATGAATTCAGAGTGTTTTGAACATGGTAAACCATTTGGATCATGCTTGGGTAATTAAGATCACTATGGACTTAGGGTAGTTAAGAACATGTCAGTGCTAGTTTTAATTTGTTTGGTTCTCTATGGGAACATGTTACAGGTTCGAGGTCCTAGTTTACCTATTGGTAATAGTGAACCGTGTTATAGATCCCATGTTGTTTCATATTTAGGATTATTTTGTTTAGGTTCATTCAATTATTTTGTTGGATCTTAGTAATGGTTCTTGTCTCATGGATACTGTGTTATTTTGGGTTATGTTCTCCTTTGGGAATTTTGGATTGGTTTCTTAGGTGACTTATAGTTTGATGGGTTTTGGTTGAAATTATTCTTGTTGAGGATACTTTACTTTGAGGTGTGTCTCATGTTCTTCCATTTTAGATGAATTATTAATGGAGGGAATAATTATGTTTGGTATCTATCTCTATAGGATTAATCCTTAGTTATTGTGTAGAATTATTATTAGAGAAGTTTCTTGGGGTTTTTGGATTTGGTTATGTTTAGTTGTTTTATTATTTTGGATATCCCTTATTCTTTCTTTGTATAGTCCACCTACCAGTTTTCATTTAGTAATTCCTCCTTTATTGAAACATTATGTGGGAAGAAAGTGGAATGAAAGGTATATTGTAACCCCCGTGTCACTGTATCTATTGTTATATTAATTAATTTTAGGTTAATTTAAAAAATTTATAAGTTTCAATGTTGAGTTTTAATTTTTCGGAAATTTTTCCTTCCATGCATGGTTACCTCATTTTTTGGTAAACTATGTTGATTAAACTTACATGAGGGTTCCTGATATACATGGTAGGATTTACATGATTTTGGAGAAGCCGTGACATGTCACTTAGGTTGAACTTTACATAGGGAGTTTTAGTTATTTATTTTAATATGAATAGTTTGTACACATGGATAATGAATGGTTCAAATTAAACCATGAATGTCCTAATAGAAACCATTTAGCTTACCTTTATGTGTATTTTTTATCACAGACTTGAACCCAATACATAAAATTTCACGAAAATCATGTGATAAGGATATATAATTTGATAGAGTGGTTTTTCATTTTTGAAACATAGTTTTTCCTAACCATACAACCAAAAATGAAAGGATATTTTTTCTATCCCATGAAGTCTTCATGGTTGGTTCATGGTTTTCAAAACCATGCAGCCTAACTTTTTATGATTTCTATTTTTATAAATACATGGGTTTCTAATTATTCCCACCTCGATTTTAAGGGATACTCACCAAATTTATCATTTTTTGTTCATCCAAACTAGTTCATTTTATAAGGAGATCCTCCCATCCCCCCTCTATGATTTTTTATATCATTCACCTCTATTTTCAATGAACTTATCAATGTTAGACCCACTATCCTCTTGGTTTATTTATTTTTTCCTACCCCCATCCCTTCTTCCTTTGGTTTCTACCACCCCCAAAACCCCTAGGGGATTTTAGGGTTAGATTTGGGTTTTGGGGTGGCTTATTCTTGGGGGTTCTTATTGTCTGATCTTACTTCGGGACCCTCATTTCTTATTTAAGGGTTTTATATAAAAGGTGATGAATTTTATCTTTATTATCATGGATCCAAGTAGGTATTTTTTTATACTGCCTTTATTTGTAATGTTAGTTTGTTCTTGATGATTTTAACTGACTTATTTATAAAATTATAATTTTATTTGTTAACTAGAATGAGTTCTGTAAATGGTACCAAATGAAATTTCAAGTGGTTCTTATAATTCCATGTATTGAAAAAAGTTTTAAGGAATTATATAACATCCTAGGTAAATAAAGAGTACGAAATTTTCATATTTATTAATATTTCTGAATTAAATATTAATTTTACTTTAAATGTGATTCTATATTAAAAGGTGTACCAGACACGCAACAATGACTTTCTTTGAAATCTTACGTTTCATAAAACGTTGAGTTATACTGAATAATAATAATATAATATTATTATTTTAAATGGTAGTTAATTCCTAGCTGTTGTATTGGTGGGAATGAACAAAACTAACCATATTATGATTAAACATGTTTATTAAATGTTTTTACATTTATCCAATAAAATTTAGAGGCTTAAAATGTGAATGAATCTAATTTTAAGCATAAAAACTCTAATATTTTTGAAAAGGTCGATTTACCACCTTTTGATAAAGAACACTCTTAAAATCTATTTTTGTTTACTTTTATATGTTCAATTTGACAAATTTTCTTTTCTTTTATAATATGGACATAAAAATTTACTTTGGGTAAATTTTGTGTATTTTCTTTATAAAATTTATTTTTTAATGAATAGTGAAAAATACTGTATTTTAATTCAAAAATGCCTTTTCAACTAATTTAATTATATGGTTAGATTATATTTTTAATTGGTTTTAAAGTGTAATTAGATTATATTTTTACAATTTAATACAATTTTGGTCATTGGAAGTAATTTCACTTTGAAATTGGACATAAACTAGTGTTAATCTTTTGATAGTTATTATTTCTTAAAAAACGCTTTTTATTTTGGAAATGGGAATTAATTTTAAATTAATTAATGCAACTTCTATGTTTTAAATTTGGAAAAATAGATATCATTTTCTAGTTCATAATATCAAATATCTCTTAGGCTGAATTTTTGGTATTTTTCTGAAAAACTTCAATATTTGATGAATAGAGAAAACACTGAGTAGTAGTTAAAAAACCAACATCGTCATTTAAATTAAATTTTATAACTTCTGTGAATTGAATTTAAAGAATCCTAAATACATGGTTGATATTAGTAAGTAAAACTTGGTTCAATGGGATTAAAATAATTTTTGGTGAATAGTAACTTTTGACTTTTATTTACTGTGGTTAAAGGTAACTAGGGTAATTTAAGGTAAAAATAATATTATATTAATATTATATTACCATAACATGTTTCTTAATCCTATTGGTTGATACATTTTTGACCATTGGCATACTTGGGTCGATTTTGGGACCCCATGGATCCACTTAAGAGTGATAATGACACTTTATATTAATTAATTTAAAGTAATGAAAAAAATGACATAAACCAAAATCTTTAAGTAAATCAATTATTACATGGGGTTATATAAGTTATATATTTGAATATAAATATTATTTTTAAATCTAAAAATATTTCCTACATCATTTTATTTGTTTATAATTTTTAGACATCAAATAAATAAAATTATTTATGACACAATAATGATGCAACGTTTACCTCATTAATGAATGATTAAAATAAATAAGATTATAAAGATTAAAACAATATAAAAAACCTATCCAATTATTATTGGATGATTTTATTTCAAAAAATAGTCATCTTATATTCGACTTTAATAAGTTTTGGACCTTTATAAACCGAAAACCATTATATAATAAAATAATATTTTCAATCTTTCCTAAAGATCCCCTCCTCCCCCTTATTAAAATCCCTCACCTCTAACCCATTACTCACACCTCTCAAGCCCTATGTATCTTCCAAAACCTACCCAAATAAGCTCTCAATATCCCTCTCTTCCACCCAAAGGCCTTAACAAAGGCATAAGGCACTTCAAGAAATCCTTTTGGTTCAAACCAAAGGGAGTTACCCAATTTAAAGGTAACATCTTCTCTTAAGTTATTTTCTTCTATTTTAATTCTCCAACCCACTAAACTATATTTATTCCTTCCTTTTATAAAAGCCTTAGTATCCTAAATATACTAGGTTCATTATATGATAAGTATTCAAACTACACTTACAGACACCTCTGTCTAATGGGTAAAGAACATATGGTTTCTGTGGATGGCGAACTACTGCCTCACGAAATGATGATTGTTCAATATTCTCCTACCACCTCATATATAGGACATTAGGATGGAACTGTAATTATATATGATATATATTTTATTTTATTTTATCAGTATGATTATTTAAATATCATTTATGACATACCTTTATGATTTTCATTTTGTATAAATACGATAATTTCATTTGAGGAAGTGCAGACTACCGCCCCCTCAAAGTGATATGACTCGTTCATACCATACATGGAATGTATAAATTATGGTCTTAATGAAATTTTGTAACATATATAAAATATAATATTTACTGGAATTATAATATACCTTTGTATCATTATGTTTTTATTTCATTACAAATGAAAAAAATAAATGAAATCATCGTTCATTTTTATGATATCTTAATGAGATAATGTAATTTTTACCACTTGGAATATTATAAATAAATATATACTGGATTTATATGATATATTTGATATCTCAATGATGAATATATTTCTGGAGATAATGTAATTTTTACCACTTGGAAAAATTGTAATGTTAAGAAGTTCATTTTTAACTCAAATTCCGAACATTGACAAAATGTACGATATGAACTCAAATAATTAACTAATTGTTTTTGAAAGGTAATAAGTGATATAAAAGGAATAGTATACTTCAAAAACGTTTTTAATAAATTATAAATTAACTTATTTATATTATTCAGGAAGAACAAGGAACAAACAAGTCAAGTCGGGCATGAGGTAAGGGAACTTCTTGACCCAATTTCCATTATTTGGGTTAATCTTCTACTTTTAAATTATGTCGTACTGTGATTATGTAAGAAATAACATTTAATTCCATATATTTTATTTTTAATTTAATTATGTGTACATATAGTGAATAAACATAATCAGTCTATTTTATTTACAAAATGATCTTTGTAAGGGACTACGTCTCAATCTACCTTCATTTGAGGCATATCTTGATATTATGCACCGTTATTATCCTATAAGGTGTATATACTACCCTTTGACATATTATATCATGAATATAATTATTCTCATGATATTATAAGCTTTTTTATGTTATTCTATAAATATTTCTATTCAAGTGTTTCTCAAGTGTTACGAGACTCTTTCATCAAAACATCGTTTTAAAACATTTGGAGATTTATTTTTCAAAATTATTCTCATTAAATGTTTATGTTTTTAAAATATATTTAAGGATTTATTTATATAGACATTAATGTTTTAAAATTTTAATTCCTTTAAAAGTTTCAAAGTGGTATGGGAAACTTTGATTCAAAAATATTCTTTTTAAACGTTTTAAACGTCTCTTTTAAATTGGATTGATTATGTAAATATATTGAACTGGTATATCTTTTTTATTGTAAAGTGGAAATTAAATATTTCCATTATGATTGTTTTATGTGTTACGATTATGATATGTTTCTTGGGAAATGATTACGTATACGGGTGGTTCTGTGATAAACCTAGGGCAGTGAGCCCAAGATTCATCTCCAATGCATTGGGTAATGTGACAGAGGTAAACGTTAATGTTAATCATAAGAGATTTAGGGAATATACAATGATGAGTATTCCAAATGTAACTCCCTATGTAGATATGAAAGATACATGTATGTATGTTATGTATTCCGCAAGTTACCTTTATGATTTATGTTTTCTTTTTGTTATTCATAAGTCTTATGATTTTGTGAGGTATGTTAAGAGCTTATGTTTATGATTGAAAAGTATGATTTCATTGATTTGGTTGAATTGATGCATTAATGTTTCCTTTACTTATTTCATAACCCTTACTGAAATTTTTATGCTCATCCCAGGTTTTGAAATGATTATCATAGGACATAAAGATAAATAGGGTCAAGCATGGGATTAAGGAAAAGTCATGCTGTCTAAAACATTGAACTAGACATGACTCATTTTTTCAAGAGTTTTTATTTTATAAAAAAATGGAAATTTAGTGGAAGTGTCTACTTTGTAATTTTTGAGATGTAATTTAATAGTTATGGCCTAATTCTCTAAAACTCTGAATATGAAATGATCCTAAATGTGAATTATCCATTTAATTCAAGATTATGTAATGTTTTAAGGTTAGGTCATAATAGTTGGTATTAGAGGATGGTTTCGACAACTTTGTGGATTAAGGGTTTTTGTTAGACACATGGTTAGTCTCTGTGTCTATTATTTCTATTAAATCCTTTTTTAATAACTTTTTCAGATCAAGTAAAGTCAGTTATAGATGGAAGGAGGATGATATAAAACAATATTCCTATTACATCCTAAGGACATGCTTGCAATAATTATTGCAATGTCGTGTTCAGATGATTCTGAAACTTGTTCTAACCTAAAACTCACTTGAAAGAAATTTTTTGAGATATAAAACACCTCTACTATACCACAATATCATCATGGATCAAGGGTTGTATTTAATCAAATCTGATTTTCACAATATTTTCATATTTTCAAGAAAGGTAAATATTATCATGTAATTTTCAAATATTTTACCTTATCATAAGATTTTGAAGCGTATTATGATTTTGAAAAAGGTGATGAAGAAGGAGACCCTTGCACAACCAATTTATATTTTCTTTGAAAATATAGTCTCTCAGTAAATACTTATGGTATTTTAAAAGGACCATTGATTTAAAGTTTCTACTCAAACTCGGTCAGACTGTTTTAAAAAAATCATGTTTTATCAGATGTTTTTAAATTATATGTCATACATGATTATTTTCGAAAACTGTTTTTCTGCGAACACCCATACGAACTAAGTTTTACAAGGTGTATTTTTATGATGGAAGAAAATGATTTTGAAGGATCTCTAAATCATTTTTTCAATGCATAGACCTTCTAAATACGTGAACAAGATGATGATGATGAAACCATATGGACACCAGAACCATGGTATGATGTTCTTCCTTTTGGGAATAGTTTTATTTTATGGAGGTGAAAAAATGACAATATATAATATGTTGATGTCTTAACATATTGGGATGAAAATTAAAGGTATAAGAAAAACATTCATGTTAAAACATTTTAGGGTTATTTTATGAGTTTCATAAAATGAAAATTAACAGACTGTGTGACAACCCGTCACGTTTGACAAAGCTGAGGGAATTGAACCCACAACCAAAGTGTGATTGGGATTTATTAATTACCATTGGAATATGTGAAATATGTGGTTATTAAAACTTGTTCCTTTTTGTTAAATGATTTTATGGGTCAAGAATAATTTGATCTAGGATCATATATTTTATCAAATGGATATCCTTAGTATAGGAAAATGGTTTTGTGATTAGGTGATAAAGGTATTTTTGGAAGACGCTCTCTCTTTTGAGAAAACACTATATGACTAAGGAAAATAGAATACAATGGGATTTCATTTGAGGAGTAATGGTGGAATTTTATTTTCTAAGAATCTACATTTTTTTATGGCCATATGGATATTTGGTTTATTTCTGGAAATGATTAACCTAACATATAGAATATGTGATTAGGTTAATTAAACTTTAGTACATGACTTTATGAGTATTCTATGTTTTTGGAGATAAATATTAAGATTTACTATGGAAGACTATATGATTAAATCCTTATGAGTTTTGGGTTTCAATCTTAGTTTGGATTATTTTGATGAATTTTAAGGACAATTGTTTATTAAATGGTCATTGTTGATCTTTGGGTACTTTTTGTTCAATTTTGGAGATTAAGAGTAGTATTTATTTTTTTACTTTTTGGGATTATATGATCTTGTGCTAACCATTTTGGTTTTGGTTAATGTCTATGGACATGGAAAATTTATAGTTCTTCTTTTGTGGATTATGTGATTCTCTATATGTTGATTGTAGAACATCAGGTTTGACAAATTCATCTTGAATACTCATTATTTGAAGAAAAGACGAGTTTTTGTAGAAACTAATTGAAGGATGAAACTCAACTTGAAAGGTAAGTATATTTCCTTCTGTTCTTAGTCAATATCAAAACTAAATTCCTCAACTTTATGAAATGTAACTTAAAAAAACGTTGTCTATTAACTTTTCATACTAGGGAATCAAAGACTGTTTAACCCATCATAAGTTTATTGTTTTCATATTGTAAAATTTCTCCTGATCATATTTTCTATCACTCTCCATCAGAACATGATGGTTAGTTTCTCTCCCATATCCATGTTTTCCTACATGGAATCCTATTATATGATATATCGGGTGACCTTTTAACTTTTATTTCTTTCTTTTAAAGTGATAGTTTTATTGAATATTTTTCTAATGTGAGACTTTTAATTAAATTTCCAAGCCCAATTTTAAAATTGCGAGGATGCAATTTCCAAAAGGGGGGAAGGATGTAACATCCCAGGAAAATAAAGAGTAATAAATTTTTGGATTTATTAATATTTGTGAACTAAATATTAATTTTACTTTAAAGGGGGTTCTATGTTCAAATTTGTACTCGACACGCAACCACAGTTTTCTTTGAAATATTATGTTGCACACAACGTTGAGTTATACTAACTAATAATAATATAATATCATTATTTTAAATGGTAGTTAACACCTAGCCATTGTATTGGAAGGAATGATTAGAACTAACCATATTACGATTAAACATTTTTCCTAAATGTTTTTACATTTTTCTAATAAATGTTAGAGGCTTCAAATGTGAATGAATCTAATTTTTAGAACAAATACTCTAATATACTTTAAAAGGTTGATTTACCACCTTTTGATGGATAAACATATTTAAATCTACTTATGGTCACTTTTATATATTTAATTTGTCAAAATAAAATTCTTATTTAGAATCGCGGCATCAAAAATTTAATTTGCGTAAATTTTTGGTATTTTTCTCATAAAATTCATTTTTTAATGTATAGTGTAAAATACTGTATTTTAATTCAAAACTGACTTTTTATATAATTTATTTATATAGTTAGATTATATTTTTAATTAGTTTTAAAGTTTAATTATATTATATTTTTACCATTTAATCCAATCTTGGTCATTGGAAATAATTTCACTTTGAAACTGCACATAAACAAGTGGCAGTCTTTGGATAGTTATTATTTCATAAAAACACTCTTTTTTGTTTTGACAATGGCAATTAATTTTAAATTAATTGATTAAAATTATATGTTTTTAATTTAGTAAAATAGACATAATTTTTGAAATCATAATATCAAATATATATTAGGCTTATTTTTTGGTATTTTTCTGAAAAACATCAATTTTTGATGAATAGTGAAAACACTGAGTAAGAGTTAAAAAAACCAACTTCTTCATTTAAATGAAATTTTATTGCTTCTATGAATTGAATTTTTAAAATACAATATACATGGATATTATTAGTATGTAAAATTTGGTTCAATAATTTGAAAAATATTTTGGTGAATAATAACTTTTGACTTTTATTTACCGCGGTTAAAGATAAATATGGTAATTCAAGGTAAAAATAATATTATAATAATATTAAATTACCCTAAAATGTGTCCTAATTCTATTGGTTGATACATTTTCAAACATGGGAATCCTTGGGTCGATTTTGGAACCCCATGGAGCCACTTAAGACTGATAATGACACTTTATATTAATTAATTTAAAGTAATGACAAAAATGACATAAATATATATCTTTTATTAAATAAATTATTTCATGGGGTTATATAAGTTATCTCTTCAACTATATGTAATATATTGAAATAAAAAAAATATTTCTTACATCATGTTATTTTTTTATAATTTTTAGACATCAAAGAAATAAAATTATTTATGACAAAATAATGATGCAGTGTTTATCTCATTAATGAATGATTTAAATAAATAAGATTATAAAGATTAAAAAAATATCCAAAACCTATAAAATTATTATTGGATGATTTTATTCGAACGAGAGTAATCTTATCTTCTACTTTAATATGTTTTTTACCTCTAGAAACCTAATATCATTATATAATAAAATAATTTTTTCAAACATTCCTAAAGAGCCCCTCCTCCCCTTATAAAATCCCTCACCTCTTACCCATTACTGACACCTCTCAAGCCCTTTTTCTCTTCCATCACCTGCCCAAATAAGCTCTCAAAATCCCTATCTTACACCTATATGAATTACCGTAGGCATATGTCACTTCACAAAATCCTTTTGGTTCAAACCAAAGGGAGTTATCTGATTTAAAGGTAACGTCTTCTCTTAAGTTATTTTATTTTATTTTACATCTACAATGCCATAAACTCTTGTTATTGCATTATTTTATAAAAAAAAGTATCAAAAATATACTAGGTTTTTTATATGATAAGGATTTGAACTACACTTACACACCCCTCTGTCTAATGGGTAAAAAAACATATTGTTTCTGTGGACAGCGAACTACTGCCTCAGGAAACGATGACAGTTCAATAGTCTCCTACCACCTATTATGGTGGCCATTATGATGGCTATTTAATTATATAAGATATATATTTTATTTTATTTTATCAATATTCTTCTTTAAATATCATTTAGAACATACCATTATTCTTTTCATGTTGTATAAATATGATAATTTCATTTGAGGAAGTACAGACTTCCGCCCCCTCAATGTGATATGACTCGTTCATACCATACATAGAATGTATAAATGATGATGTTAATGAAATTATGTAACATATATAGAATACTATATTATAATATAATAATAATATACTGATGTATCATTAGGTTTTTATTTCTTTAAAAAAGAAAAAAATGAAAGTAGCGCTCATACGTACATACGGCTTACCGTCTCCAGGAACGGTGCATTTCATTTCTTATGTCCAAATGTTATGGACTATTATAAATAAATATATAATAGATATATATGATATATATGATATCTAAACCATGAATATAATTCTGGAGATAATTTACTTTTGACCACATGGACAAATTGTAATTATAACAAGTTCATTTTTAACTCAAATTCTGAACATCAACAAAATGTCCGATATGAACTCAAATAATTAACTAATTGTTTTTGAAAGGTAATTTGTGAAATAAAAGAAATAATAAAATTTAAATTTTTTTAAGAAAGTAGAAATTAAATTATGTATATTATTCAGGAAGAACAAGGAACAAACTAGTCAAGTCAGACATGAGGTAAGGGAACTTTTTAACTCAATTTCCATTCTTTGGGTTAATCTTATACCTTTTAATTATGTCGTACTATGATTATGTAAGTAATAAATTTTTATGTCCTATATTTTATTTTTTCATTAATTATGTGTACATATATTGAATTCACATAATCGATCTATTTTATTTTCAAAATGATCTTTGTAAGGGATTACGTCTCAATCTCCCTTCATTTGAGGCATTTCTTTATATTGTGCTCCTTTATTATCATATAAGGTGCATATAATAACCTTTGACATATTATATCATGAATATCCTTATTATCATGGTATTATATGCTTTTTTTTATTCTATAAATATTTTTATTCAAGTCTTTCTCAATTGTTACGAGACTCTTTCCCTAAAACATCATTTTAAAACTTTTAGAGATTTATTTTACAAAATCATTCTCATTAAATGTCCATGTTTTTAAAATAGTTATATAGATTTATTTATATGTATATTAAAGTTTTAAAATATTAATTCCTTTAAAAGATTCAATGTTTTCGGGAAACATTGATTCAAAAATATTCTTTTGAAATGTTTTAAATGTCTCTTTTAAATTGGATTGATTATATCAATATCTTTAACTGGTATATCTTTTGATTATAATGTGGAAATGTTTTGTTTCCTTTATTATTATTTTTTTGTGTTAGGATTATGTTATTTTTCTTGGGAAATTTTTATGTATATGGGTGGTTCCATGATAAACCTAGGGTGGGTGAGCCCGAGATAGCTCTTCAATGCATTGGGAAACGCGACAGAGGTAAACATTAACGTTTCTCCTTATAGATTTAGAGAATATACTGTGATGTGTATTCCAAATTTAACTCCCTATGTAAATATGAAAGGTAAAATGTAAGTATGTTATGTATGATACAAGTTAGATTTATGATTTATGTTTTCTTTGAATTATTCATAAATCTTATGATTATGTGAGCTATGTTAAGAGCTTATGTTTATGATTGAAAAGTATGATTTCATTGATTTTCTTTTATTGATGAAATAATGTTTACATTCCTTATTTTATAACCCTTACTGTTCTTTTTATGTTCATCCCATGTTTTGAAATGTTTTTCACATGACTTAAAGATGAATATGGTCAAGGATGGGATCAAGGAAAATTCATGTTGTCTAAAACATGGAACTATACATGACTCTTTTTTTCAAGAGTTTTTATTTTAGTAAAAAATGGAAACTGAGTAGAAGTGTCTACATTGTACTTTTTGACATTTAATGTAATAGTTATGGCCTAATTATCTAAAACTATAAACCTGAAAAGATCCTAAATGTGAATTATCCATTTAATTCAAGATTTTGTAATGTTTTAAGGCAGGGTCCTTATAAATTATTTATAAATAAAATGTCATGTTAAAAGTTCTTTAACCCCATTTTGGTTATAAAATAAATTTAAAAGTGGTGTTTTTAACCTTTGAGAGGGTTTTAATGAAAAAGTGATTTTATTTCATAACATATATTTTCAAATATATTTTGATTAATTGTTTAAAATGTTTATTGGAAATGGATTTCAGTGGAGTGATTTAAAATATTTATTTAAAATGAAATATCAAATGATGATAAATTTTATGGTATTTATGGTCCATTTTAATAGGGTCCCATTTGTAACTTTTGAATTGTTTTCAAATTATGTGGGTGTGTGAGACCCTCTTGAGCCCTAGATAGATTATGATTGATATGAATTGTGTTCAAAGAGGTATGATTAATGTTTCATGTGATATGAATAATGCGATTGGGATTTTTGACAAGTGAGTTAGAGGTGCAATGAGATTTATGTATTGATTTCATATTAGTGGTATGCCTTGTGGATTTATCACCTCATATTTCTTTATTTAAAGAGATCACATGGCACTAAGTGAGAGGTCTATATTTATGATACACTCGATATTCATATGATTCTAGTGTATCCTTAATTTTGTGGTATGACACGGTTAGTGGGGATTGCCTTTGGTTCTATACAAGGTGTTATTAACTTGGTGTCTTGTGTTATGGATACAACATAGGATAACAGTTTATACTTCACACAATTCTTATTTTTAATGATAAAAACAATCTTAAAAGGTGTATAATAACTCAATTTATGTAACTGGATGTTATTCTTAGTGAAATCATGTTATAATCTGGAACAAATCTTGAAGAGTAATTAAAGAAATATTATTCATCTTTTTTAACTCAAATAGACAAGTTCCTAGACCAATAACACGCTTTTGAGATTCACATATTCACCACTATGAAACACTCTACACCACTACAAAAAATGAATTGGAAAATGAATTATGGTGCAGTGACAAGGATAATGCTGCAATGAAGTATGGTCCAATTTTTCCTTTTATAATTATAGAATATTTTTTTGGATAGCACGTTTTAGTAAAAATTTAGATTCTATCAGCTCAGGAAGGACCAAGGAACAAGGAAAATGTCTACCATCTAGATCTTTTTTATAGGAGTCTTCCACACTGAAACTCTATTAACTAAACCACAAAGAATATCTCCCTAGAGTAGATATTTATACCTTTCCAAAAGATTTTATGATCTATAATATTTCATGGAACATTAAACCTTGGTTAAAAAATTTTGGATCACCTAATGAAATACCTAACATGGTTCAATTCATTCATAAAATTCATAAAGGCTATAAATAGAGGCCTTAGGAGGCTTGTAAAATTTCAATCATACCTTCTATACAGTTATACAATTCCAACTTGCTAGGATCAGGAATTCTATCTCAAGTAATATCTTTCTATAAGTGCAACCTTTTCAAATATGGACTGTGTTATTATTGTAACATCTTCTCACTCTCATCGCTTTTTCTAATATTTCCTAGCTGTTCATAATATTATTTTGATATAATTGAAACTATGCTAAAATGTGATTACTTTTAATAAATATTCTCTTCTTCATATTTAATCGTTTATTGGTGATAACTATCTTTAATGTGATGGACCCATGTGTACATTCCTTAATCATTAAAAGTAAAGTGAAAATTGTTTTTTTGGTTTTAAGCTATACCCATTAAAAATATAGTTTTGATTATTATTTCAGATTCATGATACAACCTAAAAAGAAAGTGAGTCTTGGTATATATTACACCATTAAATCTAAGGGACTAATAAATTAAATACTTAATGATTGAGGTGGAAGATGTAGGGGATATTCTTGATGTATTGTCGAACTTCTTTACCAAATTTGTACCTTATTTACTTTCTAAATGATTATTTATTTTTAACATTTATTCTCTTTTTAATCTATCATTTAATACATCAATATGCTTCATCATTTAATTTATGAATTTTTATTTCTTTTATTATTTAACTTATATAAACATTGAAGTCATATCGCTACACATTAAAATTTTATTCTTTTGTTTATCTCTTCAAAATGGTTTAATTATCATCAATCTTTCAAAATTATTATTTAATCTTTAAGACTTTGTTTATTTTATTTTATTTGTAAATGGAAATTCACCCCCTCAATTTACATTTTACCCTAATCTAACCAATATTTCTTATGAAAAGTTTGTTGAATTTTTTATTTTTTTAATTATTTTCTAATTCTTTCAAAGATTATTTGAACTGCAAAATTTTAAACCAAATTTTCACGAATGTTTATTTTTCTTTTAGACACCCATTATGATCCTAAAGGCCACTCTTTGAGTGTTACTCCATTTTTTATGGTAATAATTATAGTTTTTGAAAAATAGGTATTTAAACTTTTCTTAGATCAATTTCTAATATTGTATGGGAAATAGTTATGCATTTTTATACTCTAACTACTTAAGAACAATATAAATGGAATTTGAATGATATTTCTGATTTTAAACAAGATGGTAATTCTATAAAATACATATATTATGGTTTATACTGAAATTAAATTATTTAAATTTCTATATGAAATACGACTCATGAAATAAAGAAACACTTAGAATTTACTCATGATGGAATGAAAAAAGTCAATGATATGTGATTAGATATGTCTTGAAAATACTTTTAATGTTTCTCTATGCATCCTAGAAAATATATTTTGGAAATGTTAACTATATTCATGGATTTGTTTTATGGTTTAAAATTATCTTGGTGATTATATTTCTATAGAAACTTTATTCATCAAAATCATTCGGGTTTTTGAAAGAAATTTGGAAACCAAAGTAACCATGATCTACGAATCTAAATATAAAAATAATATGGTGGTTGAGGAGATCATAAGATCTCTTATGACATGTGATATTACAATGAAAATAAAATCTAAAAAGGAGAAATAGTGGTTAAATAAACATAAAATTAATTTTCATTCAAATCAATCAAAAAACCACTAATCTGAATATGATGTTGAGACTACTCAAATTTCTAAAAGGGTGAACAAATACATAAATAAGAAAGGATCCACTTAATGCTTCATAAAATAAAATAAATAAATGGAAGTTAATTAATTTGGTTAAAAAAGGAGGGTCGCATCAAGCTAGATTTTCCCATGAATAAAAAGAATAATCAAGCTAAGATATTGCTTATAGTTTCAACTGGTAAAGTTAGCAAGGATACACTTTCAATATATTAATCAAGAAATGAAATTCTTAAGTGCATTATGGATGATATCTGGGTATGTGATGAAGTAAATTCTATATGTTCTACTTCATATTCATATATTTACCCAATAATTTTTTTAAGATATAAATTTCTTAATTATTATAGATATGAACATCATTATGTTTTTTTAAACGTGATTCAAAATTTTAATATCTTAAAATAATTAAAAGTTTTTTTGAAAAATAGAATCTTTTGAAAGAAAAATATGATTTGGTATTAAAACTAAAATAATAACCAAATATTAAGAATTTTTATTTTAAAATTTAAAGATCTTAAAAAAACTCTTTCTTTTTTTACCCAAGGCATAGAGACCTTGAATAAAATTTTGGGATATCAGGATGTTGTTAAAAGTAATTCTAGGATTGTTTTTTCAAAAAAAATATGTTTTTCCCAAAAATTTGAAAAAATTGCATTTGTGGAAAGAACCTTCCAAAATAAAGTTTTTAATTATTGTAAGAAATCTTGGAAGTTTGTATATAAATTTAAATGAAAAAAATTATAGATGTTGTAGTCCAAATATATTCCATTTTTTATCTTATATTTCTAATGAAATAATTTGTTCCAAACAAGTTAGGATTACAAAGTATTTATTGGTAAAATAAGTGGAAAAAATATATGAGTAATAGAATAATTAGCCTCTTAATATTTTATTGGAAAAAGAGTTTTGTATGAAAAACCTAATAAATTACATGGTATATTGATAGTTTGTTCTTGAGGTGCTTGTGCGACGATCATTATGAATTCAATCATCTCATAAACTTTAATAGAGGGTATGTCACTTTTAGAAATGAATCAAAAGGTAAAATTATTTATTCTAGTATGATAAATTTCTCTAAATCTATTTTAATTAATTATTTTTTATTTTTTCAATTTATTTAAAGAATAATTTACTAATTATTTGTCAATTATGTGATACTGGTGATAAATTTATTTGGAAAATGATTTTTTAAAAGTTTTTAATTTGAAATGAATTAATTTATTTACAACATACCAAAATAAAAATGTTTATATCATAGATTTTAAATGTCTTGTAAGTCAAATTTTTAAGTGTTTAAGTGAAAAATATAATAAATATTGTTTTTTTAATCAGATCCAAAGTAACTATAACACAGAAATAGTATGTTACAAATCAATTAGATGGTGGAATGTGTAAGTTTAGGTAAAATTATTTTCATAACAAAATAATAGTATATTCATAATAATGGTTTTGTTATAAAATAATTGAATAAAGAGATTTTAGGGGGTTCGATAAGGAAAATAAATGAAATGAGATTTATAGAAGAGTTTATCTCTAAATCAGGTAACTCCTTTTGATTTGACACAAAATGATTCATTGAGTTTCTTTATGCCAAAGTTAAGGATTTTAGAATGAATTTAGGGATGTTGGAATCTTATTTGAGCAGAATTTGGATGATACAACAGGCTTGAGAGGTGTGAGTAAGTTGGGAGAGGTGGTTTCCTTTTATAAGATGAAGGAGGGGCACCATAGGATAATCTTGAAATATTATTTTATTATAAATTGATGTTAGAATTATAATAGTAAAAAAGTGTTAAATTAAAAGGATAAGATGAGTATGGGTATAAATCCTCTCAACCAATAATATTTAGTCATGTCTAGGTCACAAATTCACCTTATCTTTTAGCTTTCACCCTTAGTTAAAAACATTAACTATTACCATGTCTTCTGGTATTTTCATAATACAGGGTTAGTATAGTTACGATAAAATGACAATAGAACCAAATGTGGATAATTAATGAATTTTTTAACATTATATTTTTAATTTTGCAGAATTTTATTTTTTTAGGAATATTAGATCATTTAATAAAATAGTATTTTTTTTTAAAAACTCATTTATGTCAATGTTGACATTATTTAGAAATCGATTTTTCATAAATTCATTACAACTTTATTCCTTACAAAATTTAATTAAATCATACATCACATGTAAATATCATCAAAAAAATTCGTGTATGACATAAAAATATTCAAATTACATTTATTTTAATATTTATGGTATCATTTATTTGAATCTTTCATTAATAAGGTAATCACCACATCATCATTGTTTCCTAAATAAATTAATTTATTTAATGTCTAAAAATTATAAATAAAATATCATGATATAGGAAATATTTTTATATTTATGATTACTATTTATAGACAAAGAGATAATTTATGTATACTAAATTGAAATTATTTTAGTTTAGAGATACATGTTTATGTTATATTTCCTTTTCCTTTAAAATAAATATTGTAAAAGGTCATTATCACACCCAAGTGGCTCCATGGGGTCCTAAAATCTACCCAAGGATTCACATGGTCGGTTATGTCTCATAAAATAGTATTAGGTCATGTGTTAGTGTAGTTTTATATTATTATAATTTTTTTTCCCATATTTTTCTAATTTACCCTTTAACCACTGTAAAAACAATTATTACTGAAGTTACTATTCATAATGTCAAAAAATAAAAGGTACCTATTTACACAATTTGGAAAAAATAAATCCAAATATGGAATCCTTTTTTACAAATTCAAAATAGATAAGTTTCATTATTTAATTTAAAATTAATTCATATTGTAAAAATTAGAAATTGGCTTTTTAATAAGTAAAAACTATCAAAAGATTGACATGTGTTTATGTCCAATTTAAATTTGAAATTACTTACAATGACCATAATTGGATTAAATGATAAAAAAATAATCCAATTATACTTTAAAACCAATTAAAATAAAAATATAACTATATAAATAAATTATATGAAAAGGTTGTTTTGAATTAAAATGCATTATTTTTCAATATTCATTAAAATATGGATTTTATTATAAAAAAACCAAAATTGCGACCAAAGTAAATTTTGATGTCCTTATTCTGAAGACGAAGATTATTTTTTAAAATAGAACATATAAAATTGAAAAAAAAACAACATTTAAAAATGGTTCTCCGTCAAAAGGTGGTAAAATGAGCCTTTGAAAATATTAAAGTATTCTATGCTTAAAATGGATTCCTTCTCAATCTAAGAACCTAAAATTTATTGAATAAATGTTAAAACATTTAAGAAACATGTGTAATCATATTATAGTTAGTTCTGTTCATTCCTTCCAATACAATGACTAAACATTAACTACATTAATATTATTATTGTATTATTTTTCATTATAACTCCACATTGTATGAAACGTGAGAATTCAATGAAACTAGTTGTTGTGTATGGAGTACGCTATCAGAAAAAACACCCCATTTAACATAAAAATAATATCTTATTCATAAATATTAATAGATAAGAAAATGTATGGGATGCTACAAATATTCTCTTATGTAGATAAAAAGTTAGGTGTTATTCCACATGACCACTTTATTTCCCTTCTCTATTATTAAGAGGATAATTTATTACCACTTTTACGATATGGGTTTCCAACAATGGTATTTATAAATACCAAACCCTCGATTACTGAGATCAAGTTTAAATTATGAGGATGAAATTTATTTATAGTGGGGAGAATGTAACACTCTTAAATTCTAAAATAATAACATTGTATTTGATATAATATGAAACATGCAACACCAAGCTTAAACAACCCATGAAATATGTTTCTCTAAATTTTATCTCTTTGATGGCTTTCCAAACATGAAACCCAGAGTATAAATAAATCATAATATAATATATAGTTATAAAATAGCCATTAAATTAGATGGTATGAATAGTAATAACTAAATTATTAAAAACATGTTCACATATTTATTATATATAAAATATGAATAATTTAAAATAAAAAGAAATGTTTTCTGAAAAAATAATTTTTTTTTCTAAAAGGCAGTTTAGTCGCTCTTTGTGCACAAAACATAAATTTATTTTTTTTCACTATAATAAAATTTAGTTTATATAATGAAATTAATTTTTGGATTAATAATATAAAAATTATCTTGGGGTGAATTTTTAGGATTTTTCTGAAGTATTTCATTTTTCTATGAATAGTGAAAAATATTGAATTTTAATCAAAAACTACATTTTAGATTAAATTATGTATAAATTTAACTAATATTTTTAGTTGTTTATAAAGTAAAATTATTTAAATTATATATATATTAATCCAATTTTGGTAATTGGAATCATTTTGAACTTCAATTTTGATACAAAGACTTTGTAAACCTTCGAACATTTTCTCTTTAAAACCTCACTTTCTTGTCGCGTCTGCGAGATTAATTTTAAATTAATATTTTACACATATATGAAATAAGTATTAAAAAATGGATTCCATATTTTTAATAATAATAATTTATATTTTCTAAAAAGTTCAACCTATTTTTTTACCTTAATGAATAGTAAAAACTGTAAAAATTATTTTCCGTGGTTATGGTAAATATGGGTTTATCGGGGGTTAAAATAAAAATATAAGGGTTAAAATGACCTAAAAACTTGTATAAAATCTATTTAATGGAATTATTTAGGAACTATAATTTTTAATTATTGATAATACTCTATTTTTTCTCATTTTGGAAAGTGAAAATTGTTGTAACACAATTTTCATTTAAAAAATTACTAGTATGCCACTCACCCCACTTATAAATGGACACCCCTATCCTCTCTTATTCACACCATAAAATCTATTTGGTTTGGACAATACCTACCCAGATCACTTACTAAATTCCCTTATATAATTTTTCAAGCCTTATTTTGGGAATAAATCCATCATGGGATGGTTTTTTGTGAAAACATAAGGAGGATACCCAAAAAAGAGGCAATGTTTTTTAACGAGTGTTTTTATTTTATTTCTTCCTCCAAATACCTAAATAATTATTTAAAATGATGATATAATAGCCTAAATATATTCCATATGCTTATATTTTTTATAATAAGGTCATGAGTTAAAAATATCCACACTTTGATCAAATGGGTTATGAAATCATTATTCATGTGTACGACAGAATATGACATCGCGAACCAATGTCATTCATTTTTCCATTAAATCCTCTCACAGTTGTGTATGAAGATGGATATAAAGTATATATATATATATATGAGATTTATATCATAATTTTACCTATTTATTCCTTATATAATATTTAAATTTTTACTTTCCATTATATAGGTGATATGATAACATCGCTCGTGCGTACGACGGACCACTGCCTCGCAAAGTGATGTTATTAGCCTATCAATATTGATTTAAATGAAATGTAATATAGATAAAGGTGATGAATATATGTGATATAAATTACATAATTATTATATTAAAGACATATTTATCATTATTCTAAGATAATATATCATTAGATTTTTTTTAAATAAAAAATGATAACAACGTACATGTATGTGTGGACTACTTTCTTCACGAAGTGATGCGACTATATTTTAATCACCAAATCATTTGGAATATATATATATAAGTATATTTAATGAACTAATATGGTATATATGATATTATTATGATTATATAAATCTTATATGTTACTTACCTCATTTCCATAATGATATTTGAAATATATAAACATTAATCATGCATAGATACGACTTACTGTCTCCATGATTGTAACTTATTCCATTTTTAAAAATTATAATTGATATAAAAATATGATAATTATTTCAATATTATTATTATTTAGATGATATAACTATATAACATGTGAAATAATTGAATCATTCATGACGAAACACACATGAGAAAACTAGATAATTAATACCTGGTTGAAAATGAACTTTTTAATATAAAATCACTTTTTAGGAATAGTGAGAAACCAGTCCCAAATTAATCTAGAGGTGAAGCCTCATTGGAGAAATCGAAGATATAAAATCAAAGACTCAGCCTATTGTTACTTTAATTTCTATTAATATTCCAGTTTATAAGCCATACCTTAGCAGCCGGGTCGTTGCCAATAACATCTTCAAGACGACATGTCATTTTGTCCCAAGTTCGAACGTACTCTTCTTTGCTGATTTTCCCATCATTAGAGCCTCTCATCAGGGTCATATCTTGTTTGTCTATCCAATTCACTTGATCTCTATTGACCTCCACTTGAATAAGTCTCCCCATCATCTCTGCCTCTTCCGGTGGGATGTGGACATAAATAAATTCCTCCAACATCTCCTCCTTATAGTGGAGGATAGGTTCATTATGGTCCTTTGTCATTCCAGTAGTGTTTTCCTTGTTGTTTTCCTGAACTGTAACATGAGGATTCTTCCACACAATAATGGTGAGGGCTGAAGACATATCCTTCTCACATGTTTTCGATTTTTTACTTGATCATGTTTCCATTGGTTTTGGTAAATGTGAGTAGACTTTGCGTCCTTTCCCCTTCTTCTTCCTAGTTTTTCCCCCACCTCATGAGCCTTAGGATCCTCCTCAGACTCCAAAACATCTATAATTTTTCCATCCGGGTCATAGGGAGTATCCTGAACATGATAATTGGTGTCCAATCACTCAAGGTAGTTTTGATTTTGACTACCATTTTGAACTGAAACCTTCCCCACAGTTTGATTGTTGACCCCCGAAATACTCTGCTTGATATGAGGTTACTTTGCCACTCCTTCCGACCACACCTCAATTCCCTTCCCATATAAACTCATACCTTCATCTTGAGACGCATGCGAAGAGGATTCATCAATCCACACCGAAGTACCTAGGTCTTGGTCCCTCAAATCCTTTTCAGGCCGATCAAAGATCCCAAACACAGAGGGTTCCTCAAATTGTTTTGCCAAAGGACTATTCTGCCATGCCTTACCCGCCAATAGATTTTTCTATATAGCATTATTCTCATCCCTCCCCTACAATGTCACCTTCCCCTGATGGCCATCCAGTCTTCATATAGTGGTCGAGTGACCCAGTCTTCTTCAGGTCGAGCAAAACCACACCCAATGATCGAAGACCACGGATTTTTTACACTGGACTTCCTCGCCATCTTCAATCCACACCGATTCAACCCACTACCTCGACAAATACACCTCCAAACACATGCATGGGTTTATTGGATGACATAGAAAAGCATTATGTGAATCCACACAGAGAAATTGACCAACTATATTTCCTAAGAGATGTAGAATCGAGGGATTCTTGAATGGTAGAGGAAGTTGAGGAAGACTTACCCAAACCAGAACTATAGGAGAATCGTGATTCAGGTATAAGTTGTAGCTACACCAAAATAGATTGAAGCTGCATCCACTACATTTCTTGGGAACACATGACAGATCATGAACAAATTCCTCTAATGAAGAACATCACACCATCAAATGCCTTTTATCCAGTAAATCGACAACCACTCGTTCTTTTAGAACCTAATGATCGAAGAAAAAACTATCCAATTCATCCACTGAAGGCCATTTGTTCCTAAATTGGGAAACCAATGGTAGATGCAGTAAACTCTCCATCTATATAAACTCTAGAACTGACAATGGAATCATGAGGTCACTTTCCTGAATATTAGGGACCTTCGGGTCAAGGTTGATCGCAGGAAATCCAAGAATCGTAGCTGGATCGGTGAAGGGATAGAAATCGTGTATCCAGATATTATAAGGAAGTTAGGGATCCTACCCCCTCCCACCAACTGGCGGCAGAGGGGTAAGTTTCTTTGACCCCATTAGGGTTAAGCCATTTCTGCTTCGAGCTCCCGTCCCCCAGAAATTCTCCTCCAGTCTTCATATAATTAACACATAAAAAATGAAAACAATGAAATATTATTAATGAAATGGTGATAAGATGTTATAAATGGATCATATATGAAATTTAAAATATTAATATGGTTATTTTATAAGATAATAACATGTTTAAAATGACTACACAGAAGGTTAAATCATATTCAACTAAAATAATGGGTGAGGTAAGGGACTTCATCTCAATTTCTCTTAATTGAGGCATATTGAATGTTATACACGTTATTTATTTTATATGTTTTTTATTCTGACCCTTTTACATGAAATATCATTATTAATTATTAATTCATGGTACTTTAAGTTAAAATTTTAATTATTTCATCCAAGTGGATTTTTCTTAAGACTTACCAAGTGGTAAAAAATTTCATAACTCAATTTCTTTTCATTGGATTATAATACTTCTTCATCATCTTTGGTATTATAATATTACATGCGAAGTTAATTTTTATTATCTTTTATTTTACTTTAACATGTTTTATGTGGATTTATAGTGCATACACATAATATACTCATTTAAGAATTTCACTTCAATGTTATGAACATTATAAGTGTTTATTTCACAATCTATTCTCATAGAGATTATTTATTTCTAAATTTTAGTTAAAGGATATTATTTGATTGTTTACTAATAAAAACATTTTATTTTATAATTATGTGATTATTCATGATATTTTTAAGTAATAGTACGATTTAACAAGTCTTTTGTACCTAAAATAATTAAGAAATACTTTTTATGAAAATCTAACTTCTTTTCTCCCTTCCATCCAAAGTATGTTTTCTACCAAAACCCAATTCTGTAAAAGTATTTTCAATTTTTTAAAACCTTTTTAAAATTATTAAAAAAAATTTATCAATTATTTATTTTTAATTTTTTTGAAGGGAATCATCTTGTATTTTTCAGAAAATGTATGTTTCGGTTTTACCAAAAAAGTAAAAGTAATATATTTTTTACCGTATATGACATGAATGGAATTTATAGCCATCATGAATAGTAAAAAAATTTAATGATTTTTTATAATTTTAAATGGTAAATTTCAACTAATATTATGTTCAAAATTTATTGTGAACATTTTTTAAAAAGATATTTTTGAAATGTAAAAGATATTTACCTCAATAATGTTTTTAAAGATATTTTTGTAGTATTTATTTTCACCAATGAAAAAAGACCATTATTCATAATCCAATGGGTATATGTTTTATTTATACAATATTTATTATTCTTATTTATGTTTCATTATGATTTTGACCAAGGAATGGATTGAAATGCACTTCCTTGATTCATTTTTCTAGTCATTAAATTTCCCTTAAATTGATCACTTTCCTATGGAAATTAAATTTCCCTTAAATATCCATATTATTATCATGGATTTTTTTATTTATTAAACAATATATAATATATACATATGTTTTATATATTGAAATTTATTTGTTTATTTGTGGAAATATTGATAAATCTGTACTTACTCAATGAAAATATTTTAGGATAATACAAAATGTTCTGGAATTAAATTTATTATTAGAAATATGAGGAATACTATGGATATGAAGACACAGGTGAGGACTAGTTACATATATCCCATTTATTAATTATTATTATAAAGAGGTGAATTATTAAGCTATCATAAAATCAGTTGGCCAAAACAAATGAGTTTGTACATAAGAGTTTTAAACTGTCATGTGAACGGTATTAACGGTATAGGTATTGTAACACCCCAGGTAAATAAAGAATATGACATTTTCAAATTTATCCACATTTGTGAATAAAATATTAATATGACTTTAAAGGGTACGCTATGCTCGATGGCGTACCCAACACGCAACAACGAGTTTCTTGGGAATCTTACATTGCACTCTAATAATAAAATAATATTATTTTAAATGGTAGTTAACATGTAGCCTTTGTATTGGAAAGAATGGATAGAAATAACTAAAGTATGATTATATATTTTTTTAAATGTTTTTACATTTATCCAATAAAAGATAAAGGCATAAAATACGGAAAGAATTCAATTTTAGGCGTATATGCCCTAGTTTTCACTAAAGGTTCACTTATCACCTTTTGATGGAGAACTGTCATTATATATAGTTTTTTTCACTCTTATACATCCTTTTGGACCAAATAAAACTCTTCTTAAGAATTGGGACATCAAAATTTAATTTCTGTAAATTTTTGGTATCGTTCTGATAAAGTTTATTTTTTAATAAATAGTGTAAAATGTTGTATTTTAATTCAAAACCTCTTTTTAATCTAATTTATTTATATTATTAGATTATCTATTGAATTGGTTTTAAAGTTAAATTAGAATATATTTTTACCATTAAATCCAATAGTGGTCGTTGGAATTAATTTCACTTTGAAATCAGACTTAAACTAGTCTCAATCTTTTGATACTTATTGTTTCATAAAAACACGCTATTTGCTCTAACAGCGGGAATTAATTATTAAATTAATTAATGTGAATTATATGGTTTGAATTTTGTAAAATAGACTTAATTTTTGAATTCGGAATATCAAATATAGCTTATGGTGAATTTTTGAGATTTTTCTGAAAAACTTCAATTTTTGATTAATAGTGAAACCACTAAGTGGTACTTATAAAAACTGATTTTTCTGTTTAAATGAAATTTTGCCATCTTTGTGTTTCGAATTTCAAAATTCCGACATACATGGATGTCATTAAGAAGTAAAATGTGGTTCAATGGGATACACATATTTTTTTGGTGAATAGTAACTTATTAAGTTTTTAATCGCGATTAGAGGTAATTAGTGTAGTTTAAGGTAAAAATAATGTTTTAATAATATTAAATGAACTTGACACATGTCCTAACCTCATTGTATGTGTCATGGCCGACCAAGAAAACCCATGGGTCAACTTGGGGACCCCATGAAGCCACTTTGGTTGGAAAATGACATTAATATCTTTTTATTTAAAGTTAAAGTAAAAATGAGACAAACATGAAATGTTTTACTAAAACAATTTTTACATGGGGTTATACAAATCATATTTTTGAATATAAATATTAATTGTAAAGCTAAAAAGATTTTCTACATCATAGTATTTTTTGTAAAATTTTTAGATATTAAATAAATTAAATTATTTATGACATCATGATGATGCAGCAATGACCTCATTATTTAATGATTTAAATAAAATGGAAAGATAATTTAATATCTAAGACCTACACATGTTCAAAACCTATTGGATGAGTGGATTTAGAACCCTTGTCAACTTATCCTCGAAATAAATCAATTTGGGACCATTAAAATCAGAAACACTTTTGAAAATAAAGTAACATTTTGTAACTTTACAAGAGTGCCCCTCCTCTCCTCTTATAAAAGGCCCCCACCTCTACCTCCTTACCCACACTCCCAAAGCCTTTGGCTCGTCCAACCCCTACCCATTTTGTCTATCAACATCCCTCTATTACTCCTTGAAGCCTCACTTTGGGCAGAAGTCTTCCCAAGGAAGCCTTTGAGCTCAAACCAAAGGGAGTTACCCGATTTTAAGGTAATGTCTTCACTTGTGTCCTTTTGTTTATTTTGCTTATCCAACCCCCTAAACTCTTTTTATTCATTTATTTTGTAAAAAATCCAGTATATTAAATATACTAGGATGTTGTTATAAGAAGGATTCGAGCTACAATTACACACACCTACATCTAATGGTTAAAGAACATACTGTTTCCGTGGATGGTTAATTTTTGCCTCCCGAAATGATGATTGTTCAACATTCTTTTAACACCTTCAAAGGTGGCCATTAAGATGACACTATATTTATATATGATATATAATCTGTTTATGTTTTACTTAAGCTTCTGTATTTTTCATTTATGGCGTACCTTTATGGTTTCCATTGTGGGTAAACGTGATATCTTCATTTAAGGAAGTGCGGACTACCGCCCCCTCAAAGTGATTTGATTCGTTAATACCATATGTGTTATGTATAAAGGATATATTTAATGATATTATATATGATACCATACTGGATTTAAAATAATATTATGTATCATTATGTTTTAATTCCATTAAATATGAAATTGAAATGGAAGTAGCGTTCATGCGTACGTACGGCTTACCGTCTCCATGAACGGTACATTTCATTTCTTATCTCAAAATGTTATGTAATATTGTAAGTACATATATATAATTGATATATATGTAATATATTACATCTAAATTATGTATATCATTCTGGAATTATAACATATATATCTCTCTCTCATTTTTTTTTTAATTCCATTAATATGACAAAAAAATGAAAGTAGCGATCATGCGTACGTACGGCCTACCGTCTCCATGAATGGTGCTTTTCGTTTTTTTATCTCCAAATGATATGGAATAGTATAAAATTAATATTTACTGGATATATATATATGATATTTTAATCATTAATAATTTTCTAGAAATTATTTAATTATAACTACTTGGGCAATATTTTTTCAAACAAGTTCATTTTTGACTCATGTACCAAACATCGGCAAAAATGTCTGATATGAACTAACATTACTAAACAATTATTATAACATTATAATATGTGATATTAACTGAATAATAATCTATAAATGAGGTACTTATGAAATTATTAATTGAACAAAGTTTATTATTCAGGAATATAAAGACACGAACAAGACAAGTTGGACTTGAGGTAAGGGATCCTACTCCTCTCTTTCTATTTAAGTACACTCTTTTATGTCATTCCTTCTAAGCTCATATTTATTGTTATTGGGATGTTCTTTTATATTAATCTTACTGTAATTTTTATTTTCATATGATGAGTGACCCTATTATCTCTCATCAATCCATTTTGGAAGTTTTGAGTGGCGTTGTTAGGCTGCCGAATTTTCGTAAGAGATCTCACCTCTCTCTTTCTCTTTAAGTACTCTCCTTTTTGTCACTTCTTTTAAGCTCCTCTTTTTTATGATGGGGGATGTTCTTTTATATTACTCTTTCTGTACATTTTATTTTAATGTGATGATATACCCTATTTGATCTCATCAATCCATTTTTGGAAGTTTTAAGTGGCATCGTTAGGCTGCCGAGTTTTCGTAAGGGGTTTTTCATCTCACTTTTATTCCTGTTAGATTTATGCTACATTTGCCACAATTTCCTTTGAGTGGTGTATTTACTGAAAATTATTTTACTCATTGTGTAATATTCTTTCATTTATGAGTATTTACATCAATGTTGTATTTTCCTTCTTTCACGGGTCGTATGTTTCGAAAGATACCCATGTCGGTAAGGGAACCTTTCACCCTCTTCTTTTTAAAATACTTCTTTTGTTGGGTATTTTAATTTACATATTTTTATGTGGGGATATGTTCTCATATATCCTTATTGATGTAAATTTTATGTCCAAGTGAGTAGATACCCCTTTTTTTGATGTGATGTCGTTAGGCTGTCAAGTGAACTTCTTAACCCAATTTCGATTTCTTTGGGTTCAACATGTTGTTATTGAATATGTCATACTTTGAATATGTGTGAATGACTTTAGATTATTTTACACTTAATATCCACTATATTTTGTGTATTAGTTTGTCACACATAATTATTTAATTTATTTATCCTTAAACCAAGGATATCGTCTTTGTAAGGGACTTCGTCTCAATCTCCTTTCATTGAGGCATATTTTGTTTTATACACAACCTTCTTTTATATGGTGTATAAACCCCTTTGACTTTTACGTTTATTCAAAAGGATTCTTTTTTATACAAAGCATTTACTAAACGACAAAAGGGAATGTTTTTGTCGTACGTATACGGCGACAACGACTTCTCCACCGATGTGACCATTATTTGAGTTTTGGATTCCTCTACAAGCCATACCTTTTTTTAAAAGAAAAATAAATACCATGTTTTACTTTTCTTTTATTTTGGTATTGAAAAATGGTTTTCATAATGTTTTATTATATCAATGTGTTGTATTGATATCTTGTGACTGAAATGTGGAAATTTTTTGTTCCCTTTATGCTTGTTTTATGTGATATGATTATGTTATGGTTCTTGGGCATTATTATGAAGACGGGTGGTTTCGTGATAAACTAAGGGTGGGTGAGCCCGATATAGCTCTCCAATGCATTGCGTAACGCGAAGGAGTGAAACGTTAAGGTTTCTCTGAATATATTTAGGGAATATACTGTGATGGGTATTCCAAATGTAACCAAGAGGGTTACTCCCTACATAAAAATGTTATGAATGCCTCAAGTTACTTTTATGTCTTATGATTTCTATGATTTATTCATGATTTTATGAGGTATGTTAAAGTTATTATGTTTTATGGGTAAAGTATGATTTCATTCTTATGTATACATGTACTCATGTTTCATTTCCATATTTTTATATCCCTTACTGAGCACTTTATGCTCATCCCAAGTTTTTGAAATGTTATTCACAAGTCAAGGGAAGGGTACATGTTGTGATGATAGTGTCAAGGATGTGTCAAGAAAGAATCCATGTTTTATTTTAAATATTTTTCCGTTGATGGGAATAATGAATACTGTCTTTTATGTAACCACTTTGTTTAAATGTGTAATGTAATGCAAGTTTCATGATCTAATTCACTAAAACTCTAAACCTGAAAAGATCCTCAATGTGTAATCTTGTAATAACTCAAGATTAAGTAAGGTTTAAGGGTGGGGCCTTATAGGTATCATGTGCCCGAGAATTGAAATTAAATAGCTAAGCATTGCCTTCTTTTGAAATTCAGTTTTTATTATCTATGATTTTTTCACAATGATATTATCTCAAGATTCATTTTTTCAATTATTGATTAAATGTAATTTGTTTTTAGTTATTTATGTTTCCAAATTGATTATTCCATATCAAGTTATGATATTCATGTTATTGATTAAATGGAATATTTTTCTATTATTTATCTTTCCATATTAAGTATTATCCATGATATTTCTACATTTATATTATCTTTGGATACAATTCCTTCTTATTTTATTGATTACTTGGAATGGGTGTTTAGTTATTTACCTTTCCATATTGATTATGCTTATTTATTTTTTATTGATTCACCTATACCTAACCCTTACTAAGTATTTGAGCTCACCCTTATTTTTTTACCTTCCCAGAAATCCATGAAGTGTACTATGATTGATATATGAGGATATGTTATAGGGAATAATGTTATTCTCGTAAAAAATTATTTTGTAATTTGTTTTTTCAAATGTAATGGAAGATCATTTATGTATATATTTTACTAGTAATAATAAACTATTAAGTCCTTCAAGATGTGATTCCTTTTATCTTATTCTAATGAAATGAAGTAATACACTGGCTCTAGGATACTGGGATTTGGGGTGCTATAAGAGGTGGATTTATGGTCTGCCAATGATATGAGGTTGGCAGTTCTAGCCATTGGATACTACCACCTTCTATTGATAAATGGGATGATATTGGTTTTAATATATTGTAATTATGTACCAACTATTACCAAACAACTTAATTTTTATATCCTTCCATAATAAAAAATGTTTTATTTTCATGTTCTAAAATAAAGGTAGTTTATTTTATAAATACAACATATTTTATGTTATGAAATATTTAAATAATAGTCTATGTGTATTAAGACATGAAAATAAAGTATTATAAATTGATAATGAAACAATTTCACAAGAATCAATTCACACCTAGCTGTGGAATTTCCATATAGGCCATGTAAACAAGTATAATTTGAAAAATATAAATCAAGATGGTTAGTTAGACTCTTTTGAGCTAAAACCACTTGATATATTTCATGCCTGTTTACAAGAAAAAATGACTAATAAACCATTTATTGGATAAGGTGAAAGATCTATAGATATTATGCAATTTTTATACACAATTATATGCAAACCATTTCAAGTAGAAGTTATTGGTGAGTATTATTACTTCATTTCTTTTTTAGATGATTTAAGTAAACATGGATATGTATACATAATGAGGAATAATTCATAATCTTTTGATAAATCTATATTATTTAAGAATGATGTAGAGAATTAAGATGGGATGAAATTAATTATAATTTTACATCATGAATTTGGTGAGTATCATAACCCAGAATTCATCAACATTCCATGAATGTGTGGAATTCTATCTTAGCTCAATCCTCTTTATAAGCCAAAATGCAATGGTTTTAGTGAATGGGGGAACTATACCTTACCTTCCATGGTAAGGTTGATGATAAACAATGAATTTCTTGAATTATCTTTTTGGGGATATGTATTAAAAACTATAGTATACACAATAAACCATGCACCAAATAACGAAAAAAATGGTATTATTTTTGAGTTATATACTGTAAGTAAACTATATTTGTCACATATCCATGCATAGAGTTATAAATAATTTGTTAATTATAACTATAGGGGTTTGAAGTGTATCTTTATTGGGTATCCCAATGAAATAAAATGATGTTATCTATACAACCCCTCAGAAAATAAGGCAAGTGTCGTAAGAATTTTCATTTTTCATGATAGGGAGAACATTCTTAAAATGTATAGTGGGATAAAGAACGAATTCTATGATGTTTATTCTTAATATACAGTAGAGTATGTATATGAAAATTTTCCATAGGTATCCATGCTATATGTTGTTCCTCAATCACTAGTATTGTATAAGGACACCAGAGCAGTTAGAGACCCTAAAAGATATGTTTTTTAGACACCAATGATGGTGAATCATTATTAGTTGACAATAATGATCCTATTTTCTATAAGAAGGCACTATAAATTGATTGGATCCTTGAAAAACTTTATGTTTTGATAATTTTAAAACTTTACTAGTTCTATTACCTTAAACATAAGTCTTAATACATTAATTTGTAATATTATAATTTATCATAGATTTATTAAGTTTGATATTTAGGTTGTGATATTATGTAATGAATAAATTATTCTAAACATTGATTATATCTTATATTTGATTACTTAAAATATCTTTATATATCTTTTATTTTTTTGTTCCAAAAATGTTCTATATGTTTTATGAAGATTTTCTAGGATAAATATTTCATTTATAACTTTAAATTTCCTTTATATTTAATTTTTATTTCACCCAGGAAGACAATTTATCATTTCCCATGTATACAAATGATTTACCATGTCCCCAAATAAAAATTTATATAGCCAAATTGTGAACCACATAGCCGAATTTATATAATTAGTTACCTTATATATTTCAACTTTATCATGGGATAAATTATTCTAAATTTAGGGATTATTATTGAGTATAAAATCATTGAAAATTATAGATATTTTATTAGAAGACAAAAATTTATAATCTATATTTATCATGTCCTAAATTATGTTATAAATCACTTCATATTTTCAGTATAAATTTTGTTTTAGGAATATTTTTATACTATATTTTAGGGATCACTTGAGATATAGAAGTTTTATTAATGTAATCATTTATTTTTTGGAAATATAATGAAATTATAAAAATATAATTAAACTAGAACCAAATTTGACTCTTCCTTTTTGAAGGTCTAATTTAGGTCTAAAATTTGATAAGTCAAGTTGTTTAATGAATTTAAAATTTTAGTTACATGTGTAAAATTATATGGATATTTTTCTTATATGAAATCAAATATGGGAATTTTTTAGATATTTTATTTCATCTAGATCGAATATTCTTTGTACATGAATTTTATTACATGAAAATATGCTATGTATAAAGATTCACTTATATGGTGAAATTCACTTATATAAACTATTTATATATGTAAAGTTTTTATGTAGATATTTATATTATGTGGATATTTAAACTTAAAGATCATTTCAAATATTTTAAAATAATTTATATATTCAAGTTCACCTACATGTTTATGTGATTTTCTACAGTTTTTTCTAAATCTTAAATTATGTTATGTTTTTATGTATGTTTCATACTTATATTGGATGCAAGTTTATTAAGAATTTTCTTAGTGTTTTATTAGTTCAAAAATTACTCATTAATTTCCTAGAACCGATATGAACATATTTTATATTTTATTAATTTGAATTAAATTTGGTCCACAAAAGAAAAATCATGTATATATGTTCATTATGCAATTTTGAAAAATTTTAAATATATATTCACACTGGTCGAAATATGAAAAGTTAATCATGCATGATATATGGGAACTTTACAAGAATATTAATACTCATTATTTACTACAATATTAATTGTTCTAATATATTCCACTATACATGATGTTATTTTGGTTTAAAGATTAGAAAGGAGAAACCATGTGAATATTATATTTTATATATGAAATATTTACATGTGGAGCATTTTATGGGAAATAAATAGGGATAACTCTGAAGTAGTTTATTAGTTTCACATGGGAAATTCTTACTTTGGAAAAAATAAAGATGAAACCGAATTAAAATTTGAATGATGGGTTCCATAGATAAACACTATAGATATAGTTGACAGAACCATTGAAAAATAAAAAAACTGTTGTGGATTTATGAACCGTAAAGAACTATATCTTTCCTTATATTCTTGCAATCATTTCAAATATGATCACTTTATCAAATTCGTCATTAGACACTCATTTGTTAAAGTGATCCATAATTCATCAACATTCACAGGATTCATTTTTTCAATTGGTTTCCATAGTGCTTTAATCCTTTTTATTTTTTTAGGATTAAGAATGTGTGGGTTATACTACCCCCTTGAATGGTGTGTGTGTCTGGGTTGTAACTCCCTAAAAATATATTTTTTGATTGTGACTCCAGAGGAAAAGGATGGAATGTTCGAGTAGTGAAACTATGTAAAAGAGGTTGGTTATTCTTGATTTTACGACTCTTGGGGAAAAATATTTTTGTAATTAGGTTTTGACTCCAAGTACGTAAAATTCAGCATAAGATTCCATAATTAGTGGGTGTTATCTCTCTCTATGTTTGAGAGGGGTGAAGAGTAGTGTATGGTAAATTTGATATGAGCTACTATCAAAATTTTCTTATCCTTATTTATTTCTTATTTCCATTTAATTAACTTTAAAACTATGATATAATCTTTAAATTTATTTGAAAAGGCCAATTCACCCCCATCTTGCCTATTTTTTCATATTCCATTTGGGACCAAACATTGGTGTCAGAGCGTGAATCAAAGCTTGATATATATTTTTTATTTGTGATAACCATTTACAAACATAACTATTAAAAGGAAAAGATATATTTAATATGTTAGGAATAGTGAATGGATATATAAAATTCCACCTGATTTTGATGGAACGGATTTTAGATACTAGAAATCATTGATAAAATATTTATTAAAATAAATTAGCATTTATCACCAGAAAATCATGGAAAATCCATTCCAAGTTCCCAAAGGTTAACCTAGATCAATATTTGCTAGTGATGTAGTAAAGTTACATTAAATTATAAGGTGGTGAATATTTCATATTTTTCAATAAATATAAATATGTATAGTTATGTATCAAATTGTAAAACTACACATAACATTAGGAAAGTATTTCAAGTTATATATATTGAAACAAAAAAGATAATTATAACTAACATAGTCATTTTAAGATCTAAATATCAATAATTTAAAATGGTTTAAGAAAAAATATTTAATCAAATTATTCATAGATTCACTTTTATTATAAAAGGTATGATATGTTTTGAAAAAACATTAGAAAAACATGTTCTTGTTGAAAGAGTGCTTAAATAACTTTAAATCAAATAACATAAGAAAAATATGTCTATTATATATAGTAAAAAATTAAGTATTATAAACTTGATGATATTTTTGGAACATTGTTATAATATGAGTTTGATCTTGAAAATAATATTGAATCAGATAATAAAAAGAAGAAGGGAATTTATTTTAATTCAGATGGTCATACTTACTCTTATGATTATAAATTATAGAGCAGTGATAAAAATGATACTACACATGTTTAAAAGGGATTATACATAATAAATAAAATTTATTTTAGAATATATTGAAAGTAATATCCTAAATATGATTTTAAGGAGAATAATAAATGCAATTTTCTTTCTAATGATGCATAAGATATTATCTATTATGAGTGTATAAAAAGAGGGAACATCAAACTTGATTGACCAAGATTAAATAAAGACAAAAATAATAGGAATAAATTTAAGAAAAGGAAGAAAAAATGGAATCTAGATAAAGTTTCACTGGGGATTCAAGTTCTGATGAAGAATATGGTTTTAAAAATAATTTCAAAAATTTATGCTTAATGGATTCATCAGAGTGAGTGACTCTTCTTATTATTCTTCCTCTAAATTTGACTTCGAAAAAATTAGTATAGAGGAACTTCTTAAATTGGTTGAAAGACTTGATCCTAAAGTTAAAAAGATCACTAGTTTATATAGGAACATTAAGTGTAGACATAAGGATTTATTTAATAGAAAATAAGAAATGGATAAATATAGCTAGGAAGATTTAAAAACCATAAATATAGATTATAAATATTTAAAAGGAAAATACAAAAAATTATATTATTGAAAATTAAAAATTAAAGAGAGAAATTTAATTCATGTTAAAATTCCATGAAGTTAATGTTAAGAATATTTATATTATTCTTAAAGATAATGAACAACTCAGAAATTAAATCCAATGTTTAAAGTAAAATCTATCCAATTTTGTTCAAGGTATAGATAAATTTGACAAAATGAATAGTTTTTATAAAATTAATAAAAAGAGATTTGGTTTTGGTTATGAAAATAATTTACCAAAAATATATAGGAATTTATTTGTTAAGATCTCCAATGGAAGTACATATACTAATTCAAGTTTTATATGTAAAATAAAAGTTCATTATAAAAATGTGTTCTCCTTGAAATTTATACAATCTCTTGGACATAATAATTCTTTAATTTATAAATATATACCATATGATTTCGTATAAACATGTTTTTGAAATTAGTTTCGGTTCCAAAGTATCCATATTCTAATCCCATAGGTCCCAAATTTTCGAGGGTTCCAAATATTACATAAATATACTTTGTAGTAAATTTCTACAAGAAGCACAGAAAAGGATGTTATGTGCATGTATAGTGGATGATCATGACATATGACTGGCGATATATCAAATTTATTATTATTCAATAAATGGGATAGAGGTAATGTTACTTTTTGTGATAATTATAAAGGAAATGTAAAAGTTTTCAGTGAGGTTAGAATTTGAAATTCTCTTACTATTTCTGATGATTTATATTTTGAAGGATTAAAACAAAATTTTATAAGAATTTCCCTAGTATGCGATGTTGGTATAAATGTTAAAATTGAAAATTATAAGTTCATTATATTTAAATACAAATATGTTTTCATTTTTAAAAATAGAAAATAAAATATTAATTCAATTAATTTTTCTAAATCAACTGATAAAAATGAAAAATATTTGAATGATATATAATCAAATAAAATCATATAGAATCAGAGGTTTGGAAATGCTAATTTTATATTAGTGTAAAATATATGCATGAACTAAATAGTTATGTAGTTACCTAAAATTATGGAGGAAAACACATTTGTTTTTGAATCATGCTTAAAAGGTAAACAACACAGAAGTAGTTAAAGTCAATTAAAGAAGTAAAAACTAAAAATATTCTATATATCATTCACTTAGATCTATCTAATCCTATAAAAACTACTATTTTGGATGGCGATAGATTTTTTTTCATTATTATTTATTTTACTAGATACATAAGGGTTTGTTTTCTTAAATTTTGATCTAAGAATTTATCTAAGTATATCAATTTGTGTAAATTGGATAAAAAGGTTAAAGGACACATAATTAAATAAATTAGAAGTAATCATGGTGGTGAATTATAGAAATTATAATTTATACAGTTTTTTTAAGAAAATAGTTATTTTCATTATTTTTGAGATTATAGAACACCACAAAAAAGATGTTGTCGGAAAAAAAATATTACTCGTTAAGAAATGGCTAGGATGATGTTCGATGAGTTTAATCCACCTAAATATTTTGGGAAGAAGATAAGAATAAATATTAATATGTTACCAATATAATTATGTTAATAACATTGTTGAAAAATACCCCTTGTGAGATTTGGAAGGGTAAAAAACCTAAAATTGGCTATTTTAGAGTATTTGGGTGTAAAGTTTTCATTATCAATGCTAATAGTGATTTAGATAAATTTTATACAAAATATGATCAATGAATATTCTTAGTATATTCAAATAATAGTAATAAATACATATTTTACAATAAAATAACCATGGTTTTTGATGAATCAATTCATGTTAAGTTTGATGATAATATTTGAACTAAATTTACCCTAATACTGATAAACTCGATGTTGAATTTAGATGTTATAATTTGGAATAGGAAGAATATCAAGATAAAAATGAATATATTAAGGGGGAGAATATTTTTCTCCATAGGAACCTATTTATGAAAGAACATGGAAGGCTCTTAAAAATTATCCTATTTATAACGTGATTGATAACTTAGAGTAAATTTTTTAAACTAAAAAAATCTATTATTAATATTTTTTCTTATCATGATTTTATTTCTGATTTTATACTTAATAATATTGATGAATCTCTAAATGATTATCACTATTTATGGGATATGAATGATGAGTTAAATCAGTTTACTAGAAATAATTTGTGGACTTCAGATATTCCACTAAATGATTCTCATACCATTAGAATAAAATTTATCTTTTGAAACAAACACGATTAATATGGAAATATAGTTAAAAATAATCCTAGATTAATTACTCAAATATTTTCTAAAGAATGTGGATTTAATTTTGATTAATATTTGTTAACTTTTTTTTATATTAGAATCAAATAGAATATTATTAGCTTATGCTTTTTTCATGGATTTATATTATTTCAAATTGATTTCAAAATTGATTTTCTAAATGGTTATATTTATAAAGAATTATATGTTAGACAGTCCCCAGGTTTTGAAAATAAAATTCCTCCTAATCATGTTTTGAAACTATCTAATGAATATATGGTTTGAAATAAGCTCATCGATCTAGGTGTAATACCTATCTAGTTTTATTTTGAAAATTAGTTTTGAGAAGGGAACGGTTGATCATAATTGATTTATTTAGAAAAGTGGTAATGTTATTTTTTATTGTGAAAATTTATGTTGATGCAATTATTTTTGAATTTTCATTTTAAAATATTTTTAATGAATTTAAAGAATTAATTAATTCTGGGTTTTGTTTGAGTATGATGGAATAATTGAAATTCATTCTTGGTTTTAATATTTTTCAAAAGAAATAATGATATTTTTCTAAATAAATCAATGTATTATAAAGAGAAGATTATGGGGTTTGTTTTATAATTTTATGAAAGTGAAAATAATCCCATGAGGACTACCTGTAAATTTGATTTAGATAAATATATAAAATTCATTGATTTTAAATTTTATAGAGGCATAATTGGATGTTTATTATACTTTACTTCTTCATGGCCCAATTTAAGGTTTTCATTTTTTATGTGTGAAAGATTTACATATCATACTAAGAAGGGTTATTGAATGGATATTAAAAGGATTTTATAATATGTTATAATATATTTAAATCTTGTTTTTTTACCCTGCTCAAAATTATTTTTATTTGAAAAGTTATTCATATTCATATTTGGGTGGATGAAAGATAGATAAAAAGCAGTTCAGTTTTGTTTCATTTAGTAAATCTTTAGTTTCATTGGATTTAATGACAAAATTATATTTCTCCTTCAACTGATAAATCTAAACACATATATGTTAAATCCTATTATGTTTAATCATTATGGATTAAGAAAACATTTTTGGATTTTTATTTTGATATTGATAATATTCATATATTTCATGACTATAATTATGTTATTTTTGTAGGACCCTAGGACACCCTGAGAGGGGAGAGGTGAATCAGGGTGTCAAAATTTTCTCTTAATGTGATGTATCTTGTTCCCACATTGGTAGGAGCATGTTAAACCTGTATGATGGATATGATCAGCAATGTAACATTCACATGTAATGAGTTGACACAACACTTTTACATGGTTTAGCACTAAGGGATATATCCAAGGAGCATATGACGACATTTTTCGGGTCATACCTAATTCCAATATTCTTCACTAGTTGTAGATTACAATGGTTTGAGGATAGTCACACTATCCCAGGCTCACTACCTTTACAAAATTTCATGGATAACTCACTATGTCCCTCAGGTCACTCCTGTTGACTCCCCGTGGCTCACTGCCTTTGGTGAAGTCCCAATCAGTTTATAGATGTGAAGGTCCCTTCAATGGATATGAATGGAAGTATTTGTCTCCTTTTCAGAATGAGACAATGCTTTCATCTGAGTCCTGAAATTATGCTCTTTTGTATTCAATCTTCTACTTTAGTGCAATAACTGAATTCACTAAATCTCCTTATTCTCATCCGTTAATTCCCAATACTAACACTTGAGTGTACAATTATACTTCCCTTTTTTTGTGAATATCTAAGTTTATTTGCACAAATCGTTCTTCTTCTCTTCACAAAGTACACCGAGGGTCTTAAACACCAGTCGTGTGTGTGCAGTACTACTTCTCTTTGTAAGGTCGAACGGTTCATTGTAATTCCTTCTTCATGAAGCCGTGTTGAGAGTGCTAAGCACCTGTCAAAGGCTTGCGGGACCCCCAAATTTTTCTCGCATCCTTCTCAATGTCTTGCGCATAAAATTCAAACCTAGCACATAAAAATACCTTTTGGCACGAAATATCCTTTTCGCGCAACTCTTCTTTTTCCGTGTAGAACTTCTCTTTTTTGCGCAACACTTTCTTTTTCACGCAACACTTCTTCTTTTCGCGCACCAATCTATAATTAATTTTTTTCATGTGTCAGAGCTCAGTGTTTGTCTATATTTCAAGCCTCGCTCAATGAGAGGGGTTCACTTCGTATTTATAGTTGTTTTTGACCCGACATGTAAAACCCCTTCCTACACATAAAATTGTCTCTCAGTTCTTTATATTACGCGCACCTTCCTTTTATTCTCGTGCACCACCTGGATTTTTCACGCACCTCATGACTTTTCCATTTTTTATCTTTCTAAACATGAAGCCTCTCTTTCTCGTAAAACATCAAACTCACATTTTGTGCACAACCAATTTTTTGCACAGAAGTTTGATTTTTCGCACACATGGAGCGAACATCTCTGATTTTTTACGTGCCTCTTGCCTTTACCGATTTTCAGTATTTCTGATCTGAGGCACTGCTTGCGTGAAATAAATCAACCAGTTATTTTTCAGACATCATTATTCCATGCACATTCCCATTCTTCCATCCACAGATTTGGTTTTTCACGCAGGCCATGCCTTTTCCATTTTTCAATGCTCTGATTCTGAAACACATCTTACACAAAAAACCTCGCTCCACTATTTCGCTCACCACGATCTTTTTCACGCACCATGCCCTTTTTTGAGCACAATCTATCTATTTCACGCACCACTTCCTCTTTGCATGCACCTCCTTTTTCCGACCACCCATGTATTCAATTTCCGAGTTTCAGGCCCAGAAATTTAGCAAACACTAGAGAACAGCACCACCATCAATATATTCTTAGACCATAACCTTCATGCTTATTTTTTATTATTCGGATTATTCAACAACTCTTCTTCTTTTATCACAAACTCTACTATCATGATATATATCCATTAATAGATCAACTTTAGCATTATCAGAGTTTCCATGGAAAGTACTATAAATTCCCTATCATCCACCATTATCTTTCTTTCCAAAAAGGCTTACATCAGAATTCCAATCCCTTCCACACCCTCTCTTCTTCTTCAATCACTATTCTATAATTTATGCAAATAATATGATTCTATTATTAAAGTAAGGTCTTCCATGGTTCTCATGAAATCATGAATAATTGCATGATGTTCTTCCTCAATCATCCTCAGACGGATGATACCCCACCATTCCTCCATTTCATTTGAGTTCTTCTTGATCTCCTTCATTTTGATCTTAATTGACAAAAATTGACAACAAATACAACCTTATACACAAAGTTGTCCCAAAAATTTCTATATCTAAAAATAAATTTAAACATTATAAGAGTAGTCACTTTGATTTTAAATCTTATTTTCTTAGGGATCATTGTCAAAAAGTAAATACAATTTTTTATTTTATTTCAATATTAAATCTACTTTCTAATATTTTAATAATCCCATAAACATTGTTACTTTTGAGAAAATAAACTTGGAACTTGGTATGATGGAAATTTATATTTTTTAGGTATGAAAGTTTAAAAAATAAGTATAAATAAACTGTTATATATTAGATAACATAAAATAATATAATAACTAAATGTATATAGAAATTAAAAACTCACTGAAACTCAATGTTCTAACAATAAAAGGATTTATAGTGGATCCTTGAAATATGTTTAAATATTTTCATGATTAGGAATGTTTTTTAAAATATTTTTATTCAAGGATTCTTGATTAATAGTGGGGAAGTATTATCACTTCAAAGGGAGAACATTATATATTTGAAAATTTAAAAAAGGGGGATAATTTTTGAAATTTTACATGATTCTTTTGTTATAAAAAAATAGAAGAATATTGACTAGCTCCTTGAACCACTCCATGTTTTGATAATTACAAAAATTTACTTATTTTATTCCCTTGAACATATGTCTTTATACATTTATTTGTGTAATTATAATTTATTATGAATTTATTGTGAGTTATCTTTAGGTTGTAATATTATACATTGATTAAATTGTTCTTAAATTTGCATATATTTTACATTTATTTGCATAAAATATCCTTAAATTTCATGTTTTGATTGTTTATAACTTTTTATACATGTCCCATGAAAAATTAATAGGATGAATATTTCATTTGTTTCCATTAAATTTCATTTATATACTATTTATACTATTCCCACAATTCCAATTTATCATTTCATATTTATCCAAATGATTATCCAAGTAGAAAAATTAAAATCCACGTACCAAATTGTAAACCACATATCAAAATTTCCAAAAGTAGTTACCATATGTATTTAAACCATTAATTAGGATAAAAATCCAAATTGAGTCATTATTGATGAATTATAAGTATAATAAAATTATCTACATTTCATTAGAATACATAAAATAATAAATCCATCTTTATCATGTTCTAAAATAGGTTATAATTCACTGCATGTTTTTAGTAGGGATTATGTAGTTTTTAGAACTACTTTTATACTATATTTTAGTGATAAATTGAGATAGAGAAGTATGATTAAGTTGATTAATGATTATTTGGAAAATATAATGTAATTAGATAAATATATTTAAACAATACCCGATTTTGTTTCATCCATTTAGAAGGTTTGAATTAGTTTGAAATTTGATAAGTCAACTTGTTTTTTAATTTTAGAATTTTTTATATGTGAATTTGGTTACACGAATATTTTAAATATCTGAATTCAGTTTTGTGGATGTTTTTCATAAATTAATTTGGATGCATGAATAGTTTGGACACATTATTTGAGCTATGTCAAATATATTGGATATGTGAATTCACGTATGGAAAATTCGCTATATAGATAGATTCTCTTACATGTTATATTTAGCTATGTAAATTTCAGTTATATAGATATTTAGGATACATGGATATTTCTCCTATGTGATCAATTAACATACATGACAATAACCTATTTATTCAAATTTACCAACATGGTCATGTAGGTTTCTACGGGCTATTCTAAACACAAAAATATTCTCTTTCTTCCTTAAGTTTCATATTTTTATTTGAAGTAAGTTTATTATGAATATTCTTAGTGTTTTAATTTTAATAAAATTACGCATTATTTATATATAATCTATTCGTATAGGTTTTAGATTACTTTATGATGAATTAAATGAGATCCATATGAGATTAAGTGTGTATAGATATTCACCCTGAAATTTTGGAAAATGTGAAATATAAATTCAAATTGGTTGAAACATGAAGAGTTAATCATATATGATATATGGTAAATTTACAAGGATATTAATACTCATTATTTACCACTACATTAATAGTTATAATGTATTCCATTATAGAGGCTGTTATTTTTTCTACAGAGTATCAAGGATGAACCATGTGAATATTACATTTTTATTTATGAAACATTTACATGTGAAACATTATCTGGGAAATAAGAATGGATAAATCTGATGTAGTTTATTTGTTTCACATGAACAAATATTTATTTAAGAAAAATAAAGATTCATTAGACTTCAAATTTGAAAGATTCTATACATAAAAGACCTCTATATATATATATTACATAAATAGTGAAAGATAATGAATTTTTGAAAATACAAGAACTAAGAAGCACTGTAACTTTCCTAAACTTCAAGTGATAATTGTAAATATGATCACCTTATTGGACTTCATCATTCAGAACTCATTTTATGGAGTGATCCATACTAGCTCAATATTCAAAAGATTCAATTTTTCAAATTTATTCTATGGGGATATAATTATTTCTATTATTTTGGGATTAAGTGTGGGTGGGTTATATTACCCCTTTAAATGGTATGTGTTTGAGGGTTGTGAATCCCCAAAAACATTCAGTTTGGGTTGTACATCTAGGGGAAAAATGTAGGACTATTTAGGATAAACCTCTAAGAAGAAAAGGAAGGTTATTATTTAGTTTAATCCTCTAGGGGAAAAATGATTTTTAATCGAGATATTAATCTATGTGAGAAAAAGTAGGTGTAAGATTCCATAGTTAGTGGGTGTCATCTCTATCTTCATTTTAGAGAGGTGAAGAGTTGAGTTGGATCACTTTAATCATTACTATTAAAAAAATTATCTATTTTTAAATATTTTTTATTTCCACTACATTAACATTAAAACTATTATATTATGATTAAATTTATTTGAAAAGGCCAATTCACCCCCTCTTGGATATTCTTATATCTTCCCTTTAGGACAGAAAAAGATATTTGAAATTTCAAGATGGAAAGGAGCCATGAATTATAAAATGGATTCCATATATTAGAGCCATGTCTAGGTTATGGTTGATCTTACAGTTGGTGTAAGACCTATTGTGTGCAAATGGATATTCAAGAGAAAATGGACATGGAAGGTTAAGTTTGTATCTATAAAGAAATGATATTGGATAAAGGGTTTAAAAATTATCAAGTCATTGACTACGATAAAAAAAATTCTTCAATTTACAGGTTTAAATATATCATAATTTTACTTACCATAAAATCATTCCATGACTATGATATTTCATTGAAGTATTTCAAAATTGATTTCCTAAAAAACCTTATGAATATATCTATATAACAAAACCAGAAGAGTTTTCACTCTAGTAAATTCCAATGAGGTATAAAAGTTGAAGAGATCCATTAATTGGTCAATGAATATATCTAAATCATGGAGCATTAAGTTTAGTAAAACTATAATATATTTTTATTTCATGAATAATGAATTCAATCCATGTGTTTATAAGTGGTTGAGTGGGAGTGTGGTTGTATTCCTAGAAATAAATACTGATTACATGTTATATATTAGAAATATAATTACATCCATATTGTATATTAAGGACTTTCTAAACATGTGTTTTTCCTTGAAGGGATTAAGTAAAGTATCATATATCCCTAGAATCAACATCATTCATGATATATAAATAAGGCCATTTAGACTAAGTCAAAGTACATACGTTGACAAAATTCTAAAGAGATTTATTATGGTATTATCCAAGTGGTGATTGGTTCCTATGTCACATTGTATACATATCTCTATGAAAATGTGTCCCCATAAACAACATGGGATAGAGAAAGAGAATAATAAGGATAAAAAAATGAATCTATGATGGGATCTATCATGTATTCCTGGTAATGTACAAGGTCTGATATTTCCTATACTTTAATCATGGTAGGTAGATATCAAAATAATCATAGAGAACAACATTGGTCTATTTTTAATAATGTCCTTAAGTATAGTAGTCATAATAATGATTTGTTTCTTATATATGGAAGAGATGAGGAATTAGTCATTAGAGGATATAATGATTCTAGTTTCCAAACATTTCTTAATGATGTAAAGTTACAGTTAAGATATGTCTTCAGTCTTAACGGAGGAGTAGTGAGTTGGAAGAATTAAAAGTATAAAGTTTCCACTGATTCTATAGTGGGGTTCATGTATAGAGAGGCTTCTAATGCATGCAAAGAAGCAATTTAGATTCATAAACTTATTCAAGATCTAGATGTTGTTCCTAGTAGTAGAGATCTTATCACATTGTATAGTGATAATACTTCAATAGTGGCTATCAAAAATGATCCAAGGTCACATCAATAGATGAACCACATACTACAAAAATATTAATTATTGAGGTATTTTTCTCAAATGGGGAAAATAAAATATGAGTATAATCTCCATACAAGAAAACATGGTAGACCCCTTAATTAAAGATTTATCTTAGTAGAACCATGAACATCGTACGATAGATAGTGGACTGATGGTTTTTAGCATCGGGCTATAGTTCAAATGGGTGTTTATTGTAGATGGTTCCAGATAGTCAACTTTTAAGTACATTATTATTACTTTAATTCATGTATTTGAATATTAATAAAAATATATTAACACATCATGATTGTTCTTCTTTGTGAAAAAGTATATGATAATGTCCTAAGTGTACTTGTCACACTGAAAGGTCAAATAGTTCCTTGTATTGATGAGAACCTAGATGTTTCATGAAAGTCTCATTAAATATAATTTCTATACCCAGATGATATCATTTTATGGGACACAAACTATAAAATCTATCAAGGGTGGAGACTCATATGACTTTGAGATACTTTTTTCATGGTGTACTACCTTGGAAATCTTTAGTGCTGGAGATTTTGAGAACAAAACCCACTAATAGGAAATTGACATTTATACGTGTCATTGTATATTCATATCTATAGACATGTGTAACAATCCTTATAATTTAAGTTTATTATTATTTCATATTACGAGTTGCGATGTTTGTTGTATTTATGGAAACCACGATTACATATTCTCATGGTGAAGTATGATATGTTGTGTGAATCATGAGTTATATTGTATTAATTAATAATGAAAGAAAGGTTTTTATCACATATATTATTTAACACTAGTTAATATCTTAGTCCCTTTTAAGGGAATTAAACTTCGTGGTTAATTACATGGTCATGGAAGTGTTTTTCGAATTTTCGTTTTTATAAAGTCAACGAAAAGATCATCAAACACATAGGTTGATGCCACTAGCATGAAAGATGCTTGATTAGAGATATTGAGACAAATGGATCATAATAAACATTATATGATTACAGGAGGTAACTTTTCATTGTTACATTAACTTCATTCTCTATGAGATCCTTAGCATGTTTCTAGATGATAACCCTGGAATTTAGGAAATGTAGCCTAATTCCCCTGAAAAGGGGCCTAAAGGGTCACACACTAAGAGTATTTGGAACCTCAATTAAATTTCATAAGAATTTAACTTGTTGGATAAATATTATTCCCATATTTGGTTTAATAATATTTCATGTTGTTGTGATCTGAAATATTTAATCACTGGTTATTCGAGAGAATATATATGTGAGTGAATATTTAATAAATATTTTTTCACTAGATAATTATTTATTTAATTATGTGAATAAAAAAATTATTTTAGTCTATTAAAAAGGTAAAAAAATAATTATTTAGTTAGTTGAATTTTTAATAAATATTCATTCACTATTTTTAGTGAAAATAATATTTATATATTTATTGGTGAATAATTCGGTGACATTTATTTGATTAAAAAAATTCATTATGCAAGGTTAGATAAATATTGATGTGGATGGGTGGAACATGTTTAATGGTATGGAAAAAGATATCATATTATATATTATTTGAATGAATATTATTTTATTTATTAAAGAAAATAATATTTATTTTATCTGTGAGTTTAGCGCATGTTAAGTTAATAATAGTATTATTATTGTTATTTAGACCACAGGTTCACTGAGAAATATGAAAAATAATTAGGGCCCGTCTGAGTTTCTTTTCTAACTGTAGAACTATATAATCCTAATTATGAAATAATATGAAAGTGAGATCCATATTTTTTCATTTGACACAACAAGTTCTAAATTTAATCCTCTGAATCCCTAGTGAGTTCATTCCCTAGAATGCTTTGATGAACATAGAGAAATCCACCTCCTACAACAAAATGAGTTGTTCTCCCCTTGGAGTGTTGGATTGCGACCAATGGTGATCATTAAAAGTATTAAAGTTATCCACACCAGCACCTAGAGAATTAAATTATGATGATTAGGGTTCTATGAAGCATTTTTAGATCACTTCTAGAGAGAATCTACACTTTATTTCTCGAATAAAATAATGACGTGAAAAGATTGGTCAACTGATTCATTGATGAATAAAGAATTAAATGAATGGTAATTATGAAATTAAATAAATCAATTATAAATTATATGTTTAAATATCCTATCTATAGGGATTCTGGGAAAAAAATTCTATATTGTTCTAGTGAGAAATATAAAGAATTCGATGGAAAAATTATGTTGGATAATGCTCGACATAGTTCCTCTACCAGATAAAACCTTCATATTGTCAACTATGATATCTACTCTTCTTTCTCATCCTTTTTGTCATATTATAATATATATATATATATATATATATATATTATTGGGTAGGTTATGTAACCTAATTCTCCTTATTTTTCATGAATGTTATTTTATGAATATAATCAACTACAAGTTTCTCATCAGGATATTCTTCTTCTTTGACACCAAGAATGTTATTAGTCTATAGATATATATCAGGTTTTCTCTTCCCTTAGAGATATATTCTACTCTCACCCATTTTATTTCTCTCTCTACTTCCCTTTTTTATTCTTAGATCACCAAAATATATTTTATGTGAAAAAACTTCCTCAATCTCATTGTACTGATCCTATACCCTCATTTTCTTGAACCACTTCACATGGCTAAGTTTTCATGACCACATATATACCTTTTTACTCAACCACTTATGTCCAATTTCCTAGAATAACATTATCATTTTTCTTTTTAATTTTTTCCTAGTTGCGTAATTTATCCCTTTTCTTAAGGAAAGTGACTCGAGTAACTTCTTCTCAAGGATTTTTAAAAAACATTACCCAAAAAAATATTTATATTTTTATGAAAACCATATAAAAAATATATTTCTTATCATGGATCCTTTATTCCTAGAGTGAAATGATCTGGTTTTTATTATAATCTTCATATTTCATTTGATTGATAAAGAACATCACTAGTCAATGTTTTCAATTAATAGAAAGAATTACAAACTTTGTAATATTTATATTTCTATAGAATATTCCAAGAATAATAAATTTGTTTCTAAAAATCCATTTAACATTGATCACTAATATTTATTTTTAAATTTTTATATTTGAAAATCATATATTGATAAAATATTGATATTCAAATATCAATTCACTCTTCTTCAAATCAAGGCATATATCATGGCTAGATAAACAATTTTGATTATTTAATCTTAAAATAATATCTTCAAAATCATATTATTCAAATTCCTTCATTAGAATATTAATTCTAGATATTATTAGATAATTTATTTCCCTCAAAACACATAATTTAACAACGTGGTGACTTTTATGTAGTTTACTCTTCTAAAGTCTTCACTGACCCTTATGTTGTCAATAATTACTCTTATAAATTCAGTCTTTATCAATTTATCATAAATAAATGACTCTATAAAAATCTCAAATCACAATTATGAAGTAGTAGTGTACTCTTACAAAGTACTTAATTACACTTCCCAATTCACCAATTAATCATTTTATGTATGGGATTACCCTTTCAAAGTAAAGATCATGCTCTTATGAATTCTTGACATGATTATTAAAAAAATTTCCTTTACTCATGGAATTTACTTCACTTAGGTAAGTGGTAGAGCACCAAGTGTGCATCATTATTCAATTTTATGATTAGAGAACTATAGAGGCCCCTCCAATGTATTTAAATCGAGCACTTGTAAATAAAAATTAGTTATGGAAATGTAATCAAAATTAAAATTTAATTCCATGTTACCAAATCAAATCTAGTATAATTATTTTATTTGGAATTATTTCATCATGAATAAGAAGTTTATGGAATTTCCTCAACATCTATACAATGCATTCAACCATTATTTTTAGAAATCCAATTTTCACCCAATTATAAAAATGTTTTTTTGAATCCTAATTATTGGTCCCTTAATTCAATTTTGATTTCATCTAATCATCCACACTTGAAATTCTATCTTAGATTCTTATTCTGATTGAGCCCAATTGAACTTCACAATACATGTAAAGTTCTAGATAGATCAGATTTCTCTCAAGAACCCACAAATAGTCTCCTCATTAGTTTTTAAACCTTCTTTATCGGAACTCAGTCAACTACCTTGTTCAATAAATACAAGTTCCCATTTTCATTTTATTTTCATTTGAGATTTTTTTAATGTGTTTTACCCTTCCACAGAGAAAAACTACCTATATGTAGGTTCACCTTAGATTGGTTGTTGTCATGGTCAGTCATAACTTCCTCTTACGATCATTTTGTTTCATAGTTACTTGACACAACTTTACACAAGCAATCTAGCCTACTTTATGTATCTTACAAATGAAAATTCATTCAATTTAGTGAAAATAAATCAATTAAATAAGTAAAAACACAAAACCAACACAAAATTAAATTATTAATTTCTAAAATTATAATTAAGAACGAATTTCAAAAATCATACTAAAAATAAAAATATTTAATTTTGAATGAGTAAATTTCAAAAATCTAAAATCATAATAATTATTTGAAAAACATATTTTTAATGAGAAATGAGTAAAATAATTTTCATAAAATAGTTGGGAAATCAAATATTATAGTATTTGATCATTCAAACACAAAAACACTTATTTTTAACAATATATTCAATGAAAAGTAGTTTTCATCTAAAAATTATCCAATCTCAATTAATTATCCAAAAAAATATCATTAGAGAATTCAAAACCTCAATAATTCCCTAGAAAATATGTGGAAAATTTTATAAAAAATAAGCCACGTCAAATTTCCCCATGATTAGAAATTTTTTTGCCCTTATATAACATATGCTTTAACTTTATAAATTGAAAAAACGAATTGAAAACATATCTCAAAATTTAAAATGTTCAACATTGATTTACATAGAAAATAATATTCTGATACTAGTTAAAAATTTTACAAAAATTATACTAGGGTCTACCTAGGTTCAAATGGGCATTAGAAATGAAAAATGAGAAGACTCATCCATAAATGAAAATTTCATTCCTCACACTTGAATAAAATTCACTTCCTAAATTAAATCCTAGTTCAAGTACTAGTACAACAAGTGTAGACAAATTAGATATAAATGGAATTAAAAGGTTAATAGGAATCACCTTGAATTATCACTTTCTACATGGTTCCTCAAACCAAAGATAAATTTTCCACGTCATTAATACAACTCAAAAATTATTTTCTTATAAGAAACATTCTCCATATTTATTTATTTTCAACATTTACCTCACCTTAATGAATTAATTTTTTACAATCGGTCAATTTATTTGAATATCTATTATCCATGGATGTGAAGATAACTTATTATATTCACAAGTAGATTATTTTTTTAACCACAAACCCAATCCATAATGTCTCAGATATTCATCATGGGATCCCAATTACCCTTTTAATCTAGTTTCAAAGGACTTATATATCTATATTTTGAATCATATCCCTAAAGAGTTCTATTTTACAAAGGTTAATTTACCTAGGATCATGTTCAAAGATTCATTTTCTTTATGTTGTAATTCTAATTACACAAAGATATTACTTATCACACACCATTTTCGAGTTCCTAATTTTTTTTATAAAATCAAGGGACAACATAATTCAAAAATATTGCACATACAACAATTTTAGACTTAATAAAACCCTCAATGACTATAGTTAAACTATCGACTAGATACCGAATCATTGAAGCTTAATAACCTAATTTTTTTATAAAAAAATGATATCATTTTGATTTTCAAATTCCTTGAATAACAACTCAACACATTAAATGATTCCTCTACCCCCACACTTTAAACCCAAAAATGTCCCCAATGTTGAATCCTAAGGTGTTGGAAACAATTAAAACATTTGGTTCAAAACATTTATGGAAATATATTGGAGAGGAGTCATTATTGAGGTGTTATTATTAAGATTAGAAACATTTTTCCACACAACACAATTGAAAAAACCCAGAGTATGGAAAAAATTCTTACAGGATACTACTTAATAGGGTCAGTTAAATTCAATGTTTCAGAAAATTGGCATGTAAGAAAAGAATGTTCAAGAATTATTTTCAAAAGGATACAAATAATCACCATGAAATTTAACTTTTTTTGTATACCAAGATAGTTATAAAAGCAATAGAGACCAACATTTATTTTGGAAACAGTAAAATATACAAAAAATTAATTATAGAATCAATTTTTATCAACTAAGTCCAAAAACCAGTAGGAACATTTGAAACCTTTGTGGGAAACAATAAAATAAATATAAATAGAAATAATCACTCCCATGTGAAGAATCCTTAAAAAATTATGTTCATGTAAGTCAATCCATATGCTCAATTTTTTGGAATATTCATAGTCCACCCATTTAAGTCCCTAAAATATGTAAAATAGATTAACACTAGCGTTAAATAGAAAAATATTATGGAAAATAAGAACTACAGTTTAAGTGAGGGAGGATCGTCCCATATGGTCCATATTATTTTTCATATTATCCTTTAATAACAACTGAAATTTCCTATCACATGTTAACTTCCATGGTCAATTTATTTTTTCTTATTGTCACGTCAAAGACCATGGAAATAATGATAAATGTATTTCCTTCATGAAATTATACATTTTTACTAGAGTTTTACGAATTTTATTGTCAGTTGACCTACAACATGACTAATTCTCTTGTTTTGTTGTCACTTCATCCCTTTATTTCTTCATCATTACATGTGGTCGCTGGGAAACAAGAATGGTTGGAACACCTCATCATGTAATCAATTGAACTATAACATGGAAACTTCACATGCATGATCACTTCTTTTCTTCATTCATTTGATGCAACGCTTTATGCGGTTAGTCTAACACTATCAATTTTTGGCACGACAGTTCCCATGGGCACTTTTCATTCAATACATATTTGATTACCGATGATATAGAATTATTTTATTACAGTTTTTCAAATCTTATATTATGCATTAAATGTGTTTTGGAAGTGAAAAATGTGTTTTTAATGGATAATTATTGAATATCTGGTGATTTTAGTGGAAAAATTTTATATTTAAAAATCATTATAAAGTTACTATTTTGGTACTCTAAATTTCATAACTTCTTTGCAATAGAAATTAATTTGATATTCTTTAAAAATTTATCTCACAATTTTTTTAATTTGATAACTTTGATATTTCTGAATTAATTATTTCAAAGTCTATATTTAATTTTTTTACATGATTTGTGGAATCCATTTTTTAATTATATTTTTCAAATTCATTAAATAATTTATTGAAAATATTTTTTTGTGTGTTAAGATTTTTAATATCAAATTGTGGTAATTTTTCTTTTTATAATATGGTTTTTATTGTATAATTAGAATCTTTAATTGAAAATTTTCAATAAATTTTGAGTTTTTTATGTTTTAGAGGTTTTGTATAAAAGTCTGATTATAACTACTCAATTTCTCACGTGGGAAAACTTTAACTGATAAATAATCTCATGAATGAAATCATATTCACTAAACTGACCCTATATAAAGAAGATTAACCTATCATGTTACGTTTTTAGAAAACCCTCCATGAGACTGTATGAAGGAGGTATGGTCTTCCAAATAACCATAATATAATATGAAAACTACCCACATGACCATGTACTAACTCACTATAAGGAATCATCAAGATTATTATAATGACTGGATGTCTAGAGTAAAACCGTCCATGAGATCTCAACCGACCGCATGGATAGATTTCCAACCGATGAAAAGAGAACTTCTAAACCAACCTTGCCAAGGTAAATTCAACTAACCATGGATTTATTTAGGGTGGTTGACCATGAATAAAGGTCGAGCTTCACTAGGAGACATATCAATCCCAATATGATGATTCAACTGAGGATTATTTAAGAAGATGTAGATATCGAATTTTCCCCATTGATTGAAGCAAACCACAAATAATCGACAGATGCTAATTTCAACACACACATGAAGATTAAGGTTAAAGAATAATCATTCCAAATTTTAATATATGAAATGGGTATGTGAATATAATAATTTCAAACCTAGATACTAATTTGAAGTTATTTGTTAAGATTCAATGAACTAAATTCAAGGCTACAGACTAGGGGATCATGAGATCATGAAAATAAGTTAACTATCATCACAACCATTTCTCAATATCAAGTGGGATGTACATGAAAAAACCACATATTCCAAATCAAATATGAATTAATTTTTGACCAGGGATTCAATTATTTAAGAGTATACCCAAGATTGAATAATCAGTGACAAACTAATTCTTCAAAATGAAAAGGAAGATGACCTGAGCATGATGATTGTATAATATAATGATTGGAACTCAGCTTATAAGATCTTGGACTACATGGAGGAACTTTATAATTTATATTTTGGATTAAATTCCTTAAATTTGGTTAATAAAATTTTTACTGAGTGTATGAGTAGGGTTGTGTGTGTCCTAGGGATTTAAGACACAAGAGAAAGGGGGAATCGTTCCATCCTATTCATGTTGTATGGTTGGTGTATGGTTAGTAGTATTAGTGTGCCCAAAGCATGCTAGCTAGGAGGAGGGGTTCATGGATATGTAAAATGTGCAAGTTATGAGGCCAAACCATGAAGGCTTGGACAGATCCATTCCACATGGTTGGTGCATAGTTTTTTAAACCATGTGGGCTCCCCAAGTAACCATGATACATGGACCCCTCTTGAATAGAGGCTTACACATGGTTGGCACATGTTTTGGAAAACCATACAGCTAAACCATGCACCCATTAAGAATTGGAAAATTTACCTTTTTATGTCCTCATGATTTATGATTTCATACATAGTTTTCTTCCTCATTATTCTTCCTCTATCCCTAGTGATGAACCAAAATTCCCCATGCTCCCAAGGATAAATCGTCTAATATTATAAGCTATTTAGAGCACATTTTTTTGTTAATAAAAGCTCCAGGTGAGTCTAACACTAATCTTTCATCTATTTTTTTTATTAAGCCTTTCATAGATGTTGTTCTCCTTCCAAATCCATTAAACGCTCTTTTCCCATCGAATCTTATGTTATGGATTTGATTGGTGTTAAGATCAAACTCAAAGGATAGGGTTAAGTGAGTGTTTGACTTCATAATTGAGGTAGGTAGTCTGTAATTTATATCCCTTAGTCTAGTTTATTTTTTCATGTTTATGTGATTCTACTATCTTTTTGTCATTATTGTGAATTTTATTCCTTTAGTAAGATTTGGTAAATTGGTTGGATAAATGAGGAATTAAACCCCTCATGATCCTAGTGGGATTCATTAAGATGTATTATAATGGTTTAGGCACACCCATGGGGTGTTACAACATTCCTGAACTTGGAAATAGTAATGTTAAGCATGGAGTTGATTTTCATTGAAATAGATTCCATGATAAATATTTTGAAATGTTAGTGGAATTATAAAGAGGCATTAATATTAGTTCAGTATAGTTGTTTGAAATTAAATAATGGATTGTCTGGAATGTTTTATAAATGAATAAATGGAATAAATTGAATGTGGAAGATGAATTATGAGTTGTAATTGAAATGTGTTAATGGGATAAGTCATTAGAATTGGTGAATTTGTTAAATAAGTCAGTGTATGGTAATTTTTGAATGTGGTAAATGGGTTAAAACATGGAATGGTAAATGGGTTAAATGGAATATACATTATAAATGGTATATTTAATAATTGGTTAAGGTTCGATGATGATTCATATGTTGAATGAAATGTGAAACATGAATGTTATGTGTTTTGATTATATATGGTTTGTGATATGGTATATATGGTTAATGGATAAAGAATAATGTGAACATGTATTGGTAGATGTGGGGTATTGGACATGAGGATATATTCACATAACTAGGGTTAGATTGTGTCTAAAAAACCCACCCTTATAACTTATGGGATAAGGAAGAGGACTGGTGCTCTATTCCCCTTACGGTTGCATTTGATGAGTCTACTTAGACTAATGCTCTAAGGTAAGGGTGATGTAATTATTTTGGAAATTATTATACCTTGTGAGATAAAGAACTTTAATTATTACCTTATTTATAGTAAATGACTGGCATAGTCTATAGTGTAAATGATATAGATTCCTAACTCATGGAAATAAGGATGAAAATGGCTATGTGAATTTGTTTAACTAATAGAACTCGATTTACTTCACTTTTTATTATCAATTACATACGCAATCTATTTAGACTGTTTATTTTGTGTAGAAACCATTGGTGGTGGCCTACTGAGTTTTACTCACTCCCTGATTGGGCCTCCATTTGGTACCTGAGTAGACTTCATAGTTTCAGGTGAGGAGAAGGAAAATGGCCCTATAATAGAGGGATAATTTGGGCTTGCGATGTGCATGGTTAAGGGATAGAGACCTGGAGTCAGGACCTATTTTTGGATTCTTCTATTTATCTTTATTTTCAGTTTTCCTTCACTTGGAAATATATGACATGACATATTATATTTACTATTGGTGGTGGGTTTCTCCCAGTTTCAGGATGTGTTTGGAAATTCGTGCTTGTTGAAATTTTTTATTATATTTTCATTATTTATTCTTTTATATGATGTTTCTTATTCTTAAAAAGAGGTTATAATCTTCCCACATAATTTATTAGACCATCATTTCTAGTCGGAAGCCTCTGGCGTATGGTGAGGTGCACCTGAGGTCATGCGTTAACCTAGCATGGAACACAAGTTTAGTGTCTTCTAGGTTGGGGATGTTAGAAAGTTTTATCAGAGAGGTTGTTTTCCATGGTCATACTATTTGTGATGGTATAAGGGAGATTAAAATGAGTTATGGTCTTCTTAAATTAGCTCGTGCATGGGATTATATAACCCATGTAAAAGGGAAGCCCCATGTACCTAGGGTGGGAATTGTTGTTCTTGATATGTGTTGTTACAGTTGAATGATATTTCAGTACTGGGTGATGTAGTTGTTGTGTGATGTGATTATTTAATGATATTTTTCTTATCTATGTAATAGAATGAGTTTTTTCATAAATCCATCAATATAGGCACTTGGGATATAGGTATCTTGCGCTATGGTAGTCACACATGAGAAGAGTTTGTGGGACTCGAAGGGTAGAATTCATTTTATATTCCTTGAAAATTCAAAAAAAATAATGTATAATAAAGGTGATGAAAATAGATAATATAAATAATGTGAAAGGGTAGTTAAAGATTTTCTCTTAATTAAAGGTCATAAATGAGTTAAATTTTGGTTGTATCATGTTTTGAAATTTGGAAAGGTGATTAAAGGAGAAATACTGCATCATGAAAGTTAAAATAAAAAGGTGGTTGTCTAGTAAAAAGGGATTATGGATGTGTAAATTGGTTTACCTCTTATTGACCATGACCCATTGTAGGGATGGATTAGGGTAGTGATAGAGATGTAATGGTAACTGTTAGTATGTTTTATGAAAAATGAGTTGTTTTATAGATAGTAGAGAGCATTTTTTAAGTAAATTGTGGGAGATTTATGGTATGGGTTCTAATACTTGTGTTAGGGATTGTAGATAAATTCCACCACAACGATGTGTACCAGTTGGGATATAAGAGGATATCTCTAAGAATGATCCAATAGTAGATGATAAAGAAAACCCATTATTCCAAGATAACCTATGAGAGGACCAATATTGTGAGAACATTTCTCATTTTATACAGATGATGGAACATGACCTAGATTGGGTCATGCCTAGTATGTTTGACCTGACCATATAGTTTCAATTAAAACATCCTCCAATGTTTTTTAGAGAGGGTGGACTTGAGGCTGTAGTGTTCTTGATAGAGCCCATTCAGATGATTTTGGACCACTTAGAGACTCCTTCTGATAGGAGAGTCATGATAGTATCCTATATGTTGTGGGGACCAACGAATAACTTATGGGATATTTTTGTTTAGACACAGCATGTCATGACCCCCTCCCCACAAAGGGTACCCCTCCTATGCCGACAATGTCATAAGGGAGAAAGTTAACCCTGATTCCCCCCTCTTGTAGGCCCTAGGTTGGAGACTAGCACTGAGGGTATAATGAACCCACAAATGGGATGCATTACCCTCTAAGAGAACACATTCGAAAGTGAGAGAGAGAGAGAGAGAGATAAGACAAACACCAACCAAATCCAAATCCGAATGTAATATAAAAGAAATCCAAAGTAAAAATATGTAATTTCGTGCAAGAATTACTAAAACTGGAAGGGTAAAGTAAAAGTACCAAAAGAAAGTAAAATGGCAATGACCGTGAAGCCCAAATAGCTCCGACAACCCCAACCTAGTAGTAACCATCCGGATCTCAAGCCTACTCCAAGTGACCTGAAAACTATTTATATATATAAATAGGGTGAGTATAACATTATACTTAGTAGGATCCTCCCCAGATCCTCTCATGAAAAAATATAGAAAGCTTTCTAAAGAACAGTGAAAAATAAGTGAAGATAACTCCTCACCTAAATAGGTATACTATGTTCCCATCCTCACTATGGATACCCTCACCAAGTATCTCATACAACAGAATATTATATAATAAATAATATAAAGGGTTCCCTGCTACCACTTCTCCACTGGTTTTCCACTTTTCCCTAATGCTACACTTTGTAAGAATCTCTCTCCAAAAATCCTTGCCTGCAGACACCTGGGTATAGTACCACAACATGCACCTCATGAAACAAAACCATGAATTCAACATAATGAAAGTAACTAGGTAGTTTATGGGATCCACCATAGCTCATGTAACATGATTCATATGTTAGGTATTATACCTAAAGACATCATAGACCATACACTGAGTAAGGATCCTCAAGCCATCACAACCTATACACATTAAACCTATAGTAGTCCATAGGAATCTATATCCAGAATATATGTATGTGAATAACCAAAATCCATTATAGACCTCTACACACATATGTGGGGAAAACTAACAAAATTTCCTACCAGCAATATAACTACCAAGAGAAGAGAGCGGGGCCAAAGGGGGTAGTCATCCATCCATCCTCCCATCAGGATGTTGGGGAAAACACCCCTAGGGCTCAGAATCCTCAGGGTGGCAGTCCCTCTAACCGACATGATGGGGTAGCATATAGAAACACAAAATTACAAAATATACTATAGCTCACAACCACACTATGGGTATAACCTAGTCTTAGAATCAATTCCAACTAACATCTCTCGGACTCTTATATGCCACAGCAAAGACTAGGTATACTATAAGGACACAACCATTTAAAGAGTTACATTGGATTTATTTATCACTTTTTATCAGTTTCACTTTACATTAATTAATAGTTTAACAATTAATTAAACATTATTAATTAGAAATTACATCTCATTAGCATGACACCAAATTTTCATTCCCTCCAAGCATAACCAAATCAAGTATACAACTTCTCAAAAATATTACCTCAGCATTGCATCCGAGAAAGCTCCAACCCCATGGGTTAAAATAATTTATTCAATCATTTATTAATAGTATTATTACATTTCCATTTTCCCATGAATACTAGAAAAACATTATCAACTACCAAACACAATGAGATCAACACGGTGAGTATATAAACTACCCTTCATGTCTTTTACACCTATAAAAGGAGTGTAGACCCATTCTCCCTCGAGAATATAAACACGGAATGAATGTGGAATACCTTGTGTATATTTGACCCTTTTAGAAGAAGGGTAATCACGAAAAATTTCCCTGAGCTATGGGGAAAGTAAAGCAGATAAACAACCAAAAAGATACATCATGTATCAAATCATTCATATCCATCTCGTTTTAACATCTCGGGTGTCCTCCCATACACCCACATGCATAAACTGATGCTTTTCGCCACTCTAGGCATCAACTGTTGCCACATGCACTGGTCCTCTTTACCCCCACATCTCAAAACATCCATCCAGGGTCATAATACATCAAAAGAAGTTGGAAATAACAGAGAAACATAGCTCTCATCCCTAAACAATTCATTCTGCATTCACACGCAATGAGCTCTCATGGCTCCAAAGAAGAAGGCACTCAACCTTACAAGAAAGAGGGTAACTCATAACCTGACACGGTATTAACTCTTATCGATCAACCAGCTCCTTAATCAATCTTGAATTATCCGATTCATTATTAGTATGTTTCAACTATGGGCATCTAAAACAAAAAACTATCGTATTTATCAAAAATTAATTAAACATGATTACTACATCAATTTTATTATCATAAATTTACAATAATAACAATTGGATTAATTTAAATGCTTCTTTATCTTTAAAAAATAATTTAAAATTAATCCCAATTTATGTTCTATACCAATTTCTGTCATGAACGACATGATAAACAAAGAAATCATAGATATCATAATATCTAGAAAGGCAATAAGAAATAACATACAATCGATACCAATTTATATATCCAAATCAAATATTTGTTGTGCCAATTACATTATGATCCAGAGTGATAAATCATGCTAACTCTATGGTTGCACTTAAATAATTATAGAACCAACTAATCCCTTACCTCAAAAGGTTCTTGACGTTCTTTACAAAAAATCCAACACAACGAATCACGATAACCTATCCTCGTGACAAACGCATCCACCCGAGGATGCTGCGACACAAAAACACCTTCTGAAACCCAAGAAAACGCCATTAGAAACATGGAGATAACATGCCATAACATGTTAAGGAGAAAAATGAGAAGAAAGATCAATGAAAACACAAGAATGGATTTAGATAATAACTTCTATTGATAACGGATAGACACTTGCTGCTTGAACCAAAATAGGGGGTGCAAATAGAACAACAAGAAACTTCAAGGGGAAATGATCCAAGGAATAAGGTTCGATCACACCAATCTTATTGGATTAATGTCTCGGGGTTCATCACTCTGAGAGAATGGAGAAGGAATAAAATAAGGGAAGGTGCCTGACTACAAAGGATTAGATCTGAGAATAATAGTATTTGAAATGTTTTAGAATTTCCATTAATGCGGATCACATTAATCCATGTGGTTTGACCAATTTAAGGAATATCATGCCTTGATAAAATTAATATAGGAGTTATGGGATTTGAATCAGCTTTAAATCCCATAAAACAAGGCCATAAATGTGTTTTTGGTCAAAGAAAACGTTAAAGGTGTGAAACTATAGGAAGCTAGAAACATTGTTCACAATGTCTCATAGACGCTAGCAGATGAATATGAATCATAGATACTGACCTTAAAAATAACCCACCGATGTCGACAATACAAATGAATCACTGATGCCGACTATATAAATGACTCACCGACGCCGACAGTACATATGACTCAGCAATGCCAACTGTAAAAATGAATCAATGATGCCAACAAAACAAATGAATCACTGAAACCAATAGTACAAATGAATCACTTAAGAAGATAGTAAAAATGATTCACTGATGCTGATAGTAAAAATGACTCACTGACGCCAACAATACAAATGACTCACCGAAGCCGATAGTAAAAATGATTCACCGACGCAGATAATACAAATGACTCACCGGCACCGACAATACAAATGACTAACTGAAACAGAAAATACAAATGAATCACTGACATTGACAGTACAAATTACTCACTAAAATTGATAGTAAAAATGAGACTCCAATGCTGATAGTTCAAAATCAAACACAGACACTGACAGTTCAAAATGAGACGATGACACCAACAATAAAAAATGAGACACTAACACTGAAACTAAAAAATGAGATGGTGACACGGATAGTTCAAAATGAGATGTTGACATGAGATTTAAAATTTAGACGTCGACACTAAATATAAAAAATGAGAGGTTGAAACCGATAGGTCAAAATGAGATTTCCACACAGATAGTTCAAAATGAGACGCCGACACTGACAGTACAAATGTCTCACCGACAACACTATTCAAAAAAATCGAAACACTATTCAAAGAACTGGAAATTTGGAAAAGTGTTAGGGATAAGTCACCTTGACCTCCTAGAATACCTAAAATACTAGATTTCATCAATAGAATGGACTGGGGAGGTCTGGTCCATTACATCATATTCCTATCAAAACAATGTCATCCTTGAGAATTCAAAACAAACCTAGATAGAAAACAAAACAAAGGGGTACAAACCACCACCCTTCATGATACCTCTCAAGGCTCTAGCCACTAGGAATAGCTCAACCACTTTCTCTAAGGAACAAATAAAAAAACAAAAAAACCATAACTGGTTCCTAAACACTCTCTCAGGGGAGATACCTCTCAAAGGGGGAAATCCAAAAAAGAAACAAAAAATACATCTCATAAATAGGAAAGATATACAACCATAAAGATAACATCATTACAATAAAAAGAGCTAAACAACAAACAACTCAGGGTACTGAGTGTGTTTATGCGACTCACGTTACCAAGTACTCTTTTCCATGCCACCGTGCTGCCACAAGACACAAACCAAAGGGATAACATGCATGTACAACATGTCTGCAAGTGTCTGGATGGCCGCTCTATCTGACTGTCCATCTACAGAAGAAAAGTAGTTCTAAGTCTAGCTTATAACTGAAAGAATGTCAAAGAAATATCCAAAACCTAGAGTTAAAATAAATATCTTGATTAGAAATTATCAGAATTGCGACTCTGTGGAGTCTAACCACCTCCTCTAGGTACTACCTTGATAAAAACTCTACTCAGATCAACTTTTTTATTTCTATGAAGTGGTCTGATTTCATTAAAACATCCACTACCACCTATATAGGGTCATGGCCTCCCTGATATCACAGAAAACCAGTAAATAAATTCCATTGAGATATCCTCCCACCTCCATTGGGGAACATCCAATGGCCGAAATAAATCACCAAGAACATGGTTCTCGACCTTCACCTTATGACAGACCAGACATCAAGACAAAAACTGTGCAACTATATTCTTCAATCCAGACCACCAAAAATGATTCCTAAAAGTTCAATACATATTTTTCACACATGGATGAACTACTAAAGATGAACTATGGAACTCTCTGAGAACCATCTCTTGCATCTCCAAAGGAACAAAAAGAATTGCCTAATACAACTCTTAGTGTTGTTCATCCTCAGAACATCCATCAGGGGTCTCACAATAAACAAATTGGTCTCTCTAAACCTCTACCTCAAGATCCCCCAATTCGGACTCTTCCTCCAATTTCACCAAAGATGACTGCACTATCAACTAAAAAATACAACCTCTTCTACTGACTTCTCCCATATCTAGTTTCAATGATGAATTTTCTTCCATTACTCTCCAAGAATCACCAAATTCATGAACTGAATTGCTACACGACTTCCGGCTCAGCGCATTAGCTACAACATTTCCTTTTCTAGGTGGATATGTGATTTAAAAGTCATCATCTAGTAATAACTATGTCCATCATCTCTTCTACATGTTCAAGTCATACTGGGATACCACATACTTCATGATCTTATGATCGATGAAAACCAAAAAGCGCTCTCTAATGAGGTAATGTCTCTAAAAAATCATAGCAACACTCCTACATTCAACTCATGATTGTGGGTGGAATAGTTATGTTCATGGGGATGTAACAGCCAAGACCCATAAGAAACAACTGATCTATACTTCATTAGAACACATCCTTACCCCAAATGAAAAGCATAAAAAAACATCAAACTGAACTCCCTCTGCTAGAAGAAAAAGAACTGGAGAACTGACCGATTTCTCCATTAGATACTTGAAAGCTTCATGAAACTGATAAGTACATACAAATTCTTGAACCTCCCTAGTCAATGCATTCATAGGGGTCACAACCCAATAGAAATTGTCTTTGAAACACATGTAGTAGCCTTTGAGACTAGGGAAACTTTTCACCTTTGCCACTGTATTAGGGGATTCCAGAGAAATGACTGCTTCTATATTTTATATATCCACAAATACTCCCTATTGGGATATAAAATTCCCCATGAAATGGACTTATCAAGACCAAAACTCACACTTCAATAACTTCCCAAATAGTTTTTGTTGATAAAGAACTCCCAAAACTGCATCCAGATTCTCTGCATGATCCTCCTCAGATGTGGAGTACACAAGAATTTAATAAATGAAAACCCCCATGAAATTATCTAGGAACTCACAAAACACAATTTTCATCAACCCCATGAACATAGATGAAGAATTTTTCACACCAAAAAACATTACAACGAACTCATAATTCCCATGAAGAAAATGAAAAGTAGTATTTAGGATATCCCCATCCTTCACACTCATCTGATGATATCCTGACCAAAAATAGATCTTTGAGAAACAACTTTCACCCTTCATTTGATCGAATAAATCATCAATCCATGGAATAGGATAGTGATTCCCTACTGTCACTTTGTTCAAGAGATGATAATCAATACACAACTACAATCTTCAATCCACCTTCTTCATGAAGAAAATTGGTACGCTCCACGGTGCCACACTTGGACTAACAAAACCACACTATAATAGGCCATTAAGATATATATGTATCTCTCGTTACACGAAAGGTTCCATCCTATACAGAGACATTGGGATAATATATATACCCGTATATATCCCAATCTCGAACCCAATCTCTTGTCGAGGGGATAATGCTACAACCACTTATGAAAATACATACGGGTACTCTTCAAAGACCCTAGGAAATGCCGACTACTGAACCTCCATCGAATTAAAAACAATTTCATCCATCAAGGATGATAAATAAGTATCAAACCTCATACCCATATGAGGGTCTCACTCTCCAACAAACATTGTTGGCTCTCCAATCAGCATCGAATAACACCACCAACCTCAAGAAGAAGTCTACAATATCCTAAACCAAATACAACCAATCTATGTTGAGAATGAAATCATATGGTTTTATCCGTAAACATATGAAATATCCCCATGAGTGGTTCATCCCCATAACTAGCTCAAAACCTCTCTATACATCAAACAAGTCAGGTCGGCCTCAAACTGGCGTAGGCAATGCCACAGGCACTGGAAGCCTCTCTCCCTCACTTACCAAAGCATGGAAATAAAAGTTTATATGAAGGTGCACGGATCCGGAGCCAAATAAGGCATACATCCAAGTAGAAAACAAAAAAAGGGTTCCTTGAACAATTTTTGGCTTGCCTGGTGCAATCAAATCTAAAGCATGAATCTAACCATGACCTTTTCCATGACCTTTCTTACCCTATTGAAGACCACCACCATAGTAACTCTATAATATATGAGGATGGGGTGCATACCAGGGTTGTCCTCTACCTACCCCATATGCTCTCTGATGATCCAAAGTGGTTGAAACCTACTGCCGCTGCCTCGGCTGGAACTACCTCAACGGAGGAACCTGGAGCGGAGCACTTGGTGCATGAAAACTACTCTGAATGGTCGAACACTATTGATACTGATGAACTCATCCTACACAAGGAAAATAAGCTCCTGATCCATAGGAATAAGTCTCAGAGCCGCTTCCCCTGAAGAAGCAAGATACTGAGTGTTGGGACCTACCCCCGGCTGAATAGAAACTCCTCTACCCTGAAAAATGGAAACCCTGGACCATAGCTCCACTTCGTGAGGAATCCTAACGAATCCCCTCTCATGAAGATCCAGTTTGGGATAACGTTCCCTCAATGACCTTTTCCCTTTCCAAAACATCAACATATGTATTCATCATAAATGGGGTGACCTGGCACTAGATCTCTAGATGAAAATACCCTCTAAATGCCTCACCCTGGCCTCCTTACCTGGAAACTGGTCTGGAGAATATCATAAAGGGTTCTTGAAACATATTCCAAAATCTCACACACTAGAGATCCCCTGTCAAAGGGTATTAAACTCCTAGTGATTGGACACCTTCACGGTTGAATAATGAAACTTGACTCTAAACTTGTCTTGTAACTCTGCCCATGAGATCGTCAACTCCACATGATCCATAAGGAATAAGAACCACCACCACCTCACTACCCCACACAACAACTTCACAATCAAAGACACCCAATTCTCCTTCTGAACACGGATCAAACGGAAGGCTATATCAATCTCCTCCAACCAGTATTTCCTGACTACATTTGAAAAGGATCCCTTGTACTTCTACAGACTCTGGTTCTAAAAATCTTGGAGTTTCCTTCCCCATGTTTTGTCGTTTTAAACCTCTACCTTTTGAAAATCTACTGGCATATCCTACTAGATATATTCTATGTGAACCTTATGAGGACGTCAGCCTGGAGCCATACCTACAAAATAACAAACTGTTTGAGCTCCTAAACCAGGAATATGGAAGACTCTACATTATTTAAATAATCTTTTTCTTTTATTAATTTTAGTTTAGCTTATCCCAAGGTCTACCCATTCAAACACAGGCACAAGGAAGAATGATGCTTGATGCTTTCCTAGGTCTCTACCCTACAACCAGCATCACCACATTTAGTAGCCACTGTAAACTTAAAGGTCTGTGTTTATGATCACAGGGGTCCCTAAATGCCTATATCTTATCCGGTATCCAATTTTTACATCACTTTCTAAACTTGATTGACACTGTTTCCCTACCTACCCATGGAAACTCACCTGTTCCTAACACCAAACTCCAAACTATGCCTCAACTAGAACTCTAATACCACTCTGTCATGACCCCTCCCCAAAATGTGTACCCCTCATGGGATAAAAATGTGAGAAGGGAGATATAGACCCCCAAGTCCCTCCTTTAGTAGGCCCTAGGTTGACGACTAGAACCGAGGGTATACTGAACACACAAATGGGAGGAATTGCCCTATAAGAGAACACATGCAAAAGAGACAGAGATAAGATAGACACAAACCAACTCCAACTCAGACTGCAATATAAAATAAATCCCAAGTATGAATATGTAGTGTCATGAAAGAACAACTAAAAATGAAAGGGGAAACTGAATGTACCAAAAGAAAGTAAAAAAACAGCGACCAAGAAGCTCGAACTACTCCTACAACCCCATGCTATTAGTAACTAGCCTGATCCCCAACCTACTATAAGTTACCTGAAAATAAAATTATATATATACATAGGGTGAGTATAATTTTATACTCAATAGGATCCTCCCTAGATCCTCTCACCCAAAAGTAAATAAATTTTGCCAAAGCATAGTGAACAACAACTGAAGATAACTCCTCACCTAAAGAGTTATACTATGTTCCCATCTTCACCATGAATACTCTCACCAAGTATTTCATATAAGAGAATATAATTTAATAAATAATATAAATGGTACCCTACAACCACTTCCCCACTGGTTTTCTGATTTTCCCCAACATCACATGTCCTAAGAATCTCTCTCCAAAAAGGCTTTCCTGAAGACACCTGGGCGTGGAACCACAACCTGAACCTAATGCAACACAACCACTACGTCCACATAACCAAAGTAACCAAGTAGTTTCCAAGATCCACCACATCTCGCATAATGTGTATCATACATTGGGTATTATACCTTAATCTACTATATCCCATACGCTGAGTAAGGATCCTCAAACCATCACAGCCAATACACATTACACCTATAGTAGTCCATTGAAAACTATATCTAGAATATATGTGTGTGAATAACCACAAGCCATTAAATCCCTCTACACACATATATGGGAAATACTAACTGATGTTCCTATCAACACAGTATTTACCACAAGAAGAGAGTGAGGCCAAAGGGGGTAGTCATCCATCCATCCTTCCATCGGGATATCAGAAAAAACACCCCCGGGGCTCAGAATCCCCAAGGTGTCAGTCACCATAACTGACTAGGTGTGATAGCATATAGAAACAAAAAAGTACATAATATACTATATCTCCCAACCAAACTATGGGAATAACCTAGTATTAGACTCAACTACAGTTAACGTCTCTCGGACTCTCGGCTTCCACTGCTAAGACTAGGTATACTATAAGCACACAACCATTTAAGGAGATACATTGGATTTATTTATCCCTTTTTATAAGTTTCACTTTATTAAAATTAATTCTTTAACCATTAATTAACCATTATTAATTCCACATTAAAATTCATTAACATCACACCAATGTTTCATTCCCTCCATGCATAATGAAACCAAGTCAACAACTTCTTATAAATATTACCATAGCATTGCATCCCATCAAGCTCTAGCCTCATGGGTTAACATAATTTATTGAATCATTTGTTAATCGCATTATTACTTTACCATATTCCCAAGAATTCAATAAAATATTATATGATACTGTTGGCGCCAAAATATGGCCCTAAAGGAAGGAACAAAAAAGACGGCTGGCGCGCTGCCTCGTGAAGCACTGACACGAAGCACCGCCGCGAAGCACCCCGACCATCGCGGCCTCGCGAAGCTCCCCGATCATCGCAGCCTCGCGAAGCTCCAGAGGCGGTAATCCTCCGCGAACGCATTTGACGTTCATGAGCCCTCCGCGAAGCTCCAGAGGCGGTAATCCTCCTCGAACGCATGTGACGTTCGCGAGCCCGCCGCGAAGCTCCAGAGGCGGTACCCTCCGCGGACGACATTGACGTTTGCGAGCGCGCCGCGAAGCACCTGAGGCGGTGCACGAGTGCTGCTTCGCGGCGCCCCTTCCCTATAAATACTGGACTCCCCCGAGTCCCGAGGATGGACAATTCGACCTTTCGGCTTCTCCTCTCCCGAATCACGAAGCACTCTATGCCCCAGGAATCATGAGCTCCGTGAGGTACTTCTACTTCGCGAGACGCCTTTGATTTGTCTCGTTTTGAGCCCCTCTTCCGAGAGGGATGCCCTTCGCGAAGCTCAAGGGCATTCGCGAAGGAAGGGGATTCCCAAGGGAACCCAGGCAGCCGCGGAGCGTTTATGCTTCGCGAAACACCCAACCTGTACTAGTGATCCCTATGCTAAGGCAGGATCGCTACACATCGCAAAGCACACTGCTTCGCAGGACTCTGCTTCACGAGGCACCCCTTCTTCGCGAGGCAGTGCTCCGCGAACACCGTTCCACTTCGCTAAGCACCTTCCACTCACACCTATGCCCCATGCTAAGGCCAATTCACTCCACTTCGCGAAGCACACTCCTTTGCTTAGCAATTCCTCTTCTCGTGCGACCCTCCAGGTTTGCACGATGTGATTTTATAGTCCCATGGACAAAACCACCTGTAGCGTTGCTTCGCCTAATGCTTCTTCGCATAGGCACGCTAACGGTTATTTCTTCTTCACATAGCCACGCTAACGTGGACCCCTTGATGGTTCGTTCCACAACCCCCCTTGACCATGGCCTTACTGGTACCTTCCCTTCCCCAAGGACCAGAGGGTACCGGTTATGTAAGTCCTAGGGGTACGGAGTGAACCCACCTCGTCCGAGCTGCAGGATGTTAAACTGCCAAGCACCACGTCCTCAACACATGACGTTAAACTGTGACCCGGCCTCGTGCCTCTCACGGAGGGTCCCCCTAGCTCGAACATTCTTTACACCACTCGTCTCCACAGGAATGGAATCACCCATCCACAAGGGATGATATCCTCCTTATTGGAGTGGCGTATGTTCATAGGAGAAGGGCAACCCTAGTTCCCCAATGGATGGTTGCACCTCTGCATCTCTGTTCTTCCCCACTACCAAGGTCAATGGAGGGTGTGATAGGGAACGAGGCACCTCCCATCATTGGTCCCAAATCCCTCTTTCGCTGCGCTTTGTCGCACCTTGGGCCTCCATCCTGGAGTAAGTCCCAACACCATGGGCCGCCTAACGCGTAAGCCCCTCTTCGCTTCTCACGGACGCATCCTTCGCAACGTGATCGTCAGGTCCTTGCAACCTCTTGTTTCTCACACCGAGCATGACTCACGTGGGCTTAGAGTGAGCACCGACCCTGACCCACACCCATAGAGAACTATGAGGACTTTGATCCATGTTAAGGCATGGTACGTAGGAAGCCTCCATGAGGTTCAAGCGACATTGCTCTGTAGTTCATTCACGTCGAGTTTCGCCCTCGTCCAGCATGACGTTAAACTGCACGCCCCATCCCGCATGACGTTAAACTGCATGCCCTCATCCAGCATGACGTTAAAACTGTATGCCCCCCTCTTCCCGCATGACATTAAACTGCACACCCATTCCCACCTGAACTACGAGGTCTTTGATCCATGTCAAGGCATGGTATGTAGGAAGACTTCCAGAGATTCAAGACCACCACCCATCGGACCAAGGTCCACCTTCACATCGGTTCGCCGACGAAGCCCCCTTTGAACTACAAGGACTTTGATCCATGTCAAGGCATGGTACGTAGGAAGCCTCCCTAAGGTTCAAGCCCATATCCCATCGGACCAAGGTCCCTTCCTCACGTCGGTTCGCCGACACCCACCCTCCGAACTACGAGGACTTTGATCCATGTCAAGGCATGGTACGTAGGAAACCTTCCCAAGGTTCAAGCCCACCACTAGTGGACCCCCGGGTCTACTTTCACGTCGGTTCACCGATGAAACCCTTTGACCTATGAGGCCTTTGATCCATGTCAAGGCATGGTACGTAGGAAGCCTCCCTGAAGTTCAAGCCCATCTCCCATCGGACCAAGGTCCACCTTCACGTCGGTACGCTGACGATGCACATCGGACCAAGGTCCACCTTCACGTTGGTTCGCTGACGACATTCATCGGGCCAAGGTCCACCTTCACGTCGGTTTACCGGAACCATCCCAAACTATGTGGACTTTGATTCCCTGCCACGGGGATACGTAGGAAGCCTCTCCAAGGCTCAAGACCAACTTCACAGTCTCCCCTGCGATGGTCCCATTTCACTCCCCCTCCACTCCATTCATCCACCTATCACCCATCCCGATTCTCTCCCGGACCGTCATATCTCTGTGAGACCATGTCGGTACTCTCCTCTTCACAGCCGCCCATGGGCTGGCCCCGGTATCGGCATCCCTTCAAGGGGAATCCCTCAATCCGATCTATCATAGCTAATGCTCCGGTTGGGTTGATCCGTCTCCGCTGGACGTTAAACTCGCGGAGTACCCTGTGTTAAACATGGGAAGCTGAGGAAAACCTCAGATATGTGTCTATGACATATAATTCCCCGCGCTCGATGTGGGATGCCTCGGGCTTCTATGCCCTCGAAAAGCCCTGTGACCAGGGATAATAGACAGACATGCCAGGTTCCCCAGCATCCAGACATGCTACTGATGCATCAACGTGACTACTCCCCCAATTGAAGGTTGCTGCCCTGACCGGACCCTTTCGAATGTCCCGACAGAAGCAGTGTAATTAACCGGAATCCATGGAAACATGGAACTGGGAAGAGTTTCACGAACTACGCATTAAATCTATGAGGGAGACCCGGACTAGGTGACGAGTTCTGAGGAGGAATCCACAGAAGGAAGAACTGACATCCCATCATCCCGTTTTGATCGAGGAGAAGACGTCCCTGAATAAGGAGCGAATGCCACCCGCCTTTGGAATGTGGGGAAACAAGCACCGCACGTCCTCCTCCGCGGACGGACGGATGCGCGCGCGCCCCGGCGAAAGCATCGGAAACAGAAATGGTGAACCCGACGTGAAATTATTATCCTCAATATGGAGATTAATAGCGTTCGAGACACCAGTAGATTGACGTGTCACCGGATCAAGATATCCGGTGCCTAGTCCCGCCAAGAAAATAGCGGGCCTGTCTTGAAACTCACCGGAAGTCAGGGCAGTAGAACGTCGGGCACTCCGTTCTGCAGCGTGTTGGCATGGATCCTTCTTACAGACGTGGAGAATGGAAGGACGATGGGGCACTGGCTGTCAATCCTTTTCCTCTCACTACTGATGATTTGATCCCTTCATTTCCAGGAACCAGGTTGCTGTTACAGAGACGCGATCACTGCCCGCTCGCCTACGCAGGGGTAGGGGAAACATCGCCACAGCCACCCCACATGGTGCCGCTACCGCCACGATGGCCACCACATAGCAGAATACGGGGCGCCCACGTCCCCTTTCCCCATCAGAGGTCATCCAGCGAAGGGTGATCAACAACCTCGTGCGTAGGTATGAGGAGGAAGGGGTCATCCCAACTCGGGATATGGCCCGCCTAGACCTGGAGGGGTCCAGGCCCCGCCGTCAACGCTTCCCTAACAGGCCGCGCAGGGAGCCCCTGCTCCCCACCCCAACGTTCAACCGTTTCGGGAGCCTATCCCCAGAACGCCTTGAAGAATCCTCACCTTACGCTGAAGAGGCGGGCGCCGTCCGGCTCAGCCCGCTCAGGGTCCCGACCCAAGGGCTCCAGGGGAGAGCTCCCGCCCGGCCGCGTTAGCGCCGTCGTCCGACTTCACAGGAAGAGCAGGTAGGCTACGTCCCTGCACCACCTGCACCAGCTCGCCTGACCCGACGTCAGCACCGGGCCCGGGCTGAGGATGCTCGCCCAGGCGCATCGACGTCGACAGCTACAGTGGCCCGAGCCACCGCCGACCTGCATTATGAAGCCCCTACATAGACTGAGCAGGGGCACTCCTTCACCCAACCAGGATCGAGACCCCAACCGCCCCATGGGAAGGCTGGGTTGACTCTCCGGGTTGCAGGCCCAAGTGGTGATCGTCGCGAACTAACCCGCGGTGATGTCACCCCGTACGGAGGTCCTCCCCGTACCACTACTCCACAGAGCGTGGGCCTTCCCCGCTCCGAAGATCGTCATGGAGGAATGCCCCATGCTACCCCCATCTTGAAGGAAGACCTTCCCCGCGGCAGTGACGCTAAGCGCGGAAACCATTCCCTGGCCCACTATACATGGTATGGACTCCATCCTCCTGCCCCCGACCGCCGATCTGAAGGAACCGTCCATCCGGTCCTTCTCCAACGTGGGGGCCCTCCCTACATCCTCTCTGCAACCAGCGAAGGTCCTCCTTGCCCCAGCAACTCGAGGAGTGAAGGTCCGCCTTGCTCCACCCGCATCGACCATGGAGGTCCTCCCCATGCTCCTACCGATCCCAATAGAGGCTCCGCCTACATGGGTGCTATTCATGGAGGTCCTCCCCATGTACCCTTCGACATTTGCCCTAGTGCCCCTCGCACCTCGGCTATCTCGAGTGGGGGCCCTCTCCGCCATGGCGCCAGAACCGCCCCGAGACTGCCTGATAGGGATCAACCCTGTCCCGAAGAGCCACCCTGGGGCAGGAGAGCGGGTCGTCGCCGCCACAAGAAGAATCCTGGGAAGGCCCGGGTGGAGATCAAACCTGCCCGCTTCTCCGACTCGGAAGCGGAATGCGACTCGGCAATGGAACCTTCTCCCCGCTCCTCCGTATCAAGGACTGGGGCAGGAACCAGACGCGTTAGCCTCATTCTCCCGGAATATGAGGTCCACCAGATTCCCATCTCTCTCCGTAGGTACATCCAGGAGGAAGAAATCTTGGGAATTCCGCGGGTCTCGACCACGCAATCACCGCCTTTGTCACCAAAAGCGCCCTCTACCTCTACCAGATATCAAGGAGAGCTATTTTGGGGGCCAACGACAGTAGATCGATGACACGACCTGTCGCCGGTAGCCGCGACTCCTATTCCGGAAGCTGTGGCTATCATCCCATCATATCGTGACATCATGGTCAGGTCACCTTACTCTTTGGAGGATGGCCCGGAATTCGGCGGCCAGTCGGCTCATTCTCCATATTCTCCACCACCGAGCTTACTATCCCAGAGGTCCGCCTCGGTACCGCTACAGGTCCCTCATCCGCCCCTGGCTGACGAGTGGGGCAACACAGGGCCAGACCTTGAGTCCGAGACCAGGAGCTTCTGGAGTATTCTCACAGCGGATTACTTCCCGGAGAAGTTCTGGCCGACGGCGGCGCTGAATTATCTCGTACCGGAGTCTCTTACCCCTGAAGAAGTGGGGTGCTTTTGTCGAACCCTATGGGCGACACACTTCCGCCTTCGTTACGAACGGGTGGTGTACCCCAGAAGTCGAGATCACTTCGAAGAAATCGGCGAGCAGTTCCGCCTGATCGATGTGGCCGCACTCCTTGTGGCCCAGCACCCTGAGTCGCCAGGCCACCAGAGCGCCCTTCAATGGAAATGCGTTCAATGTTTTAAATCACTCCGCAGAATCATCAGGGAAGCTACCCCCCATGTGCAAGTGTGTGGTTGGGCACACTATGCCGCTCTCCTCTTCAACCCTATCCGACGGCATCCCGATTCGCTATGCGACATCGAGGACATGCCCTCGAGAGGGGTCGCGGTCCACATGGCTGATATAGTGGACAAGGAAGACGAGCTTGAATTCCTTGATGGAGACTTACCCCCCGAGGGCGTACCGCCACTGCTGGACCCATCAGGGAGAGTTACCCGTCAGCAGAGGAACCTGCTAGGCCTCCCCGTACCCACCGAGTCGCTGGTACTCGGTTGAAACACTGGCAAGGGTAAGGAGCACATCTGAACCATCAAGAACTCTGACCCGTCTCCCTCTGTGCAGAAAAAGGACGAAGATCCCGAGAAGGCCATGTTACGCCAGTAGCTTGCTGAGTAGAAGAGGCTGGTCGACGAACTCTTGGCTGAGCGCGTCACAGAGCGGCGACCCGACTATGGTGATCCCAGGCCGGGACAGTAGGGGCAGGAACAATTCCCCCCCCCCCCCGGTGAGAAGCCTCCGGGAAACCCTGATCATGCTACTGCCGCAGATAGGGCAGAAGCCGGAACGTATGGCAAGAGGGCGCGATACGTCTCACCAAACCCCCCCGAGCGACGGGGCAATCTGAAGAATCCAGTCCGGGTTCCCCCAGTCGCCCCGCAGGTCGTTCCGCCAGTTGATTCACGAGCAGCCGAAGTTGTCTACTGTGTTGAAGAACATTTAAATGCACTTGTGGTTAGGTATCCTTGTCAAGACAGGGACCCCCACCTGGATGATCTTATTGCGACACTCACAGCACGCCTCGAAACGTTGGAAACACGGTAGGTAGCGGTCCCACCGGATGGCAAGCCGTATCCCGCGTGGGTGGATGATATGCCCGCACCTCCGGGTTTTGGGAACCCCACTTTCTCACCTTTCAACGGGACAAGGGACCCGCCGCAGCACTTGGCTCATTTTTCTTCTAGGTGTGGCCCCATGCTGGGGACCCCAGCTCAGCAAGAAGCCGCCAAGCTCCGATGTTTCGAACAGACATTGGAAGGTCCGACATTCGTCTGGTACAGCCAGCTCCCTATCATATCGGTGACCGGTTGGGAGGATCTTCGCCGGCAGTTCTTATACCAGTTCAGCTCCACCACGTGGAAGACCAGCATTGCATACCTCTTCAAGTGCCAGCAAAGGCCTGATGAGCGGGTTGCAGATTTCATCACCCGGTGGAAGGGACTTACGTATTCTCTCGATATGCCACTGACTCAGGAGGAATTACTGACGATGTTTGTGGGGAACGTCAAGACAGAGCTGGTACCCTCCCTAATCACCCAGAACTACCTTGGAGGGTTCAGAGATTTCTCAGATAAGGCTCAGCGCCTTGAGAAAGCCCTGCAACAGGCTAGTCAGGCATGTTTGTTGCCCCCTATGATCCCGGCCAGTAGGACCGCCAGGGCTGAACCCATCGCGGTGGCCCAAATAGAAGCCCTGAGGCAGCTGGGGTTACTGCCGTTGGCACCATCCCCGCAACCCCGCAGAGGTCCTCCACCTCAAGCACAGGCTCCTGCCCAGCAGCGACCACCTCAGAACCGACATGTTCCCCCGCGCAATGTGCCACCGCCACCTAGGCAAGACAATCAGGCGCCGCCTCCTTGGAAGGCCCCTCCGGCCCCTCATCTGGGCCAGGCCCCCAGGGCCCCCTATCCGGAAAGAAGGCACCATACCTATTCGTTCAACGAAAATCAGTTCCCTGTCTACTTCTGAAGTGCTCTAGAGCAAGGGATTGTGCGTCTGCCCGACTGCAGAAGGCCGGCAGAGGCGAATCTCACCGATCACCCCAACTACTACCCTTATCATTGTATTCTGGGGAACACCCTCAAGAAATACTATGTGTTTAAAGACTGGCTTCAAGACCAGGTCAATAACAACATAGTCAAGTTGGGCCCGGCACCAGCACAAGTGGCGGGTGTCTTTTGTAACGCCCCGACCCCAGTTACCCAGAGTCGGTGCATTATTACATAACATTGTTATGATCACAAGAAAGATAAAATCTCAAAATACCGATTGGTTTAGTAGCCTTGGAAACACTAGATATATTCATAAGTCTTACATTACATCATAAAGTGAAAAACTACTACAACAACATATTGTCTGCATATTCCACACTCATATCCCCACATAATATCCCTGCAGGTCATTCATAATTTACTTCTTCACTTCCTGGGAAAAATAAAACATATAAAAGGGGTGATCTCAAATGCCCAGTAAGGATAACAATATAGCAGAAACTTTCATAAATAAGAATAGAAATTTAAGGCAATGTATAACTAAAACAAAAGCCTTTCAAAACATGAACTTCAACATAGTATGGAAAAAGTAAAATGAAATAATGCCATTTACTTATTCACATGGATATTCTACTAATTGAATAATCACATGTAATATCAGTAACCACTTTCATAATTATAGAATGCATAATTCTGGACATTAATTTCTTTGTCAAGGCCTCGTCCCAAGACCTTAGGGCTAACTGTAACCGGAACCCAACCCGGAGTGCCTCTAATAACCGGACACCAACCTGGAGTGCCTCTAATAACCGGACACCAACCCGGAGTTCCTCTAATAACTGGAGACCAAACCGGAGTTCCTCTATTAACCGAAGACCAAACCGGAGGGCTTACTTTTACCGGTCCCCAACCCGGAACATACTTGTCTAACACATTCATCTGAATGAAAGGTTAAAATATAACATAAACATTCGGATTAAAAATAACTTATGAAATGTCAATACTCTAAAAAAAAACCATGAGTGACATAAGAATAACTTATCCACAGCCAAAAATATCACAAAACCTTCAATAAAATATGGATGTTTTATATCATAATAAATCAACTTCAAATAAGCTCAAAATCCATCAAAGGATGTTGACAAAGATGAAATAATGACTATTTTAGAAAAATATCTCTTTCTATTTTGAAATCATTTTAGAGTCTTATATTTATGAAATAAAACATTTTTTTTATAAATATTCTTATTATCTTGTAAGGGAAGTTTTGAAGATTTTATAACGGCGGAAAATAGCCGCACCCGCCGTATAAGTTAAAAAAATAACATTCTTACCTTAATTTTGTCGAAAAGGTTAAAAAGCACCTTGTTTGGAAAACGACGGAAAGATTCCTTTATAAACCTATTATAAAAAGTCAAACAAGGGTATAAATGACTTTAACCCATATTCTAGTAAATAGTAAAAATTTTTGGAAATTCATTTTTAAGAAACATGGATGTGGATGATAAAGAGATCCCAGTAGATTATATGTATAAACAAACTCGGATAATGAAGAGATTGCGAAATAACCCTTACCAATTTGGTAACTTATGAATCATACAACCCATGAAAGAGGTATCATACAATGAATATGTAAATACACATAAATTAGAGTGTATTACACAAAAAATATAATTATGAGCAGTACATACACCACACAAAAGGTAATGGTGGCAATATGGCGTGAATCTCACGAGAATAAGGAGTGAGATGAAAACCCCTTACCTTGTAATTTTCCTTGGTTGGGGTAGGTTAACCTCCTGTATAATAATGAAATAATTGTTATTAAATTATACAAGAATCATATACATTAATATGATATCATATATGATCTTTTAATATTGATTTGATAATAATATCTTAGTATTATCGTTGTTTCGGGTGCTAACTTACTTGTTTTCTTTTATATGTTTTGTTACGTAAGCCATGTTTGTAAGGGATAGGTTGTATATTATTCATATCCAGAATGACATCAAGTCCTTAAATATCATTTTTAAATCATAAAATGATAATTATACTTGAATGGATACGATGGAGAATGAATCTCATCGCGTTCGTGGAGACGGTAGTCGTACGTACGCACGAGCGACAATATCATTATTTTGAAATAATATATAAATGGTTGTTATATAATATATACAAAATCATTAAAATGTTATATTTATTATTTAAATGAGTTACATATCATTATTATACCCATCCAAATAACAATATATTGAATAACAATTACACCATGACGTGGAGACGGTAAGCCATACGTACGCACGTATGGTGACATGTTATTCAAAGGGTGGATAGAATACTGAATATGGTTGTACCATATTTATAATAACATCACAGTATATATATGATACTGGAGTTATTATTTTAGAATGGTAATAACAAAGGAAGAAGAAGTGGAAGAAGAAAGGAACTTGGAAAAGGGTGGTGAAATCATTACCTCTTCTTCGGGTTCTTCCTTTTGATTTGATCAAAAGGGCTCCTTAGGTTGGCTTTCTGATCAAACTAAGGCCTCTAGGATTTAGTGAGAGAATTTGGGAGAGTATTTGGGTAGATTTTTTCCGAACCAAAAGGCTTTTAAGGTGTGAAGAAATGGGAAGGAGGAGTTCCTTTTTATAAGAGGGGTGAGGGGCACCTTTGGAAAAGCTAGAAATATTAGTTTATAATAAATTCATATTCGGTTTCTAATGGCTCAAAAGTAGATTATTTAAATTTTAAGGTGGGGAGGGGTCGAAAAAAACTCAACAAATAGAATTTAGACAGGTTTGGGTACTTATATTAACCTTATCTTTAAGTATTAACTCTAAGTTAATTAGTTTCACTTTTACAATGTCTCTTTGTATTTTTATATAATATGGTTAATAAACATACTATATACATCCAAGCTACCCCCAGGTGGTACATTAATGATTAAAATATCATGATATAAGTCTCTTGGCCGAACCTTAGATTTTTAGGAATTTAATATCAATTAATAATATAATACTTGTTTTAATAACTCTTTTATGTCAATTTTGACACTATTCAATAGTTGATTTTTTTGAAACTCATAACAGATTGATTACTTCGAAAAAAGTCAATTAAATCAGTCATAATATATCATATCATCCTATAAAATTAGTTTAATTCATTAAAAGTTTCATATTATATTTATTTGGGTATTTATAATATCAATAATCTTAATTTTTCACTATTATAGTAATTACTTCATCATCATTGTGTCATAAAACAATTAAATTATTTAATGTCTAAAAATTATAAATAAAATAACATAATGTAGGAAATAGTTTTATCTTCTTAATGAATATTTATAATCTAAAATCCAACATATATAACCCTATGTAAAAAAAATTTTCCTAAAAGATATATGCTTGTGTCATTTTTGTATTAATTTTAACTTAATTAAAATAAAGTGTCCCTATCACAAACAAGTGGCTCCATGGGGTCCAAAAATAGACCCAATGATGCCTAGGGTCGAATATGTATCAACCAATAAGGTTAGGACACGTTTTAGGATAATTTAGTATTATTATAATATTATTTGTTTAACCCTTATTTACCATATTTACCCTTAACCATGGTAAATAAAATATTTACCGCAGTAATTATTCAAAATATCTAAAAATAAAAGTTAACTATTTACACAATTTGAACATCCTGACTCCAAATATGGAATCCATTTTTCTAAATTCAAAACACAGAAGTGGAAGAAATTAATTTAAAATTAATTCCCACTGTCAAAACAAAAAGCGTGTTTTTAAGAGATAATAACTATCAAAAGATTGACACTTGTTTATGTTCGGTTTAATTGTAAAATTATGTCCAATGACCAACATTATATTAAATGGTAAAAATATATTCTAAATATAATTTAAAACCACTCAAATTCATAATTTATCACTATTAATTATTTTGATTAAAAAAGTTGTTTTTAATTAAAATTTAGTAATTTTCACTATTCATCAAAATATGAAAGTTATCCGAAAAGTACCAAAATTTCACCTTAGGCTAAATTCAATATTCCAAATCCAAAAATTAAGTCCATTTTGAAATATAAAATATATATAATTTTAAAAAGAAGGTATTACTATTCATAACGGCTAGTTTGATTGGTTGTGGTGTGTGTTAAAACTCGAAGTTCCGTTCAACACACGCTACTGTATTATTCAAAGGGAAGCGTACCGTGGAAGCTTGGGATGTTTCATTTTAAATTTTTTGATGTCCCCATTTAGTCAAAAAGTTTAAAATATTGTTTTTAAAAAGGGTTCACTATTAAAAGTTGGTAAAAGTGCAATACTGAAAATGAATATGTTCTTACATTATGTCTATGAAACTCATAATATGGATTCTAAAATTATAAGGATTATATAAAGTTTAAAATTTAGTTAATACTATTCATAACCTCTTTTGAATGGCTTGTTTGGTAAGTCATGGTGTGCTTGAACTCGGTGTTACGTGTAGTGAAGGTTATTGTATTATTTTGAAAAAATAACACACTATGAAATCTTGGGGTGTTACATCTTTGCAGGATCAGAGATCGGCAACGACAGTGAAGGCGAGTGGCAGCAGGTCCCCAACCACGGATCCCGGAAATACGACGACTGGATGGCTCGAAAAACCATCGTCTGTGCCCATGGTATCATCCGGGCGCGCTTGAAGCAGCCGGAACCTTCAGAAGAACTAGCTGGTGCCTCCGCATCGTCTTCACAATCAGCCTCTTCCCAAAAGGGCAAGCAGCGACGACGCAAGAAGAAGCAACGTGCACCGCCGTTGCCATCGTCATCTCGTACTCTCGGCGACATTATGCCCCCTAAAATGGGGATTTCTCCCAGAATCTGCCCAGTGGTGGATAACTCCTCGACCGACAGCCAGGGGTACGCTTCGGTTAACACCGTGGAACTGGTAAAGCCATATATGACTCCCGAAGAGGGGGAGCACCAGGCGAACCTCCCCAATGTTTCCAGCCGACGTCAACGTCGGCGGAATCGCAACCGCGCCGGTCATCGAGGTACGTCAGCGGGCACTTTTGGCAAAGTCGTGCACGCTACAGAGACCAGACAGCAGGCTCAGCGCAGAGCTCAGCACGCGCAACCCCATCTAACGCTCTCGGCTCTACCTCCACCGTTGTTCGTGCTACTAGATCAGGGAGAGCTGCCTCATTCGTATCACAGTTAGTCTTTCCCGGCTACAGGCCAGCCTCCGCTGTCCAATCCTAGTCCATTGACTACTCTCTAGGCTTCAACTAGTAGGCAGCAGGATGTACCCAGTACTAGCCGATCGCCGGTTCAACTGGAAGGACCCTCTATGCCTCCAAATGCCGAATGACCTTATGTAAGTAGAGGTTCGCGTTTGGCATGAAAGTATGATGTCTTGAAGCACCTGGCCGGCATTCCGGTGAAGCTTTCTATCCTTGAGGCCCTTCTCCTGTCATCCGAAATGTGCGAGGCACTTGCCGAGGCCCTAAGGAGCCCCCTCCAGTTTGAGACGGAGGTAGCAGCTGCAGAAGCCTTCCATACAGAGATGATTGAAAACACCGAATGTCAGGCGGTTATCTCGTTCTCCAGTGAAGATGAGGACCCTCTTATACTGGGGCACATTCGCCCGCTGTACATCACCGGCCACTTCAATGGTGTGGAAGTCCGCCGATGCCTCGTTGACACGGGTTCCGGAATAAATCTAATTCTGACCCAGACGTTGCGAAAGATGGGTCTGTATGAAGGTGATTTAACTCCCTCTGACCTCAGAATCCAGGGGTACGACAGGACCGAGCAAACCCCAGTCGGCAAGATCCGCCTGAAGACTCAGTTCGGTGGCTTAATTGTAAGCACTGAGTTCATGGTTGTCTCTCAGGACACCGCCTACAACGCATTTATGGGTAGGCCATGGCTCCATCTGCATGCAGTGGTCCCTTCGTCGTATCACCAGGGCCTCAAGTACTCGCTCAACGGTCAAGTAGGCGTGCTCCAAGGAGACGCGTCCCCTTTCGCTTCTTGTGAGGCCCGCTATCTGGATGCGGGTTATTAAAAAAGTAAGGATAATCAAATCCTAGTAAGTTAGGATGAACCTGCCCCGGTCACAAGTGATCCTTGGGCAAGCATGGATGACACCTACATCCTCCTGATCCACCGGTTGGAGGCCACAACCCCCGACATGGGGAAATGTTTTGTTGTTTCGGGTAGGCAAAGGAAGGCATGTTCCCGTGTCCAAGCGACGGAGGAAAATCACCTCGTACTCCTACATCAACCAGGCTCAGGCCATCCCGGAACCTCCTACCCCTGTACGGTACCGGAATGTCAAGCTTATGACAACAGAGGTACGCCATACGTGTCTCTTCTGCCAGGCTGGAATCCACCGACTTTGGCCGACACGTCACCACTGCTTTGATATTATCAAATGTGGCCCCTTTGGCCGAAGGCCAGATGGGATAGGGTCGACTGCCTTCATTGCTATGGTCTCAATGGCAAGTGAGTCTCCCGATGTGATGACCGCTGCTGCCAAAGCCGGCACCAGCTGCCCATCAGGCTTTGATAGCCCAGAAGTACCTCCCGTCTCAGGAAATCCCCCCACGAGTTGAGAGGAAGACCTGGAGGATGCTCCCCCCGCCTTTGAAAAAGGCGTCTCTACCACGGTTGATGAACTGGTACAGGTGAACCTTTGTAGCAAGGCAAATCCGAAGCCCACATTGAACAGTGCAGCCATGTCCCCCGAGGAGCGGCAGCAGTACGTAGACTTCCTCAAACAGCACCGTGATGTGTTTGCTTGGAGTTACAACGAGATGCCAGGACTAGATCCCCAAGTTTCCGTTCACCGTCTGGGCCTCTCGGCAAAACATCGTGGGTTTAAGCAGCCTCCTAGGAGGATGCACCCTTCTCATGGTGCTTTGGTTGAGGCCGAAGTTGACAAGCTAATCAAATCCAACTTCGTTAAGGAGGTCCAGTACCCCAAGTGGCTTGCCAACATCATGCCAGTCATGAAGAAGAATGGGAATATCAGAGTCTGCATCGACTTCCGCGATCTTAATCGCCACTGCCCAAAGGATTACTTCCCACTCCCGGTGACGGAGTTGTTGATTGACTCCACGGCCGGGTTCCAAGCCCTCCCTTTCATGGAAGGATATTCTGGGTACAACCAGATCCGGATGGCCCCTGAAGATGAGGAGTCCACTGCCTTCAGGGCTCCCCAAGGTACCTTTTTCTACCAGGTTATGCCATTCGGTTTTAAAAATGTAGGTGCCACTTTTCAGAGGGCCATGCATCGCATATTCAAGCCGATTCTCAGGACATTGGTGGAATGCTACGTGGATGACCTGGTAGTCAAATCATGTCAGCGCCAGGACCATCTCAAAGACCTTGAGAAAGTGTTCTGTTTCCTCCGTTCCCATCACCTGAAGATGAACCCACTGAAGTGTGCCTTCGGGGTCACCTCTGGGAAGTTTCTAGGCTTTGTTGTCAGATACCGAGGTATCGAGATCGACCCGGAGAAGATCAAGGCCATCATCCAAATGCCTCCCCCGAGCAACATTCGGGAGCTTCGAGGCCTTCAAGTCCACTTAGCCTATATACGCCGATTCATCGCGAATCTGGCCGGAAAGTGTAAGCCCTTTTCCCGGATCATGAAGAAGGGTGCCGCCTACGAATGGGATGAGGAGTGTCGGACCACCTTCGAGGAAATCAAGCAGTATCTGCTCCAACCTCCGGTCTTGATGCCGCCCATCTTCGGAAAGTCGCTGGTCCTTTACGTGACCACCCTAGAAAGATCCCTCGGTGCGCTGCTCGCCCAGAAGAATAACGAGGGTACTGAGAACAATCTCTACTATCTCAGCCGCATGCTTCTCGATACGGAGGTCAGATACTCCCCTATCGAAAAGAGATGCCTTGTGCTCGTCTTCGCCGTGCAGAAGTTGCGACATTACCTGCAGCACCATGAGGTGTAATTGGTCTCCTAGGTAGACCCACTGATGTACATCCTGAACCACCCCATGCTGACTGGACGACTATCACGGTGGGCAGTGATTCTCCAGCAGTTTGATATCAGGTTCGTACCCCAGAAGGACATTAAGGGACAGGCGTTGGAAGACTTTTTAGCTGCCCATCCAACCTCCGATGATCAATCCCTAGACCTGGATTTCCCTGATGAGACAATCCTCTCAGTCGATCATGTTGTCCCGTGTTGGAAAATGCATTTCGACGGCGCCTCCCGGAGCCCCACCGGTAGGAGGCTCAATGATCCCAAGCTCAACAGAGTGGGCCTGGGTATTGTCTTCATTACCCCGGCGCAAGCCGTCCTGCCATACTCGTTCCTGTTGTCAGAAGGCTGTACGAACAACGAGGCAGAGTACCAGGCTCTCATCACCGGCCTCGAGTTGGCCCTTGAGATCCATGTGCCCCATCTACATATGAAGGGAGATTTCGAGCTGGTAATCAAATAGGTTAATGGCGACTACGTCGTCAGGAAGCCGGAGCTTGCACCGTTGCTGGAGTACACCCTCCGCCTAATGGCCCAGTTCTCTTCTCGACCAGAGGATACCCATGTCCCATGGTCACAGAACGGTCAAGCAGACGCCATGGCTGGCTTAGCCGCGTCGCTCGCAGAACCCGAGCAAGATGACTTGATCATACATGTGGCACACTGGAGAGTCATTGCCCCCGTCACCCAAGAGGACAATGATGGCCTGTGGGTAAGTCATCTCACTGCCGGACCCTCCATGTCAGGGGTCCCGGGTTCGTCAGACATAGTGGCTGAAGCCACTCCCGACTGGAGGGCACCTTTTGTCGAGTATCTCCAAAATGGTCGCCTCCCGGACGACCGGGCCGAGCGCGAGCGAATCCGACGTCGCGCGCTGCAATTTACCCTCCAGAGCGGCCCCAGACTTGAAAAAATCCTTTTTAAGCGGTGTTTCGATGGTGTCCTCCTCCGTTGCATCCAAGGAGTAGAGATACCTCAAGTTATGCAAGAGGTTCGCGCCGGTTCCTGTGGCGCCCATCAAGATGGGCCGAAGCTGTCCCATCAAATCCGGAGGTTGGGGTAATTTTGGCCCTCTATGATCCACGATTGTATTGGGTATGCCAAGAGATGACACGCGTGCCAAGTTCACGCCAACTTCCTGCATCGGCCACCGGAACCCCTCCACCCCACCAAGTACTCTTGGATATTTGCGTTATGGGGACTTGATGTAGTGGGACCATATCCACCGGAAATAGCCTGCCAGTGTAGGTTCATCCTGACTGCTACAGATTTATTCTCCAAGTGGGCAGAAGTAGTTCCTCTCAAAGAGGTCAAGGCCCCCTTCCATCGTTGACTTTGTGAGCTCCAACATTATCCACCGGTTTGGGGTCCCTCACGCCGTCCTCACCGATAACGGCACCAACTTCGGAGTGGCTGAACTAAAGAAATTGTACGCCAAGTACGACATCTGGTCGAACCATACCTCCCTCTACCACACGTAGGCAAACGGACAGATCGAGGCGTTCAACAAAACCCTCTCTAACATTCTGCAGAAGATGGTTGGTCAAAGCAAGAAAATTTGGCCGGACAATCTCCCCAACGCCCTCTGGTCTTACCGGATGACGACTCACAACTCTACCCAGGTGACCCCATATTCCCTGGTGTATGGAGTTGAGGCCGTCCTACCCATTGAGATCCAGTTGTCGTCGTTACGCACTGCAGTTTATGATCACCAGATATCAAAAGAGGTAGCCGAGATCCGTCTAGCTGAATTAGAAGCACTGGACGAGAACCGGATTCATGCCCTGCACAATCTAGAAAGTCATCAGGATAAGATAGCGAGGGACTTCAACAAGAAGCTTCGTCTCCGTTCTTTCCTACAAGGCGACCTAGTACTGGCCCTTCGAGCGCCAATGATTCCCGGTAGGAAACCGCCCAAATTAGAACCCAAATGGGAAGGGCCTTATATCATCCATAAGGTTTACCCCAATGGAGCATACTCCTTGGTGACCACGGATGGAGAGCGTATAACCCCTCCTACCAATGCCAAGTTCCTTAAGCGATACTTTGCCTAGGGCAAAAGGGTCCTGCACGACCCTAAACTGCTAGTTGGTCCCGCACGACCTTAAACTGCATCTTCGTCCTCTAAGACGATAAATTGTGAAACGGTCCCGAATGACCTTAAACTGCACATTATGGTCCAACACGACTCTAAACTTTAAAGTCCTGCACGACCTTAAACTGCATCTTCATCCTGAAAGACAATAAACTATAAAATGGTCCGAGCTCTATGACTTTAAACTAAGATCTCCCCCCATCCTTACTGCAAGACGTTAAACTGCAAGCCAGTCAGGCCTTCCTGACCAAGGCTCAGCCTCAGTCCCCTTGGCCTCCTTGGGCCCATGGCCCCCCTCCCCCGTCCTCACTGCAAGACATTAAACTGCAAGCCGGTCAGGACTTCTTGACTAAGGCTCAGCCTCATGCCCCTTGGCCTCCTCGGTCTCACGGCCCCTTCTTCACCGCGAGACGTTAAACCGCAAGCTGGTCAGGGTCTCCCTGACCGCGGTCCAGCCCCAGGCCCCCTGGTTTTCCCCGACATACCCTCTTGCGGGATTGTACAGTATGGTATGGGATTATGTCCTCATTCACACCGGATTACTCGCCGTACCATACATATCCCCAAATGAGATGATCCTCATCCCGCATGATGTTAAACTGCATTTCAAGAACTACGTGTGGCTTGATTCCCATCTTTATGGGATACGTAGGAATGCTCGGATGCCACGTCTTGAGCCCATCCCCAAGCTTTTCTCTTCCACTATCCCCCCTGGGAATAGTTTCCTTGGAGGATCTTTGTGTAGCAGTGAGTAGGCTTTCTTGGCCCCACTCATACGACCCCGCTCGCACAAGGATTGTAAGGGTCGTACCATGTGCCCACTCTCGTTCTTCTATCCTCCCACGTCCTCACTGCACGATGCTAAACTGCATGGCCTTCAAGAACTAAGTATGGCTTTGATTATCATCCTCATGAGATACGTAGGAACGCCCCGGAATTTCTTCCGTTGGCCCAGCCCAAAATCCAAAATCTGCCCCTCGGGTCAAGACATGGCAGGGTGCACACTTTTGCCCCAACTCACATCGAGCAAGCCTCGAACCCGACTGCACATCCCCCTGAAGATGTCTGCCTCTTTCGTGGATGGATACAGCTATGCTTCACCCACTCTTTGACTAGGATTCCATCATTTTTTCATACCCAGAGGGACCCCCAAAGAATGGCCTGGATACTACGCCCAAGGGCTCTCCTACCGATACGGGCCAGCGCCCCCAAGGGTTTTCAAGCAACATGCCGATACAAGTCCCGCGTTGCGAATTTGGTCAACGGTCGACGCTCATTTGTTGATCCCATATCGGGTCACCATAGGAATGCTGTGTTTCGAACATGGTCAACAGTATCCTGGATCTTCGGGTCCACCCCGAGATGTCCCAGACATTGAGTGCATTGATTTGTTTTTCCCCATCCCGAAGTGTCAAACTTCCCCCTAGGTGGTGCTAGCGATCGTGCCCATTGCCCTGATTCCCCATAGGGGTGTACGGTGTGGTGTAGGACTACGTCCTTATTCATGTCGGGATCATGTACCATGCCGTACGCCTTCCTTTACGAGGCCCAGCCTCATGCCCCTTGGCCTTCTCGGCTCCCCGACCCCCGTCCTCATGTTAGAAGTTAAACTACAAACCCGTCAGGCCTTCCTGACTAATGCCTAACCTTAGGCCCCTTGGCCATCTCGGGCCTCCCGGCCCAGGTCCCCTCTTACCCAGGGTGTACGGTGTGGTGCGGCACTACGTACTATTCACACCGGAATCATGTACCCTACCGTACGCCTCCTCTTACGAGGCCTAGCCTCAGGCCCCTTGGCCTTCTCGGGTCCCCGACCCTCGTCCTCACTGCAAGACGATAAACTGCAAGCAATTCAGGCCTTCCTAACCAATGCCTAACCATCAGGACCCTTGTCCGTTTCGGGCCCCATCCTAGGTCCTCCCTTATAGGAGTGTATGGTGTGGCTTGAGGTTATTTTCTCATTCACGTCGATCTCTTAATGACCATGCCATGTATGCCTCCCTCCTGAGCTGTTTCGTCAATCCCTTTTCGGCAGTTCACCGATGTGCCTAAGATTACTCTGGTTTATTACCTGGAATGCCAAGCTTTACTCGGACACATCTGCACCCACTTTCCAGGCTTTGTGTATCCCTTCATCAGGGCTTTCGTCATCTTTCACACCCAGAGGGACCCCCAAGAACATCTTGGATACTACGCTGAAGGGCTCTCCTACCGTTACGGGCCAACGCCCCCGAGGGTTTTGGACAACAAATCGATAAAATCCCCCGTTGCGAATATGGTCAGCGGTCGATGCACGTTTGTTGTTCCCACCTCAGGCTAACGCGATATGGACGCTATGTTTCCACCATGGTTAACAGTTTTCCTCTATCGCCATGCTAACCCATTAATCCCAAAATGCCGGGTTCACAATTCACACCCTTCATCACTTCACCGTGTCCAAGTGGAGTCTTAGAAATTTTGGTACTTTTCCTCCGCGCACATCCGCTTGTCGGGGGAACAAGTCGTGTCAAAGGTGTCCTTCGGGGCTCTCTACCAACTTCCGTTTGACTCGCCCCAAGTATTACGAGGAGGATACCCCCCTTGTTTCCCACACCGATTTTAACTCGCGTGGGCTTAGGAATCAGGTTGACATCTGTGCTTACTCGGGAAGTAGTCACCATTCACGGTCCGAGCTCTAAGACCATAAACTAAGATTCTCATATGGAACTACGTTCAGCTTGATTACCATCTTAGTGGGATACGTAGGAATGCCCAGACCCCTATTCTGTGGGTCCAGCTTGAGTTCAGCAAATTCACCTCTCTGGTCCTGCCTTCAGGACCCCGACTACGTGTCCGCGTTGCATAGTGCGTGATTATGTCCTCATTCACGTCGGGTTTGCAATGGCTGCACCACGCACACTCCCGTTCTAAGATTTAGCCCTCCTATTCCTTGACCAGCATGACATTAAAAGGCGCCCTTCAGAACTATGTGTGGCTTGATTCCCATCTTCATGGGATACGTAGGACCGCCCGGACGCCCTGTCTTTGGGTACAGCCCATTTAGGGAACCAGTCTCTCTCCCTATTTCACCTCTTACCTCTATATAGGCCCCTTGGCCTAAGGTCTCCCTCTCCGATTGGCATACAATTTGATGCGGGATCATGTCTCCATCAATTGTGTTTTATAACACTACGCACATTCCCTGCCTAGCATCATCTCTGTTATGTCTGCGCTGCATGACGATAAAATTCATGCATGGTCCTATCATACGACCTAAACTGTGACATTATCATCCTGGCCGCACGACGAAAAACGGCATTGCATTGTGATGACCTCGTTGTAGAGGGCATCACGTTGGGTATTGGTCATGTGCCATGCCATTTGTCAACGCCCATCACGGCTTGATCCTTATGGCGACACCACGGCCTACTACTCTAGGCCTGTCGCTTCACAAAAAAAACCCATTCACCTTAATGAACAAACAAGATTTATCAAATCCCACTTCTTTTAGTGCAAGGGTCACACCCACACTCCCCTTTTCCCCCAGCACTGGTATCTTACCATGTCACCCTCTAGAACTACGTATGGCTTGATTCTCATCCTTATGAGATATGTAGGAGCGCCCGATCACTTCCCCGCGGGCCCAGCCTAACCTTTTTGTTTGGTCCCTCGACTCGAGCATTTCCTCAGAGAACTCATGGTAAGTAGGGCTTAGGTCCTCCTTCACGTCGGGTATTGATGCCATGTGTCCCCTGTTCCTTTTACCCATTTACGGTCTAAAGGTCCATCAAGAACTACGTGAGGCTTGATTCTCATCCTTACGAGATGCGTAGGAGCGCCCGGACACTTCCCTCCGGGCCCAGCCTAACTTTATCTTTCGGTCCCTTGACCAAAAAAACCTCTCCCAAAGGGGTCGTGCGATGGGATGTGGGATTACGTCCTCATTCACATCAGGTTGTTCATCGCACCGCACACACCCCCTATTCCCATTCACGCCAGGTGTTTGAGTTACTCCACCATGTGCCTCTTATGTCTCCTCTCATCCATGGTCCGAATTCTACGACCCTAAACTAAGATCTCCCTATGGGAAAGGAATATGCTCCCTCTATCTAATACGTCTCGTTGCCGTATTCAGATTTGTTTTGACAAAGAGCCCGAAGTGTGGGATTTTCACAGGGACATTCCCCTCGTCCCATGACCATGCTTCGTGAGCTCGCTATTTGGATCCTCATCCTCTTCCACATCTAAAAGGACCCCCAGACGACATGGATACTAGGCTTAAGGGCTCTCCATGAATGCTGGACCTAAGGGCCCTCCAATCATTTCAAGCCAACATCCCTACGGATATTTGAAAACATTTGTGACATGGTCCTGTGTTTCGAACATGGTCAACGGTCAACCCTCATTTGTCTGTCCCCATTCTAGGCTAACGCGACAGGATGCTGTGTTGCAAACACGGTCAGCAGTTATCCTCCATCGTCACGCCGCCATCATCATGATCTGAATCTCGAGTGCCATGATTCACACATTTCCACTCCCTCATGTTCAAGTGGAATTCCATCATACTCGGCTCTTTCTCTTCGCGCATCTAGGTGTGCTAAATGATCGTGTTAGTGTCATTGGGCCGGTGTTCACCGAGCGTCCCTTTGCCCTAACCTACCCCTTGTTGTGTCGGGAAATTCCCAACACTACTGCTTATTTACCACACCGAGCTCGACTCACGTGGGCTTAGTAGTTTTGGTAGGATGTGTACGAACACAGTCGGGCTGCCCCTCGTCCCGCATGACGTTAAACTGCACTTCCAGAACTACGTATGGCTTGATTCCCATCCTCATGGGGTATGTAGGAACGCCCGACCACTCTGCTTCGGGCCCAGCCCAATACTCACTCTTGGTTCCTCGACCTGAAGAGTTTCCTCTAGGGGTATGTGGTATGATTTGGACTCCAAGTCCTCATTCACGTCGGTTTCATATTTATCGCGCCACACGCTACCTGGGATCTTCCCTTTTATTCCACGTCCTATCATATGACATTAAACTACAGGAGTCCATGTGTCCTCAACGCATGACATTAAACTACGGTTCTACCCTGAACATGTTCAGGATGCCCCAAGATCCCATTGGGAAGTGACAGATCCCCTCGCCAGAGAGGCCATATCTGAAAGAAGGAATGATCCATGATCAAACCAATGCGCCCATATGGTGTACTCCCACCATGGTGTTGTAACTACCTAAGTGTTGGATTCTGTTCGGACAAACAATCCCTCCATATTCCACGCTTCGTGTGCCCCTTATTCGGACCCTCGTCCCCTTTCATGTCTCACAAGACCCCCCAACAGCCTGGTCTCATGCCGCATCGGCTCACCTACCATCCTAGGCCAACATTCCGGAAGACGTGTCATGTTTGGAAGGACCCCCTAACAGTATGGATGTTTGACCTATGGTCCGCCAACTGTCCTGGGCCAACGTCCCGAAGGATTGATCGACATCATTTGTGACATGGTCCCGTGTTTCGAACATGGTCAACGGTCGACCCTCATTTGTTGTCCCCATTACAGGATAACGTAGTAAGGATACCGCTTCTCCTCCAAGGTTAATAGTTGTCCCTTTTTGTCACGCCATCCCCACAGGGTTCCGAATCTTGGGTATCGTGATTCACACTTCCCATTTTCATCTGTTTGGACCGATTTCAGCGCCCCTACCGTTGCCTCGTTCGTGCATAAGAGCACGATGAAGAAACGGTAATTCGGCTATCCTGGAAGTTCCTTCTCTGATCAAGCCTCTCCCATCTTTCGGGAATCTAGACTGGTAATCCGAATCCCAGATGTCCGGAGCATGGTCCCCACTCCTATATTAGGTGGGATGAGAGGGAAACTATCTCCTGTTTCTCACATCGGGCTCGACCCATGTGGGCTTGGGGAATTGTCGCCGAACGTCCCGCAAACATTGTAGGGATGTAACAAGGAGATTCAAACAGAGGAAATCGTGCGCGCTACGACATTCAAAATAAAGAAAGGAAAATTGAAGCATGAAAGTACCAATAAATGGTTTTTGGGTTTGTTACAATACCCGGGGGTCGACTCCCCCCATGGACGGGTTCACCCCGTCAAAAGAGCGTTGCAGATCTGCCACCCGTTGACTTGTAGCATCCAAGTCTTGCTGCCGTTGACTTAGCTCCCACTCCTCCTCAGCAGCGGCGGGGCGCAGTTCGCCAGTCCTGGCTTTGGCCCTCTCTACGCCAGCTTGAACTACAGCCATCTTTCCGGAGGTCTGTCTCATATTCTCTTCTGCCTCTGCCAGCTGGGCCTTCAACCGAGCGACCAGCTCAGATTGTGCATTGAGAGAGGCTGAAATCTCATCTGCCCGGGTCTGCATCTGTTGGACCTCGCTTTCAGCCTCCTGGAGCTTTTTGATGTTGGTCACCTTCCTCCACTGCCAGCCCACACTGAGCCCACGATCATGCTCCCGGATCTTCTCAGCCATAAGATCATAGATGACTGCGTGAGGACGTTGGGAATCCACTCCCCCAGCACACAGTTCGCGCAACCGCAAGCGGAGTCTATCCATTTCGGCCAGCCATCACGCTTGGGGAGTGTCCTTGATAAAGCGCATGATCAGCTTCCACGACCGGCGGCGGACTATGCTGTTGGCTTCCTCGTCGGAGGCTGTTTCGTCCGATTCTGCGCGATTGGCAGGCTCGTACGCGGGATACACCCTCAGGAAATCCTCGGCAAGATCAACATCCGGTGTTGAATCCAGTATGGCACCTGGCACCGAGGCAGGCGTGACAAGGTTGGGGCCGACCGGTTGATCCTCTTCCTCGGAGTCCACCTCAATGACTTTGGGTACGGCCCTGCTGCTGGTTCCTCCAGTGATGATGTGTGTCGCAGCTTGAGGAGATGGGGGGACTATCGCCAACATCACCGGCATGCCCCTAGGAGGAACGCCACCAGACATCCCGACCAGTCTTGCTGCAGCAGCCCACGCCAGTCGAAGAACTGTACGACAGAGAGGGACATAAACGTTAGTTGGCATGGTCTACATGTGACAACGACGATACCGGTAGAGGAGACTTACGTAGATCGACCTCCTGGCACTTCTCTTGAGCCGGTACTGATGGGACCCCGAGACTAGGCCCTCCGTATACTGTTGGAAGGTCTGGAGATTCCGGAGGAGCCACCTCGGGTGCTTTGGTCCCACCAGATGCGGAACTGGACGCAGCCATAGGCGCAGGATCTGAAGGTCCCGCATCATCACCCGCCAAGGAGCGAGAACGAGGCCTGCGAACAAGTTCCTCCTGCATGGGTCAAACATCGGTGAGAAGTCCAAAGTGACCCAAGAACAGATTGTAAGGAAAGAAGTTCGGAATGCTACCTCAAGAGCCTCCGCGAAATCATCGGAATCTGAGCCCTGATCTCCGACCTCGCCCTCCTCCAACGGGCTCCCTCCTCCAGCCTCATCCTCCCGAGAGGAGTCCTCTGATTCTTCCAGCAGGGGGTAGCGCTCCCTCAGATCGGTAGCCGATAACTGTGGGGGGACTATCTGATTCAACAGTACCCTCACCCGGTCTGTCATTGGGCGAGGGACACCACTGGAGTGAACGTAATCCTTCAGCTCATCTAGGTATTGTTATGCCTCCGTCGGAGACACCATGAATCCATCCCGAACTGGGCCTATGCCCGGAAATTCCATCCTGAGGCGATTCAAGTGTGCCCATATCTCGGGTGGATTGAGGAATTGCCGGTTGACATCCCAAATTTCCCAGGCTTCCGGGAAGATAGCATCCTCTGCCATGTCAATATGACACAACCGCTTCCCCGGAGCCTGAGTGGATATCCTAAGAAATCCCCTCGGTGGCCGCCCCTCCGGATGGTCGTGCTCTTCCGGAATCACCGGATCCACCGCTGCTGCCATACCCTCAGTCGGTGCAGGTCTCACAGCCATGGCAACCCCGCTACCACGAGTGGCCATAGCTGCCCTCCGACCCCGACCTCAAGATAGAGGAGGCCCACCATCACCGACCCGGATAGTTGGTTGCTTCAGCATCTCCCCTGGGTAAGAAGCCTCCCAACTGATGGCATACTCCCTCACCAATCCGAAAGTGGCGGTGGATGTAGGAAATGCAATCCGCATCTTCCCATATTCCCGTGTGAACATGAGCCACAGCTGCCTCATCACACACGGGTGCTCCTCGTAATGCACCTCCTAGTGTGAACATGAGCCACAGCTGCCTCATCACACACGGGTTCTCCTCGTAATGCACCTCCCAGTAGACCAGTGGGGTCAGCCACTGGAGGCACTGGAACTGCCTCGCAAACCGATGCGGGGTGTACGGTTCGCAGAGTGGCTCACGATCTATCCGTGCCACCAAAACTCCACCTCGAAAGGCCAAGAGGTAAGCCCGATGTTCATCCGTTCCCTGCCCTTCATCAGTAAGTATCCCCGTCGGCAAGGGGAAGGGTTGGAAATGAAACTCATCGGCCCTCCACACCCGATTCAGTACCATCAAAATGGCTAGTTTGAATGGGATGCTCCCGACCGCGTTCAGGATGGAGGGGTGGAAGTTCGATCCCAGCGGCGAAATGGGGTTTGGATACTCATAAATCCCCCTGATATGCGCTGCGATCCACCCATACAGGAGGTGGAAGGGCCTACATATCCTTGGCGGCTTATTGCCCTCGCTAATGTGCCGCAGCATTCTGTATAGTTTGTTGAGCATCGGAATCCTCAGATTGATCTGCTGCCCCATGGCCAACATCGACGCCATAATAAACGAGCTGGGCCATACCCCAATGCTTATATCCCTCACCGGTAGGATCCAACCACAGATGAGAGCCACGATGAACGCCGCCAGCCTGACTATCGGTTGTTGCTCAGTGCTGACACTGAAACCCCATGCCTTCCATTGGCTGTCCTCCAAGACCCACCAATATGAGTGCCCCTTGCCCCGTTGGGCCGCCCATGGACATGTTCGAGGCCTCGGAGGGAACTCTAGATTCTCTGGGAAATTCAGGAAGCATTTGAACCATCTCCTATAGTGGACATCCCTCACTGCCTCCTTGTCCTCTCCAGGGACGAGTGCCATCAGCGCTGACGCCAGTCGCGGCATTTTCTCTGTATCCTCCCACGCGCTGATGACGGGGTGGAACTCGTCATACATGGCCCCCAAGATCGGAACCCCAGAAATATGGTGTACATCCCACATGTTGATTCCCATCTCCCCGTGATGCAGGGGGAAGGTATTGGTCCTAGAAGACCATCTGCTCAGCAGTTCCGGCATCAGTTGCTTTGGTTGGTAAATGTGGAATTGGGAGGCCCATGCCGCCTCATACAACCCCACTCTCCTCAGCGCGTCCCCGAACTCCTCGCATGAGGCACCTACCCAGTAGGCCCAGGCCCAGTCATTAGTAAAGTTGCCACCCTGGTGCAGGTCCCACTCATCGGACCATCCCTTCTTCGAATCCTGCAAAGCCGCATTAAACATGGTGCGGTAGAGGGGAGGGGACGTCTCCAGTTGCTGTGGATTCCCATCAACATCATTCAAATGGTTGTAGAGACAGTCAGCGGTGACGGGTGTGAAGTCCTCCCGTGCATGACCATCAGCCACCCTGAACCATTGGTGCTGGCATGGTGTGCTTCTGAACCAGCAAGCTGGTTCGTCCCTACTCGCCTCTGGGAAGAAGACGTCATCCCTCAACCCGAAGCCGTACAATGGTAGTTTCTTGCACTGCGGGTAATCCTTTTGACACTCCGATAGCAGATCTGTCAAAGAGGTGTGGTCCGAGTGGCTTCGAACCATCTCCCCAAGTCCTGGACAGTTGGCCATCTCATCCTGATGAGCAGCATCTGCAAGCACCCCCAATACAGCCTCTTGATGGGCCATTTCGATTCCGGCCCTCAGAAAAGAATTTTTTCAGCTGGATTGAGAAGCTCGACCGCGAAGCTGAATCGCGAAGCCAGATCGCGAAGATCGATCATGAGACTAAGTCGCGAAGTCTGGACGAGGACGACAAGCAGAAGTTCGCTTGGCGCGGACACGGAGTCCGAGACCCGCGGTTCGCCGCGAAGCTCGATTCGCGGAGGGCTGTCGCGGAGTACGCAGAGCTTCGCGAAGTCGAGAGCGCAAAAAGACAAGGAAGTCACGTGAAGACAAAAGAAGTTGACCCCCCTATTTATAGGCAGCAACCCCGGAGCATCGTGGCACGCCTCACCCACGCGGAGCATCACGGCGTGTCCAGATCTGTGGCCCCAGTGGGCACCGCGGGGCCCCTTCGCGAAGCCGCATCGCGAACTGTCGACAATTTTGGCGATTTTCCCTCAGACTTCGACCCTTCTCCCTCCGCGGCTCCAAGTTTTATGGGGGCATTTGTTGGCGCCAAAATATGGCCCGAAAGGAAGGAACAAAAAAGACGGCTGGCGCGCTGCCTCGCGAAGCACCGACGCGAAGCACCGCCGCGAAGCGCCCCAACCATCGCGGCCTCGCGAAGCTCCCTGATCATCGCGGCCTCGCGAAGCTCCATAGGAGGTAATCCTCCGCGAATGCATTTGACGTTCGTGAGCCCGCCGCGAAGCTCTAGAGGCGGTACCCACGACGGACGACGTTGATGTTCGCGAGCGCGCCGCGAAGCACCTGAGGCGCCGCGCGAGTGCTGCTTCACGATGCCCCTTCCCTATAAATACTGGACTCCCCCTGAGTCCCGAGGACGGACAATCCGACCTTTCGGCTTCTCCTCTCCCGAATCGCGAAGCACTCTTTGCCCCGAGAATCATGAGCTCCCCGAGGTACTTCTACTTCACGAGATGCCTTTGCTTTGTCTCATTTTGAGCCCCTATTCCGAGAGGGATGCCCTTCGCGAAGCTCAAGGGCATTCGCGAAGGAAGGGGATTCCCAAGGGAACCCGGGCAGCCGCGGAGCGTTTATGCTTCGCGAAACACCCAAACTGTATTAGGGATCCTTATGCTAAGGCAGGATCGCTACACATCGCGAAGCACACTACTTCGCAGGACCCGGATTTGCGAGGAACCCCTTCTTCGCGAGGCAGTGCTCCACGAACACGGTTCCACTTCGCGAAGCACCTTCCACTCACACCTATGCCCCATGCTAAGGCCAAGGCACTCCACTTCGCGAATCACACTCCTTTTCTTAGCAATTCCTCTTCCCGTACGACCCTCCATGTTTGCACGATTTTATTTCAAAGTCCCATGGACAATACCACCCGTAGCATTGCTTCGCCTAATGCTTCTTCGCATAGGCACGCTAACGGCTATTGCTTCTTCGCATAGCCACGCTAATGTGGACCCCTTGATGGTTTGTTCCACAACCCCCCTTCACCACGACCTTACTGGTACCTTACCTTCCCCAACGACCAGAGGGTGCCGGTTATGTAAGTCCTAGGGGTGCGGAGTGAACCCACCTCGTCCGAGCTACATGACGTTAAACTGCCAAGCACCACTTCCTCAACACATGTCGTTAAACTATGACCCGGCCTCGTACCTCTCACAGAGGGTCCCCCCAGCTTGAACATTCTTTACACCACTCGTCTCCACAGGAATGGAATCACACATCCACAAGGGATGATATCCTCCTTATTGGAGTGGCGTATGTTCATAGGAGAAGGGAGACCCTAGTTCCCCAACGGATGGCTGCACCTCTGCATCTCCGTACTTCCCCACTACCAAGGTCAGTGGAGGGCGTGATAGGGAACAAGGAACCTCCCATCATTGGTCCCAAATCCATCTTTCGTTGCACTTTGTCACACCTTGGGCCTCCATCCTGGACTAAGTCCCAGCACCATGGGCCGCCTAACGCGTAAGCCCCTCTTCGCTTCTCACGGACGCATCCTTCGCAACGTGATCGTCAGGTCCTTTCAACCTCTTGTTTCTCACACCGAGCATGAATCACGTGGGCTTAGAGTGAGCACCGACCCTGATTCCCACCCATAGCGAACTACGAGGACTTTGATCCATGTCAAGGCATGGTACGTAGGAAGCCTCCATGAGGTTCAATCCACATTGCCCGGTTGTTCATTCACGTCGAGTTTCGCCCTCGTCCAGCATGACGTTAAACTGCACGCCCCATCCCGCATGACGTTAAACTGCATGCCCTCGTCCAGCATGACGTTAAAAGAGTATGCCCCCCTCGTCCCGCATGACATTAAACTGCACACCCATTCCCACCTGAACTACGAGGTCTTTGATCCATGTCAAGGCATGGTACGTAGGAAGCCTTCCTGAGGTTCAAGCCCACCACCCATCGGACCAAGGTCCATCTTCACGTCGGTTCACCGACGAATCCCCCTTTGAACTAAGAGGACTTTGATCCATGTCAAGGCATGGTACGTAGGAAGCCTACCTGAGGTTCAAGCCCATCTCCCATCGAACCAAGGTCCCTTCCTCACGTCGGTTCGCCGACACCCACCCTCCGAACTACGAGGACTTTGATCCATGTCAAGGCATGGTACGTAGGAAACCTTCCCAAGGTTCAAGACCACCACTAGTGGACCCTCGGGTCTACTTTCACGTCGGTTCACCGATGAAACCCTTCGAACTATGAGTCCTTTGATCCATGTCAAGGCATGGTACATAGGAAGCCTCCCCGAAGTTCAAGCCCATCTCCCTTCGGACCAAGGTCCTCCTTCACGTCGGTACACTGACGATGCCCATCGGACCAAGGTCCACCTTCACGTTGGTTCGCTGATGACATTCATCGGGCTAAGGTCCACCTTCACGTCGGTTTACCGGCACCATCCCGAACTACTCAGACTTTGATTCCCTGCCACGGGGATACGTATGAAGCCTCTCCAAGGCTCAAGCCCAACTTCACTGTCGCCCCTGCGATGGTCCCATTTCACTCCCCCTCCACTCCATTCATCCACCTATCACCCATCTCGATTCTCGCCTGGACCGTCATATCTCGGTGAGACCATGTCGGTACGCTCCTCTTCACAGCCGCCCATGGGCTGGCCCCGGTATCGGCATCCCTTCAAGGGGAATCCCTCAATCCGATCTATCCTAGCTAATGCTCAGGTTGGGTTGATCTGTCTCCGCTGGACGTTAAACTCGTGGCGTACCCTGTGTTAAACACGGGAAGCTGAGGAAAACCTCAGATATGTGTCTATGACATATAATTCCCCGCACTTGATGTGGGATGCCTCGGGCATCCACACCCTCGAGAAGCCCTGTGACCAGGGATAATAGACAGACATGCCAGGTTCCCCAGTATCCAGACACGCTACTGATGCCTCAATGTGACTACTCCCCTGACTGAAGGTTGCTGCCTTGACCGGACCCTTTGGAATGTCCCGACAGAAGCAGTGTAATTAACCGGCGTCCATGGAAACATGGCACTGGGAAGAGTTTCATGAACTACGTATTAAATCTATGAGGGAGACCCGGACTAGGTGACGAGTTCTGAAGAGGAATACACGGAAGGAAGAACCGACATCCCATCATCCCGTTTCGATCAAGGAGCAGACGTCCCTGAATAAGGAGCGAATGTCGCCCACCTTTGGAAAGCGGGAATGCAGGGAAACAAGCGTCGCACGTCCTCCTCCGCGGACGGACGGATGCACGCGCGCCCCTACTAAAGCATCGGAAACAGATACCATACACAAGGGTATCAACACAGTGAGCAGATGAACTACCCATCATGTCATTTCCACCTAGAGTAGGATCCTAGACCCATCCTCACTCTAGAATATAAATAAGCAAATAAAGTGGCATACCCTATGCGTCTTCGCCCCTTTTGAAAGTAGGGTAAGTAAGACTAGAATCATGGTGTTTTGGGGATTGTAAATTAGATAAAAACCAATAAGATTTATTAAGCATCCAATCATTCATATCCAACCCGTTTCATCATCTCCAATGTCCACCCCGACACCCACATGCATAAAATGATGCATCTCACCACTCTAGGAATCAACTACAACCACAACCACTGGGCCTCCAAACACCCCAAATCTTAAAACATCCATCCAGGCTCACAACACATCACAAGAAGTAGGAAATCACAATTAAACTGGGATCTTGGACCTAAACAAGGAATTCTTCCTTTACACACAACGAGCTCTCATGGATCTAAAGTGGAAGGCACTCGACCATACAAGAAATTGGGTGAATCAGAACCCTATAAGGAATTAACTTTTATTGATCAATTGAATCTTTAATCCATATTGATTTAGCCTATTCATTATTATAAGGTTCCAAATATAGGAAACCTAAATAGTAAGGTATCATAACTGGAAAAAATTAATTAAACATGCTTACTGCGTCAACTTGATTACCATCAATTTACAAAAATAACAACTGGATTCATTTACATTCCTCTTTATATTTGATAAATAATATAAAATTAATCCCATTTTATGTTCTTTACCAATTTCTGTCAAGAACGACCTGATAAACAAGGAAATCAAAGATATCAAACTATCTAGCAAAGCAAGAGGCAATAACATATGATTGATACCAATTTATTTATCTGGGTAAAATATTTATTATGTCAATTCCATTGTGATACAGTAGTATAAATTATTATAACTCTATGATTTTAGGTAAATAATTATAGAATAAATGAATAGCCAACCTCAAAAGGTGATTGTCATTCTTTACGAACAATTCAACACAACAGATCATAATCACCTATCCCCACGACAACTACATCCACCTGAGGACGTTGTGGAACAATGAAACCAACCGACACACAAGAAAAATCCATTAGAAACATTTAGATCACATGCCATAACATGGAAAGGAGAACCAGGATAAGAAGTATCGAAGAAAACATAAGAACATAGGTAGATCATACCTCCTATTGATGACGAATCAACACTTTCTCGCACAAAAATAAGGGGTGCGCATGAAACAGGTAGAAACATCAAGGGGAAACAATCCAAGGATCATGGTTCGATCAATACAATCCCATGGGAAGAATATAATGGAGAAACTTAATCCGAGAGAAAGGAGAAGGAATGAAAGAAGCATCGGTTCCCGACTATAAAGGATATATCCAAGAGTAATGAGATTTTAAACTATTTAGAATTTCCATTAATGAAAATCAAATTAGTCCATGTGGTTTGACCAAGTAAAGGCATCATGAGAAATAAGAAAATTAATATGGGAGTTATGGGCTTTGAATCAACATTAATTATCTTAAAACAAATCCTTGAATGGGTTTTTTATCAATGAAAACATTAAAGGGGATAAACTATAGGAAGCTGGAAAAATTGTTCACAATGTCTCACTGATGATGACCAATGAAGATAACTCACTTACACCGACAATAAAAATGACTCACTGATGACGATAGTACAAATGTCTCACCAATGTTGATAGCACAAATGACTCACCGATGCCGATCTTACAAATGACTCACCAACCCGGATAATAAAAATGACTCACTAACACCAACATTACAAATGACCCACTGACACCGACATCACAAATGAATCACCAATGTCTACAGTACATATGACTCACCGATGCCAAAAGTAAAAATTAATTTCCAACACTGATAGTAAAAATGAATCACTAATGATAACAATACAAATGACTCACCGACGCCGATTGTACAAATAACACACTGATGTTGACAGTACAAATGACTCACCAACACAGACACCGAGAGTTCAAAATGAGAGTCTGACATCAACAGTTCAAAATGAGACACTGACATAGAAAATTTAAAATGATATGCTGACACTGAAATTACAAAATGAGAAGCCGAAACCAATAATTCAAAATGAGATGCCGACACCAACAGTTCAAAATGAGACACTAACGCCAACAATACAACTGTATCACTTACAGTACTGTTCAAAAACTTGAAACACAATTCACAGAACTAGAAATTTGGAAAAGTGGTGCATATAAGTCACCTTGACCTCCCAAAACACCTAAAAACTAGATTTCGATAAAGTAATGGACCAGAGAGGTTTAGGCCATTACATAACAGGATGATGGTATGTCCTGTAAGGACTTATAGGAAATGTTTTTGGAGAATTTATAACCATATACATTAAGACATGAGTGGGATGTAGGGTTTATGAGATTGAACAAGGGGACTAGGTTAGTGATAGATTTTACTGTATGTTCCACCAGCCTACAATGCTTTGTTCCAGTGTTGGAAGGGGTTGAGGCCACTATGGCAAGATGATTTTTCGATGGACTTTGACATGAGATCAATTCCCATGTGAATATATTTCATTTAAATAATTTTGATAAAGTGGTAGATTAGGACCTTTTTTCATAAGAAAAATTAAGGGAGGCTTCATGTAGTGGTTTGTGTATCTAGTTAGATAGACCAGTGTTATGACTTCTAAGGGTATAAAGCATTGTTTTAGAAATATTGACCAGGGTGGAGGTGTGAATAATAGTCAGAAAATAGGATCATCCTCTTAGTGTGGTTGATTAAGTGTTTTTATATCAGTGTGGTAGGCCAAGACACATGCCTGGTTAGTGCCTCCAACCACCAGTTAAGGGAAGATTGTGTGGAATAATGGTGCATGTGAAAATGTTCTATATAAACCCTCAATATATGGGCACTGATGGAGGTTCAAGGCCAGTGTGAAGTATAAGAAGGGGGTTGGTTACCCCATATTATGAAGGCAGTTGGTGCTCTAAGTTTCATACTATTCAAAGTGGTGGGTATGGTACTCTAGGGAGAGTGTGTCCATATCAAATGGGTAGTGTATCATAATGAACATAGACTAAAACCCATGGTACAGAGGCCAGAAAGAATCACAAAGTTTAGTCAGCACATGGAGGTGGTTAGGCTGGAGCATCGACAGTTCGAGGTATGATTCTTGAAACATTCTATCTTCTTAGTGATTTATTTGACACTATTTCCTCACCTTATTTTATATCTTCTCAATTTTTTGTTATGTTGAGCCTATAGGTGGAACGTATGTGTGGGATTATGTCGATTGATACACTATTGGATGTGTGAGTAGAAAATATCTGGTAGTGTAAAGGGTTTCCTCTTGAGGTTTGTGGGTACTGTTTTCATTGGGAATTATGTATGCTTGAGATGTCAGGTTTTCATCTGATTTTGGGAATGGATTGTATAGTTTTGTATCAAGACTATATTGAATGTTATCAATATAGGGTGATGTTGATGACTCTTGAGGGAGACATTTATCTCCGTCATGGTGAATGGGATGTCAAAGAAGTACGTGCATGGCCAGTTTGTTAGCAGTTTGGTGAACCCAAAACCCAATTGGTTTGTTTTATGCTTGATGATGGGGGGAGTAGAGAAGCATGTCTTTCCTTATGTAGTGAATAGATTTCAGTATATGTTCCTAGAGGACATCCTGGGTCTACCACCCAATAGAGTTCTTGAGTTCATGATAGAGTTTCTTCCGGGAGCATAACCAATTTCCAATCCACCATATAGAATGGAACTGGAAAAATCCATGAGCTTAAAACTCAGTTGGAGTTGGAGAATAAATGATTTATTCATCCTAGTACTTCACTTTGGGGATCTCTAGTGGGGTTTCTCAAGAATGATGATGGATCGTTTTGGTAATTTTTTTATTATAGGAAGCTGAATCAGATAATAATTAAGAATAGATACCCTATTCTTAAATTTGATGATCTGTTTTGATACCTAAGATGTACTTTAGTGTTCTCCAATATTGATTTATGAATAGGGTGTCATCAGTTTATGGTGATTCCTTATGATTTACCATAGAATGCCTTCACGAGTAGGTATGGGTTATATGAGTTTGTTGTGATACTATTCGGGTTTTCCAATTTTCCGATAGTGTTTATAGCCTTAATAAATTGAATCTTTCAATAATAATGGGTTTAGTTTGTTGTTGTATTTGTTGATGACATCTTGGTTTACTCAAAAACTCATTAAGATATTTCCAAATAGCTTGAGAACATTTTGAGTACACTATGAGAGCATATTCTATACACCAATCAATCTAAGTATCATTTCATGATTGACAAGGTACATTTCTTGGGTCATATCATCTCAATGGAAGGTGTCTGTGGACTCGAATAATGTGCATGATTTTTTATCTTTGTATTAGCCCAAGAATGTTTCTGATGTCCGAATATTTCTGGGTTTGGCGGGATATTACCCAATGTTCATCAAGGAATTTTCCCATTTGGAAGCTGCACTCTCAGACTTGACTAAGAAGGGAACACGTTTGAATGGTCTGGGGGATGTGAGAATTCTTTCAAAGAGTTTATGAAATGGTTAAAAACTGAACTGATCCTGATATTTCCTTAGCTATGTAAAGGGTATACCTTGTTTATTGATTCATTAGGTGTTGGTATTGGAGAAGTGTTGATGTAGAATGATCTTGTTGTTTAATATGGTTCATGAAAGTTGAGGCCTCATGAAAAAAATTATCATACTCATGATCTTGAATTGGCTGCGGTGGATTATTCTTTAAAGTGATTGAGGCACAAATTTTATGGGGAATGGATTATCGTGTATACCGATCATAAAATCCTAAATTACATCTTATCGTAGTGTTATTTGAACCTTCAGCGGAATATATGGGTTGAGTACACAAATATTTTCATTTTGAGCTGGTTTACATGTTGGGAAAGGGAAATAGTGTTGCATATGCTATGAGTTAGAAGACTCATAATCTGGATGTTTAGGAATCTAGTTCTGAGTATAGGATTATGGATTTTTTTGATGAGATGCATTTGGAAGAGCATGATGGAAAAGAAAATATGAACCTTACATCCATGGAAGTTAATTCCATGCTTCTGATCCAGATCAAGGAGAGGACATATGATAACCTAGAATGATTTTCCTTGATAGAAAGTCATTAAGGTGGGGAGTCAATGCCACGAACTAGCCCGAGTCGACCCTAAACTGGTCACTAGGGCCAACTCGTAACAAGTCCTGAGAGGAATTCTCGATCCTACCAAGATGGTGAGAAGAAATGATGGAATCAATAGAGTAAAAAAGGGAACGATTTCTCCCATATATAAATAATAAAAAAATAGTAGAAAGAAATGGACAGCCCAAAATACATTTATATAAAAACTGAACTTAACATTATTTGTACAAGAAACTGAAAGTACAACTAAACCAACAACTCAAATGACTAAACCCATTAACCAAATAACTCCATGTGACCCCATTTTTCACTCTCCAAAATAATGATCACACGTCACCCAAGGCGATTGAACTCATGCTGAAACCTTCACAAGGGCTAAAAATAGAAGAAGACTATATGCATGAGTATTAAAAACACAGTAGGTTAGCCCGATATTCTATTACCAATGCACATCCATTAAAATAAAAGAAACATCAATTTCAGGTTTTAAATACAAGATATAATGGTATTTTTTCCAAATGAGGTCCCATTCTATAAAAAAATCCAAACAAAAACTTGCATGTTTTTATAAACAAGAATGCAAGTAACAATTTTCAAAGAGGTGAAACTTCAAAATGAAACTAGTTTTCAAGAGGGATTCTTTAAAGAATGTAAAATTTTAAATAAATAAAACACACTACGGAATTTACCAAACAAACACACCGTATTGTGATTGTGAGTACAAAATATCCAATGAGAACAACTCACAGTAACACCCCTAGACACTAGTTAGTTGTGAGCCCCAAGTACCTCGTATCTCAGTGAAAGTAACCATAATAAATATATATTCTCTTGAACATGATCCACTATTAGGGAGAATACCCATAACCTAGTGGTCCCCCAACATCATCATCATCATAGTTTAGTATGTTTTGTCATCCTAAAACTTACTACGTGAAACTGGGGCCAAACCCCACGGAATCGCTAACGTACTAGTACACGTCTTCCCACCTAGATACCCAGGATTCACTTTAGTGCTCAATCAAGCTACACATATTATCGAATACACTTTTCAAATAAAAATTCCATTACAAAACCAAAATCACACAAACAAACCGCAAACATTGTTCACATTTTTTTTCACGAATCAATAAACCACAAAAAAGTGTCGTAAAACAATCTCAAGGAGTATAACAAGGCCTTGCACATAAAATCCATTCAAAAATGATCTTTTAAGGATAAAAACCCATCAATGACATATAAAAATAGATTTTAATCCCCAAAACCAATTAATAAGTCTATTTTATGGACCATAAAATGGCCCCAAAATATAGAACATAAAATACACATAGAAACCATTTAAAAAAAATTCCAAACGGGCCATTAAGGATTTCTCAAAACTAACATTTGACAAATGTATGCATTTAAATTTTATTAAGGATTCGTATACACACCATTTATAGCAGAAAACCACATTCATAAATCTCTTATAATACTCAGGTAACATATTCAAAACATAACCATTTCCATAATTATGTGAAACTGTCAATTTTTCGGCAACTCAAGCCAAAAAATGTTGTAAAGAAAAACCCATTTGTTTTTAAAACAAAATCCAAATTTTAAATCCATATACGGACCCAAAAATACCATTTTTTATTCTTCTAATAAATTTATAAATCCAAAAATAATAATTTTAAATCTCACTTATCACATAAAATCCAACCGGGCAATTTACCGAACACATGACATGCACTTTTAAAAAAAATTATTTTAAGCCCTTAACAAGGAATAAAACTCCAATTCCATGAAATATTTTATTCAAGTTTCTAAAACATGTTATAAATACCATAAAACACGTTCTAAACCTCACAAACCAAGTTCCAAATATAATGGAACATTGAAATAAACACTTGGTGTGCACTTTCTTGCCAAAACAACAATACCTTTCAAAAAACAAGGCTTTAACAACCATTTTTTACACCAATAAAATTATAAAAAGTCTTAAAAACAATAATAAAAAAATTTATCAGTTTAGTAAAATATTAAAATTATGAAACTCGAATGATAAATTCATGTGCAAGGGATATCCTACCTCAAATCCTTAGCGTAATGGAAACGCAAACCCCAAATCACGATATGAGGGTTTACAAACCCTAAACCTATGAAGAACAGACCCAAATGAATAAAAACCCCATTAAAAATCACGGAATAACATAACCATAGGTCTTAAAGGACTAGGGGATATTATAAAACTAAGAAATAATGAAAGGAGGAAGAAGATGGAGGATAATTGAGATGGAATATCACATTTTCAACTAGAAAACTCTTCGTATTCCATAATATATGAAACATTATAGAAAAGGGTTATGTTTTGGAAAATCTTGGAGAGGCTCCTAAGGTTTGTAAGAACCATGGAAAGAATATTTGTGGGAAAAATAGAACGAATTGAATGAGTTATGTATGAAATAATTTACCTTATTAATTTTGATCGATTTGAGGTAACCTGTGAACATTCACCCTAATCTGCGACTCATATGAGCTCCAAATAGGGTACATAGATAATGGGGGTGAGTATAGGGGTATTGGATTCTATTGGGAGGTCAAATCGCCGAAATATATTAGACATTTAATTAGATATAAAAGAAACAAATTATTTTTTTAAAACTGGAATTGAGCCCATGGTTTGGACCAATTCCTAAATAAGTAACCCCATTTCACTATGATCATGAATTTCTATGGGGTCCAAAAGGATATTAAAGTTTAAAATTTTCAGTATAGGAAATGGGGGAAGTGGAATGGGAGAAAAATGTTGAAAAACAAAGGAGTTATAAAAGAAACAAATTTGGGTTTTAAAAATTAAAAATGAGATCACGGTTGGCCCAAATCAGGAAGTAACCACCCTTTCTCCAAAAACACCTAAACAAGAAATGGGGAACCCAAATTAGGGTGATTAGACATATATGAAACATAAAAACTCAAAATTAATCTCACCAAAGGCATAGGAAAAGGATTGGGATTTCAAATGAACCAGATCAAAACAATGACATGAAAAACCGGGTGTGACAATTCTCCCCACCATTAATGCTTTCCGCCCCCGGAAAGCCATAACACATTTCTACTACCAGGACAAAAAATCAGGACTCCTTATCAACATGATGCAACCTGTCAATCTAGGAAAATATCATTTTCCATCAACATAACTTAATCCTTTTTCCCAAAAAAACACCAACTCAAATCAACAGAAAGGTCAAGACACCACCTCCACAACCAAGCCAAGAACCTGATTGTTGGGCCTTCTCCCAATGAACCAAACAATCTCCAAAACTAAAGAGAACTCAAGAAACCAAAGACTCTACGGGAGTATATAATAGACTCCCAAGCATTAATAAACAACTAGAACTAGACAAGTTCTTAGGAGGATAAATCAACGAGACCTTTGGTTGGTCTCCCCACCATTAGAACCCAACTAGTAATGAAAAAAACAGGAAATAAACATTACCTCACTTTAAAAAGTCCAACAAAACTCTCCCACAACAACCCACCAACCCAATTTAAGAGTTTTATAACATTAACATCTAAACCAACCACTCTTGAATGGAGGGGACAAGAACTAGGCCAGTACTTTCTGCATGGATCTATACCCCCACCACTCGGGGAGGGGAGGGAAGGGGACCCAATTATTATTCCACTAAGACCAAAAAATAAACAATGGAGCTACCCAAAATTATCCACCTATGAATAGGTAACACAATGACCGCACCCAATTTATAGAGGCAGTCCATAAAAGGACATTGATTGGAAAGCCACATCCATGAAGGAATAACCATAGACACTGTGTGAGGGGAAAGTCCACCACACTTGTTGTGACAAAGTGAAATTCAAAGTAATGAGGAACCATAATAGATACATAGAAACTATCATACCACAATGGTGGATGTAGGACCCTGGTCAAGCTCCCCACACCTCTGTAGATTTCATGACCGTGTGAAAAGCTTCACTCCGAGGCCTATGGATGGAGCCGTAAATCATGAAGCATCTGCTGCACCGCAGTCAGGTGCTAATGATCTCACCACTCAAAAAAATCATATGCTCAACGAAAACCCGTCTTATAAATAGTAACTCATAGATACATATCAAAAAAATTTCTCACTCCAAACTAGGGGTAGAATGAACAAGGAATACAATGAAACACATCAACATCACCAAACACAACTGCAAATGTCCAAAATAATAATCACGACTTAGAAGTACTTTAAATCGATCCCAAGTAGCTCTCTATTGTAACTAACGGGATGAGGAATTAATTTAAGTGGTGGATCTATCTTGTGAAACGTGATAAATAATACTTAGGTTTATCAATTGTAAATAATTCAAACATAGAACTATCTGTGGTCACATCACAACATCCAACAAATCTTTAGAAACCCACTAAACATTACCCTAAAATCGAGCCACCAACAAGATAACATCTCAACATGAAACAAGATTATGACTTCTAGATCATAATTAAGAATACTGAATAGAAAACACTTCTAATACATAGGATAAACCATCCATAAAACCTCCATTTCAAAACAAACACCACAATTTTTCAGCTAAAAAAACTTTTGAAAAAAAAAGAACCTGGTGGATTTTCACATTCACCAGTCGTGTTTCATCAATTCTCACTCACATGAACATTTACATGCCAGTCTAGGAAATCAATCATCATTCCATATATACCACCCTTCCAGATATCAATAAAACCATTCATGTGAGAACCCATGAAAACACAAAAGGATGAAACAAAACAACATCATTCCAAAAATCATTTACCTTCCAAAGGAACACTAACCACCAAGTCAAAAACCATTTTAATATTTCACAAAACAAACCACACCTCACCAAGAACCATTTTATTAAAAAAATTCCACTTTTCATTTTAAACAACCAAGCTACTCTAAACAACCCCTTCAAATTTTCTAAAATTCAACAAGGTGTCTTTTCATAATCTAATGGCCATTGAGACCAATACCATTACTAGGAAAACGACAACCCCTCAAAACCAATTTACAAAAATAATTTATCAGATTAAAAAAAATTTCAACATCCCAAAACAACCCATTAAAAAAGATTCAGAATTAATTTAAAATGATTCACACTTTCAAAACATTTTATTTTAACATACCAAAAGTTTAGATTAGGGAAAATCTAATCCCGTTAAATCATGTACACTTCCTTCCAAAACATTGTTTAAAAAAACACAACCTTCCCAAAAACATTCTTATATTAAATTTTTGAAAACCCCTTTTCCACTTTTCCAAATCCAATCCTTCCTTTAAAACCCATTTCTATAATTCTCACACAAAGATTTTAAAAACAAAAATTTAGAATTCATGAAAGGTCCAAGAAACCCAAAAAAGGGAACTAGTGTCAATGGGTGACTTGACCACATGGTTGGAGGAAACATTTCAAACACATCACCTACCTGGAGAGACTTATTAGTACCATTCCCAGTCTCCAAATGGCTTTCCAGGCCCTGCGAGCCCACAAAGTCCATTAGAAAGACTCCACTTGTCATATCCCAAAACCAAACAATCAACAAGAATAAAAGACACTAATAAAGCTGGATATCCCATGGAAACCTAAGGAGTAGAATGAGAAAGATTTTGTGACACTCTTAACGCACTTACTCCTCAAGTCCCAAAAATCCTACTCCATCTACCTTCACATCCCCCAAATAACAAGGATGCTCTAAAAAGAAAGGTATGCTAATAGCCGACCTCCTTTGATACCATTTTGTCACAAACCAGCCCGAGTCGACCCTAAACCAGTCATAAGGGCCATCTTGCAACATGTCCCGAGAGGCATTCCCGGTCCTTCCGGGATGGCGACAAGCAACAAGGGAATAAATAGAGTACACAATGGAACGATTTCACCCAAATATAAACAATAAAAAATACTAGAAAGAAATGGACATCCCAAAATACATTTATATAAAAACTGAACTGAACATTATTTTTACAAGAAACTGAATGTAAAAATAAACCAACAACTCAAATGAACAAACCCTATAACCAACTAACTCCTTATAACCCTACTGGTCACTCTCCAAAATAATGATCACACATCTCCCAAGGCAATTTAACTCGGCACGAAACCTGCACAAGGGCTAAAAACAGAAGAAGACTATAAGCATGAGTATTAAAACTCAGTAGGTTAGCTCGATATTCTATTACCAATTAAAATCCCTTAAAATAATAGAAACATAAATTTAATGTTTTAAATACAAGTTATAATGGTATGTTTTCAAAATGAGGTCCCATTCTATAAAAAAATTTCCAAAAAAACTTGCATGTTTTTATAAACAAGAATGCTATTAACAATTTTCAAAGAGGTGTAACTTCAAAATGAAACTAGTTTTCAAGAGGGATGATTTAAATAATGTGAAATTTGAAATAAATAACACACACTACTGAATTTACCAACCAAACACACCGTATGCCGATGGTGAGTACAGAATAGCCAATGAGAACAACTCACGGGAACACTCCTAGGCACTAGTTAGTTGTGAGCCCTAGGTACCTCGTATCTTGGTGAAGGTAACCATAATAAATATCCATTCTCATGAACACAAGCCACTATTAGGGAGCATACACATAACCTAGTGGTCCCCCAACATCAAAATCATCATAGTATAGTTAGTTTTGTCATCATCAAACATGCTACGTGAAACTGGGGCCAAACCCCACAGAATCACTAGCATAATAGTACACGTCCACCCACATAGATACCCGAGATTAACTTTAGTTCTCAATAAAGTTACACATATTATCTAATACACTTTTCACATAAAAATTCCATTACCAAACCACAATCAAACAAATATACAACAAAAATTCTTCACATTTCTTTCACGAATCAATAAACCACTAAAAAGTTTTGTAAAACAATCTAAATGAGTATAACGAGGCCTTGCACATAAAATCCATTCAAAAATGATCTTTCAAGGCCAAAAACCCATAAATAACATATCAAAACAGATTTTGAAGCCCCAAAACCAATTAATAAATCGATTTCATTGACCATAAAATGGCCCCAAAAGATAGAACATAAAACACACATGGAAACCATTTAAAAAAATGCCAAACATGCCTTTAAGGATTTCTCAAAACTAACATTTGACAAAGGTATTAATTTTAATTTTATTAATGATGTGTATACAAATCATTTATAGTAGAAAACCACATTCATAAATCTCTTAAAATTCCCAGGTTACATATTCAAAACATAACCATTTTCATAAAGATGTGAAACAGTCCATTTTTCGGCAACTCGGGACAAAATATGTTGTAAACCAAAGACCATTTGTTTTTAAAACCAAATAAAAATTAGAAAGCCATATATGGACCCAGAAATACCATTTTTCATTCTTTCAATACATTTATAAATCCAAACAAATAATTTTTAAATCACACTTAACACATAAAATCCAACCGGGCAATTTATCAAACACATGACATGCACTTTTCAACAAAACAATCTATTTTAAGAACTTAACAAGGAAAAAACACCAATTGCATGAAATATTTTATTCAAGATTCTAAAACATGTTATAAATACCATAAAATAGGTTCTCACCTCAAAAACCAAGTGTTAAATATAATGGAACATTTAAATAAACACTTGGTGTGAACTTTCATGACAAGACAACAAAACCTTTCACAAAACAAGGCTTTAACAACCATTTTTCATAGAAAGAAAATTATTAAATGGATTAAAAACAATAATAAACATATATATCAGTTGATTAAAATATTAAAATGATGAAACTGGAATGATAAAGGCATGTTCAAGGGACATCCTACCTCAAATCCTTGGCGTAATGGAAACACATACCCAAAATCACCATTAGAGGGTTTACAACCCCTAAACCTATGAAGACCGGACCCAAATGAATAAAAACCCCATAAAAATAATTTAATAACAAAACCCTATGTCTAACAGAACAAGGGGAGATTATAAAACCAAGAAATTGTGAAAGGAGGAAGAAGAGGGAGGATAAAGGAGATGGTATCTCACCTTTTCAACTAGAAAACTATTCGTAATCCATTATATCCACAGCATTAGTGAAAATGGGAATGTGCTATAACTTCTTGGAGAGGCTGTTAAGGTCTGGAAGAATCAGGGAAAGATTATTTGTTGGAAAAATAGGACGAATTGAATGAGTTATGTATGAAACAATTTACCTTATCAATTCTGGTCGATTTGAGGTAACCTGAGAACTTTCACCCTAATCCGTGACTCATATGAGCTCCAAAGAGGGTAAATCGATAATGGGGGTGATTATAGGGGTATTTTATTACATAGGGAGGTGTAATCACATAAATATATTAGAAATTGAATTATATATAAAAGAATCAAATTGTTTTTTTAAAACTGGAAATGGGCCCATTTACTGGCCCAATTCTTAAATAAGTAACCCAATTTAACATGATTATGAATTTATATGGGGACCAAAAGGCTATGAAAGTTTTAAAATGTCAGTATATGACATGTGGAAAGTGGAATGGGTGAGAAAGGTTAAAAATGAGTTATAAAAGAAGAAAATTTGTTTTTAAAAAATTGGAAATGGGATCACAGTTGGCCCAAATCATGAAGTAACCACCCTTTCTCCAAAAACTCCTAAAAAAGCAATGGGGAACCCAAATTAGGTTAATTAGACACATATGAAACATAAAAACTCAAAATTCATCTCACCTAAGACACAAGAAATGGATCGGGATTTCAAATGAACCAGATCAAAATAATGACATGAAAAACCAGTTGTAACAGTCACCTTTTGATTGGACTTTTCTTGAGGATGAGATCGTTTATTTTTGTGGTCATGCTGTAGTGACTATATTTACGCAAGAAGAGTTGATGTGTGATTTTCATATATCATAGTGGGTGGTTCATCATGGTTTGACAAAAATGTATTGTTATCTTTGTAGGGAGTACTGGTAGATAGGGATGAAGAAAATGGTTGCGGGATTCATGGAACGATGTTATACCTATTAGCAGGTGAAGGCTGAGCATCATCGACCAGGTGGTTTATAACAGACTTACCCATTTTTGAATGTAAATGGGATGAAACTATGATGGATTTCATGGTGGTTATTCATAGGACACCATAGAATAAGGATTTTATATAAGTAGGTGTCGATTGGTTAACTAAGGTGGCTCATTTCTTTATGATTTTAGAGACATTCACTATTAACCCATTGAGTGAGTTGTATATTTGGGAGAAAATATAGTTGCATAGGGTACCATATAATATTGTTTTGGATCCTGATCCACTTTTTTACTTCACGCTTATATTAAGGATTACAAAAGGCTCTTGTTTCCCAGGTGTTTTTGAGTATGGTCTTCCAGTCACATATGGACGGGTAGTCAGAGAATACTATTTAGGTACTAGATGAAGCGTTGTGAGAATGTGTCCTAGATTTTGTTGGGTTATGGGAATAGAATTTGGGAAATTCTTAGTTTTCCTAATACAATAATTACCAATCTATGATTCAAATGACACCATATGAGGCGATCTATGGTAGACCATGAAGATATTCATTGTGTTAGATGAAGGTTGGAGAGTTAGAATTGTTGGGACCAAGCCTTGTACAGGAGACATCCGAATAGATACAGTTGATTCAGAAATGTATGGCTATGACTCAGAGTAGGAAGAATTTGTATGCATATCAGTGTCATTGACCTCTTGAGTTTATGGTGGGTGATATTTTTTTCTTCGGGTGTATACAAGGTTGGGTCGCCATCAGATTTAGACATAGGGTAAGTTTCCACCAAGGTACGCCAGACCATTTGAGATTGTGGAGAGGATTAGAATGGTGGTGTATCGATTGGAACTTCCAAAATGGTATAGTGGTATGAACCATGTATTTCATGTTCCACAGCTTCAGCTGTATCACCCTAGTCCATATTTTTTTATTTATGTTGATGATGTTGAGATTTAGGTTGATGCATTTTTTTAAGATCATTCAGTTACTGTTATGTATCATAGTGTGAATGTATTGGGGGGAAAGACTATGCTTTTGGTTTGGGTTTTGTGGAAACATAGTAATTTTCAGGAAGAACCCTAGGAGAGAGAGTCAGATATGGGTGCTTTTTGGCCCAATCTCTTTACATCAGAATCCCATTTATGCTTGAGAATGTGGCTCGAGTACGAGACATTATAAGGTGGGGAGATTGTAATATCCCAGACTTTGTGGAGGTATGTTCTCATCTAAATTTTGTTAAAAATACCTTACAGTTGTTCAACTAAAATTTTACTAGGTGTATGTGGAAGCTCACGGCTGTTACATGGGTTTGTGAAATGAGAGAAAGAGGGAATCATGCCTTCTTGTTCATGTTTCATGGTTGGAACTTGGTTATAAGTAACCGTACATCCAAACCATGTTATCCATGAGGAGCGGTCAATAGTTAAGTAAAAAATTAAAGGGAGGAGGCCAAACCATGTGGGTTTGGAAATATCCATTCCATACAGTTGGTGCACGGTTTGTCAATCTGTGTTGTCTCCCTAGGTAACCCTACGACTTAGACCCCACTAGGATAGAGGCTATCCTAGAATTGGTGCACATTTTGGAAAATTATGTGGCCAAACCATTCACCCCATTAAAAAGTGGGAATTTACCTTCCCCCATAGGATTTATGAGTTATCACCCGATTTTATTTGTCATTATTCTTCCTCTAGACCTAGTGATGAACCAAAACGCCCCAAGATCCACAATGATCAATCTCCTTCGATTCTAATCCATTTAGAGCAACATTGGGTGTGGATTGAAGCTTCAGGTGAGTCTAATGCTCCTATTTCATCTCTTTTTTTATTATGGCTTGCGTAATTGTTCTTATCCTTCTAAAATCATAAAAACCTTTTTTTCAAGAGTATCGTAGTTTGTGGATTCTAGTGGTTTCTGGATCTGACTCAAAGGCTATGTTTAAGCGATCGTTTGTCTTCAGAATCGAGGTAGGTGTCCTACAGGTTACATCCCATAGTCTTTTATATTTGGTCAGGTGTTTTGGGTTGTGCTATTGGTTACTCCGTGTAGTGAATTTGATAAAATTATTAATATTTGATAAATTGGTTGGGTAAATGATGAAATAAACCCCTCATGATCCTCATGGGATGCATTGAGGTGGATTAGACTAGTTTAGGGCCACCCATGGGGTGTGCCAAAATTCACGAACATGGAAATTGTAATGTTAAGAATAGAGTTGATTTATATTGAAATGGAGACCATGATAAATATGATGTCATGTTAGTTGAATTATAAAGAGTAACTAATAGTAGTTGTGTCTAATCAATGGAAATGACATAAAGAATTGTTTGTAATATTGATAAATTGTTAAATGGAATAAATTGAATGTGTTAAATGACTTACGAGTTGTAATTGAAATGTATAAATGGGATAAGGCATGGGAATTGGGGAATATGTTAAATGGGTCATTGTATGGAAACTGTCGAATGTGTTAAATGCGTTGAATCAAGGAATAGTAAATTGGTAAAATGGGCTATAGAACATAAATAGTAAATGTTCTAATGGGTTAAGGTTTGATGATTATTTATATATTGAATGAAATATAATATTTGAATGTTATTTTTTTATTATTCATGGTTTGTGATACAATATATGTATTTAATGGATAAATAAGAATGTGCACATGGATTGGTAGATGTGGTGTATTGGACTTAAGGATATACGCCCATAGGTTTGGTTAGACTGAGGATATACACCCCACCCCTATAATGCATGGGTTATCGAAGGGGACTGAGGCTTTATGCCCGTAATGGTTACATTTGATGATTATACCTAGACTGAGGCACCAAGGTGTGTGTTATATAATTATTAATGAAATTTTTGTCACTAGTGAGATAATGAACTGGAATTATTTTCTTATGCATTGTAATTGACTCACATATGCCCTAGTGTGAATGATACATATGCCTAACCCATGCAAATAAGGATGAAAATGGCTAAGTGAATATGGTTGACTAATGGAACATGATTATTCTTTTATTTACTTCTCTTATTTTTGGTACTTACATACAATATCTGTTTATACTGGATATTTGTTAGACACCGTTGGTGGTGGACTACTGAGTTTTACTCACACCCTTCTCGGGCCTCTATTGGGTTCTGGATAAGGCTTCATGGTTGTAGGTCAGGAAAAGGCAAAAGGACCTATGTAAGAGGGTTTATTTGGGCTTGGGATGTGCATGGTTAAGGGATTCAGGCCTAAAGATATGACTCATTCTGTGAATTATCCTCTTTATCTTTATTTTGGGGTTTTCTTAAAATGGAACTGTATGAAATGACAGAGAATATTAAATGTTGGTTGTGGGTTGTACCCAGTTTTGGGAAGTGTTTGTAAATGCATGTTTGTTGTTAATTTTTATTCAGTTTTCATTATTTATTATGTTATTTTTTGTGGATTACTCTGAGAAAGAGGGTATAGTCCCCCCATGTTATTTATTATACCCTCACTGCTATTATACAACCTTTGGCATATGGGGAGGCACACCTGAGGTCAGGTGGAAACCCAGATCAGAGAACCAGTTAAGTTGCTTCTGGGTTGGGGATGTTACACAATTTAAGTTTAAGATATTTTGTTCGGTGTTCCTTTTGTAAGGAAAACATTAATATGAAGGGGACTCCAAACATTTCATTGCTATGGCCATTGTGATTAAACCAATTTCATTATAGTAGCTTGATCATTTTCTCCGTTATCATTTTGGCCAGTCAATGATGTTGGGTGGTCATTTAGGATCCATTAATGAAATCTAAATAAAGGCCATTGGCAGTATGAGATTGATTTTGTTGATGTTGAGACTATTCAAGATGAACCGGTGCATTTACAATTAAGTTAATCTCAAAATTATAGTTTATGAGTATTCATAGATTATGTAATTGAATATAATGTGAATGCTTCATTAATTTCCATCAACCAATACCCAAGCCAAGTACTAGGCCTAATTTTGGGAAAACATGATCCACCAGTGCATTGTATTACATGAGCTATGAATTATAAAATTACTAATTGAAGAATCTGAAGAAAATTGATATAGGATAAGGGAAATTTCCTTACTAGGAGTTACCTTGGAGACATATAAGAATGATCTAGAGATTTCTAAATGATCAAGAACATGCCCGCATGGGGTGGAGTATATTCATCTAAGAGATGTTTTGTTATGTTACTAGTGAATGAGATGGTCTAAAGTGAAAATTCTACATGGAATCTAGTGAGACATTCTAGGATAAGTGATTATGAGTTAAAATGTTTCTATTATTATGAAAATGAGATATATTTTTAAAATATATAGTAGTGGAAAAAAGAGGACAATGGATGAAGAGGATGAATTTATGGAAGAGTCGGGGTAAAAATATTATATCATAAGTACTAGGAATAAAAGATTCCCGATAGACAAGATCTTCATACATTTTCACTTCTTATTGCATTGTTTTATAGATTCTTCAGGAATGAAATTTGGGAATATTTACTTTAAAACATGATTAGTTAAATTATATATGGGGACTGATATTGCACTAATAACTATTATTACATCATTCATGATATTTTAGTTGGATATTTCTCTCGCAATAATTTACTATTGAACTAATTTTCCAAAAAATTTAGAGTTAATGATAATTATCCTTAATCAAATTTAAAAAAATGTGTTTTCAACTTAGATATTTTCTTGAGAGAAGCTCACTAATTTCAGTGAAAAGTTGGGCTTAGTGAAACCTGATTCATCGTTTTCTAATATAGTGAGTTCTATAGTTGAATAACTATAGGATTTATTAATTCATGGGATGGAATTTTAGAAAATTCATTTATTATCCTTCAAACTAGTCTAGAATTATTAATTGAGAATCATGTATGATAGAATATATATTTAAAACTATCCAAAACAAATACCCAAACTATCATTTGACTATTATTCTTCACCCTTGTAAAGTTTTATTTATTTTGGTATATTCCTATCATTCAGACTATTTCACCATCATTACACTAATATCATCCACATTATTTTTATTTTTATTATTTCCTTGAGATTTTTTTTCTTCTTAGTGGAAAAAAACACTCTAGTCCTTCCCTATGGATCGACACCCTTTGTACTTACTATACTAGTTTTAAATAGGGTTTATCAATAATTAATCTAATATTGTCTTAATCAATGAACATGGTTTAAGTGAATTCAAATATTGGAACCATTTTTAGGGAAATAAGTTGTGAACATGTTGATATTTTTTAAAAAAAATAAATAAATTAGATAAAAAATCAATCCAAAAAACAATAAAATTAAAAAAATTCATTAAAGGAAATGATTTTATGAAAACTATTTCATAATGTGAAAAACTATATCCCTTCGTTATAAAGATAAACATGTATCTATATTACATGAAAATTAACAAATTGAAAATTACATTTTAAGATAACGTAGAGGCTGAAAATTTGAATAACAACCAGAATCAAAATGAAAATCCACCATGACCAGAAAATGATCTGATAGATTGGGTTAGTATTAAGGAGTTCTAAGTACCTAATGTTTTAAAAAACCCATCATTAATTAGGAAAAACCCTAGGTCTTGTAACTATGTTATTAAAAAATACAACTTTTCCTTGTTACCATCATACCATGAATTACCTAATGATGATTCACTAGACTTCCTTTGGGACTTCTATGGTATAGTGTAACATCATCGACTTAGGGTGACAAGTGCAGAGTTAAAGTTATGAGTATTCTCCTTTTTATTGAAATCAAATTTTAAAACCCGGTACTAGAATAGATGGAGAAATATTTTATTCATGAGACCAATTTTATAATTCCTTTATCGTGAAATTTAACCCTAGGAGGATGAATTCTATGATTAGCCATAAAATAACTGGATTCATTCAAGAAGAAATAAAGTTATTCTAAAAAACAGGGTAAAGATTCAGGGGCTTACTTAGATATTTCCCCAAACCCCGGTGTACACAAAAATTTCTCAAGGATTTATTTTACAACAGTTTCACACCATATCACAAAACACTGGTTAATAAGTACTTTAGAGGAGATTTATCTGATAAAAGTAATTAGGAATTAAAAAAATTCAGTATACTTGAAAAAACACACAAATAAGTTCTATTTTAGATTAAAAATAGTAAGGAAAGAAACAAATCATGTTAAAAAATCTAAGGCCCAATCTACTGGTTTTTACCCAAAGAATAATCAAATCACATTTAGAGAGAAATGTTACCACTGTAGATCTTTAGGCATTCTTAATCTTACTATCCAAATTTTTACATATATTTATAGTCTCCTATAAATAAAAAAATCAAATGTTAGGAGCCTGGGATGACACCAAAGTATGAATCATTCACAAAAACAAACTATTTTGGCTATTGGAACTATCCAAATATTTCATGAAGAGAATATGTGGTGCTGATAAAAATTTTCCCCATGGATCCCAAAAGTCTGGGAAATAATTCCAGAATAAACATAGGTCAGAAACTTCTAACTCAGAAGAGAAATTAGAGTGTTTTTTGCATCAAATATTAGTTATAATGGGTTCCAAATATGATAAATTCAAATCCCAATTAAAAAAAATAAAAAAATGATTATGATAAGGCTAAGTGTGATAGTATATTACACAATATTGAAAATCAATTTGGGAAATTGGCATGGGGAATGAATTTTAGAGTAAAGGGTAAAATACACAGAACCACTAAAAATAATCCTTGGGTTAATCTGATGGATTTCAAAACCAATAGTGGTCTTCAAACACACCATGATGTTCATGATAACCCAAACCCTACAAAAAATGAAAATCATAATGAAACTAGAACCCATAATCTAGAAATCTGGATAGTACAACTATAATTCCATTAAAAATACTATCCATGATGATAAACCTTAATAAAGAGTCTTTAAAAATAAATATAATAAAGGGAATAATATGTTTAAATAAGAAACTAAAGGAATTCCAGAAATTGTGAATAATTTTCCCATAACAATTTTCTTTCATTAAAGAATAAATTTGAGGAATCATGAAACAATAACTTTTCAGTTTTCTTATGTTTTTTAAGAAAATTTACATTATTATTAACTTCATCATGTATTTAATTCACGTTCAATCTTATTCAAAGTAACTAAATAAAATATTTTTAAATAAAAAAGCTATGGGATTATTGTCCACAAAAAATATCACAAAGGAGTGTAGTGGTATCTTAAAAAAATGATACATCCTAAGATCTAACACACATAATGATTTTTTATCCCATGTTACATAAAATATAGTGGCATATACAATTGTATTTTTGACCTTGATTCTTGAATCAATCTACTTCCTTAATCATTATTTCAATAGTTGTGGTTTTGAGAACTACAACCCACCACAATTATCTGTCACTTAGTTGAGATCTATGTTACCCCTCCCATTGCGAGGGTAGATAACCTACTAATTGAGGTTAAGAATCTTTTTATACCCAATAATTTTCTCATTCTAGATATGGAGTACGACATGAATTTGAAAATAATTATGGGTAGGAAGTTCTTAGCCACTGTGGGTGCTATTCTTGATGTCTATAAATTGAATTTAATTTTTAATATCAAGGAGAAAGAAAAGGAAATAATATATATAAAACTGACAAGGAACCCAAAAGTGGAGAAAATTGTTCATGAGTCCAGATACTAGAGATTTTAGACTCATTTGAAGAAGATATAGATAAATAAATCTTGATTGAAAAACCCATTTTGGAAGATTGAAATTAATTTTCCAAACATTGTGAGGATGTTGTAGATAATAATATTGACTATTTTCTTGGAATGGATAGTAACGCTTTCCCTGATATAATGAGATATTTGGATGGTCAATTTTATATTACTGAGGATATATAATTTTTTGGGATATCTTGATGATGATTTCCCTACTTCAAACTTATATAAGGATCCTTTTATTAAGTGAGTGGAAGAAATATTGGAATAATTAGTTCAATTTACTGATGAAATTATTCTTAAACCTGATCTTGAAACTCAAAGTCATTTTTTCCACATTAAACAACAGTGAGAAAAAAATCTGATTATGGTTTTCATTCTCAATAACTCTCATATATTCACACTAAAATTATGAAACACATATAATACCTTGGTCCACCTCATACAAATAGTCTACCTTATAGTGAGAATGAACCATAATTGGAGCTCAAACCCATTACAGGTCCTCCAAAATATTCATTTTATCCAAGAACTCTTAAATGTATGTTATTAAATCATCTGTTATTGAGGGATTTCAAGATGAATATATTTTAAATTTATTGAGTAATTTTATATTTTACATTGGTTAGTCTATAATTTATATAAATGGAATTATTCATTCATATTTCATGTGTAAGATATAAATATAACATAGACATAAACCAATAGTTTAGGGTAATAGAAGATTGAATACCAACATGAAAGAAGTGGTTAGAGAGAAAGTGATTAGATTAGTTGATGATGGGATTATCTATTCCATTTGAAATAACCCATGGGTAATTTATATTTAGGTAGTACCTAAGAAGAGTGGAGTGATAATTTTTACAAATAATAATAATGAGCAAGTTTATGTTAGAAAAATAAATAAATATATTGTCTGTATGAATTATAGGAAACTTAATGGAGTCCCTATGAATGTCCATTTACCAATTCCATTTATAGATCAAATCATTGAGATATTGGATGGTAATGATTAATTATTCTTTACTGATAGATACTATTGTTACAACCAAATTTTTATATCCCCCAAGGATCATTTTAAGCCTACTTTCACTAGTGAAATTGGGACATATTCCTATTGATGAATTCCATTTGTCTTGTGTGGCGCTCCAATAACTTTCTAGATATGCATGACAACTATTTTCGATAATGTTATTGAAAAGATAATTGAGGTTTTGATGGTTGAATTTTCAATTTTAGGAATTAAATTTGAAAGATGTTTCAAAAATATATAATACATCATGGTTAGGTGAAATGATACAAGTATAGTTTTAAACTAGGAGAAGTGCTAATTCATGGTCATTGAGTAAATTGTTTTGGGTCATAAAGTATAAAGGAGAGGTGTTGAAGTTGATAATGACAAAATTTAAGTGATCCAAAATCTAACACTACCTGAGAATGTGAATGGAATTATATTCATTTTATTCCACACTAGTTTCTATAGGAGATTCATCAAGGACTTTCCCAAAATCACCTAGCCCTAGTGCTTACTGAAAGTCAGGGGAACTTTTTTGTGTTTAATGAGAATACCATAGAATCATTTTAACCTTCTTAAGGAAAATATCACTTATTCACCATTTAACAGTCCTCTATATTAGAAGCTACATTTTAATGTGATGTATGATACATGTGATGTTGTTTTAGGTGTTTTTTGGGGTATAGAGAGGAAATGAGGTTGTATATGATTTACAATGCTAGTATGTTTTTTTGATGATGACCGAAAAAATTATTCTACTACTAAAAATTATTTTTATGTAGTTATATTTTCCATGGATATATTTAGGAAATATATGATTGGTTCTAAGGTTATCAAATTCATTTACTATTTAATAATCATGTGTTATATGGATATAAAAGAATCCAAACCCAGGATTATGATATGGAAATATTAGTTGTAGTAATTTGATATTTAAATCAAGGGTAATAATTGAGATGAAAATGTAGTTTATTGCCACTTTTCCATGTTTCTTATTACCGAAAATGATGAACCTAACGAAATAAACACTTCATTCCTAGATAAATAAATATTTTATGCCTCAATTAGGTAGTCAATTTGGTTTGTAGACATAGCTAATTTTCTTATTTTAGGAATTAATGGCACCTCGGTTAAGGTGACTATCACCCTTGTTTTCATGATAAAAAATTTCATATATATATTGATTCTAATAAGCTTAGTGTATTTATGTTAAAATTTTATAATATTAGAAAGGTGTGGAAATATTTATAAGAATGAGAAACCGCTAGTTCAAATGACTCACTGTTGAGGTTGAGTCACCACTGAGGATGAGTCGCCAAAAAGGATGACTCACCGTTGAGATCCAAAATTGTATAAGTGTTGAAATAGTCACTTTAACCTTTGATTCACTGCCAAGAAGTATCACTACCAAGGATGAATCACCTCCAAATTGAAAATTTTCAAAGTACGAGACATTTTCAACAAAGTCTAACCATCTCACCATAAATAATTCAAACATCCAGATATAAAAATTGACAATGAGATGGCATGAAATACCACTAGCCTAACACTCTTACAGTGTATCAACATTCCAATGTGTCACTACCAGACTCTAAGTCACCAATAGACTCTAAGACTATGCCAGAGTTAGATATCATCACTTTCACTAATTCTAATAGTCATCATCAGATCAAGACACCACTGAAATCTTCACCGTTCAACAAAAAACAGAATCATCACCGCTGTTTCAGATTATTTTTGAAATAATTTTTTCTAACAGATACATTATAAAATTTAATTCCATTTATTATTTTAATTATTTTTTCTTAATTTATCAATATAATTAATTAATGTATGTTTTATACCTGATGTATGAGGATACAAAGTATTTTGATGATTCTCTTTGCTACTACTACTATTTCTGATGAAAGTGGAAGCAGAATCCCTTAGGAAATATAATGTGGAGATACACTTAGATATTTGTAAACATGAATTGAGATAAACATTATATCAAGAACCTGAAGATATTTACTGTAACATCATTCTTACACTTGACTACGGAAATTGAATCACATATCATGTCTAGTTCCATCTTATTGTGAAGAACAAGAGTCCATGAAAATCTTTTCTACAATAACTTTTTGAAATTAGACTCTGTACTTATTTCAAATCAGTTTCAAGGAGTCACGATATGTATTTCATAACACATAGAGGAACAATTTTTCATCTACACTCTTATTTCTCTTTTTGTTAATTTCATTTACATTACACGCAGTGTGTGTTACACTTTTTTATTACACAAACATGTTGTATCATGTTTCAAACTAGAAGATACTTGATATATTCTCATATTCTATTTTTTTCTATTATTACCACAATATGTATGGTAGAGGTATTGTGTGACATGTTGTATTTTATTTACTACCAAGAAAACTATAGAATATGCCATGTGTGGTTTGGATAGTTGGTATACTGTTATAAAACTCGATCCAGGTTGTGGATCAAAGTTTATTTTATATAAAATTCATGGAAGTAGGTGATTTTAATGTGGAGAGGAATAAGTCTTATCTTGATACTGAACCTATTGTTTTTAAATTCCATTGTGTGTTTTGTTTTACTTTATTTCTTTTCTTTAAAATTGTTTCCATATTAAATTGAAAAACCAAACCACTACTTTGATAGTTTATCTTAATTTGAGTTAATATAAATTTTTGTTAATTATGTTTATTTCAATGGATAAAAATTACCTAAGACCAAATCAATCTTTTGAGAAATATTCTATAATATTAAAACATATATCAAACTATTATTTTACTGAACTGATCTGATTTTAAATTGTTGGGGGATTTTATTTAAATCCATTTTCAATAGAAATATTTATTAGGTTCTTAATTCACCCCCTATTTGGATACTCACTCTGGCATATATTTGGTATCAAAAGTAAAAGCATTGGTATAAATGTTTTCGAAAAAATTTAACTGTGATTTTTTTGTGCTTTATAGATGTTAAATTTTTATTAGTTATAAATTTAATTCTTTAATTTATAATATAAAAAATGGATCTACTACTAACATACCTCCTTTTTTCAACAGAAATAACTATTCTCTATGGAAGAAAAAAATAAAAATTAATATTGAAATTATGGGTTTTGAATTTTGATCATCTATTGGGGATAAGTATGACTTACTTAAGAATCCTTGAAAAGATTGGTATGATGCAACTATTCTTACCTATAATAACAATAGCCAAGCCATGAATTCCTTGTATTGTTCTTCATGTTATGAGTAATTCAATAGAAGTTCTACTTTAAAAACTGAGTTTGAGATTTGGAATACTTTATCTTTTTCATATGAAGGAACAACCAATGTTAAATAAATGTGACTAAATAAAAATACTATTAAGTATGAATCTTTTAAAATGAAGCCCGATGAACTAATATTAGACATGTATCTCTAGTTTAATGAAATTGTAAAAACTACGATCTTTCTTGGAAATATAGTGTCTGACAAGGACCAAATCACGAGGATACTAAAATTCCTTCTAGAAAGATGGAGAGACATATCTGTTTCAATTAGAGAGTCATGTGACATTAGTAAACTATCATTCAAAGAACTGATTGGTAACCTGAAGATGAATGAACATGAACTAAAGAATAACTAAGAGGATGAAGATGAGACAAAAACAAAGTTAGTATCCTTCAAGACCACTGCATCCAAACATCGATAAATGGAAAAAGAAAAGATACAAGATGAAAGTTCAAGTGATAGTGATTCAACTACAGATAGTGATGATGATATGGAATAGCTAGATAAGATATTTAAGAAATTTTATAAAGATAAGAAGTTTTTAAGAAATCCTAGTTATAAATGAAATTTTGAAAAAAAATGAAATTGGAAGAGAGATTGGAAAAAGGACGATAACAAAAATAAAAGGACACATGAAAGAATAATATTCAAAACGAAATTAAAAAATGAAATATGATGATAGGGACTAAAGTTATAAGAATGAAATGAAATCACCTTGTAGTGCTTCTAAGGATAGATCTAGTGATTCTGATTCATTACACGAGTAAAAGTCTGATCAAGCCAACATGCGCTTCATAACTAATGTCTCTAAGGTACATACTTTTTCTAATATTTTACCTATGCTTCATTATGGTAATTCTATGAATGAACATAATGGTGATGAAATGTCTCAATAATAGATGTTCTAATATTTTAAAATTCTAGAAGACAATTTTAATGAACATAAGGATTAGTAAAAAGTTCTTAAAATACAATATGCTTTATCAACCAATATTAAAACTAATTTATCTATTGAATAAGAGAAAAATTATCAGTTACTAAAGGAAAATAATAAACTTAAACTATCTAATGATAAAATTCATATGGATTTAGAATTTTTTACCAATGGTAGTGAAAATCTTATATAGATTTTAGGTAAACATGTCACACCAAAATAAGTTACTAGTATAAAATACCATCCTGGACAAAGAAGAGTTGTAAAGAGAACATTTTTTTCAAATTCCAAGTCTAATGGTTTCACTCCTAGTTACCTTTCTCAAGGAAAAAACATTTTTATTTTAAAAATATTATAGTCTATTTATAAGAAACTTGGTAGACATATATGGGTTCTTCAAGCCCTAATTACTAACACTTTTGGACCTATGAAAATCTGGGTACCAATATTATTTCTTGTATAAATTTTATTTTTTAGGAAAACTCCATCAAAGACCTCCTATAAAATCTATAGTAATTGGAAAGTGGATGTTCGGTACATATGATAGAAGATTATTCTGGCTTCAAGAATCTAATAATGGCTGATGGTGGTCAGGTCACCTTTGGTGTTAATTCTAAAAGGAAAATCATCAGCCATTGCCAAATCTTTAAAAACATTTATGATTTAATTTCTAGAGTATTGTTTGTTGATGGTTTAAATTATAACATTCTAAGAATATCACAATTATGTGATGATGGGCTTCATATTAAATTTGAGAATGACACATGTAATGTTTTTGACTCTAAATATGATTTAGTATTTACTACTTTGAGAAATGAAACTGTTTATGCTTTTTATCTTAATTATTTAATTTCTAAAAGTGTTTCTTACTTGAGTGAATTTCATAAAGAATATTGGTTTTGGAATAGGATACTAGGTAATTTAATTATTCACTCACTTAGGAAGCTTACTAGGAAAAGGTTAGTTAAGGATATAACAAAATTAGAGTTCCCAAAAGGCAAAGTCTATAACCCCTATCAAAAAGGGAAACAACACTATATATCATTTAATTTGAAGAGAGAAGTTTTGACTTCTCAAACTCTTGAGTTGGTTCATATCGATTTATTTGGACCATATAGTGTTTCTAGTATTAATGGGATGCACTATTTCTATGTACTAGTATATGAATTTTCTAGGTATATTTGGGTGTTCTTTCTTACTCACAAATGTGAATCCTGTTATTATTTCACCAAGTGTGCTAGATTTATAAAAACCTAATTGGACTTAGGATTAAGCCTCTAAGAAGTGACTATGGCTATGAGTCTGATAATAAATACTTTGAATATTTTTCTCACAAAATGTCTATATTCATAAGTTATCTACTCCTAGGACCCCTCATTAGAATTGAGTTTTTGAGAGAAGGAATAAAACTCTGTAAGATATTTCTCGAACGATGCTAAATAAATATAAATTACCTATATTTTTAGATATATGCAAAGAATACAACCTGCTACATAATCAATAGATTTTTAGTTAGAATTATATTGGAGAGGATCCCTTATGAGTTTTAGAATAATAGAAATCACAAGGTTAACTACTTTAATGTTTTGGTTGCAATGTATTTATTCTTAACACTAAGGATATTCTTGAAGCATTTGACTCCACGAGTAATGAATGGATTTTATTAGGTTATTAACTTTCTAGTAAATCATATAGAGTTTTAAATAAAAGGACCAAGACTATAGAAGATTCCGTTCAAATTAAATTTGAAGATATAGATCCAAATGATCCTAATAATTATTTAGAAAACCTTGATGTTGATTTATCTTCTCTGAACATAAATTAAAATCATTTTGACTCTATGGTGAAACAGTCAGAAAAATAGTCTAGTTCTGAAGAATTTACCAACAAAACATAAGCAGAACCTAAACCTTTAGAACAACCTAAAGTGACCAGAACTAATTTTTCAGGAGTTGTTAAGTGCCATCCTTTAGATTATGTTTTTAGAAACCTAGATAGATGTACGCATAATAGAGTCTCTTAGAAATCAGTTTAAACATCAATCCTTTTTTCTCAGCTAGAAAAAAATAATATCATTGAATCCATTAATTATTAATTCTCAGTAATGGCTATGCAAGAATAATTAAATCAAATTTAAAGAAAAAAATTGTCAAAACTCATTGATTGACCCAAACACACCTTAAATATAGGAACTAAATTGGTGTTTAGAAACCAGTTAGATGAATTAGGAACAATAGTAAAAAATAATTCTAGACTTGTTTCATAAGGTTATCATCAATAATAAGGAATAGACTATGAGGATACCTTTACACTAGTAGAAACACTTGAATCCATTAGAATAATGATTTCCTATGCTGCTAATCCAGATCTCAAAATTTATCAAATGGATGTTAAGAGTGAATTTCTAAATGGGTATATAGTTAAGGATGTTTTTGTTGAAAACCCCATGTATTCCAAAATCCCCATTTTCCAAATCAAAAATTTAAATTATAAAAATCTTTATATGGTTCAAAATAGGATCCTAGAACCCGGTATGATAGGATCATCACTTTTATTATTTCAAAAGTATTTTCAAAATGAATAGATGATCCTACACTTTTTATAAAACGAATATCAAAATATTTTTTTGGTTTTAAAATTCTATATTGATGATATTGTTTTTGGATCTTCAAAGAATTATTTTTTTAATGAATTTTATAAAATTATGAAAAGTAAATTTGAAATGAGTTTAATGGGTGAAATCAAGTTCTTTCTTTGTTTCCAAATTTTTCAAACTAAATATGGAATCATTTTGAATTAATGTAAACATAAAAAATATATTTTAAAATGTTTTAATTTGGATAACACTAATAGTAGTTATGTCCCTATGAGAATTAACTATAAATTGGATATTGATGAAGCTAGGAAATCAGTGGATCAGACCAGTAATAGAGGTATGATTGGAAGTCTTCTCTACCTTACTGCTAGTTGACCTGATATTATATTTAGTGCATGTATATGTGATCATTTTCAAAAAAATAGTAAAGATTCATACTTAGTTACAATAAAAATAATTTTAAAACACCAAAAATGTACTTCTAATTTAGGATTGTTTGATCCATAGAACAATTTACAGTTAATACTCATAGGAGTATCAGTACTCTTAGTTCTATCCAAATTTAAATATTTTAAAAAATCCTTAGTATATTTATGTTGATTAAAAATTATACCTTCTTTATTTTGTAAAAATTTAAAACAAATAAAGAACATTAGTTCACCCAATAAAATCATTTCAAATTAATTTTCCATAATTTTACTAAATTTATTATAGAAATCATTTTTTGAATATCCAAAAACAATATCATCAACATATATTTGTACAAATAAGAAATCTTTTGAGATTCATTTTATAAAAATTATAGGATAAACTATTCATTTTTAAATAAGAAAGTTTTTGAGCCTATCATAACAAGCTCAAAGATCCTATTTTAAATCATATTAATAATTTTTATTTAAAAGCTCGATTTTGAAAATGGGGATTTTGGAAACCATATGTTTTTTTAAAAAACAACCTTAACTATATACCCATTTATAAATTCACTCTTGACACCCATTTAATATATTTTGATATCCAGATGAGCTACATAGGAAATAAGTATTCTAATGGATTCAAGTCTTGCTAATGGTGTAAAGGTCTCCTCATAGTTTATTCCTTCTTCTTGACTATAACATTATTTAACAAGTATAGAATTGTTTCTTACTATAATGCCTAATTCATCTACCTTATTTCTAAACACCGATTTAGTTCCTATATTTAAGGTGTATTTGGGTCTATCGTTAAGTTCCCACACTTTTTTTCACTCAAATTTATTTAATTCTACTTGCATATCCATTACCCAATATTAATAATTAATGGATTCATTGATGTTTTTTGTTCTAATTGAGACAAAAAATCTTGATGTTAAAAATAATTTATTAGAGAAAATCTAGTCGTTGTAATTTCTATACTGGTATATACAGTTGGTACTCTTTTAGTGGTTGAGATTATTGTAATAACTTTTAATAGATGGATTTATCCCATGTCATAGGAATGTGATTTATTTTTCTGGTAAGGTTGGTGGTTCACAAAAGAATGGAGGACCTTCCATTTGAGAATAGAGGGATCTATAAGGATCAACAGTAAATCAAATTCATGATGATAGTTTGTTTGGGAAGATTTATTATGTGAGAGAAACTACACATGTTTTACCACACGTTCCATTAGATGTAGTCACCTAGGGTGATTTGGAATCTTTTTGTAAAAATATGTTGTCTGAGTTTGATGCGATGTTAAGGAATCGAAATCCTAAAGTCTCTATAATTAGCAAGAAGGATGAAATATATATATGTGTGTGAGTTGGTGATTCAACAAATTCAACCAAATATGATGCACTATATCAAATAAATGGAGATTGAGAATAAAATACTAGACAATGAGTTGGATTCTTTGAGTTCAGTTCTAGAAGGATGCGATATAATTTTGAAGAAAGCATGTATAATATGTTGGAATGTTTTGAAAATATCAATTCTATGAAATATAGTTCAATTTATGCTCCTCCACCTATCCTTGATGTTGATTTTCTTGGTTCAGTGTTAAGATAATAGCTTAGAACCGTTTTAGCTACAATTTAATGTTCTTCACATTCAATTCCTGAGGCCACTTTGGGTAAGTTTGAACCAGATTATGATCATGTTTAAAAGATGATCATGGAATATAGTAAGTACCTAAACTATGATAGGGAAATTATAACCAAGGAAATCAATAGTTATCTCTCTCAGATCTATATTAAGCATTCGATGGATGACGATTTCATGTTTTTCGATGAAAATTTGAGGATGCCTCCTATGACCCAAGCTTTTAAGGAACAAGTCAACCAGCTGAATGTTACGGCTCCTTCACTAGAGAGATTTATGGATGAAATGATATAATTTTTTTGTGTTATATAATGAGGTGGTAAAATTATAATAGAATGAACACACCTTTTGAAATATTTTTTCTCATGTGCATAGTACTATTGTTGTAGCTCGTGTAGCTATCCCTGTTACTCCCCACTCGACAACTCCTCCAACTACCCCAAAGTAATTCAATCCTGGAGGGCCTAGAGACCCTCATGAACCTTTTATTGCTAATTTTTAACCATTTTCTATAACTCTAAGTCATGTAGTATAAAACCTCTGATCGATCCTCATTTATGAGCCTCGACCTCCTTCAACTATTGAAAATGTTCCTTCAGGTATCCCTTTAGTACCCATGGCCATTACCACAGTTAATTTAGGATCCGTTACTGAACCCTCTGTCATTATTTCTTCTACCTTATCCAAGGACTGGGTAAAATTAAAATTGGACCCTTCATCCAAGCCCTAAGATTATTTATTGGACTTAGTGTCTTTGATGGGATTATTTTTTTAATTTAACTTTTTTATTGAACACTTTTTGGGATGTATTTTCATTAACTTTGTTCATGGAAATTATAATTTAATAATTAATATATTTATCTTACCTTTCCTATTTTATTCTTATTTCATTAATTTTCTACACTATTTGATAATATCAAAAGTGGGATAAGATCTATGGAATTTACCTTTATAGTCATTTCCTTCTCTTTCTTTTCCTTTGATATAATACTACTATATGTTCCCTCTAATATAGTGTGAATAATTTTATTGGGATCTTTATTTTTATTTGAAACCATATATCTAAATTTTCATGATTTACCTTTGATGTCAGGAATATAAAATGATATGATTTATGATCATTAAAAAGAGGGATATTTTCGGAACCATTATTAAGGTTACTAACACCCTTGTATTCAAGATTACAAAATAATATTTATATTGATTCTAACACTACAAAAAATATTATATTAGCAGTGGTTTTTCAAAAGGGGTTATTCGCAACCCCCCCCCCCCCCCTAAATTTATTTCAGAGGGGGACCTGCACAACCCCCTATAATCCTTGAATTTAGAGGGGGTTTGCAACCCCTTTTAATTTTTTTATCATTTTTCTTTGTAATATATGGTTTGATTTTAGAGGGGTTTGTGTCAAAACCAATGGTAATTTAATAATTACTGGTCATTTATGTTTAGTTGCATTTTAGAGACACTATATACAAACACATACATATATGATTCATTTTGTATATTAGAGGGTATATATATATATAACATGGAAATAGTTTTTTAAAGGAAATAGTGGGGATTCACAACCCCCTCTAATTTCTTAAATTTGAGGGGATTTATAAACTATTGTTAATCATTTAGAATAGAGAAGGTTTTGAAGCTCTTCCAATTTATGAAATTAGAGGGGGGTTTTGAACCCCCTCTATTATATGACATTATAGGGTTTTTTGAAACTCTCTAATTTAAGAAATTATATGGTTTTGTGAAGCCCCACTAATATATGCCATTAGAGGGGGTTCATAAACCACTTCTAAACAGTTTGATTAGAGGGTTTTTAGCCCCCTCTAATTTTTTATTTTTTTTAAAATAAATCTCATATAAATTCAAATTTTATAATATATATGTGTGCATGTGTGTGTGTGTGTGTGTGTATAACATGAACACGTTATATTAATTTATTTAAATGCATTATAAACATATATATAAATACATTATATAAATACTTACATATAAACCAAAATGTATATACATATAAATATTGGCATACATAATATAAATTTTATTATAAATATATTTAATCAAATATATAAAAGTTATATATGGTTTTATAAATACTATACATTTATTATGATTTAAATTATACATATAACATATTAAATACATTTTTATTATATATTTATGTATAAATACATTAATATTTTATTATGTATACAAATAAATATAATATAGACAAAATTAAAAATAAATATATATTATATTTTGTTCATATTATATATATTATATTATAAATATGTTATTATATAAAAATTTATATATATTATATAATTATTATATATATATATATTGAAGTATACCATATAAATTATAAATTAATTTATTAAATATATATATCATTTAACTATATTATATATTTCCAATTATGTGATTGTATTTAATTGAATTTATATATATACATAAATACAATTGTATAATTTTATGTACATTTATATATATATATATATATATATTTGTATAAATCGAATTTCATATTATATTAAATATATATAATATATAATCATAAAATATTATATAAATATATACATAAATGTATTTTATTTAAAAAATATATCATATAAAAACTCAAGCATATAGTTCTTATAATTCATATTATTATAATAACAAATATATTTTAAATAACATGTTTATGCTTTTATATTATATATAATTAGTATTATATGATATACATTTTATACAAATAAATATATATAAATGTACATAATATTAAACATTTATATTTATTGAAGAACATATATATTGTACAAAATATTATACAATTATATTTATTTAAATAAATATATATTAATGTGGATAACATTAAATATACGTGTTGAAATACATTATATAAATATTGGTATAAATTTTATTTCATATAATATTAAATATGTATAATATAAATATTAATTATATATAATACAAAACATTATTTCATATAACATTATATAAATATTTGAATAAATTGTATTTCATATAATTTTTTTAATAAATTGTATTTCATATAAAATATTTGAATAAATTGTATATCATATAAAAATTTGAATAAATTGTATTTTATATAATATTATTTATATATAACATAAATATTTGTATAAATTTTATTTCATATAATATTAATTATACATTATTTATATACAATATTATACAATTTATACAAATAAATATATATTAATGCCCATAATAATAAAAATATGTCTTGAAATAAATTATATAAATATATTTTAAACACATTATATAAATATATAAAATAAATACTTATATATATATATATTATAAGAATGTACATAATTTATAAAAATGAATTTATTTATATAACAAATTTACATAAATATATAAATATAGTTGCATATACATAACAAAAATAGAATTATAAAATATATTTAATCAAATTTATGTAAACACATAAAATATGTAGTTTAAATGAATTTATAAATTGAATATACTATAAATTTATTATAAAACAAATACATAAATACATAATATAAAAATGTAGATATTATTTTATATAAAAATATATATATGATATATATTTATATATATTTAAATATTTAGTCAAATATTATTTACTTATATAAGATTCAATATATCTATATATATATAATATGTACTTATATAAATTAAATGAATTTTCCTTAGTGGTGAAGGTGCTTCATTGTTATCATGGAGGTACTGAGTTCGAAACCAGACGGGCAAGAATTTTACAATGCGGCGATGACTAGGGGAATTGCTGGGGGAATAGGCGGCGGCATGGGGAATTGCATGGGGTGGCCATGTCGGGGGAATTGGAGGATGTTTTATAGTACGACAGGGTGTAGGGTAGTACTAGAGGTGGGCTGGATGCGCGAGGCGATTAAATCCATGGTAATGGAGGGAGTTAGATGCACATGGGGGTACTTGAGGGATAAGAGTGGGTTAGGGGAAGCAAAAGGAGAACGGGAGGCGATTAGAGGGAAACATGAATGGGGACAAGGAGGGAATTTAAGAAATATAATATATAAAAATTTATTGGAGACAGTTCAATTAACCGTCTATAATCTAGCTGATTCTAGTTGAGAGCTACCTTACCAACACGTCACGAAAACCGCTGCTAACACAATGTGGAGGGCACATTAGCGGCAGTTGTGGGTAACCACCGCTAATGTGATTAGAAGGGTTTATAAATCATTCTAATCTAAATAATAATGCCTTCTAATCGGGGAATTTTTTTAGTGTAAAAAGCTTCATTTATTTCAATTTTCATTTTATAATATGAGACAGATGAAATTTTTTCATGAGGATGAGTCACCACTAGTTCAAATGACTCACCGTTGAGGTTGAGTTATAGCGGAGGATGAGTCAAGGAAAATGATAACTCACCTCTAATATAAAAAATCTTCTAAGTGTTGAAAGACTCACTGTCACCTTTGAGTCACCACCTAAAAGTATCACCACCAAAGATGACTCACCGCCAGATCACAAACTTGGGAAAGTATGAGGCATCATCAACAAAGTCTCACCATCACACCATCAAAAAATTCATATTGCCAGATCAAAAAAAATGAAAAAGTGTTGGCAGGACATACCTCCAGCCTCACACATTTCCAGTGTATCGCTGTTCCAATTGTTGGAACCAAGGTTGTTAATTGATAATATTGGAGTTTTGTTTGTGTTTGTTGTCAATCTACACATGGAGATTGCATGTTTTTTGTCAATATTCAAATGGATGAATACGAAATTTTCAATGAATGGGTTCACTGAACCTTAAGTTATTCGTCAAATAAAATATTTCATTAAAGTCACCGCAAAGAATACCAAAAGTCCCACCTCATCAATAGGGTCCCAACACCACAAACATCTCGCCAATCGGACTTACGGTTTGCAAGATATGGGATTTTAATAAAAAGGGAGATGATTAAGCAGGATGGTATGTAGTGAAGGCATGCAGTACACAGAGCGGTACATGGTGAAGGAATGTGGTACACCGAATGTTGTCAAAAATAGTTTGCAGCGCGGTATGCGGTGAAGGCGCACAGTACATGGTGAAGGTATGCAGTATGAAGAATGAAGTCAAAACGGTTCACAACAACGGTACGCGGTGAAGGCATTCGGTATGCAGAATGGTGCATAGAATTGAATACAGTTCATAGTGACATTACGTGGTGAAGGTGTGTGGTACGCAAACTACTGTCGAAAATGGTACACAGCGACGATACACGGTGATGAGTTGTTGTATGTGGAAAAATAGCCATACAATATGCGGAAGGATAATGGTTCGCAATATACGTTCGTACTTCAGAGGATTGCAGTACGCGGTGGAGACTAATAGTACGCAGATGGAGTTCAGTTTATAGATTTTACCACATTGAAAATTTGGGTAAATCAGATTACTGAAATTTGCGGAGATATGTTCCTATTTAAGGAACAGTAAGCCCCTTTGATAATTGACAATATTGAAGATTAAATTTTTAGTAAGAAATTTGGTGAATTCTGAAGTGGTATGCGGAGGAGAAGATGATACGCGAAGAGAATCATCCACGTAAGGAAAATAGTTCAGGGAAGAGAGTGTGGTTCGCGCAGGAATCTCGTGTATTACATGGCTGAGCAAGGAATTACATGGAACATAACAGTACACAGAACAGTGGAGCAGTATACCGTGGAGAAAAGTAGTACGTGGAGTAGGGAAGTTCGAGGATCAGGGCAGTATGCGGAGGAGATGCATGGTATGCAAAAATAGTTTTGGTACACGAAAACAACAGCAGTACGACGAAACATCTTCAGTATGTGGAAACAGCTTCATGGTACATGGAAACAGCTGCACGGTATGCAGAAATAGCCGCATTTCGCAGAAATAGCTACACGGTATGCAGAAACAACAAGGTGTATGAAGAACACCCAAGGAAGCTTGAAAATTGACCAAATCAGTTTGTGAAATTAATGTTAATAAAATATCAATGTATGAGAAAATAAATTCCATTTGTGGGTGATTAAGGGACTTCATAAGAGCATCTATTTACTGTTGAGGATGCATGATCTAATTCGAAACCATTAAAGCGACCTTCATGTCAATAAACTGAGTGAATATTCCTCCAATGCAATGAGCAAGAGGGACTCAGCAGAAGTGGTCTGAGGGACGATGTGCGATATCCCTAAAACCTTTTAAATGAAGTGCACCTGGCACAAAGTGACTGTGCTAAACTATTGTAATCCATAACTTATAAAGAGTAGTGGTTTTGGTGTGACCGACACATTATCGGCGTATGGTCCTTGGACATAGCCCTTAGTGGTTAACCAAGTAAAATTGTTGTGGCATTTCTTTGCATATGATTGTTTATTTTATCCACTTCCTCTTCTGACAGGTCTAATAGGTTCCTACAACATGGGAACAAGATCAATCTGTTTAAAAGAAAAAGTTGACACTCTGATTCACCCCTCCCCTCTCAGGGTGTTCCAGGGTCCTTTACCAATGTTTCTCTGCGAGAATAGGAGTCACTACTATACTTTGAGTCCCCAAAAGATTTAGACACCACCAGTGTCACTCATTCAAATAATCATCATCAGATGAAGACACCACCATAAGTGTCCCCATTCTCTAGAATACAGAATCACCATAGATATTTCAATTTATTTTTGAATTAAATGGTTCTAATGGATACATTATCAAATTTAATTCCATTGATTATTTTAATTATTTTTTCTTAATTTCTCGATATAGATCATTGATGTATGTGTCAAACATGCAGTATAAGGATACATAGGATCCAGATGATTCTCTTTACTATTTCTTCTATTGTATATAAAAGTGGAATCCCACTCCCTAGTGAAAAATAATGTGGAGATACACATAGATATTTTAATCATGAAGTGATATAAACATTATTGCAAGAACCCGAAGATCTTACCTAATACATTATACTTATAAAAGAATAAGGAATCTAAAGCACATTATACATCCAGTGGCATATTGAAGTCAAGAACAAGAGTCTACATCACTCTTATCTACGAAAACATTCTAAAATTCGATTCAGGACTCAGTTCAAATAACTTTCAAGAAGTCACAAGCTACATTGAATAATACACAAATCAATACCTTTTATTATACACGCTTATTGCTCTATTTGTTTATTTTTATTTACATTATAAGCAATGTGTGTTAATATGTTTTATAACACACACACACACACACTATCTACATCTTTAAATAGGAAGATACTCAATATATTCTCATATTCTATTTTTATCTATTAGTCACATGATAAAAATGGTAGTGTTATTTTGTGACTTATTTTATATTTTTGTACTCCCACTAAAAATATGGATGTGGATATATTTGGTCTGGACAGTTGGTATAATCTTGTAAAACATGATCCAAGTTTTGGTTGTAAATTTTATTTTATATAATCTCCATTGAAATAGGTTATTTGCAAGTGGAGATGATTAAGTATCAACTTGAGACTAAACCTATTATTTTCAAATTATGCTATGTGTTTTGTTTGTTTTATTTTATATTATTTTTTTTCTTCAAAACTTTTTCTGTTTTTATCTAAAAAATAAAACCACTACTTTGATCATTTATCCTAATTAGTGTTAATATAATATTTTGATTAAGTAGGTTGATTTCAAAGGATAAAATAATATTGTATATTGTTTTACCCAAGACGGAATCAATCTTCTAATAAGTATTATAAACGATTAAAAGATATATCAAACTACTTTCGTGGTGAACTCAGATAATTTTAAATTGGCGAGGGATTTTATTTAAACCTTTTTTTAATAGTAATTTTTTTAGGTACTCAATTCACCCCCTGTTGAGATACTCACTCCAAAAAAATAGGATTCATACCCAATGATCCATCACATAATCAAAGAAATAAATTAATTTCAGAGATAAATTACTATTTCGAGGATTCCATCATTCAATTGAGATGATGAACTGATGATATTCAAAGAATATGTGTGGCTAAAGAGGATATGCTTATCATTCTTGATAGATCTCATTATTTACCACGGGAAGGACATCATGGTGGTTAAAGGACAATGTAGAAGTAATTGCAATTTTTTTAGCTATCCCACTCTTTCCAAATATGCAAGGATTCTTGTGATAGGTTTGACAAGTTTTAAAGGGTAGGGAATGTTGTAAGGAAATAGTAGCTTACCAAAAAAGGGGATTCAAGATGATGTCATTTTTAATATACGGGGATTATATTGAATGGGGATATTTCCATATTCTTATATGAATGAGTATTTTCTAGAAGTTGCGGACAATGTGTCCAAGTGGGTTGTGGTATTGTCCTTCCTAATAAACCTTGCTTATAGTGTTGTAAAATTCATAATTAATAATATTTTCTCAAGGTATAAAGAGGCCAAAGTAATAATTATATATACTGGAACTCATTTTATGAATTATAAATTCAAATATTTAAAGAAAAATCACGGGTGTGCTCATAGAACTAGAACTGGTTATCATCCATAGTCCAATGGTTAAGATGATATTTCTAATAGATTTTAAACAGATTTTGGAGAAGAAGGCTTCTAGATCGAGGAAGGATTGGTCACTAAATTTAGATGAAGCTTTTTAGGTACACAATACTCCTTAAAATTCCCCTTTAGGTGTGTATCTTTATAGGCTTATCTTTAGAAAAACAAACCTAGTGCCTATGGAATTGCCTCACTAGTCTTATTTGGTAGTGAAGGCCGTGAATTAATATTTCAATTTTAATGGTTTGAGGATGTTTCTGTAGATGAGTGTGTTATGTGAAATTATAATGGAATCCTATAAAAATAGTGAAATTTATATGAAATTAAAAAAATACATCCATGAATATATCATTTGGGATAAGATTTTTAAGGTTAGACAAAGGGTCTTATTGCTCAATTTCAGTCTGAATCTATTTCTTTGAAAACTAAAAAATAAATGGTCTCAACACTTTTCTATTATGAGAGTATTGGTAAATAGTTCTTTTGAGCTGTTTGAAGAAGGTAATTAGACATTTCTAGTCAATGGTTATAGAATTAAACCCTATTTTTATTGTTAACCAAAGTTCTTGTCTACCATCACTTTGTTTGAAAGCTGAGATTACTGTTAGCCCATCCATGGACTATAAAATTAGTGCTTCATGGGAGATAACTCATTGTTTCTTGTTTTTGTATTCTTTTTAAATTTTTTAATAAAAATAGCTCATACTATTATTGTATTTCTCTTACAAGTCAATTAAAATATTTTTCTAGGTGATCACTAGGGAACTTTTCATCTCTTAGACATTTAGTTCCTCAACTGACAATTATAACAAACCTCCCCATGAAATTTCAACTGTACTTCAAGAAATAATGAAGATGCATACTATATCATTTAGACTAAGGCTCATAAAATAAAAATTTGGATTCACTCACATTAATATTTATTCTAATAAATATTAATTTTGATATTTTTTTTTCTTAAGAGTTAGAATATGCCCACTAGAGGAACATTTCATAGATAGATGGGAAATCATATTTGAAAAATTCAAGTGAATGAAGATTCTATATCTGGGGGTGTAGTTTTCAAATTCTATTATTCATTTAATTTTTATGCAGCTATGAATTAATTGTGTAATTAATCCTCGTAGTTGTTTTGACCTAAATTTAATGATCTTGTTTTTATTGAGCAAGGTGTTCATTTTCTATATTCTAGAAAGTTGAAAATCATTTTAAAGTTAATTTTAAACTTTACGGAACCCATTAAAATTTCATTAATTCAATTGATTGATTACATAATTTTCATCATGATACATTTAAATATAAATTTTATATATTTTCTTTGTGTCCAATTTTAAATAAAAATAAATAAAATTTTGTAAATATGTTCTGACTATTATTGTTAATGAGAAACACATTCAATGAATAATTTATCACCTCTTTAAACACAATTTGAAATATTTAATTTTTAATTAGTTTTGAATAAAAAAGTTCTCCCATCTTAGGATTCAATATTGATGAAAATTTTAGGTTTTATGTGTGGGGGAGAGGGGTGTTTCACTAGGATTTTTTTCTATGATTCAATGATTTATTTATATCACAAAACACTTTAATAAATGTTAATTTTTTTATGATTTTCCAGAAACTGAGGGTATTTGAGCCAAAAATTAAATTTTAACATAGCCTTATCTAGTGGATAATTGAAATCTAGTAGTTTATAGATTATAATTATTTTCAAATTCTTGTATTTGAATGTTTTATGAGTGATTTTATCTACTATTTTTATTGAAATAAAGTTTTATAACTAGGAAATTGAGTGTGATAGGATAGAACTTTGTGGAATTAGAATAGTAATATAATGAAATTTAATATATTAACATTATCCTAGTGGAATAAACCTTTTTGAAACAAAAAAACTCAGTGATCCAACATAAAAATAATCATCTAATTCATTTAGAATTGGAGTAAAATGGGAAATTGGGACCCAATTGTGAATCTATGAGACAATAGACACTTTTAAAAACCCACTTATACATTCAATAAGTGATTCTCACATTCCTAAATTTAAAATATAATAATACTAATGTTACCATTGTTCAAAAAATAGTTAATTAAGGTGATGGGAATAGTGAACCCAAATAAATAATGGGAAATAAATTTATAAAACAACTATTTGAGTTGTATCAATGAAATAAAAATTGGATCCTTGATTTGTAGAACCTCGGTGAGAGTGATAATTAAAGGTGCTTCTTGTTAATGTTTTAATTCCACTTAAATATAAATTTTATACACCCCAAAATAAGAACATAAATTTGATGAAGTTGGGAAGTGGTTGATTTCATATAGGAGGCGTGAAATTTTCAATGGTGGATGAATCTATTCTTTTTTCACTTCTGGTATGTATTCTATTTTAAGAAGGACTTGTTTTCAACATTCATTAAAAATATATACCCTTCTATAAATTTTTTCCTTGTAAATCACTATTTGACATGATAATTTTTGTGCCAATTAGAGAAATATGGTTTTCCATGTATAAAGTAAAAGAATAGATTTTTTGGGGACAAAAAATTCTTAAGTTGGGGGGAATTTGATATGAAATTATTTTATTACAGGTTTCCATATATTATTTTATGAATTAAATTTTTTTTAGAAGTGAAAATGTGTTTTTAAAAGAGAATTACTGAATGCTGGGTGATTTGAGTGAAACAAATATGTATCAAACCTGAAAAAATCAATTATTTTGTGCTCTAGATTTATAAAATTATTTTGAATAACCATTTTGATGACAATACATGAAAATTTAATTCTCAGATGATTTATTTTAATGACATAAATTTTTTTGAATAAATTATTTCAAATTATAATATTTATTTATTTTAATAACATTTGTGGAATCAATTTTTTAATTTTCATTTATAAATCCACTGAAAAAATATAATTTTTTCAGTGTTCATATTTTTAAAATCAAATTATAGTAATTTTTTTGTAATATGGATTTGATTGTTTTATTAGCATCTTGAATTAATAATTTTTACTAAATTTTAAATTTTGGGTGGTTTAGATGTTTTTCATAGAATTCATATTTTGGTTAGTCAACCGACCATGTGAGAAAATTTTCACTTCCATCTAACCATAAGAAGGTATCCATGATCACTCAACTAACTATGCATAAGGAAGAAGTACCCAATGTGCTTGATTATTTTAAAAAATCCCCCAATTGACCATATAAAGGAGGAATGATCAATCAAATGACCATAAGAAAAGAGGTAAAATGACTGAATGAACAAAAAACAACTGACCACGAGAAACTTTCATGGTTATTATACTGACAACTTGTGAAAATTACAACCAACCGTGAGATCTGAACTGACTGTATAGAGTGATTTTCAACTGATCCCAAGAGCACTCCAAAACCTACAATATTGAGGGAAATTAAACTAAAAATTGATTTATCTGGGGAGGTCAACCATAAATTAATGCACACCTATTGTGGGGTGTGGAAAAAAATTAAGTACCGAGTGTAGTATAATATTTAACCTAGGTAGTCTCCCAGAGTGGAGTGCACAAAAAACAAGTTTTTCACTTTTAGTTGATTTTAGGAAAAGTTGATTTTAATTCTAGGTTGTGAATTTGAAAGAATAAATTTTTTAATTTAATCAATTCAAAAACAATAGAGAAATATGGTGATCAAAATGGGTTTGGATAGAACTATTGCTATACATTCATGGTTTTACAGTCATTATCTGAATATTTTTTCTATTAAACCAGTAATAATTGGAATCTAATATCACTTCATCTCTATCTATTGGCTATATGGGGAATGTGAGAATAACCCTACTGAAATATTAGATTGGTCTACTCTCCTTCCTATGTGAGTTTTTTCACAATGGGTCCAACTGATTAATTAGGGAAATCCTTGACTGGGTAATATTATTCCTGAATATCCAATAATTCCTAAGAAAAATACATGAATGTGTTAACAATCACCAAGAACTCACAACCCAACCCTAGCCCATTCCATCATATATAGAAAATAATTGGGTGGACGGATATATATATCATCATCTGAGGAAATTGAATTAAACAAAATCTAACCCTAACAAAATTTCATTTGGAAATTAAAATTGAAATAGAATTGATACCAGATGGAAGAGAATGAAAGGATTTCTATTCAATTTAACCACAAAATCTCTTGATTAATGACATAGGTCCAATCTACCCAATTAACAATCACTCACAAAAATACCCCACCATGGATGGGGAAGTCAAGTTGATTTGGGAGAGTGGAGACATTATAAGAAAGAATGAAAAGAAAAGAAAAGAAAAGAAAGAAGAATCATAGCACAGTGTCTATCCATCATCTAGAGTTTCCCTCATCACTCGATCTCAATAAAACCCTCAAATTTCTTATTTATAGGCATTAAAGGGCCTTTAGGCCATCAGAAATGGGTTATAAAGTCATCCTGGGTGGTTTGAGGTCATAAAAATGGTCTTATGTATTTATTACATCGAACTTGCCCATTTTTGAGGTTGTATGCCATTTTCATGTTGTGTAATTGATATTATTGGTGTGTAATGTGTGGGACTGGACCCTTGATTTTTAAAATATTTAATATTTCAAATAGTTTATTCAAGACGTTTAATTTTCCATATTTTCCTTTTCATGGTTTATTTTCATGTTGTGTAATTATTCATGTTACACATCGTGAATGACATACAAAAAGTATAAAGTTTATTTCAAGATGGATTCACTTTGAATTAGACCTGATCATCATTTTCAAGATTCATAATTCTTACTTAAATTGTCCCTTTATCAAGATCCATGATATAAATCATCAAATCATCATATTTTAGCATAAAAAATATGGTGTCGCACTGCGCAGAAGTGTTTTTTTGTCTTACTATATTAATCTCTTTTTGTTCATTTTTTATCAATCTATATATCTTAGAACAAAACATAAAACCAATTAAATATGGTTAGAATTAATCATTTTAAATGTATAAACAATATTTTTAATATTAAAATAATCTTGAAAAATATTACTTTCTGATGAATATAGGATGAGCTTCAGTGGGAGTCAATCGAAACCCAAGATGATGGTTCAGACTAAGCCTATGGAATAATATTTCGATCAAGAATTTGTCCTTTGATAAAATCCAACCACAAACAATTTGATAATGCTGATCTTATATCATGCATGAAGAATAAAGACAAAGAAACCATATTCCATGGATTAATTGATGCAAAGTATATATGAATCCAAGAATTTTGAACCTTGATAATTACATGAAGTTGTTATCTTAGAGTCTCTGAATGAAAGTCAAGGCCATTGTTCAAGGGAACTAGATATCATATGAATAATTCCACCATCATTGCCATTTTCTCCCAATATTAAGAGATATTTACATGTACAAACCAAAATGTAGTTCCAATAAAATATGAATGAATATCAAAAAAGGGATTTGATTGATAAATAGGAAACTCAAGATTGAGTGAAGGAAGTAAAACCGATGCTTCAACATGATTAAGAAGATGACATGATTTTGATGATTATAGAAGATAAGGATTATAAATAAATTTAATTTGGAGATATTTTGTTCAATGTTCCTTATTTGGAGAAGAAATAGAGATGAAGGGGACTATGACCATCCCATTGTTGTGGCTACAAGGATGAAACCATGTGTACTGATGATGCTCAATGATTTTCCCCATTAGAACTATATGAAGTTTAAAATTATGGGTTTTCAGTTATGATCCATTGATAAAGTCTAAATAAAGATAAATTGAAGTTTGAGATCTGGGATATTGATGCTGAGACTACGTAAGATGAACCGATGCCTTCCCAATAAATTGATCTCCAAATTATAGTTGATGAGAATTCATGGGAAAAATATTTTAATAAAATGGTCATGATAAACTAATTTCCATCGAACGAGACCCAAGCCAAGAACTAGCACTAATTTTTTATAATAGTTGATGCACCATCCCATTGGACTACACTATTCTTGACTTCTAAAATTACTAATTGAGAAATTTTAATCCAGTAAATGTTGGAGAAGAAGATCACACTTTCTCACATTTACCTTATAGATGTACAGAATTATTATAGTTTTTCTGAATTATCGAGAACCTGCCAATATGTGAAGGAGAACATTAGTTTATGAAGGATTTTCTTGTGTCTCCAACGAATGAGATGGTATATAGATAAAATTCCATGAGAAACCCTAAGTGATATTTTTGTTGATTAGAATGTGAGTTTAAAGTCAGGATTTTTTATAACAGCCCGAGATTTTATGAAAAATATTCTTTTTAATTTTATTAATGTCTTGTGTTGTACGATACACCAAAAGGAGCTTGCAAAACATGCATCTTTGACTTTCCTTGCATTACACGCAATCGCAACCTTCCTCGATAGCGTGTGTAGTACGCAATACTGAGTTTCACGAAACAACGATATGATATTAAAATATTATTAAAACTAGCCATTATGAATAGTAATAACCACTTTTTAAATTTTATAAATTTTATCTCTCAAAATAGACTTCATTTTTGGATTCGGAGTATCGAATTTAGCCTAAGGTGAAATTTTGGTACTTTTCGGATAACTTTCATATTCTGATGAATAGTGAAAATTACTAAATTATAATTAAAAACAACTTTTTTAATCGAAATAATTATTAGTGATAAATTATTAATTTGAGTGGTTTTAAAGTATATTTAGAATATATTTTTACAATTTAATACAATGTTGGTCATTGGATGTAATTTCACGTTTAAACCAAACATAATCAAGTGTCAATATTTTGATAGATATTGTTTCTTAAAAACACGCTATTTGTTTTAACAGCGGGATTTCATTATAAAATTAATTAATGCAAATTCTATGATATGAATTTGGTAAAATAGACTTCATTTTTGAATTCGGAATATGAAATATAGCTTAGGATGAAATTTTGGCATTGTTCTGAAAAACATCAATTTTTGATGAATAGTGAAACTACTAAGTGGTAGTTAAAAAAATTAATTTCTTCATAAATCTTAATTTTACCGCTTCTGTGAATGGAATTTCAAAAATCCGAGAGACACGGTTGATTTCAGTAAGTAAAATGTGGTTCAATGAGATGAAAATAATTTTTTGTGAATAGTAACTTTTTACTTTTTTACCACGGTTAATAGTAAATAGGGTAACTAAGGGTAAATATGATATTACTATTACCCTAACACATGTCCTAATTCTATTGGATAAGTGTAATTCGACCAAAAACAACCTTATGAATATAATATGACCATTTAGGTCCACTTGTATTAGATTATGACATTTAATATTATATTATTTAATGAATAGTTAAAATAGTTAAAATCAAAGTTTAATAACTAAAACATTTTTAATATGGGGTTATACATAAGATAAATTCGACTATAAATATTCATTAGAAAGCTAAAAAGATTTCCTACATAATTATATTTTATTTATAATTTTTAGACTTTAAATAAATTAATTTATTTATGACACAACGATGATGCAGTAATTACCCTTTTAAGGAAATATTAACATAATTGATGTTATAAATGGTCAAATGAATGTAATTTGAGACTTTTTATGACTTAAACTAATTTTCTAGGTTACTATGATATATTAGTGTTGATTTAATCAACTTGGTTCGAACATATAATTCTGTTATGACATTCACAAAAATCATATATCAAATAGTGTCAAAATTGACACAAAATAGTTTTTAAATCAAATATTATATTATTAATTGTTATGTTATTCCTAAAAATCTAAGGTTCTGCAAAATGACTTAGATAAGGATATATTTATTAATAATATACAATTTGGGGTTCGTTTGGCATGTTATAGTAAGTGTATTAACCATATAGTGAAAGAAAACAAAAAGACACTGTAAAAGTTAAATTATTTAACTTAGAGTTAAATCTAATTGATAAGGTTAAAATAATAACCTAAACATGTCTAAATCCTATTGGTTGATAGGATTTCGACCCATCCCCACTTTATCTTCGAAATAAGACCCTTTGGAACCATTATAAACCGATTTTGACTTTAATATAAAATAATATTTTGAGATATTCCTAAGGTGCCCCTCTCCTCCCTTATAAAAGGACACCTCCTCCCCCTCCTCCTCACACCAATTTGAGCACTCAAGCTCGGCCAAACCCTGCCAAAATATCTTCTCCACTTCCCTATCAACATCCTAGAGGTTCTGGGCTTCCTCAAAGACCAATTTTAGTGCCCTAAGAGGAGGTCTCAAAGAGGCGCTTCAAAGAAGAGGTAATTACCGTTACCAATTCTTTCATCTTTATTTCTTCTTCCACTTCTTCTTCTTAGGTTGTTTCATTATGAAGTAATAACATAAGTATCACTCATATACTGATATGTTATTATAAGTATGAAACAACCCTATTTCACCATCTATCTATCCTACGGAAAAAGAAATCACCGCGCGTGCGTACGTACGGAATACCGTCTCCACGCCGTGGTGTAATCTATTTTCCACCACCACCTTACATGGATGGGTATAATGGTGTAAAGAATAACTATACATAGTTAATACAACATCATATTGATTCTGATATATTGTATAATCCAATCCGATTCAATTCAATATTTATGAAAATGATATCATCGCTCGTGCGTACGTACGGACTACCGTCTCCACGACGCGATGAGATTCATTCTCCATGTTAACCATTTAAGAATGATTGTAAAGTATATATAAGAAATAATAATGAAATATATGACAATATAAAGCTACTGGATTTATGTATATATATATATGTATGTCATCTACTTACTTCCATTCAAGACAATAGGGAAAGGAAAACAGCGTTCATGCGTACGTACGGACTACCGTCTCCATGAACGGTGTTTTTCATTTCATTTATCTATCAATTATATATATATATATATATATATACTGAATAGATATGATATATAAATCATATTTTATATTCTGGAAGTAAGTAAATCATGATATAAGTAATAATAATGTCAATAACAACAAGTCAAAACACCTACGATAAGAGAAACGATTTTACCCAAAACGCTTCTTTAACATGGAATTTACAAAAGAACGGGTAATATAATGTCATAAGTGAACCATATATGATATCATAACAATGAATATGATTCTGTAATAAGTCAATGACATTATTTAAACCATTATACCGGAGCTTCGGACACGTACAAAGCAAATCGGACCTAAGGTAAGGGAAATATCACAATCTCATTTTTATCCGAGATTGTTTATTCGTAAGTATTTACTGGGGTGTATTTTATCATCCACATCCATGTTTCATCAATATGTAATATTATTTCCATCCACCTACAATTTATTAAATCCATTTTTACCCTTCGGTGAGTTTTTAGTAATATGTATGAAAGGAATCTTTTTTCGTACGAGGTACTTTTTGACTTTTCCGACAAAAGTACGAAGAATGTTTTTTTAACTTATACGGCATGAATGGATTTTTAAAACATTATTTCCAAGAAGCTTCCTTTACAAGTTTTCAAGTTTATTTTTAATCAAATTCTTTTATTTTAAAGTCGTATGACATGTTATGAAAGGAAAAATGTTTTTGAAGTAGAAAGGATATTTTCCTCAAGAATGGAGTTCAAGTATTTTATCAAAATTATTTTCCATCTAAGATAATAAAAGGGTTCTGTTTTTATCCCTATTATTACATGGATTTGATTATATTGTGATGGAAACATTTTTATGAATTCCTTTATCTCATATGAATTGTTTTATGATGTCATGTTGTTTAAGAATCCCATTTTTATTACATGGGTTACGTTATGATGTATGGTTTATGATTATGTGGCACACATAAGAAAGGATTCATTATAAGATGGGTGGGACCTATATCTCCCTCCAATGCATTGGGTGAAGATTTTATATCTCATGAGATAGACAGGGCTGGAACGGTAGGTTATACCGGTTCAGTGAAACCAGACTGAAACGAGGGTTACTCGATTCAGAAGGGACTTTGTCCACTAAGATAGTCTTGGCAATTAGTCTTGACTAACAAGAAATGATTCTCTATGATTATGTGTGTATACCACAAAGTTTTATGTTTTAAGTTATGATTATTGGGATTACTTTTTCACTGCCATGATTTATCCCATGATTATGAAATTATGCTCTCTTTTGCAGGTTATGATTTCCAAAATGTTATGTTCTTATGAATATGATGTGATTGATATTTATTTTGTTTACCCTTAATGAGCATTTGAGCTCACCCTTTTATGTTTTCTTTTCCCCAGGATATAAAGAAAGGTTTTAGCTAAAAAAAAGGAAGATATTTATGGGAGATTTTGAAGATCTTTCACCACGATTAGAAGATTATAGTCCGAGTTTCCAAAGACACTAAACTATTACGGTCCTTGTGTGTGTGTTTTTGTAATGTACTAAGTATTCCGCAAAAGTAATTTAATGTCCATGTATGTCAAGATACGGGTCTCTACAGTTGGTATCAAAGGAAAGGTTTAGTCAACCTTTGGAAACTAGGATGCGAAAACGTTAGTGAGATCCCTAGAGATATTTCTAAAGTATGTCTAGGGATGTCTCTAAGGTTAAGTATACGTATAGGTTATAGTCCTAGAATTGCGCTAACGATCTTCAAATTTAACCTAAGATGTTAGATATTGAGGGTACTACCCATTTATTATGTTTTTTTCCCTAGCATGATTTTTGCCTCTCATACTATTCTTTTGGGGTTTTAGACGATGGCTGGAACCCGAAGGAACCGTGTTAATGCGGAATGTGATGGGCAATGCAATGATTGTCCCCCTGAGCAACCAAACGATATGGGAGCCGGAATGCAAAATCTTGTATCCATGCTCACACAACTTTCTCAAGCTATGAATCATGCAGGACTTCCAAACGAGCAAAGGAAGGAGCAACATTCTGTTGAATCCTTCATGAGGCAGCGTCCACCTTCTTTTAGTGGGTCTACTGATCCATTAGTTGCTGAACAATGGATTAGTACTACTGAAAAGATATTTTCAGTTCTTCAATGTTCTGAACATGATAAAGTCATCCTAGCAGTGTATCGTTTGGAAGGAGATGCTGATCAATGGTGGAATCTTATTAAGAATACGAGGCAAAGGGATGAAATTGAGTCTATGGAATGGGACGAGTTCAAGAACTTATTTTTCAATAAGTACTTCCCTCGTATTCTCCGAACAAAGATGGAGAAAGATTTTCTTGAACTGAAGCAAAGGGATGATGAATCTGTTGGTACCTATGAAGCGAATTTTACAAGACTTGCAAGGTACGCTTCTGGTATTATCATCCAACCTGAAAGTAAAGTTGATCAATTTTTCAGTGGCTTAAAACCAAGTCTTCGAAGGGCATTAGCTATAAGAGACTTCAGTAGCTATGAAGAAATTGTGCGTTGTGCTATCAAGGTAGAAATGGAAGTTGGTGTTACATATCCATCTCATGGTTTTGACAAGAAACGAAAGATGGAGTTCAAGGAGAAATCTCAGAATAATGGTGAAAAGAAGATGACTGTTTCCTTATGCACAAAGTGTGGAAAGAAGCATGGTGGAGATTGTCTTAAAGGGACTAGAAAATGTTTTAAGTGTGGAAAAGAAGGTCATCGAGCAGCTGAGTGTCGATGTAATGGAAAAAGGGATTCTAATGAAGTGAATAAAGCAAACACTGCAGAGAACGCACAACCAACACTTCAATGCTTCAAGTGCAAGGAGATGGGACATTATGTCAATAAATGCCCTAATCCAAGGGTTAGTGATGATCGACATGAGCAACCGCTTAAGGCAAAGGACAAAGGGAAGTCACATGCGTTCACTATTGGCAATGTTGAATATGAAAACGATGTGGTGGAATGATTAAGTTTTTATGTAATGGGATTCCAAAATAATGTTGTATCATGGAATATTGGAATATTTATGTATTGGTCTAATGTGGTATTCAAAGTGATTGAGATATTATGCGCATAATGAAGGGAAAACGAGAAAATGAAATGTTTAACAGTATTCATGAGCTCATGATTGATATAAGGACTAAGTGATATCATGGTTTGAGTATATAGAATTTTGAGGATTTTGGTATGTGGAAAGTGTTAACTTTTAACTGCACTCATGTTTTCACTAAGGTATTCAAGAGAATACACGATTAAGGACTTTGAATGTTTGGAATGTGACCAACAAGACATATCTTATGATATGTGGGGATCAACGACAGTATTAAATCTCTGGTAATCGTTGTCACTATATTATGAGAGTGGACTGCAGTATTATGTATAAGCCTAAAGATTAGACTGGATTATGTTGGACATAAGTTAGTATTGTTTAAGGATAGAAGATTTTCGATATTATTGATGGGATGTTATAGTAACGTAGTTTTAGAAAAAGGACAACCTGCAGGACGGGCGACAGCCCATCGCTTCGGACAAGGCTGTAGGAATCGAACCCACAACCGAAGTGCGACTGGCCTTTATCGCCTACCACTGGCCTACAGGAAGTCCCTGTTTAGTAGAAACTAGTTTTATTATATTAAGAAGTATGATATATGAAGTATAAGTCCATTTTAGGAACCATATATGATTAATCTCACTATAGATCGACTTATGCAAATAATTTTTGCTAACCTTTTGTTTGAGACAGATGGAATGACCCGTCATTCTATCACATGATCTGCTAACACTTCATGAATAACAAATTCAACTTCCTTTATTTAAGAGATGAAGTGGAAATGGTTCAAGGCACGAACAACAGTGAGATTGTACCAAAATAAAGTAAGTATTTATTCTAATTCAAATTTTCAACTTTAGGGAAATGATCTTGAAAACCAAAAATGTTGTCCCAGTGATCTTATACCTGATGAATCAGATGGTACCTTATATCATCACAAATCTATGGATTTGTGATCACTGGCTTTTCCATAGCCATGTTCTCTACCACTCTCCATCAGAACATGATGGTTAGATTTCTCTTCCATATCCATATTTTCACCTATGTGGAAACCCAGTGATTAGTTTATTTGGGTAACCGTTACGTTTCATAATTTTGTTTTTAAAGATTGGTTTTGATATTCCTTTTTACGATGTGGGTTTCTATTAAAGAAACTTTCGAATAGTAAACCATTTATAACCCTGACGAATTTCGAGGGCGAAATTCATTTTAAGGGGGGTAGAATGTAACAGCCCGAGATTTTATGAAAAATATTCTTTTTAATTTTATTAATGTCCTGTGTTGTACGCTACACCAAAAGGAGCTTTCACAACACGCATCTTTGACTTTCCTTGCATTACACGCAATCGCAACCTTCCTCGATAGCGTGTGTAGTACGCAATACTGAGTTTCACGAAACAACGATATGATATTAAAATATTATTAAAACTAGCCGTTATGAATAGTAATAACCACTTTTTAAATTTTATAAATTTTAGCTCTCAAAATGGACTTCATTTTTGGATTCGGAGTATCGAATTTAGCCTAAGGTGAAATTTTGGTACTTTTCGGATAAATTTCATATTCTGATGAATAGTGAAAATTACTAAATTATAATTAAAAGTAACTTTTTTAATCGAAATAATTAATAGTGATAAATTATTAATTTGAGTGGTTTTAAAGTATATTTATAATATATTTTTACAATTTAATACAATGTTGGTCATTGTATGTAATTTCACATTTAAACCAGACATAATCAAGTGTCAATCTTTTGATAGATATTGTTTCTTAAAAACACGCTATTTGTTTTAACAGCGGGATTTAATTATAAAATTAATTAATGCAAATTCTATGATATGAATTTGGTAAAATAGACTTCATTTTTGAATTCGGAATATGAAATATAGCTTAGGATGAAATTTTGGCATTGTTTTGAAAAACATCAATTTTTGATGAATAGTGAAACTTCTAAGTGGTAGTTAAAAAAATTAATTTCTTCATAAATCTTAATTTTACCGCATCTGTGAATGGAATTTCAAAAATACGAGAGACACGGTTGATGTCAGTAAGTAAAATGTGGTTCAATGAGATGAAAATAATTTTTGGTGAATAGTAACTTTTTACTTTTTTACCACGGTTAATAGTAAATAGGGTAACTAAGGGTAAATATGATACTAATATTACCCTAACACATGTCCTAATTCTATTGGATAAGTGTAATTCGACCAAAAACAACCTTATGAATATAATATGACCATTTACGTCCACTTGGATTAGATTATGACATTTAATATTATCTTATTTAATGAATAGTTAAAATAGTTAAAATCAAAGTTTAATAACTAAAACATTTTTAATATGGGGTTATACATAAGATAAATTCGACTATAAATATTCATTAGAAAGCTAAAATGATTTCCTACATAATGCTATTTTATTTATAATTTTTAGACTTTAAATAAATTAATTTATTTATGACACAACGATGATGCAGTAATTACCCTTTTAAGGAAATATTAACATAATTGATGTTATAAATGCTAAAATGAATGTAATTTGAGACTTTTTATGACTTAAACTAATTTTATAGGTTACTATGATATATTAGTGTTGATTTAATAAACTTGGTTCGAACATATAATTCTGTTATGACTTTCACAAAAATCCTATATCAAATAGTGTCAAAATTGACACAAAATTGTTTTTAAATCAAATATTATATTATTAATTGTTATTTTATTCCTAAAATCTAAGGTTCGGCCAAATGACTTAGATAAGGATATATTTATTAATAATATACAATTTGGGGTTCGTTTGGCATGTTATATTAAGTGTATTAACCATATAGTGAAAGAAAACAAAAAGACACGGTAAAAGTTAAATTATTTAACTTAGAGTTAAATCTAATTGATAAGGTTAAAATAATAACCTAAACTTGTCTAAATCCTATTGGTTGATAGGATTTCGACCCATCCCCACTTTATCTTCGAAATAAGACCCTTTGGAACCATTATAAACCGATTTTGACTTTAATATAAAATAATATTTTGAGATATTCCTAAGGTGCCCCTCTCCTCCCTTATAAAAGGACACCTCCTCCCCCTCCTCCTCACACCAATTTGAGCACTCAAGCTCGTCCAAACCCTGCCAAAATCTCTTCTCCACTTCCCTATCAACATCTTAGAGGTTCTGGTCTTCCTCAAAGACCAATTTTAGTGCCCTAAGAGGAGGTCTCAAAGAGGCGCTTCAAAGAAGAGGTAATTACCGTTACCAATTCTTTCATCTTTATTTCTTCTTCCACTTCTTCTTCTTAGGTTGTTTCATTATGAAGTAATAACATCAGTATCACTCATATAATGATATGTTATTATAAGTATGAAACAACCCTATTTCACCATCTATCTATCCTACGGAAAAAGAAATCACCGCGCGTGCGTACGTACGGAATATCGTCTCCACACCGTGGTGTAATCTATTTTCCACCACCACCTTACATGGATGGGTATAATGGTGTAAAGAATAACTATACATAGTTATTACAACATCATATTGATTCTGATATATTGTATAATCCACTCCGATTCAATTTAATATTTATGAAAATGATTTAATCGCTCGTGCGTACGTACGGACTACCGTCTCCACGACGTGATGAGATTCATTCTCCATGTTAACCATTTAAGAATGATTATAAAGTATATATAAGAAATAATAATGAAATATATGACATTATAAAGCTACTGGATTTATGTATATATATATATGTATGTCATCTACTTACTTCCATTCAAGACAATAGGGAAAGGAAAACAGCGTTCATGCGTACGTACGGACTACCGTCTCCATGAACGGTGTTTTTCATTTCATTTATCTATCTATTATATATATATATATACTGAATATATATGATATATAAATCATATTTTATATTCTGGAAGTAAGTAAATCATGATATAAGTAATAATAATGTCAAGAACAACAAGTCAAAACACCTACGATAAAAGAAACGATTTTACCCAAAACGCTTCTTTAACATGGAATTTACAAAAGAACGGGTAATATAATGTCATAAGTGAACCATATATGATATCATAACAATGAATATGATTCTGTAATAAGTCAATGACATTATTTAAACCATTATACAGGAGCTTCGGACACGTACAAAGCAAATCGGACCTAAGGTAAGGGAAATATCACAATCTCATTTTTATCCGAGATTGTTTATTCGTAAGTATTTACTGGGGTGTATTTTATCATCCACATCCATGTTTCATCAATATGTAATATTATTTCCATCCAACTACAATTTATTAAATCCATTTTTACCCTTCGGTGAGTTTTTAGTAATATGTATGAAAGGAATCTTTTTTCGTACGAGGTACTTTTTGACTTTTCCGACAAAAGTACGAAGAATGTTTTTTTAACTTATACGGCATGAATGGATTTTTAAAACATTATTTCCAAGAAGCTTCCTTTACAAGTTTTCAAGTTTATTTTTAATCAACTTCTTTTATTTTAAAGTCGTATGACATGTTATGAAAGGAAAAATGTTTTTGAAGTAGAAAGGATATTTCCCTCAAGAATGGAGTTCAAGTATTTTATCAAAATTATTTTCCATCTAAGATAATAAAAGGGTTCTGTTTTTATCCCTATTATTACATGGATTTGATTATATTGTGATGGAAACATTTTTATGAATTCCTTTATCTCATATGAATTTTTTTATGATGTCATGTTGTTTAAGAATCCCATTTTTATTACATGGGTTACGTTATGATGTATGGTTTATGATTATGTGGCACACATAAGAAAGGATTCATTATAAGATGGGTGGGACCTATATCTCCCTCCAATGCATTTGGTAAAGATTTTATATCTCATGAGATAGACAGGGCTGGAACGGTAGGTTATACCGGTTCAGTGAAACAGGACTGAAACGAGGGTTACTCGATTCAGAAGGGACTTTGTCCACTAAGATAGTCTTGGCAATTAGTCTTGACTAACAAGAAATGATTCTATATGATTATGTGTGTATGCCACAAAGTTTTATGTTTTAAGTTATGATTATTGGGATTACTTTTTCACTGCCATGATTTATCCCATGATTATGAAATTATGCTCTCTTTTGCAGGTTATGATTTCCAAAATGTTATGTTCTTATGAATATGATGTGATTGATATTTATTTTGTTTACCCTTACTGAGCATTTGATCTCACCCTTTTATGTTTTCTTTTCCCCAGGATATAAAGAAAGGTTTTAGGTAAAAAAAAGGAAGATCTTTATGGGAGATTTTGAAGATCTTTCACCACGATTAGAAGATTATAGTCCGAGTTTCCAAAGACACTAAACTATTACGGTCCTTGTGTGTGTGTTTTTGTAATGTACTAAGTATTCCGCAAAAGTAATGTAATGTCCATGTATGTCAAGATACGGGTCTCTACATTTTTCATGAAACAAGGCTATATTTTTCAAAGATCTAGTGGGAGGAGAGGAAAATTGAATTGGGGGACATTCTGGAAGATCTGGGGAAAGTGATCAGTGTATAAGGAGCATAAATGAAATTTTCTCAATAGATAAGATCATTATACTTTCTCACTTATTATTATTTTATTATTTAATATATTATTATAGAATTTAATTTGTTTATATTGACTTTATAAACATTATTGGATAAATTCTACATGGGGAAAGAGATTACACTGATAACTATTAGTACTTCATTTATGCTATTTTAACTAGATATTTCTCTCTGGATCATTTTCTATAAAACTAGTTTTTCAAAACAATGAGACTAAATGAAAATTACACTCAACCAAATTTAATAACAAAAATTATTTTTACCTACAGATAAATATTTAGAGAACATTAGGGTGTTCAATCACAAATTGGACTTAGTCAAAACTGATTCATGATATTTTGATCGATTATGTTATATAGTTGAACTACTATAACATTTACTACATAATGGGTTGAAATTATGAAAAATTAAGATGAAAACGTTCAAATCAGTCTAGTATGCCTAATTGAGATGCATGGATGAATAAAAATATATTTAAAACCATCCAATCAAAATTGAAAAATTTATCATTTGATTTTTCTTGTTTACACTTGACTGGTTGTCTCTATTTTGGTGTCTTCCTAGCAGTAACTCTACTTCACCAAAACCACATCAAAATTTATCACGTCCTTTAATTGTTTCATTTTTCCCTTTAGATTTATTTTTTCTTTATTTTTTAGATAAAAATCTATATTCCTTCCTAGTGGATTGAAACCCTTCATAATTACTAAAATAATTTTAAATAGGGTTTATAAATAATTAATCTGAATCTATCCTAATCAATGACCCAGGTTTAGTCCATTCATCTATGGTTGATTAGCTAACCATACAACCAATTATTTTATAGTAAATTCTCTCTTTGTCTTGTGGTCAATTGGGGACTTGGAACATGATCAATTCAACTAAAGTAACTCACCCTTAACTCTAAAACTCAATGTTGTATTTTATTAGTTTTGACACCACTTGAGTTTTCTACCATCTTTAATTAACTACGTAGTTATTTTTTCTAAAATAAAATAAAAAAAATATGAATTAATGATAAAAAAATTAAAAACTAAGAAAAAAGTTAAAAACATGTAAATATTGAGATAATCCCCCATGGGGTGCTGCATTTAGACTATCCACCACTGGAAAATTTTAAGGTCAGCCCCAATATAAATGGGGGTGTTGATCCTTTCTTAAAAACCACCAGATGTTCTTATTTCCAATGATATTGAACTTTTAAATTTTTGGAGTTCCCCCTAGTCATCTTCCTTCAAGTCCCCTTCCATGGTATAATATCTCTTATAGAATAGTGGAAAGGTATATATAATGTTCGAGTACTTATGCTCTTCATCATTTTTAAAATTGGTGTACACATGATGAGGAAATTCAACTCTTTTATGTGACTTGTATTTTGGTTAAATCAAAACTACTAATTCTTATTTGACAAAAAATATATCACCATTCTATTTTTTCCAATAAAAAGATCCAATAAATCCTCTTTCTCTTCAATAGCTCCAAAATTTGAATTTTCAATAGAAACTGGGAGTTACAGAAATACTTTATCAGGTGTAGTTAGAGTTCCTTCGAGACTCTATAATAGATCTCAATGTTGAATTGACTCTTCAATACCTTCCAAGGGATAAAAAAAATCAAGACCAAGATCAATGTTTTCAAAATAAAAAATAAAAAAACATATTTCATGAAGTAAGAATCTCCTAGAATGTGATCATCTTACTTTTCTCTAAGAGTGAACAATTATCATGGTACTAAATTCTAGGTAAGAGTGAGGTAGTGAACCTCATATATCATATATCCAAAACACATAACCTCCATTTTCATATCCTCCAAATGAATGGAAAGGATATCCTAAACTAGTTCAACTATTTTATCCATTAAAAATAAATTAGGAGGTTTACTACAATTTAAATCATCTAATTAGAAATTATAAAATAGTTTCTCTTCCAAATTATGTCCAACTTATTCGAATCCTATAAGTACCATCTCATATCAAACCTTAAAATATGTTTTGAAATATTGATCATGAAACTATAGATTGGAATCCATGGGTATGTCAAGATCAAATAAATATATTTCTAGCTTCTTCTTTCTTATCATACTTATTTTCTCTTTTTTCTCATATTATTTTTAGAATCTTCTTAAATAGGTTGCAAGAATAAAATATTCCCCTTTTGGTACGCTTGATTTGAGTTGACAACTTGAAGATATTTTATGAACCACTAAAAAGTAACAAATCCTTTCTTAGTAGTTGATCGAACTATATCTCCTTATGTCTGGTTCAAGATATATTCTGTGGCTTGAGTATGTTACTAAACCTGAGTGATTTCCAATAGTAAAAAATATTATATAATTTTTGAGTTAATTATGATTCACAGTGATAATCAAAGGAAAAATAATAATTATTAAATAATAGTTTATTTATCATCAATGACATAAATTAATGATTTATCCCTATCATTGGGATATTATTGACACATTTATAATCTCCCAAAATATATCACAGAGGTTAACCTTGGGATTTGTCTCAAGGAAACAATGTATTTATTATAGCGATTATTCTAAAATCTATTTATCTGTTTTTAACTATTTTGAATAAAAGAGATAAAGACATGAAAAAAGATAAAATTTGATGAAAATAGTGATTAATAGATGATGTAATGAGTGTGACACCCCATGATTCCATGGTACACTTCTCTTTGAATAATACAATAGTGTTTTTAATAAGCAAATTCAAGTTCTAACACACAACGACCAATCAAACTAGCCGTTATGAATAGTAATAACAACTTTTTGAAATTTTATAAATTTTATTTTTCAAAATGGACTTCATTTTTGGATTCTGAATATCTAAATTACCCTAGGGTGAATTTTTGGTATTTTTCTAAAAAAGTTCAATTTTTGATGAATAGTGAAAAACACTGAGTTATTAGTTAAAACAGACTTTTTATTTAAATATTAATTTAATTTATTTAAATTTATATTAGGTCAAAATAGATACATAATACCTATATAATTTCAATTTAATTCATTAGAGTCAATTTAGATTATGTTTATATATATATATATATATATAATTTTTATTGAACTTTTCACCATCTTTTAACCACCTCCTAGGAGCATTTAAAAATTTGCATAAAACATAATTTTACCGATTCTATGAATTTATTGTCAAAAATACAAGAGACACGGTTGATATCAGTAAGTAAAATGTGGTTCAATGAGATGAAAATAATTTTTGGTGAATAGTAACTTTTTACTTTTATTTACCACAGTTAAAAGTAAATAGGGTAATTAAAGGTAAAATAATATTATTTTTACCCTCAAAAATGTCCTAATTCTATTGGATAAGTATAATTCGACCAAAAAAACCTTTTGAATAAAATGTGAACCTTTTTGGTCCACTTGGATTAGATTAGTAAATTTATTATTATTTAATCCAAAGAAGAGTTAAAAGAGTTAAAATCAATGTTTAATAAATAATTCATTCTTAATATAGGGTTATACATAAGATAAATTCGATTTTAAATATTCATTAGAAATATAAAATGATTTCCTACACAATGGTATTTTATTTATAATTTTAGACATTAAATAATTTAATTTATTTATGACACAATGATGATGCAGTAATTACAATTATAATGAAAAATTAAAATAATTGATATTATAAACACCCTGATAAATGTAATTTGAGAGTTTTTATTAATTCCACTAATTTTATAGTTTAATATGAAAGGTTAGGATTTATTTAATTAAATATTTTCGAAGTAATCATGTTGTTATGATTTTCACCAAAATCAATTTCCAAATAGTGTCAAAATTGACATAAGAGTTTTTAAAACAAATATTATATTATTAATTGATATTATATTCCTAAAAGTTTACGGTTCGGCCAAGAGACTTATATAATGATAGGTGTATCATTAGTGAACCACTTGGGGTTCTCTTGGAAGTATATAGTCTGTTTATTAACCATATAATATAAAAATACAAAGAGACATGGTAAATATAAAACTAATTAAATAAGAGTTAAAACATAAAGATAAGGTTAATATAGTGACCCAAAACTATATAAAACCTATTGGTTGAGTTGTTTTCAACCCATCCCCACCTCAGACTCGAAATAAATCAGTTTTGAGCCACTAGAAACCGAAATTGATTTTATAATAAAATAATATTTCTATCTTTTCCTAAGGTGCTCCTCACCCCTCTTATAAAACGACACTCCTCATTCTCATTATTTCACACCTTCAAAGCCATTTGTCTCATCCAAACCCTGCCCAAATACTCTCTAGACTATCTTTTCTTTATCCTAGAGGCCTCAGTTTGATTATAAAGAAAACATAAGGAGCCCTTTTGATCAAATCAAAAGGAAGAACCCTAAGAAGAGGCAATGATTTCACCACCCTCTTTCAAGTTCCTTTCTTCTTCCACTCCTTATTTCTTTGATAATTACATTATAAAATAATAAATCTAGTACCTTCTATATACTGTGATGTTATTATAAATTTTTTACAACCATATTCAGTATTCTATCCATCATTTGAATGACATGTCACCATACGTGCGTATGTACGGCTTACTGTCTCCACGTCGTGGTGAAATTGTTATTCAATACATTATTATTTGGATGGGTATAATAATGATGTTTAATTGATGTAAATAATAAATAAAACATGATAATGACTATTTATATATCATATAACAACCAATTATATGTTATTTTAATATCAAAAGAATGATATTGTCGCTCGTGCGTACGTACGGACTACCGTCCCCACGAACACGATGAGATTCATTCCCCATAATATCCATTCAAGAATAATACTCATTTGATGATGAAAAATAATGTTTAAGGACTTGATATCATTATGAATATGAATAAGATACATCCTATCCATAACAAACATGACTTAGGTGTCATATAAAAGAAAGTGAGTAAACTAACACCTAAAACGACGATAATACTAAAATATTATTAACCAAGAAATGTTAAAAGATCATATATGATATCATAATTATTTATATCATTCTTGTATAAAATAATAACAATTTTTTAACTATTATAAAAAAGGTTAACCTATTCTCGACCGACGAAAAGTTCAAGGTAAGGGTTAATTTCACAATCTCTGTATTATCCGAGGTTATTTTTACGTATGTATCTACTGGGACCTCTTTTTCATCCACATCCAAGTTTCTTAAAAATGTCTTTCAAAACATTTTTACTATTTAATAGAAAATGGGTTAAAGTAATTTATACCCTTATTTTACCTTATATGTTTTTTTAAAGGAATATTTTCATCGCTTTCCAAACAAGGTCTTTTTTAACCTTTTCGACAAAATTAAGTTAAGAATGTCTTTGTTTAACTTATACGGTGGGTGAGACTATTTTCCAACGTTATAAGATAGTCAAAGCTTCCCTTACAAACATTTTAGAGTATTTTCAAAATAAAGGTTTTATTTAATAATTATGTGTCTTTTAAATGATTTCAAAAATGAGATATTTCTCTTATATAGTTTTGATTTCATCTATGTCAACATCCATTGATGGATTTTAGGTTTTTTTGAAGTTGATTTATTAAGATACAAAACATCCATATTGTATTGAATGTTTTGTGATATGTTTGACTGTGGATGTGTTATTTTTATACCATTCATGGTTTATGGATAAATTGTTTACATTTCTTATGCTAGTTTCAATACAAATGTTTATGTCATGTTTAAACCTTTTCATATGAGGAATGCATTGGACTTAGTAAGTGACGGGTGGAGCCCGCTATAGCTCCTCGATGCATCAGCAGGTCTCATGAGACAAACTAGTGTCTTGGAACAAGGACTTGACAAAAACTTATTTATAGTCTTGGCACAAGGCCTTGACTCTATGGTTATGATAGTCTAGTATTATGCATTCCATTATTATGAGAGTGGTTATTGATATTGCATGTAATTATTTGATTAGTAGAATATCCATGTGAATAAGTAAATGGAATTATTTCATTTTATCTTTGACATATTATGCTGAAGTTAATGTTTAAAAGGATTTTGTTTTAGTTATACATTGCCTTAAATGTTTCTATTTCTTTTTGAAAGTTTCGGCTATATTGTTATCCTTACTGAGCATCTAAGATCATCCCTTTCAATGTTTTATTTTTCCCAGGATGTGAAGAAGTATTTTATGAATGAATTACAGGGATAGTATGAGGGGATATGAAGAAAAGATGTTGTTGTAGTTTTTTAATTTATGATGTGATGTAAGACTTATGAATATATCTACTGTTTCCAAGGCTACTAAACTGATCGGTCTTTTAGGATTTGATCCCTTGTGATCATTCCAATGATATGTAATAATGCATCGACTCTGGGTAACTGGGGTCAGGGCGTTATAGTTTGTATCAGAGGAAGTTTAGTAATAAACCTTGGAAGCAAGATTTAGGTAAACTCTTATTAGATCACATAGCCCTAAGATAGACTTTGAGGATTAGTATAGAAGAACTATCTAGAATTTTGGTATTGTAGATATTTTGTGAGTTTTCCGAGCAATAAATCCTTGTCTAGATACGAGCAGGTAGCGGTGGCTCTCACAAAAATTTACCTAGGGGTAAAACCTGAAGAAACCGCTTTGAGCCAGACTTGAACGAGAACTGGTGCACGAAAACAGGCCTTGCTGCACTCTTGGATACGACACTATCATGGGATATGCTTAGGATAATTCTCATTTTCTTTACAAAACATTATAAAGGGTTTATGATTATATAATTCCTCAAAGAAAAACATTTTATGATTGTAGATTATATCCATAAACTGTTCAATTTATGTTAAGTGTTTTACAAGTATAGAATTATGTATTTCAATTAAAAAACTAATCTAGTTTATGCCATTGTTTAGAAATGGAACCTAGTGGAAGAAACGGAAACCATATCAATGCACAGACTCCGTGTAGGGATTTCTCTCCTACTCAAGATAATTATATTGGAGCTGGTGATACAACTGGTGCTGATCATCTTATCACTATACTGGGACAACTCACTCTGGTTATGAATAATAACCTTACCCGTATGGAGCACCCTAATCTGTAGCCTGGAGGATCAATGTTAGATCTCTTCATGAAGAAACAAACACCAATGTTTAAATGTATTACAAATCCATTCGTATCTGAGCAATGGATAAGTTCCCTAGAGAAAATATTTCAGTCTTCAGGGAGTAGTGAAAGGGAAAATGTTGTCATGGAAGTTTACCGCCTCACTGGAGATGCTGATCAATGGTGGTCATTTATTCAAAACACAAAGGAAGATGATAAAGTATCAAGTATGCAAGGGAGAGAGTTTAAAGATATTTTCTTAGAAAAATACTTTCCTCATGACCATCGAGCGGATATGGAAAGACAATTTCTCAGTATGAGGAAAAAGGAGGATGAGAATGTTGCAAAGTACAAGGCTAACTTTACACGGTTAGCAAGGCATGCTGCAGATTATATACGTAACCCATGATGTAATATCGATCGTTTCTTTGATGGGTTAAACCCATTTCTCCATCGAGCATTAGTCTGACAATCCTTCTCATCGTATGAAGATATTGTCTTTTGTGCTATGAAGAAGGAAAAAAAATTCTATACGTCTTACGAATTTAATGAAAAGTAAGAGAAGAATAGATCTACTGATCACTCTGGAAATGGAAATAAGGGGAAGAAGGGAAAAGTGGAATATCCATCCTACTGTAAATGTGGGAAGAAACACCCCGGTACTTGCTTGAAGGGAATGGGAGTCTGTTACAAGTGTGGTGAAAAAGGACACCATGCTCGCGATTTCAAGGGGGAGAAAGAAGCTACCGATGTTCAGTGTTACAATTTCAGGGAGATGGGACATTATTCAAATTAATGACTTAAGCGTCAGGGAAACTTACCTCAAGAGAGGCCAAGGGATCAAGGCCAAGATTATTCTATCCCTACTGCTGAGGTTGAATCTCATAAAAAAATAGTGGTAGGTAATTTAATGGTTTCCTCATGTTTAGAAAATACATTATCTGATTCTGGTTCATCGCATTGTTTTATATATTCACAGTTTGTTAAGAAAATTAGATATTTTCAATTTGATTTAACAAGGGAGTTGTCTGTCAAAAATCTTAAAGGAAGTATCATTGCAACAATGTTTTGTGAATCAGTTCCCATTATAGAATATAAATGATCTTTATCTGCCGATATCATCATTATACCCATGATTGAATTTGATATAATCCCCAGTATGGATTGGCTTTCGGACCATCATGTGAAAATTTATTGTAAGAAGAAGGAGGTAAAAAATTTTGATGATCACAAGGAGTAACTTAACTTTAGAGCAAAAACATCACCACCTAATTCTTATCCAGATCTACTCCCAGTAGCTCAACTAAATTCAATTATTGGGGAGGAATAGAATGAAATAATCGTGGGTGAGGAAAGGAATGTTCAAATATAGGATATACCTATAGTGAAAGAATATTTTGATGTTTTTCCAGATGATTTACCCGAACATCCTCCAGAACGTGAAATTGAGTTTTCCATTGACTTAATTATTGTTTCAAGGCCCATATATAAGACCCTTTATAGAATGGCCACTGTGGAATTAGTTTAACTGAAGAAACAACTCAAGGAATTTAGTAATAATGGATTTATTATCCGTAGTGTTTCTCCATGGGGAGCCCCTGTTCTTTTTCTTAAAAATAACGATGGATCTGTGAGGTTGTGCATTGACTATAGGGAGATCAATGCAATAAAAATAAAGAACAAGTACCCCCTTCCTCACATTGATGATTTATTAGACCAACTTCATGGAGCTCAATACTTTTCAAAGAATGACCTTCGATCTAGATATCATCAGTTTTGTGTGAAGAAGGAAGACATTCCGAAAACAACATTTCGAACCAGGTACGGGCATTACGAGTTTACAGTAATTCCTTTTGGATTGACTAATGCACCCTCTGTCTTCATGGATCTAATGAACATAGTTTTCAGGGAATATCTTGATGAATTTATAGTGGTATTTATTGATGATATCTTGGTGTACTCTAAAAGCTACAAATATCATGAAAATCACTTGCGAATTATTCTAAAGACTCTTAGAAGACATGAATTATATGGGATGTCTAGAAAGTGTGAATTCTAGCTTCAACATATTTCTTTTCTTGGCCATATTTTCTATAAGAATGGAATCTCTGTTGATCCTTCTAACACAAGAGCAATCCAAGAATGGCCAGCACCAATGATTATAACTGAGGTACACAGGTTTTTTGGTTTGGTATGTTATTATTGATGTTTCTCCCAGAATTTTTTCCGATTGGATAACCCATTAATGAATCTCACACGTAAAGGGGTTAAATTTGTTTGAAAAAAATAGTGTGAAGAATGTTTCGAAGAATTAAAGAGAATATTAGTCAATGCTCCTATCTTGACTCTACCATCAGGGAGTGACGGGTTTGTTATTTATAGTGATGACTCAAATAAAGGACTTGGTTGTGTCCTTATGCAGAATGATAGGGTTATTTCCTATGCATCACGACAGCTAAAAATTCATGAGCAAAACTATCCTACTCATGATCTTGAGTTAGCAGCTGTAATATTTTCTTTGAAGATATGGAGACATTATCTCTATGGTGAAAATTGTGAGATATATACCGATCACAAGAGTTTGAAGTATATTTTCTCGCAGAAATAACTCAACATGAGGCAAAGAAGATGGCTTGAACTACTCAAGGATTATGATTGCACTATACACTACCACCTGGGGAAGGAAAATAAGGTGGAAGATGCTTTGAGCATAAAGGATCATGGAGTTTTGAACAAGATGAGAGTTGAAAGGGATCCTATTTTCATGGATCTTATGAAGATGGATATGGGAATAACCATGGAAGATGAAACATCAATGCCTTTTCAAATGTTTTCCAAACCATCTTTACTAGAAAGGATAAAGAGTTATTAGACCAATGATGAAGAGTTTCAAAAGAATATTAAAGCTATAAATGATGGGAGATTGAGTGATTTTGTGTATGAAGATGGAATTTTGAAATTTGGGAAGAGACTCCGTGTAGAAGATGAAATTTTGAAATTTGGGAAGAGAATTTTTTTTCCTAATATACCTGATCTAAAAAGTGAATTTATGGATGATTCCCATAGATCCAATTTCTCCATACACCATGGTATCACCAAGATGTATAGATATTTGAAACAACAATTTTTGTGGGACAACATGAAGAGGGAGATTGGAGATTTTGTGTCAAGATGTATGGTTTTTCAACAAGTGAAAGCTGGAAGGAAATAGCTTGGAGGAGTCATGAAACCTATTCCCATACCTGAGTGGAAATGGGTAATATTATGATGGACATTATTATGGGTCTATCAAAGACACCTAGAAGAAATGATGCAATATGGGTTGTTGTTGATCATATTACCAAGTCAGCACATTTTCTTGCTATAAGAGAAGATCTACCACTTGAACATCTAGCAAGACTATATATTAATGAAGTTGTGAGACTTCATGGAGTACCCCTATCGATTGTTTCTAATCGTGATCTCTGTTTCACATCAAGATTCTGGAAAAGTCTTCAGAAGGCCTTGGATACTGAACTTCATTTTGAGCACTGCCTACCACCCTCAAATAGATGGACAATCAGAACGAACTATTCAAACCTTAGATGACATGTTGATATCACGCTCACTTTACTTTTAGGGTATGTGGGATCAATATTAACCTCTGTTAGAATTTTCCTATAATAATATCTTTCATTCAAGTATTCAGATGGCACCATATGAAGAATTATATAGAAAGAGATGTCGCACACCAACCTGTTGGGATCATGTTGGTGAAAGAAAACTCATAGGCCCATAACATGAGGAGGAAATGATGGAAAATGTGAAGGTAATCCAAACCCACATTAAAGAATCTCAAAGTAGGCAGAAGAGCTATGCCGATAATCAAAGGAAGGATTTCGAATTTCAAGTCGGTGATCATGTTTTCCTGAAGGTATCTTCATTGAAGGGAGTTATAAGTTTTGGTAAGAAAGGTAAATAGTGTCCTAGGTACATCGGACCTTTCAAAATTCTAGAACTAATCGGGGTTGTATCTTACCGTTTGGCAATGCCGCCAAGTCTCTCCAAAGTTCACGATGTGTTCCACGTATCACTGTTGAGAAAATACATGGATAACCCAACACATATACTAACCTATGAGGAATTAGAACTGGAACCTGATCTGTCTTATTGCAAAGATCCTATCCGGATTCCTGATACCCAAGAACAGGTGTTGAGAAACCGGACGACTCATCTGGTAAAAGTTCTATGGAGAAACCATAAGATGAAAGAGGCAATGTGGAAACCCGAGGGACTTATGATGAAGATCCACCTGAGTCTTTTTATGCATTAATACTATAGAAATTTCAAGGGCAGAATTTTTTAAAGGAGGGGAGAATGTAACACCCCAAGCTTCTACGTTATGCTTCTCATTGAATAATACAATAGTGTGTGTTATACGCTACTTCGAGTTTCAACACACCACGACCAATAAAATTAGCGATTATTAATAGTAATAACAACTTTTTGAAATTTTATAAATTTTATTTTTCAAAATGGACTTCATTTCTGGATTCAGAATATCGAAATTAGCCTAGGGTGAATTTTTTGTATATTTCTGAAAACGTTCAATTTTTTATGAATAGTGAAAAACACTGAGTTATTGGTTAAAACCAACTTTTTATTTAAATAATCATTTATTTTTTTTAAATTTATATTAAGTAAAAATAGATATATAATACCTATATAAGTTCATTGTAATTCATTTGAGTCAATTTAGATTATGTTTAGATATATTAAATTTTTATTGAACTTTTCACCGTCTTTTACCCACCTCCTAGGAGAATTTGCAAATTTGCATAAAACATAAATTTAATGTTTCTATGAATTTAATTTCAAAAATCCGAGAGACATGTTTGATATTAGTAAGTAAAATGTGGTTCAATTAGATGAAAATAATGTTTGGTGAATAGTAACTTTTATTTACCACAGTTGAAAGTAAATATGGTAATTAATGGTAAAAATGATATTATTTTTTACCCCGAAACATGTATTAATTCTATTGGATAAGTATAATTCGACCCAAAACAACCTTAGAAATAAAATATGAACCTCTTTGCTCCACATGGATTAGATTAGGACATTTATTATTATTTAATTCAAGGAAGAGTTAAAAGAGTTAAAATCAAAGTTTTATAACTAAAACATTTTTAATATATGGTTATACATAAGATAAATTCAATTATAAATATTCATTAGAAAGATAAAATGATTTCCTAGACAATGGTTTTTTATTTATAATTTTTATACATTAAATAATTTAATTTATTTATGACACAATGATGATGCGGTAATTACCTTTATAATAAAAAAATTAAAATAATTTATATTATAAACACCCTAATAAATGAAATTTGAGACTTTTTGTGAATTGCACTAATTTTATATGTTAATATGATTCGTTAGGATTGATTTAATTATTTTTTTTCGAAGTAATCATGCAGTTATTATTTTCACAAAAATAAATTTCCAAATAGTTTCAAAATTGACATAAAAGAGTTTTTAAAACAAATATTAATTTATTAATTGATATTATATTTCTAAAAATATAAGGTTCATCCAAGAGACTTATATAATGATAGGTGTATAATTAGTGAACCACTTGGGGTTATTTTCGAAGTATATAGTATTTTTATTAACCATATAATATAATAATACAAAGAGACATGGTAAATGTCAAACTAATTAACTAAGAGTTAAAACTTAAAGATAAGGTTAATATAGTGACCCAAACCTGTCTAAAACCTGTTGGTTGAGTTTTTTTCGACCCATCCCCACCTTAACCTCTAAATAAATCAGTTTGGAGCTATTAGAAACCGAAAATAATTTTATTATAAAATAATATTTCTAGTTTTTCCTAAGGTTCCCCTCACCCCTCTTATAAAGGGTCACTCCCCATTATCTTCATTTCACACCTTCAAATCCATTTGTATTGGCCCACCCCTACCCAAATACTCTCTCAACTATCCTCCCTTCATCCTAGAGGCCTTAGTTGGATCAGAAAGAAAACCTAAGGAGCCCTTTTGATCAAATAAAAAGGAAGAACCCGAAGAAGAGGTAATGATTTCACCACCCTCTTTAAAGTTCCTTTCTTCTCCCACTCCTTCTTTCTTTTATATTTCTATTATAAAATAATAACTCCAGTATATTCTATATACTGTGATGTTATTATAAATATGGTACAACCATATCCAGTATTCTATCCATCCTTTGAATGACATGTCACCATACGTGCGTACGTAAGGCTTACTGTCTCCACGTCGTGGTGTAATTGTTATTCAATATATTATTATTTTGATGGGTATAATAATGATGTTTTATTGATGTAAATAATAAATAAAACATGATAATGATTCTTTATATATAATGTAACATACAATTATATGTTATTTGTATGTCAAAAGAATGATATTGTCGCTCATACGTACGTACGGACTACCGTCTCCATGAATGCGATGGGATGCATTCTCCATCGTATCCATTCTAGAATAATAATGATTTTATGATGAAAAATAATGCTTAAGGACTTGATATCATTCTGGATATAAATAAGATACAACCTATCTATAACAAACACGACTTAAGTAACATATGAAAGAAAGCGATTAAGGTAACACCCGAAACGACGATAATACTAAAATATTATTAACAAAGCAATGTTAAAAGATCATATATGATATCATAATTATGTATATGGTTCTTGTATAAACTAACAACAATTTTTTAACAATTATACAGGAGGTTAACCTACTCTCGTCCAAGGAAAAGTACAAGTTAAGGGTTAAGTTCACAATCTCTTTATTATCCAAGGTTGTTTTTACGTAAGTATCTACTGGGACCTCTTTATCATCCACATCCATCTTTCTTTAAAATGTATTTCAAAAAAATACTATTTAATAGGAAATGGGTTAAATTCATTTATACCCTTATTTAACCTTATACGTTTTTTAAGGAATCTTTCAGTCGCTTCCCAAATAATGTCTTTTTTAACCTTTTCGGAAAAATTAAGGTAAGAATGTCTTTTTTAACTTATACGGTGGGTGCGACTATTGTACGCCGTTATAAGATCGTCGAAGATTCCCTTACAATCTTATAAGAGTATTTTCAAAATAAAGGTTTTATTTGATAATTATGTAACTTTTAAATGATTTCAAAAAGGAGACATTTATCTCAAATAGTTTTGATTTCATCTATGTCAACATCCTTTGATCGATTTTAAGCTTATTTGAAGTTGATTTGTTATGATAAAAAACATCCATATTGTATTGAAGGTTTTGTGATATTCTTGACTGTGGATCTGTTATTTTTATACCATTCATTGTTTATGGATAAATTGTTGACACTTCGTATGCTAGTTTCAATATGAATGTTTATGTTATGTTTAAACCTTTTCATATGAGGAATGCATTGGACATAGAAAGTGACGGGTGGAGCCCGCTATAGCTCCTCGATGCATCGGTAGGTCTAATGAGACAAAATAGTGTCTTGGAATAATGCCTTGACAAAAACATAATTTTAGTCTTAGCACAGGGCCTTGACTATGTGGTTATGATAGTCTAGAATTATGCATTCCATTATTATGAAAGTGGTTATTGATATTACATGTGATCATTCGATTAGTAGAATATCCATGTGAATAAGTAAATGACATTATTTCATTTTATATTTTCCATATTATACTGAAATTCAAGTTTAAAAGGCTTTTGATTTAGCTATATATTGCCTTAAATGTTAATGTTTATTTAGGAAATGTTCTGCTATATTTTTATCCTTACTGAGCATCTGAGATCACCCCTTTCAATGTTTTATTTTCCCCAGAATGTGAAGAAGTATTTTATGAATGAACTTCAAGGATAGTATGAGGGGATATGAAGAAAATATGTTGTTGTAGTTTTTCAATTTATGATGTAATGTAAGAGTTATGAATATATCCAGTGTTTCTAAGGCTACTAAACTGATCGGTATTTCGGGATTTGATCCCTTGTGATCATACTAATGAGATTTAATAATGCACCAACTCTAGGTAACTGGGGTCGGGGTGTCACAATGAGTACAATATAAACTAAGAAAATAGGAACTAGAAGATGAAAATGAAGGTTATTATGAAACAAAAAAGAGATCTAGGTTGATCAGCTTTCCAATGCTTATCATTGATCTAAAAAGAATTAAATCATCAATAATAGACATCACCCAGTGCATGAATGAGGATTGAGCTCAAATACCTCTCTTGCCTAACTAGAATATACATAAATATAGAAGTTATTTAGTATAAGAGTTCTCCTAGAGAATATAGTAAAAATAAACCAGAATATTTATTTTATTTATGAAGGCTCTCAAGTCAAAATGATTTTATGAATTAATATAATCACACTGACAAACCCAAAAAACTATGTTAAATGAAATTTGAGAGGAGAATGAAAATAAATAACGCAATAAGAGTTTAAAAAAATTTGTAACACTGAGTGTGCGGCCATAACTCCCTAATTAACTATCCCAACCTACTAAAAATGATAAAGAAGTGCAATGATAAATTTGATATTTGATCTCTAGGATGCTTCAATCTACACCTCATAGAACTGGACTCATAAATTATCCCTATATTTATGAACGTACATGATACTGATACCAATTAATACCAATAAAAACTACTTTCATTTAGAATACGAATATATAGTTACAAAATTATAGAAATGGGGGAGAAAGAGAATCCAAATTAGTTTTTTCTAATCAACAATGGAGAAAACAGAGCTAAAATCCTCCTCTAATTCAAAAAATGCATCGAAAAAATGGTGATAAGAAAAAATAACAAGTAGAAATATTCACATGGAACAATTTTAGGTTCTCCTCCCTAGAATCATGTGATATCCCCATTGTGTACAATAAATCTCCTATAACCTCATGCAATATCCCTAGTGGAACTCTCTTCGATACTAAGAATGATATATATTTTTGATCCACTTAGTTTTGTTTCATATTCTCAGCAACTCAAGAGAGATCCAAAATATCATCAAGTTCATAGTTTTAATATATCAATATCCCATTTATTCAATTTCCATTTGATAATTTTAGGCCTCCTTTCATTTAAGTAAAACTAATTTTCAACTTTAGGAAGCTTCAAAGTCAGTGAAGAAAATTACATGAGTCATACCAACCACAATAATACACTTACATAGAACTTTTATGATACCCTTAGGTGGTTCTTTAATAATCATTGTAAAACATATATAGTTATCTTAAAACACAATATATGACCTTCCATATCTCTCAAACGTTGGTTATTACTTTGACATAACGTGATGAGGTGTGTCTTTACCTTTATGAAACCTTTGACATGCTCAACCATACCCTTATGTAATGTTTAGTACATGAGGGTTACATTTCTATTGACTTTATCTTTAAAAATTCCATTTTCTTAACTTTAAAAGGTGGAATCTACCTTTATTATGATCTCGATTAGCACACAATAGTTAGAACTATGAGTGCAAGCCTCTTCATCTCTCTATGAACCATTCAAAATAAGAATGTTTGGTATGACATACCTAATTGATTGAGCAAGAATGTAACTATCCTAGACTGTAAAATAAGATAAAAACACATATATTATGATTAACTCAGTTATACAGTCAATTAACTAGCATGAATGATTATTTAATCACATGATCAAAGCACTAGGGAAGATCAAAGCCCATCCAACATCTTTAAGTCATACATGTGTAAAAAAAATCCATGATCAAAATGTCCTCAATCTCTGAATATGATTCAATTTTCACAAATCAATGCTAGTGGAGTCATCTTCTTTGATATCAGTGTTTTGAGAACAATTAGTTCATGGAATTAAAATAGTGTCTCTTTATCGCACTCAATATTCATCTTCAAAAAAAATCCTTCACACAATAACGATGAAAATTAAAATCCTCATTCTTTGTGACCTCATTCAATTTCAATTTCATTTGAGAAACCACAATTAAAATTTGAGACAATATTAATATTCTAGTAAATCATGGATAAACATCCCATCATGGATTGATCTCCATCCAGCTCAGATAGATCTTAAGAAACAAAAAATGAGGTCGTCATCAGTTTCAGTTGTAATTCTTTAGTGGAACTTATTCAACTTCCTTATTGATAATAAATAAATTTGAGAAGTAATAATTAATACACAAATGATGTTATAAATTCAATAAGTAAAAACAAAAATCCAAACATAAAATTAAATCATTAATTTCAAAAATGATAATTAAGAATGAATTCCACTAATGATGTTAAAATTAAAAATATTGAATTATGAAAAACTAAATTCTAGAATTATATAATAATTATAATTACTGTAAAAACATATTCTCAATGGGTAATCACTAAAATACTATTTTTAAATTAGTTAGGAAATCAAAGATATGAACATTTGTTCCTTTAAATGAAAAACACTCATTTTTATCAATTTATTCAATGAAAAATTGTGTTCATCAAAAATTGTTACAATATCCATTAATTCTACAATAAAATATCATTTGGGAATTAAGACCACAATAATTACCCATAAATATGTGAAAAAATGAATAAAAATAAACCATATCAACCATATTGGATTCATTTATTTATGAAGTTTTCAATAATAGCTGTGATGGATGACTCTTCCAAAGTTATAAACGACTCTCATAATGTAATTACTTTTATATTTTTATGGATTATCTACATGGATCTTAAAAATTAATACTTATCCTATATTCTTCTTTAGTATAGGAATTCAAAAATATATTCCATTCAATTTAGAGCTTATTTAATTCAAATATGTGCCTTCTAAATCACTTAAAATCACTATAGAACAACTTCAATTAATTTTCGTAAATATAATAATAATTTTGAACATATTAATCTCATATACAAAGTTATATACAACATGTAAATACTGAATTTATAGTATTTCAACAACCTTCACTACCTCTTTAATTTCTAGATTCACATAAAATTTTTAGAGCCTTCATCCAAGAGATATTAATCACTAAACATATCAAACATTACGCTCAAAAAACCCTTAGATATTTTCCTTATATTTATTCCATCTTTTTTCTAAATATTGAATTACCTTCAATCTATTCAATAATCACAACTATTCTAACTACATAGTAAGAAATTTAGAATCCATCTCTTCCAACTCCACTATAAGATATTATAGAAACAATATCCTACAATATTATAATACTTTCCATGAATCCATACTAACCATCTCAACAATCATCAGATATATATATCGTCTATCATGAGTCTATTGAGCCAGATATTTTAAGAGAACAACTTCACTCTTCTTTACCCTTATAAGTGTGGGTAGCCATTTTATCTTCTTCAGTGGATGTATTCTTCCTCCAATACCCAAGTCCTTCAATATAAATTTAATTTTTCTACACACACCTATATTGACAATAAATAAAACATCAACTCCAATAATAAATTTGGGTAATTTAGGATAAACATAACTCTTTTATCGTTGTATCAAATCGTATATGGTTATTAATCTATGTGTAACCCAAAAAAATCAAAAAAAAAAAGGGAAACTAACTCTAATAGTTATCTCATTAATTGATTTATTTACATTATATAATCCTTGGAAACTAATTTTTATCATGAAACTACCTGGTAGGATGATTGAGGTATTGAAAAATGGATACTTTTTAAGGAATCTTACAGTATGTATTTTTATATGGTATTTTAATCTCACTATCTTCTCTCATGCCACTTCATTTACATGTATGAATGTTTATATTGATTTAGTTTTTAGATATGTATTCTTTACCGAAAATTAATATGAAAAAGTCTTATTAATATTGACACAACTATTGAACAAGTCACATTTCAGGTAGAGGAAAACTAAATCATCTTTCATAGCTAAATGAAACATCTTATATGCATGTATGTCAATTTATAGAATCCGTTTAATTTTTTTAATTAAATCTTTCAATGATCCACAATATAAAATTTTTCATGAATATTAAATCAAGTAATAATACTAAATAAATAAAAATTTCATAAATTCAACTATAAGATAAACATTTATGAACAATTCATAAAAAATTATCAATTGTTTATAATTTAGGCTTGGATAAACATGAAAAGTCAAATTTTATCCAATATTATCATTTCATATTATGATTCTCATTGTCTAAATATGAATTCCTTCACATTATAAAATATGTGAAATTTTTATGTTCACATTTTTTTCAGATAAAAATAATTTCATACTCTATGTTAACAACATAAATTAATTAAATATCACATATTTTTTCAAATATGGTTAAAATGTGTATTTTATATTTCCATTTATGTTGAAATAATAAATCAATATAAACAATATTATATTTAACCTTATTTTAATTTATAAACCTTATATGAATTATTTTCCATGTAAATTCATTTCAACCTAGATCACATGTACAATTTTTTTTATTTAGTTTAATGATCCCACACTGATGAAAACTTTTTATAATTTTATCAACTTGCTATTTATTTGTTAAATTTTTCAATGACACTTATTAATTATTTATTAAAATTTTATATCAAATAAATCTATAAAAACTTTATAAATTAAATAAATAACCCACACACCTTTTTTATAAAATTATAAATATTTTATATATTTTATTATTAAATTAATAATTTAAATTTATAAAAATTAAAATGTACAACATATAACATATTAAACTATATTTACATATTATAAATAGTGATATGATATTGTATCTTATGAATGGGTGTTGTGGCCTACAATTGATACTGGAGTGCTATCAATCATATTTTATGATATATAACCTTGGTATGTGATATCTATTTGAATGTATGATGATTCAAATTTTAAAACAATTTTTATATCATAAAGGTGATATGATGCTCTATTTTTGTGGTAAGAAATTGGAGCTACTGCTAGATTTGACTGCAACATTATTTACTATAAAATACCCAAGAGTTTAAGGATTGCACTGGATTGTGTATTATGATATAACATATCATAAGAAACAACCAATCCATAGTTTACGACACCCAATATAGAAAACAAATAGTTTGTGACAAATTTATATCGTATTTAATGATATCATTTATGATATATGTCACGACCCGCCTTCACCAAAAGGAGGGAAGGGTCAGCAGATTTCCAGGCCCTTCCTTCTTTAAGTTGAAGGAGAGATAATGACCCCCGAGACCCGCCTTCAATAGGTCCTGGAATGGAGACTAGCACCAATGGTATAGAAATTTCTCACAAAAGGAAGGCATTACCCCTTTTTGTTTTATAGGATCGGGAGATAAGGTGATGAAACTCAACCACACCAAGATAAAAGAAAAGTAAAACCAAAATTAGACCATCCCCACATGCATGTTCCAAAAGTAAAAGCCACAAGTACAAAAAAAGGCGACTACAAAGGTAAGTACCAAAGAAAGAAAAACAACAACTGCAACTGCCTCAAGGTCCGAGCTGGTATGGTCCCGCGCAATCCCTGAAGTCCTCATGGGAACCTGAAAGAAGTTTTATATATGAAGGGTGAGCATACAAGTACACTAAGTAGGGAAAACAAAAGACTCTCGTGCACAAGTGGGGGAACGTACTAAGGTCCCATGAGAAAAGGAGTAAACCAAACACCTATCAAGGTAAACTATCCACCCAAGCCTCACCAAGGCACACTCCCCAAATAATGCAAGTCAAGTAATATATATATAATAAGAGCACATCGATGTTTGGGTACCCCGCGCCACTTTCCCACTGGTTATTGAGACATCTTACGCATCAGACCAATCCCACCATTCTCACAGTAGTCCCACTGCTGAATCCTGCCCGCAAACACCTGGGCTACAACTATCACATGTAACCACGCCTGAAAACACCTAGGCCAGAACAACCACCACCACGCCCGAAGACACCCGGGCCTCATCCCGAATACACTTGGGAAACCGCCTGCCTCACACACCTGGCCAACCACCGCACTACCCCGCAAGAAGGTTCTTGTGCTAATAATGGACCTTAGGCCATCACAGCCTGCTCGAAGATACTTGGGATATCCGGGAAAGGGAGCAGAAAAAAAAGCTAATAACCAGCCACTAAGAATAGTGTTGGGAAAAACACCCTCCCCCATGAAATGGGGGTGTTCGGCACTAAGTGCTCAACTTGGGTGGTGAGCGAATAAGAAACACAAAGATTACAAGTATATATATAGGTAGAAAGAACTCACCCCAAACTAGGTTTTTCTTCAGACAGCCTACAGATCACAACAGCTCTCAAGTCCGAGTCACAACTCTCGCCAAAAAAACTCATTTTTTCCATTCTTGTTTTCATGTTCAGTAAAAATGTTCAAAAGTTTATGCACTACTGGGAAACTAAAACCATAAGCACAAACAAGGAAAGGAATCCAGCCAAACATCAATTTAAACATTCACACCTGGTTCTCTTGTAAAGTCACAACAACAAAGGAAAAGTGAGAAGCCTCGAAGTACTGGAACTAGACAACCCTGAGACACTGCCACGCATCCCCTCCCCCAAAAGGTTTTTCATCAACAGAGGATCCCACCCCAAATTCACAACCACCGGGAGTATAAAAACAGTGGATCCCATCCCCTCCCACATTTACACCAATCGGCCACAAAAGAAAACAACCAAACCACTGTCACCAACACTAAGCAGGACCATGCCTGTATTTCCAGATTTATAAGATTTAACACACTCCATGATTTCAATTCCAAGTATCTTAACCAGGGGTTATCACAGAAGGGTTGATCCTGGTGCTTCCAATTTACATAGTCAAATATACATAATTAACCAATTTACTTTTCATAGCAGGAGTTTATAATTACAAAACAAGCCATTTAAAACATCACGAGGGGTTCATTAGTGCACAGACAATGACCACCAACGGCCTCGATTTTCAGAAACACGTAAGCCAGCACAACTCAGAAAGATGATTTTAATATAAACAACATCAACGATCAAAGAACCCCCCCCCCCTTCATTCCTTATAGGATTTGTTCATTATCTTTATTTAGGTCTGATTTATCCAATTATACAGAAACAAAAAACATGCTTGCCCTACATAATACACAAAAGAGAGAGGCGAAGGAGAAATTCCCTACTTGTTGATAGATGATCGACGTTTAGGCCGGGTGCGGAACTTTATGGATAACGATGCGGCACGCCCGATGCACCAGAAGCTGTTCGTGAAAATCCGCGATCGAGGAAAGAAGAAACCACGACTAACCCTTAGTTTATAAGAGCCGCAGACGGTTGAGGTGAGAACGTGAAAATGCGTAAGGCGCGGGGTCGTGGGTTGGCCACGTGGCCCCACTCATCATTAAAGGGTGTCGGGTGGTTTAAACCGACTCATTAATTCATTAAGTATTTAATTAAAACTCTTATACGTGTTACGGGTCTTTAAAACACGCTCAAACAAGTCAAAATAGGGTTTAAAACCCTATTTGTGCAAACGCCACCGGAAAGAACCCACAGGGTAGGCCAGAGCCACCGGTGGCTGAGGGCTACCGGTGGGTTACGGCTACCGGTAGGCTAAGGCTACCGGTAGTCCAAGGCTACCTATCGGCCAAGGCTACTGGAAGGCCAAGGCTATCGGTAGGCCAAAGCTACCGGTAGGCCAAGGCTACCGGTATGCCAAGGCTACCGGTAGGCCAAGGCTACCGGTACGCCAAGGCTACTGGTACGCCAAGGCTACCGGTTGGCCAAGGCTACTGGTACGCCAAGGCTACCGGTAGGCCAAGGCTACTGGTAGGCCAAGGCTACCGGTAGGCCAAGGCTACCGGTACGCCAAGGCTACCGGTACGCCAAGGCTACTGGTAGGCCAAGGACACCGGTACACCAAGGATACCGTTAGGCCTACACCGTCATGATTCCTATACCAAAAAACCCAACTCGACATTTTCACAAATTAAAGGATCCCCACAAAACCCGGGCTGTTACATCAGATACCTCTTAAACTATTCTCATCCCCGAGAATCAAAACAAACCAACCATAAGGAAAGAGAAGGTCCGAACAACCAACCCGAAAGATACCTCTTTGAAGTGAACCCATGCTAACTAAAAAAACACTTCCCTGACAAGAACGAAGCAACATACTATGCCAAATTGCCCAGGCGTGTGGGTTGGGGAGTCTCTTCCCCCATGTCAAGATATTATCCGCTTTGGGCGGCACTGACTCGATCGCATGGGTTTAATCGCATCCACATTAATGCATCTTGATTAGGGGGCTGGTTCTCTCCTCCCACATAGCTAGGTATTTTCACACACATTCTGAGGTAAGAAAACAAGTACGTTTCATAGCTAAAAGACAAAACGTTTTACCATAACAGGTACAAAAAGGAACAAAACTCAAAACAACTCGGGGTACTGGGTACGCATCTGTGCTTCCCTCTCCCACGTACTCTCCTCAAGCCCACCATGTCTCCACAACACACGAACCAAGGGAATGGTTCACCGACGAAGAACCTTCTCCTTGCGATCCTCGATCATCACTGGTCTCTCCACAAAGGTCACGTCGTCCTCGATGTCCATCTCACCCCAATCTAGGACGTGTGAATCATCGTTCAGATACTGATGGAGCTGGGACACATGAAAGACATCATGTATCCTCAGTAGCGGTGGTGGTAACGCTAGCTGATAAGCCACTTTGCCGACCCGCCGCAACACTTCGAAGGGTCCGATGAACCTGGGAGAAAGCTTACTCCCCTTGTCGAACCTCCGCTGCCCACGCCGATGGGAGACCTTCAAGAACATGTGGTCTCCAACCTCAAACTCCAAGTGCCTCCTTCTGGTATCGGCATACGACTTATGTCGGTCCAGGGCTGCCTTCATCCTTTCCCGTATGAGCTGAACCTTCTCTGTCATGCTCTGGACCACCTCCGAGCCAAGGATGTCTGCCTCTCCTACTTCGGCCCAACACATAGGTGAACGACATGGCCTCCCGTAAAACGCTTCAAACGGCGCCATACTGATGGTAGAGTGATAGATATTATTGTACGCAAACTCCACCAGGGGCAAGTGCCGCACCCATGATCCTCCTAAGTCCAGAACACTTTCCCGCAGCATATCCTCCAAGGTCTGGATGGTGCGTTCTGTTTTTCCATCTGTCTAGGGATGGAAAGCATTACTAAGACGTAACTGGGTGCCAAAAGCATGCTGCAATCCTCTCCAGACTCATGAGGTAAACCGTTCATCCCTATCCGAGACTATAGACCTCGGAACTCCATGCAACCACACCACCTCATCCACATACCTTTGTGCCAAATTATCCACTACACTAGACGCCCTGATCGCCATAAAGTGATCTGATTTCGTTAACCTTTCCACTACCACCCATATGGCGTCGTATCCCCCTTGGACCTTGGGTAGTCCCGTGACGAAATCCATCGAGATGTCGTCCCACTTCCACTCAGGGACATCTAGAGACTGTAGTAGGCTGCCTGGAACTCGGTGTTCAGCCTTCACTTGCTGACACACTAAGCACTTGGCCACAAACTCTGCCACTGCTCGCTTCACTCTGGGCCACGATAACTATCTCTTCAGTCCCTGGTACATCTTGGAAACTCCTGGGTGTACCGCCAGGGGTGAGTTGTGGAACTCGTTGAGAACCTTGCTGCGCATCACTCTTGAAACAAACAACCTTTCCTGGAAAAGCATCCGGCTCTGACCATCCTATGTCCATCCTTCCGGAGCATTTCCCTGGTCAACTCGGTCATGCATCACTTCGCACTCTAGGTCTCCCCACTGAGATTCCTCCACTTGCTGTAGCAGAGAAGACTACACTATCATCTGATATAGGCAACCTCTACCACCATCCATCCTCGCATCTAGGTTTAAGGCATCCAACTCCTCCATCACCTTCCAGGCATCCACTAACTCTCGGACAACGTCCTTTTGCGTCCTCCTGCTCAAGACATCGACCACTACATTTCCTTACCCTCAGTATAAGAGATCTCAAAGTCGTAATCCTGGAGGAACTCCACCCATCTCCGCTGTCGCAAGTTTAAGTCCCACTGGGAGAAGATATACCTCAATCTTTTGTGATCTGTGAAGACCACAAAGCGTTCTCCGATGAGGTAGTGCCGCCATAGCTTCAGCGCAAAAACGACCGATGCATGCTCTAAGTCGTGGGTGGCGTAATTACGCTCATGGGGGCATAGCTACCTGGACCCATAAGAGATCACCCCTTGTCGCTGCATCAACACACATCCCAGGCCCTGTCCTGAAGCATTACAGAACACCTCATAGGCCGCCTCTTCTTCTAGTAAACTTAGCACTGGGGCACTAACCAACTTCTCTTTCAGATAGCTGAAGGCTGACTCGCACTGCTCACTCCACCCGAAAACCTGGTCCTTCTTGGTAAGGGCTGTCAAAGGGGATACTACTCGGGAGAAGTTGGGTACGAACCTATGATAGTAACCTGATAGCCCAAGGAAACTACGGACCTCTGCCACATTCTTGGGTGCTGCTCAAGAAACAACCGCCTCAACTTTTGATGGGTCCACCGCTACCCCCTGCTCGGACACCACGTGCCCGAGGAAGTGCACTTCTTGTGTCCAGAACTTGCATTTCGACAACTTCCCATAGAGCTAATGATGTCGGAGGACCTCCAAAATTGTCCTCAGGTGCTCTTCATGGTCCTCTTCTGACCTCGAGTAGATCAGGATATCGTCAATGAACACAACCACGAACTGATCCAAGTACCCCCGGAAGATGGATTTCATAAGCCCCATGAACACAGTCGGGGCGTTCGTAACACCGAAGGGCATGTCTACGAACTCGAAGTGTCCATATCTGCACCTGAAGGCCGTCTTCGGGATGTCGCTCTCCTTCAGTCTCAACTGGTGGTACCCAGACTGCAGATCGATCTTCGAGAACCATCCTGCCCCTTTCAGCTGGTCGAAAAGATCCTCTATCCTCGGAAGAGGGTAGCGATTCTTGATCGTCACCTGATTCAGCCTCCTGTAGTATATGCACAACCTGAGACCAACATCTTCCTTCTTTGCGAACAAGACTGGAGCACCCCACAATGACGCACTCGGCCGAACATAACCCCTCTTCATCAGATCGTCAATCTGAATCCGCAACTCCCGTAATTCTGAAGGTGCCACCCGGTAAGGAGCCATCGAGATCGGACGAGCGTCGAGCTACAGGTCTATCCCGAACTCGATATCACTTCGAGGTGGTAGAGTCATCACCTCCACAAGAAATATGTCCATAAACTCATGGACAATCTCCGGAACCCCCACCATCTCAGCATCTACTGACTCTACTGACATCTCGGTTAACAAGGAGAGGAGGGGCTCCTCTCGCTTGCTGCCCTTCTGGCCACTTCAGTTGCTGGTGAAGGTAACACGCCGGCCACCCAAGTCCGAGAACACGACCCTTCTTCAGAAACAGTCGATGATGGCGCACACAGAGAATAGCCAGTCTATGCCTAGGATGACATCGTATGGTTGTATCTATAGCAGAAGAAGATCCCTAACTGACTGATGTGGCCCCATCATCAGTCTACATCCTCGACAAAAAAAAAAAGACAAGTCGGTCTGAACTCCGACTAGTGTGCTCAACACCAGGGGCACTGGGAGTCTCTCGGCATCTAGACCCAAAGAACGGGATAGACTAGGCGCAACAAAGGAGTGGGAAGCTCCAGTATCGAACAAAGCGTAAGCAAGAGTGCTAAATAAACTGATCGTACCTCGAACAACCTCCGGCCCTACTGGAACTGCTGCCTCCATGGCGTGTATCTGTCCACGCCCAGCTCCCCTTCCCCACGGCTGTCGGCCACCTCCCCGACCACGCCCTAGTCGAGGTCCCTGAGGAATGCCCTGAGGTTGGCCTCCTCCTCCTACATCTTCCCTCGGAGGAGCGGGAGCTCGTTGTCCCTGCTAATGCTGCTGGAAAGGTCGGGCTGGAAGCTGCTGCTGGTGCAGGCGCTGGGGGTGTCCGCCACTGCCGTATTGTACCCGGTCCGGGCACTGACTCCAGAGATGTTTAGGGCTCCCATAGATGAAGCACCGTGGTCCTGGGCCTGAAGGAAAAGGGCGAGGACCAGGGGATCTAAACTGAAACTGTTGCGGCCTGCTCCCTGCGGGTCGGAACCTGGAGGGTCCTGACGCTGGAGGCCTGGTGCTGACGGCCTTCCCCTTCGATGGTCCCAGCTGGATCCCCTCTCATGACACACCTCCTAAAGCGTGCATCCTCTCCACCACTTCGGCCTTCTTCTGGACATCTAAATACATCAAAAGGGTAAAGGGGTTAACAGCATACTGAAGGGAGGGTCGAAGCGCCTCCTCCAAACGTCTTGCCCGAGACTCCTCATTGGGAAAGAGGTCCAGAGAAAAACATAGGAGGTCCTTGAACTTGATCCCTAGCTCTCTCACGGACATACTCCCCTATTGGAGGGAGAGTAGCTCCTGTCTCTTTTCTGCCTTCATCGTCGAAGAGAGGAATTACGCTCGGAACTCCCTCTCGAAATTCACCCAAGCCACCTCAGTCTCTCTCCTCTCTCCCAAGTAAAGCGTCCACCACTGACGCGCCGCTCCCCGCATCTGGCTGATGGCCAGAGGAACCCAGTACTCGGTCCGACCCTGAATCAGGCTAAAAGATATAACTAGCTCTTCTAGCCATCCTTCTGTCTTCATGTCAGAGGTGCTGCCCTCATACTTCTCGAGGGTCTATCGCTGGAAGGCCCGGAGAGTTCTCTGCCACTGGTCGTCCTCCTCTTCTCAGTCAGCTCTCTGCCGATCGGCCAAGGTAGTCTTTGGGGCCTCGATCGTCTACACTACACGCGTTCGCCTTCCAGGTTCCATAACTGCAAGGTAAACAAGGAATGCTTAATCCCAAGTAGTGCAGAATATCGTCTTTAAAACTTCTTAAGCTGTTCGTTTATTCTTAATTCCCAAAACACCCCAGAAACACGAGAACACAAGTCATTATGATGCATGTACCTTTCCTAGGGTCACTACCCTACAATCAGCGTGGCCTCACTTGGTCGTTTGGTAGGTCCAGAGTCCTTGCATCGGAACACAGGGGGACCTAAAATCTCGTGTCCTAGTCGGTCTTCCCTGGCCTAATTCACGCGCCACGGTCACCCAATGTTGTTTCCTTACCATCCCATGCAATTACTCACTATGAATAACTCCAGAATCCATCATATCCCTCAACCATCACCTCTGATACCATTCCATCACGACCCACCTTCACCAAAAGGAGGGAAGGGTCAGCAGATTGCCAGGCCCTTCCTTATTTAAGTTAAAGGAGAGATAATGACCCCTGAGACCCGCCTTCAATAGGTCCCGGAGTGGCAACTAGCACCAAGGGTATAGAAATTTCTCACAAAAGGAAGGCATTACCCCTTTTTGTTTTATAGGATCAGGAGATAAGGTGATGAAACTCAACAACACCCAGATAAAAGAAAAGTAAAACCAAAATTAGACCATCCCCACATGCATGTTCCTAAAGTAAAAGCCACAAGTACAAAAAAAAGGTGACTACAAAGGTAAGTACCAAAGAAAGAAAAACAGAAACTGCAACTACATCAAGGTCCGAGCTAGTATAGTCCCGCGCGATCCCCGAAGTCCTCCTGGAAACCTGAAAGAAGTTTTATATACGAAGGGTGAGCATACCAGTACACTCAGTAGGGAAAACCAAAGACTCTCGTGCACAGGTGGGGGAACGTACTAAGGTCTCGTGATAAATGAAGTAAACCAAACACCTATCAAGGTAAACTATCCACCCAAGCCTCACCAAGGCACACTCCCCAAATAACGCAAGTCAAGTAATATATATATAATAAGAGCACATCGATGTTTGGGTACCCCGCGCCACTTTCCCACTGGTTATTGAGACATCCTACGCATCGGACCAATCCCGCCATTCTCACCGCAGTCCCACTGCCGAATCCCGCCCGCAAACACCTGGGCCACAACTATCACATGTAACCATGCCTGCAAACACCTAGGCCAGAACAACCACCACCACGCCCGAAGACACATGGGCCTCATCCCGAAGACACTTGGGAAACCGCCTGCCACACACACCTAGCAAACCACCGCAATACCCCGCTCGAAGTTTCTTGGGATAATAATGGAACTCAGGCCATCATATCCTGTCCGAAGATACTTGGGCAATCCGGGAAAGGGAGCAGAAAAGGATCTAATAACCAGCCACTAAAAAAAGTTTTGGGAAAAACACCCTCCCCCATTAAATGGGGGTGTTCGGCACTAAGTGATCAACTTGGGTGGTGCGTGAATAAGAAACACAAAGCTTACAAGTATATATATATGTAGCAAGCACTCACCCCAAAATAGTTTTTTCTTCAGATAGCCTACAGATCACAATAGCTCTCCAGTCCGAGTCACAAATCTCGCCAACAAAACTCATTTGTCCCATTCTTTTTTTCATGTTTAGTAATAATGTTCAAAAGTATATGCAATACTGGGCAACTAACACCATAAGCACAACCAAGGAAAGTAATCCAGCCAAACGCCAATTTAAACAATCATTCCTGGTCCTCTTGTAAAGTCACAAAAACAAAGGAAAAGTGAGAACCCTCGAAGTACTGGAACCAGAAAACCCTGAGACACTGCCCCGCGTCCCCTCCCCCAAAAAGGTTTTTCATCAACAGAGGATCCCACCCCAAATTCACAACCACCGAGAGTATAAAAATAGGGGATCTCATCCCCTCCCACATTTCCACCAATCAGCCACGAAATAAAACAACCAAACCACTGTCACCATCACTAAGCAGGACCATGCCTATATTTTCAGATTTATAAGATTTAACACACTCCATGATTTGAATTCCATGTATCTTAACCGAGGGTTATCACAGAAGGGTTGATCCTGGTGCTTCCAATTTACTTAGCCAAATATACGTAATTAACCAATTTACTTTTCACAGCATGAGTTTATAATTACAAAACAAGCCATTTAAAACATCACGAGGGGTTCATTAGTGCACAGACAACGACCACCAACGACCTCGATTTTCAGAAACGTGTAAGCCATCACAACTCAGAAAGATGATTTTAATATAAACAACATCAACGATCACAGCCCCCCCCCCCCCTTAATTCCTTATAGGATTTGTTCATTATCTTTATTTAGGTCTGATTTATCCAATTATACAGAACCAAAAAACACGCCCGCCCCGCATGATACACAAAAGAGAGAGGCGAAGAATAAATTCCATACTTGTTGATAGATGATCGACGTTTAGGCCGAGTGCGGAACTTTACGGATAACGATGCGGCGCGCCCGATGCACCAGAACTTGTTCGTGAAAATCCGCAATCGAGGAAAGAAGAAACCACGACTAACCCTCAGTTTATAAGAGCCTCGGACGGTTGAGGTGAGAACGTGAAACCGCGTAAGGCGCATGGTCGTGGGTTGGCCATGTGGACCCACTTTTCATTAAAGGGGGTCGGGTGGTTTAAACTGACTCATTAATTCATTAAGTATTTAATAAAAACTCTTATGCATGTTACGGGTCTTTAAAACACACTCAAACAGGTCAAAACAGTGTTTAAAACCCTATCTGCGCGAACACCACTGGAAATAACCCGCGGGGTAGGCCAGAGCCACCGGTGGCTGAGGGCTACCGATGGGTTATGGCTACCGGTAGGCCAAGGCTACCAGTTGGCCAAGGATACCGGTAGGCCAAGGCTACCTGTATGCCAAGGCTACTGGTGCACCAAGGCTACCAGTTGGCCAAGGCTACCGGTAAGCCAAGGCTAGCGGTTGGCCAAGGCTACAGGTAGGCCAAGGATAGCGGTACGCCAAGGCTACAGGTAGGCCAAGGCTACCGGTACGCCAAGGCTACCGGTAGGCCAAGGACACCGGTATGCCAAGGCTACCGATAGGCCTACACCGCCGTGATTCCAGGACCAGAAAACCCAACTCGACATTTTCACAAAGTAAAGGATCCCTACAAAACCTGGTCCGTTACAATATCCATTTTTTAAATAGAAAAAATATATATTAGCCTATGATATCCAATTATTTGAACCATTTTTATTCATTTTAAACATGTTTTCAAGAATCAAGAAGAATAAAAAATATTCTATTTGACTTAAGTGTTTTTAAGGACCATATAACCCTTATTAAATACCAAAAATACATTAAAAACCTCAAGAAAAATATCATTATGCTATGAAAAACTAAAATCTTGTATAATAAAATAAATAACACACGACATTCACTAAATATGGATGTTGATGTTATCTCCAATTAAGCACATTTGATGAAGATCATAAAGAAAAATCAAGGGACACTTCCCTTTATGGTGTACCCATGTGATGAACTAAATAACCCAATTCTTGGGAAATACATTCTTTACAAACATTATATTCTATTATCTCCTGAGTAAAGGTAAAAAAGAGGGAGATAGATTTTAGGAGAATCTATAAAAATATTAAACCATATATAACACCATTCTTATGGAACAAACTTATTTATAATGTCCTCTTCATCCTTTATCAGAATTTACTCATATGTTTCAAAATATACGAGTAATGATTGTGGTTACAAACCCTTTATAACCCCTCCAATGTTTCTATTAGAAACCAATGGATGTGTGTGTCAGATTTTTTTGATAATAAATGTTTATGGAGTCCAAATATATACTTGTTGATAATATTATGGATATAGTCAAATGGATGTTGAAGTGGAGCTTGGAGTGTGGCATGGGATGCCATGGTTTCCAAAGTGATTATTATAGTATTATTGACATATTGACTTTGTTTGTTTTAATTTTTGGATATGTTTACAATGAAAGTGAATGTGGAATAAATGGGGGAGTTCATAAAGGTAATCCTAAAGTGCATAAGTGAATTAGAATGAATCGGGAAGAAATATGGTTAAAGAGTAAATATATATCTATTTGTCACCCAACAACAACATTGTTCTAATTATGACAGAGACATTTGAACTTTGAAAAGTCATAGGGACTGTATAAGATTCATTGTATAGGTGTTTAGTTTTCATCCATCAGTGTATGTGTGTTTCTAGTGTGCTCATGTATAATATAAGACCAATATAAGTGTCATTCTCATAGGTTATGAGAATTTAGAAAAGGTAAGGAGCATATGTGTTATTAGGACTAAGCGTATGTGTGTTTGGTCCCAAAATTAGTGTCCTTACCCTCTGTATTGGTGTGATATTATAGACACATATTGTGTTTTATAGGATATTAAATTATCATACTAGGATTTGTAGGTGTTATATGAGACTTAGAGAAATTTGAGTGTCGGTATGAAATAACTTTCAATGAGGGAAATTATTTTGGGTAAAATAGTTATATTGTTTATTATTTTCTAAACGGGTGTCCACTCATTTGAAAAAATTCATAAACAATTTATTAATGCTCTCAAAATCATGTCACGTCAAAAGACCCATGAATCATGAGAAGGTTAAAGGATAAAGTTTCAATGGTTTTTAGTAGATAAAATAAAAAATATATTCACATTGCAAAGGAAATATTATATCTGTGAAGTAGTAGTGTGTTTATGGAGAGTTATTGAAAATATTATGTAAGGATTTATGATATTAGGAGATTATGGATTTGATGATTCTAGGGTAGTCCTCAAAACATTCTAGAGTAATTAAAGAAGATTGTGATGTGAATGTTTAAAGAAAGACACATGTAGCGTAATTTAAAACAAGGTTTGGTAGTATGTTATGAAAAGTGTTTCTTACCATATTTAGTAAAAGGAAAGAGAAATGAGGGGATATATGTGTTGACTTAGAAATTAAATAGAGTCCATGTAATATGAAATTGAACCAAAAAAATATTTTTATATATTTCACATGCAAATAAGTTTATACAAACCTATAATTGGATAGAGAATAATAAATTTATTTCTATATTTTATAAATATTGAATGACCAAATTTATTGTCGTGATGTTCTTCTATAAGAGGAAAATAAAGGAATAATGATAAAAATAATTTCTCAGGTAAAAAAATGAGATAACTATGAAAAGTGTGGAAGATAGATCCAACTATATATATTGCTACACCTTGAGAATAATAATAGAAAGAACTAGTTTCATATTTAATATTTGGTATACCAAGAATAAGTAGGAATCAAAATGAGATAGGGGTAAAAATTGAAGGTGAATGTTAATATATAAAAAAGTGAATAAATTGTTCCAGATTTATTCAGTTGAGAAGAAAGTGTTACTTCAGGAGAAGTTCATAGCTTACACTTTAGAGAAGTTTACAATAGGAGATTAATAATGCATTCACATAGAACTAAGGCTGAATTAATTCATGTTACTGATGCTGAATGGTATACCTAAAAGTCTATAAACAATGGGTAATCTTCCTTGAAGTTGTCAGTAACGGTGAATAAGGTTAGTGACCCATGGGAATGAAGTGTTCTCGACCCAAAAAAAAGTTTATTGCAATGATCCTATTCTTGGAGTGACCACAAAATTTTTTATCCATGAATAAATAGTGATGATATTAGATTCTAGTATATTGTAACATAATTTATAACCTTATCCTTTAATTTTCACATTGCGGGTAAACAATGTAAAAATCATTATGTCCCTATATGCTTTACTTTCCTGTACATTTCCATATAGTTCGGTGAGGATGAGTGAATGGAATTCGGTTAAGCAAGGTTCTTACCTAAATGGGAAGAAGATCTAAATAATTCAATGTGATAAAAAGGTCTAAATTGGACACACCTTGATTCTCCCCCATATTAAGGTGCCTCGGGGAGTTAACAAGTGGCATTAGAGCCAAAGGTTATGAATGGGTGTTCAATCAAAAGATATCCTTTTTAAATCGTAGATAAATGTATTCTATAATGAAGATTCTATTTTTCATTGGCGTAATGTTTCAAGTATGGAAAAGGGATATCATGAAATAAATGGAAGTAATTTTTGAAGTTCTCAAAGATGTTTTCAAAAAAAGGATTTCTCTATTAAGTTGATATGGAGTAAAATTTGAGATAGATCAGAGAAATATGGAAATTGATGCTTTGGATAAGGAGGAGTTAGGGAATGTTCTCAATGAAGTCATATATAATAATATTTTTTGTTTTTTGTTTTCTAAATATATATGGATAATACTTAGAGACTTTTATGGAATTAATTTGACAAAATCTGTGATTAATGTAGGTGAAAAATGCCATATTTCAAAATGAAATATGAAAAAGAAGAGCTCCACTAAGAAGTTTATGTCTCTAACCAATGTATCAATTTATGAATCTGTTATTTTATCTAATTCTATCCTTGATATAGAGAAATCAAGTGTACTATAAATTCAAAACTAACTCATGTAGTTGAAAATTATATGTGATTATGGTATAGAAGTGGCAACAACATTGGGTTTTCAATATAGGGTGTTTTCATGAAACCAACATGAATAGTTACATGAATTTAAAGAAGAATTTAATCAATGGAAAATAATGCATCAAGTTTCCAATGTCATAATGGAATATTTGGACATGGAAAAAAGCCTAAAAGGGAGGAAGTGTCCTTGATGATTGACATGAAGAATACTGGAACAATAATGAAATAGAAAAGTGATTTTCTAGAATAAATGTTCCACTAAACCAGAAATAAAGTGAAAAATGAAAAGGAATTTAAGGAAATAATTATCCTCTCCAAAAACTCAATGTAAATAGAGGAGATAAGATATTATGGAAGACACCTTAAAAGGGAAAAATTTGCCTATCAAGATGAAGGAGAGTGGTGATAAAATCATAGAACATAAAGAGATTTTGAAAACATAAAATTAAAAGATTAATATCTATATAATGGAATCCTAAAAATTATATTAAATGAATTTATATTTATGGAATCTAAATCTCGAATTTGGAAAAAAATAAAAGGTTCTTGGAAAATATAGGAATGATGAGGATAAGAGGAAGTTAGATAAAATTTTATTCTATTATGAAAGATTTTGTAATATCATGAGAATATGTTTTAATTCTTAATGGCCCAAGTGTGAGGTAAAACCTAAAACATTATAATATCATTCCGAAGGAGACCCCATGATGTATGATTCATATAGAAAATTAATTATCGGTTCTAACCCCAATAATGTTTAAAGAGATTACTATATAATGAAAAAAACTAATCTAGAAGGAGAACCTCCACTCCTATGACATATAAAGAAATATATTTCCCTCTAATAGAGGCCATTAATATATAAAATAGATTCAATTCTTTGGAGAAGTTTAGTGGAGCTCAAAAAGGGTGAAACAAGAACCAAATTATGGTTACTCAGAAAAACCTTCCTAAAAATAAATGAGGCAAATTTGGAAACAAAATCAAAGGGTTTCCTTACCTATGGGAAATTACTAAAAGAAGGATCCAATAAGGGAAATGAAATCTCAGATGGATCTCATGACCATCAAGGAATATTAATGCCTAATATTTCTCATAAAAACAACTCAAAGTTAATAGATATAGACTAAGAGAAGTTTTCTCCGATAGAGAAGAAATCCAGAAGGAAGATCCACTAAATTCACAAAACCAAAACTGATTTTCAAGAGGGTAATCTATTCAAAAATTGTGCAAAACCCTATCCAAATAAGAAAAAGAGTTATATAATTCAATATTAAAGGCTCTTAAGTGGTTTAACATTAATTAAATCTATTGGTAATGTGATAAATAAGCTATATATAATTAAAGAGAAAAATAAAGAGGATAATGTTTATGTGATATTAAAAATCCTTTCCCTAAAACTTAGAAAGAATAAATTAAGGTTTAAGAACCATGATTAGTCTAGCTTGGATAGCAAAATTCAACCCACTATGAATAATGAATCAAACCCTCTATCATGTACATAAATGTTTTATAATTTTTCTAAATGGTTGTTACATTTAGGGAGATATATGATGTCTGAGTTGATTATGATTAAAAATAACATGTGAATATGAAGAATGATAGACCAGTTGATGTTGAAAAGATGAATTAATTAAGTAAAGTAAGGTGTATATAAATTATTTATTTGGTATTAGGCATGAACAATAATTTTAATGTTGTTTCATACCCAAAAATAAATCTGAAAATTTCATGCTATAATGTTTATTGATAAGTATGAAAAATGAATGGAAAGGAATGGAATAGAAAGGATATAAGTTTTGAAATCCATAACTAAGACTTATAGTGGTATCAGGGTGAATTTGGTATAAAAAAGTGCGATCATGCTATAAAATTAGTTGAATCAGATCCCTAAAAAAAAGTAGAAGTATTGTGATCATCAACAAGAACATAAAAATTATAATTTTTTTTGTTCTTTACAATTTGAATTGGTTGTATACTATATAAAATAAACTAAAAGCTTCTGAAATACTAGTGTTATTCCCAAAAAAGTTATATCCCAAATATGGGAAACTTTTATTGGTGTTATGAAATTAAATTTCTCAGGAGTTGATTTAGAATTTTCAAGTCCATTCACCCTTATCTAGAAAATCGAGAAGCCTGTGAAGAGTTACAGAGAATGGAGTTCAAGTGGTTTAACTATAAAAAAGTGGTATCAGTTGGTTCATTAAAAGGGATTTTCTCAAACTCATGAATTTTAGTTAATATATATTAATATTTTTCTTATGAAATGTTGGTGAGATCACAAGTTATTTTTGTATTGGATATAGTTAATGGTTTCCAGATTTGAGTGATTTAGTTGAAAAATGGTGAGTGACATGGACAAATTTGAGGTTGTTTTTAAAACATCTTGTTTCCTACAACAATCCAAGACTTAGTATCTTTAGATAAATTATTTAATATTCTAACTCTATGTGGTAAATTCACCTTGTTAGTCTCTTTTAGTTGATGTATCTAAAGTTTAGGACGTGGTTTGTAAGTGTCTTAGAGAATATAATCTATAATTTGGGATTCCAACCAAAAAATTTTGTTTTATAGTAAGTGGAAACAGAATAAATGTCTATCCAAAACATGGTGGGGTTCTAGAAAGTGGGGACGGTATAAGGCCCCAGCCTTAAACTTTACTTAATCTTGAGTTATTACAAGATTACACATTGAGGATCTTTTCGGGTTTAGAGTTTCAGAGAATTAGATCATAAAACTTGCATTACATTCCACATATAAACAAAGTGGTTACATAAAGATAGTATTCTTCATTCCCATCAATGGAAACACATTTAAAATAAAACATGGATTATTTCTTGACACATCCTTGACTCTATCATCTTATCATGTACCTTTCCCTTGACCTGTGAAAAACATTTCAAAAACTTGGGATGAGCATAAAAACTCAGTATGGGTTATAAGAAAAACATGGAAAGGAAACATGAGTTCATATATACATAAGAATGAAATCATACTTTACCCATCAAACATAGGCACTTTAACATACCTCATAAAATCATGAATAAATCATAGAAATCATAATACGTAAAGGTAACTTGAGGCATTCATAACATTCTTACGTAGGGAGTAACCCTCTTGGTTACGTTTGGAATACCCATCACAGTATATTCCCTAAAATCTCTTCGGAGAAACCTTAACGTTTCACTCCTTCGCGTTACCCAATGCACTGGAGAGCTATAACGGGCTCACCCACCCTTAGTTTATCACGGAACCACCCGTCTTCATAATAATGCCCAAGAACCATAACATAATAATATCACATAAAACATGCATAAAGGAAATATAACATTTCCACATTTCAATCACGAGATATCAATACAACACATTGATATAATAAAAACATTAGGAAAACCATTTTCAATACCAAAGTAAAATATGGTATTACTTTTTTTTCTTTTTTTTTTAAAAAAAGGTATGGCTTGTAGAGGAAGCCAAAACTCAAATAACGGTTACGACGGCGGAGAAGTCGTTGTCGCCGCATACGTACGACAAAAACATTCCCTTTTGTCGTTTAGTAAATGCTTCGTATAAAAAAGATTCCTTTTGAATAAACGTAAAAGTCAAAGGGGTTTATACACCGTATAAAAGAAAGTTGTGTATAAAATAAAATATGCCTCAACGAAAGGAGATTGAGACGAAGTCCCATACCTCGTATCTGACTTGACCCGACCGTTCTTTAACCTCCTGAATAATAAACTTGAGTTAATCTATACTTGCATATGAATCTTTTTCAAGTTCATTATTCCTTTTACACCATGTTATGAACATCATGTAATCATTTAAGTTAATAATGTTCATTTTGTCGGTATTTGGTTCTTAAGTCAAAAATAGACTTCTTATACTTACATGTTGTTAATTTGGTCAAAGGTTCATTATACCAGAATGATATTCATGATGTAGATATCATATATGTAATATATATCCAGTACCTGCATTCATTTATAATATTACATCACATTTAGAGGTAAGAAATGAAATGCACCGTTCATGGAGACGGTAAGCCGTACGTACGCATGAACGCTACTTCCATTTCTATTTCATATTTTCTGGAATGGAATCATAATGATATAAGAGTATATTATAATTCCAGTATAATAACATATATAATATCATTAACTTTATCCTTTACACATCCCACATATGGTATTAACGAATCAAATCACTTTCAGGAGGCGGTAGTCCGCACTTCCTAAAATGAAGATATCGTGTTTTACCCATAATGGAAACCATAAAGGTATGCCCAAAATGAAAAAACAGAAGCTTAAGGAAAACATAAACATATTATATATCACATATAAAAATAGTGACATCATAATGGCCACCTTTGAAGGTGTTTAATGAGTGTTGAACAATCATCGTTTCGGGAGGCAGAATTTCGCCATCCACGGAAACCTTATGTTCTTTAACCATTTGATGTAGTTGTGTGGAAGTGTAGCTCAAATAAATCTTATAACAACATCCTAGTACATTGAAGATACTGGTGTTGTTACAAAAGAAGTGAATAAAAAGAGTTTAGGGGGTTGGAGAAGCAAAATAAAACAAATGAACATGAGAGAATGAATTACCTTTAAAAAGTGTAACTCCTTTTGAGTTGAGCCTAAAGGCTTCCTTTGAAAGGATTCTGCCCAAAGGGAATCCTCTAGGATGAGGAGAGGGATGTGGAGAGAGAAAATGGGCAGGGGTTGGCCGAGACAATGGCTTGAAGAGTGTGTGAAATGAGGTAGAGGTGGGGGCCTTTTATAAGAGGAGAGGAGGGGCACTTTTGGAAAGTAAAGAAACATTACTTTATTTGAAAATGTGTTTCGGTTTCAAAAGGTCCCACATTGATATAATTCGTGGATAAGGTGATAAGGCATCGAAATCCATTCATCCAATTGGTTTTGGACAAGTGTAGTTCATAGATTTTATATTATCTTTCCATTTTATTTAAATCATCAAATAATGATGTCATCGTTGCATCATTATTATGTCATAGATAATTAAATTTATTTAATGTCTAAAAATTTTAAAAAATTACTATGATGTAGGAAATCTTTTTAGCTTTCCATTGAATATTTATAATCAAAATTTGGACTTGTATAACCCCACTTAAAAATTGTTTTCGCAAAACATATTATGTTTGTGTCATTTTCACTTTAACATTAAATAAAAAGTAATTTATGTCATTTCCCAACAAAAGTGGATCCATGGGATCCCCAAGTTAGGAAATGGCTTGTCTTGGACGGCCATGAAACAACCAATAAGGTTGGGACATGTGTCTAGGTCATTTTATATTATTAAAGCATTATTTATTCCTTAAACTACACTAATTACCACTAATCGCGATTAAAAACTTAATAAGTTACTATTCACCAATAAATTATTTTAATCTCATTGAACAACATTTTACTTCTTAATGAAAACTATGTATGTCAGATTTTCAAAATTCAATACACATTAGTGGTAAACTTTCATTTAACTGAAAAATCAGTTTGCTTGATTACCACTTAGTGGTTTCACTATTCATCAAAAATTGAAGTTTTTCAGAAAATTACCAAAAATTCACTCTAAGCTATATTTGATATTCAGAATTCAAAAATGAAGTCTATTTTACAAAATTCAAATCATATAAGTCACATTAATTAATTCAATAATTAATTCCCGCTGCCAGAGCAAATAGCGTGTTTTTACAAAACAATAAGTATCAAAAGATTGACACCAGTTTAAGTCTAATTTCAAAGTGAAATTGATTCCAATGACCACCATTAGATAAAATGGTAAAAATATATTCTAATTTCACTTCAAAACCAATTCAAAACATAATCTAATCATATAAATAAATTAGATTAAAAGTAGTTTTTATGTAAAATGCAGTATTTTTCACTATTCATTAAAAAAATGAACATTGTCAGAAAAATACCAAAAATTCACACAAGGTAAATTTTGATGTCCCAATCATAAAGGATAAGTTTATTTTGACAAACATAGTTTATAAAATTGTCAAAATATATATTCAAAAATGGTTTTCCATCAAAAGGCACTAAAACAATCTTTTAAGAATATTAGTGTATTCTATGCATAAGATTGTATTTATTTTCATTTTAGGCCTCTAAAACACTATATTTATCATTAATAGACATAGATAAAAATATCTATTATTCATTACTTACTTGGGATGTTACATCCTTCCCCCCTTTAGAAAATTGCGTCCCCGCAATTTATTTACTTATCAAATAAATGGGGGTACTTATCCCTCATTGCATTTTCTGATTCCCATGTTGCCTCTTCAATCATGTGGTTTTTCCACAAAACCTTTACCTGCTTAATCACCTTATTTCGTAACACTTGCTCCCTGTGGTCAAGAATCTGGACCGGTTGTTCCTCATAAGATAGGTTCTCTTCCAGCTGAACTACCTCTGGACTCAAAACATGAGATGGATCTGGCATATACTTTCTCAACATCGAAACGTGAAAAACATTGTGTACCTGAGATAAACTCGGAGGTAAAGCCACTCGGTATGCAACTGATCCAACTCTCTCCAGAATTTCGTATGGCCCAATGAACCTTGGACTCAACTTTCCTTTCTTACCAAATCTCATCACACTTTTCCAAGGAGAAACCTTGAGAAAAACATGATCACCTACCTCGAAAGATAGATCCTTCCTCCGGTTATCCGCAGAACTCTTCTGCCTTCTCTGAGCTGTTCTCATGTGTTTCTGAATCAGCTGATCTTTTTCTGCCATCTCTTCTACCAATTCTGGTCCCATCAACTTTCTTTCACCCACTTCATCCCAGAAAGCTGGAGTTCGACACCGCTTCCCATATAATGCCTGAAATGGTGCCATCTGTATACTGGAATGAAAACTATTATTATATGAAAACTCAACCAAAGAAAGATGTTGGTCCCAACTTCCCTGATAATCCATAGAACAAGCTCGCAGCATATCCTCCAATGTCTGAATTGTTCGTTCTGACTGTCCATCTGATTGAGGATGAAAAGCTGTACTAAAATTTAATTCAGAACCCAACGACTTCTGAAGGCCTTTCCAAAAGTTAGAAGTAAACATGGGATCACGATCTGATACAATGGAGAGGGGAACTCCATGTAACCTGACTATCTCTTTAAGATACAAACGGGAAAGTTGATCAAGAGAGAAAGTATCTCGTATAGCAAGGAAATGAGCAGATTTGGTCAAGCGATCAACAATAACCCAGATTGCATTATTACCTCGAGATGTCTTTGGTAATCCAACAACAAAGTCCATGGATATATTCTCCCATTTCCACTCTGGCACTGGTAAAGGCTGAAGCATCCCTTTCGGTAACTGCCGCTCTGCTTTAACCTGCTGACAAGTCAAACACTTCACAGTAAAATCAGCAATATCTCTTTTCATTCCATCCCACCAGTAATACTCCCGCAGATCTCTATACATCTTAGTACTGCCCGGATGAACTGAAAATGGAGAACTATGAGCTTCACATAACAACTCTCTCTTCAACTGTGAATCACAAGGCACACACAATCTCTTCCCAAAACTCAAAACGCAATCATTATCAATGTTGAATTCAGGAAACTTACCTTTCTGAACCAGCTCTACCCTTTTCTGCAACTCACTGTCTTGCTTCTGTGCTTGCTTGATTCTATCTGATAGAGAAGATCTCACTGATACCTGAAACAAAACAGAAGGACTTCCTGCACCAACAACTTCTATGCCAAAGTTCATCAAATCCTTAACCAAAGGATCACGTTCCAAACGAAACATTGTTAATGAAGCATTACTTTTTCGACTCAAAGCATCAGCCACTTTATTTGCTTTTCCCGGATGGTAATGAATTGTACAATCATAATCCATGATTAATTCCAGCCATCTCCTTTGTCTCATGTTTAACTCTTTCTGAGTGAATATATACTTTAAACTTTTGTGATCGGTATATATTTCACACTTTACTCCATACAAATGATGCCTCCAAATTTTTAAATCAAAAACAATAGCAGCTAATTCCAAATCATGTGTAGGGTAATTTACCTCATGAGTTTTCAACTGTTGTGATGCATAAGCAATTACCTGATCATTCTGCATTAGGACGCAACCAAGTCCTTTCAATGAAGCATCACTGTATATAACAAACTCACCATTCCTGGAAGGTAGTGCCAAAACTGGAGCATTCACCAATCTTCTTTTCAATTCCTGAAAACAATCATCACATTATTTTGTCCAGATAAACTTAACACCCTTCCGAGTTAGCTTAGTTATTGGACTAGATAACCGTGAAAAATTTCTAAGAAACCTTCGGTAATAGCCCGCCAAACCAAGGAAGCTACGAATCTCGGTTACATTTGTGGGTCTTGGCCATTCTTCCACAACTTTTGTTTTTGCAGGATCAACAGTTATTCCATCTTTAGAAACAATGTGACCAAGGAACGATATTTGTTGCAACCAAAACTCACACATGCTGAATTTCCCATACAATTTCTTTTCTTTTAAGGTTTGCAAGATAACCATTAAATGTTTTTCATGCTCCTCTTTACTTTTAGAAAACACCAAAATATCATCAATGAAAACCACCACAAACTTATCCAAGAACTCATGGAAAATTCTATTCATTAAGTCCATGAATACAGCAGGTGCATTGGTTAGCCCAAAAGGCATTACTACAAATTCATAATGGCCATATCTCGTACGGAACGCGGTCTTCGGAATATCTGCCTCCTTTACCTTCAGCTGATGGTACCCCGATCTCAGGTCAATCTTTGAAAAAAACTGAGCTCCCTGGAGCTGATCAAACAAATCATCGATATGAGGCAAAGGATATTTGTTCTTAACAGTGATATTATTCAAGGCTCTATAATCAATGCAAAGTCTCATAGAACCATCTTTCTTTTTAACAAATAAAACAGGAGCACCCCATGGTGATGTGCTAGGTCTAATGAAACCTTTCTCTAATAAATCTTGCAATTGCTCCTTCAACTCTAAAAGTTCAATTTGTGCCATTCGATAAGGGGGTTTTGAAATTGGCTTAGCATCAGGAACTAAGTCAACAGTAAACTCAACTTCCCGATCTGGTATTATTCCAGGCAACTCATCAGGAAAAACATCAGGATACTCATTTACCACTGGCGCATCATTAATCTGAACAGTTCCTTTATTTTCAACGACGTGTGCAAGGTAACATTCATTTCCATCTTTTACAAGTTTCTCGGCCTCTTCATAAGTTATCAAAAGTAATGGTTCATTCTTGTAAACAAACTGAAAGTCTTTCTGAAAAGAAACTTCTTTAGCTCTACAGTCAATCTTAGCATGGTAAATAGAGAGCCTATCCATACCCAGGATAACATCAAACTCTACTAGAGGTAGAACAATAAGGTTTGCAAGTAGGTTCTTTCCACAGATAAGGATAGGAAGATTCTTATAAATTCTTTTTGCCTCGACACTTCCCCCAGGTGTTTTTACCAAAAGTTCAGGAGTCATTTCTTGAGATGGTATTCCCATTTTACTAGAAAAGGTTTCAGAGATGAAAGAATGTGTAGACCCCGAATCAAACAACACACTAGCATAGTCTGAAAAAACAAACAAAGTACCTGATACGACTTCATTTGGTGGCCCGACATCTGCTGAAGTAGTTGCAAAGGATTTCACCACCCCTTTCTGCTTGTAGTCTAACTGCTTCCCATCACTCAAGCTCCTTGTCGGACACTCGTTTGCATAGTGACCCATCTCATTGCACTTATAACATTTCACTAACTGTAAATCAAATTTGTTCTTACCTTCACCTTGATCCTTTTCAGTGCAATCACGAGCCTTATGTCCCATCTTACCACATCGGTAGCACTTCCCAGAATTCAGAAGACATTCCCCAGCATGCCTTTTTCCACATTTATCACAAACTAGAAACTTAGTTCTCTTACCATCAGACTTCTTTGAAGAATTCTTACCTTTCTCCTGCCACCTCGGTCTCTTCTTCTGCTGGTTGTTATAGGACACTTGGTCATCGGCAAACTCCATTTCCACCTTCTCAGCACATCGAACAAGCTTTTCATAATTTTTAAACTCTCGAGAAGCTAATGCCCTTTGATACTTTGGCTTTAATCCTGAGTAAAAACGATTGATTTTACTATCAAGGTCCCGGATAAAATTGGGAGCATACCTTGCCAATCGAGTGAACATTTCTTCATAGGCAGCCACTGAGTCTTCCTCTTGCCTCAATTCCAAGAATTTCTTTTCCATCCTAAGTCGAACAGCCTTAGGAAAATACTTCTCAAGAATCATACCTTTGAATTCATCCCAGTCAAGAGCATCAATCTCATCGGCATCCCTGATATTTTTAACCATAGACCACCACTGATCTGCTTCACCCTCCAAACGGTAAATAGCAAGACTAACCTTTTGATTGTCTGAACACCCCATGACATCAAAAATCTTCTCCAGTGCTTTAATCCACCCTTCAGCTTGCACAGGGTCAGATGATCCTCTGAATGATGGGGGATGTTGCCTCATGAAATGTTCCACCACTGACATGTTCCTCTGCGGTTGATCTGGCTGATCTCGTGCATGGATACCACCACCATTTATTGCCTGAGTCAACTGCGCCATTACTGCAACAAACTGTTCAGTTCCAATTCCGACCATTTCTGGATGCTGATTCGGAAGGTTATTTCCTTCTGTATGCCTTCCTAGCACAGCTTCCTTGTTTCCTCTGCGGAAAACCATTCTGAACAAACATGTCTTAGATGAAGCAACATGGTAATCTTTAAATGCTATATCATTTCGAAAAAGAAAAAAAAAATATTTTTGGATAATCATTTAATAGAATTCTAACTCCTAAAGTTATCTAAACCGACCTCTGATACCAACTATAAGGCCCCAGCCTTAAACCTTACTTAATCTTGAGTTATTACAAGATTACACATTGAGGATCTTTTCGGGTTTAGAGTTTCAGAGAATTAGATCATAAAACTTGCATTACATTCCACATATAAACAAAGTGGTTGCATAAAGATAGTATTCTTCATTCCCATCAATGGAAACACATTTAAAATAAAACATGGATTATTTCTTGACACATCCTTGACTCTATCATCTTATCATGTACCTTTCCCTTGACCTGTGAAAAACATTTCAAAAACTTGGGATGAGCATAAAAACTCAGTATGCGTTATAAAAAAAAACATGGAAAGGAAACATGAGTTCATATATACATAAGAATGAAATCATACTTTACCCATCAAACATAGGCACTTTAACATACCTCATAAAATCATGAATAAATCATAGAAATCATAATACGTAAAGGTAACTTGAGGCATTCATAACATTCTTACGTAGGGAGTAACCCTCTTGGTTACGTTTGGAATACCCATCACAGTATATTCCCTAAAATCTCTTCGGAGAAACCTTAACGTTTCACTCCTTCGCGTTACCCAATGCACTGGAGAGCTATAACGGGCTCACCCGCCCTTAGTTTATCACGGAACCACCCGTCTTCATAATAATGCCCAAGAACCATAACATAATCATATCACATAAAACATGCATAAAGGAAATATAACATTTCCACATTTCAATCACGAGATATCAATACAACACATTGATATAATAAAAACATTAGGAAAACCATTTTCAATACCAAAGTAAAATATGGTATTTATTTTTTTTTCTTTTTTTTTTTAAAAAAAGGTATGGCTTGTAGAGGAAGCCAAAACTCAAATAACGGTTACGACGGCGGAGAAGTCGTTGTCGCCGCATACGTACGACAAAAACATTCCCTTTTGTCGTTTAGTAAATGCTTCGTATAAAAAAGATTCCTTTTGAATAAACGTAAAAGTCAAAGGGGTTTATACACCGTATAAAAGAAAGTTGTGTATAAAATAAAATATGCCTCAACGAAAGGAGATTGAGACGAAGTCCCATACCTCGTATCTGACTTGACCCGACCGTTCTTTAACCTCCTGAATAATAAACTTGAGTTAATCTATACTTGCTTATGAATCTTTTTCAAGTTCATTATTCCTTTTACACCATGTTATGAACATCATGTAATCATTTAAGTTAATAATGTTCATTTTGTCGGTATTTGGTTCTTAAGTCAAAAATAGACTTCTTATACTTACATGTTGTTAATTTGGTCAAAGGTTCATTATACCAGAATGATATTCATGATGTAGATATCATATATGTCATATATATCCAGTACCTGCATTCATTTATAATATTACATCACATTTAGAGGTAAGAAATTAAATGCACCGTTCATGGAGACGGTAAGCCGTACGTACGCATGAACGCTACTTCCATTTCTATTTCATATTTTCTGGAATGGAATCATAATGATATAAGAGTATATTATAATTCCAGTATAATAACATATATAATATCATTAACTTTATCCTTTACACATCCCACATATGGTATTAACGAATCAAATCTCTTTCAGTAGGCGGTAGTCCGCACTTCCTAAAATGAAGATATCGTGTTTTACCCATAATGGAAACCATAAAGGTATGCCCAAAATGAAAAAACAGAAGCTTAAGGAAAACATAAACATATTATATATCATATATAAAAATAGTGACATCATAATGGCCACCTTTGAAGGTGTTTAATGAGTGTTGAACAATCATCGTTTCGGGAGGCAGAATTTCTCCATCCACGGAAACCTTATGTTCTTTAACCATTTGATGTAGTTGTGTGGAAGTGTAGCTCAAATAAATCTTATAACAACATCCTAGTACATTGAAGATACTGGTGTTGTTACAAAAGAAGTGAATAAAAAGAGTTTAGGGGGTTGGAGAAGCAAAATAAAACAAATGAACATGAGAGAATGAATTACCTTTAAAAAGTGTAACTCCTTTTGAGTTGAGCCTAAAGGCTTCCTTTGAAAGGATTCTGCCCAAAGGGAATCCTCTAGGATGAGGAGAGGGATGTGGAGAGAGCAAATGGGCAGGGGTTGGCCGAGCCAATGGCTTGAAGAGTGTGTGAAATGAGGTAGAGGTGGGGGCCTTTTATAAGAGGAGAGGAGGGGCACTTTTGGAAAGTAAAGAAACATTACTTTATTTGAAAATGTGTTTCGGTTTCAAAAGGTCCCACATTGATATAATTCGTGTATAAGGTGATAAGGCATCGAAATCCATTCATCCAATTGGTTTTGGACATGTGTAGTTCATAGATTTTATATTATCTTTCCATTTTATTTAAATCGTCAAATAATGATATCATCGTTGCATCATTATTATGTCATAAATAATTAAATTTATTTAATGTCTAAAAATTTTAAAAAATTACTATGATGTAGGAAATCTTTTTAGCTTTCCATTTAATATTTATAATCAAAATTTGGACTTGTATAACCCCACTTAAAAATTGTTTTCGCAAAACATATTATGTTTGTGTCATTTTCACTTTAACATTAAATAAAAAGTAATTTATGTCATTTCCCAACAAAAGTGGATCCATGGGATCCCCAAGTTAGGACATGACTTGTCTTGGTCGGCCATGACACAACCAATAAGGTTGGGACATGTGTCTAGGTCATTTTATATTATTAAAGCATTATTTATTCCTTAAACTACACTAATTACCACTAATCGCGATTAAAAACTTAATAAGTTACTATTCACCAAAAAATTATTTTAATCTCATTGAACCACATTTTACTTCTTAATGAAAACTATGTATGTCAGATTTTAAAAATTCAATACACATTAGTGGTAAACTTTCATTTAACTGAAAAATCAGTTTGCTTGATTACCACTTAGTGGTTTCACTATTCATCAAAAATTGAAGTTTTTCAGAAAATTACCAAAAATTCACTCTAAGATATATTTGATATTCCGAATTCAAAAATGAAGTCTATTTTACAAAATTCAAATCATATAAGTCACATTAATTAATTCAATAATTAATTCCCGCTGCCAGAGCAAATAGCGTGTTTTTACAAAACAATAAGTATCAAAAGATTGACACCAGTTTAAGTCTAATTTCAAAGTGAAATTGATTCAAATGACCACCATTAGATAAAATGGTAAAAATATATTCTAATTTCACTTCAAAACCAATTCAAAACATAATCTAATCATATAAATAAATTAGATTAAAAGTAGTTTTTATGTAAAATGCAGTATTTTTCACTATTCATTAAAAAAATGAACATTGTCAGAAAAATACCAAAAATTCACACAAGGTAAATTTTGATGTCCCAATCATAAAGGATAAGTTTATTTTGACAAACATAGTTTATAAAATTGTCAAAATATATATTCAAAAATGGTTTTCCATCAAAAGGCACTAAAACAATCTTTTAAGAATATTAGTGTATTCCATGCATAAGATTGTATTTATTTTCATTTTAGGCCTCTAAAACACTATCTTTATCATTAATAGACATAGATAAAAATATCTATTATTCATTACTTACTTGGGATGTTACAGACAGTCTCCAATGATAAAGGGAAAGAATATTGGAAAATGATGAGTTCTTCCCCATCCAAAAATTAGGAGAAGTGATGGTCCTATTCTCATGAAGGATGAGTAGAATACCACGGAGAACAACATCTTGAATTTATAATACTAAGGGGGTGGGATATATTGGAGTTTATTCGTCAGCATTGTAGGGGAGAAAAGCTATAATTAGAAGTTGCTAATTAGAAGTCCATAATAAAATGAAAAGTTTGATCTGTAAAGGTAAATTTATATCATATATGGGGAGAAAATATAAAGACACCTGAAAAGGGGGATAAGAAATAAATATAGTATACCTAATTTTCTCCTATTTATATTTAATTCACAAAGGCAGAGAGATTTTAGAGAGGAAAAGGTATTATATTTTCACACATGAAATGATATATTTGTAGTTGGATTTTCACCCACCGAACAATAGTGATCCTAGAAAATTATGATGCATTGAATCATTTACAATAGAATACTATATGGAATAACCATTTGTAGGTTAACCTTAAAAACAAATATATCCCTACATGTTTTAATTTCTTAAACATTTTCATATAGTTTGATGATGTTGAGTGAAATGAAATTTATTGAGAAAGGTTTCTACCTAAGTGGAAACAAGGTCTAAGTAGGAAAATGTGAAAAATGGTGTAATTTGATCACACACTAATTCACACCTATAGAGTTCCTTGGGGACCCAAAAATTAAAATATAAAATATTTCATCATATAAATATTATAATTGATGATAGCCAATGTGGAATATTTATGAAGGTTAGTACTTAACATTCAAATTCCATTATTAATTGTAGGATGTAATATTGTTCATATAATGTGATTAAACATCCATTGAAATATAGCTTATGTCTTAGAAAAAATCATTATATTTTTTTTGTCAAATGAAAGGAAATTCAATGATTAAAGGAAGAAAAAAAATAAAAATAGAAAACAGAACTGAAAATAGAGATAACCAAGCTTTATTGGTGCCTAAAGTAGCGTATCCCAAGGGAATATTCCACTTCAAATATTTCCCCCTCTGTTGGTAAATAAATCAGGATATGAATGTAATAAGACCTATCACCATTTCCCGCCTTTGAGTTCCTGAAATCCACCACTTTTTTACCCTCATGCCAAAAGTGTAGGACACTCATTTGGTCAATAATAAGACCCCTAAACCATCTAATAATGTAATAAATCAACCATAGGATGGTACTTGAATGATTATGGGAGTTTTACAATGTTTTAAAATTCATTTTACTCTACGATAGGTTGATATTGTGATGACTACATATATAGAGACTGGTGAGAATATCCATTGCCTCAGCTTACAAATTATCCCAGAGACTGAAGGCCATAAAAAATGATATGATAACTATCCCTTATTGATCTATGACCAAACATCCTCCCTTCATCTCTCCCATACAATAAGATCCATTAGTGTTGTGTTTTAAGATGGAATGGGGAGGTTTCTAATATACTCAACATCCATTATTTGTGATCGAGGAATTATGAGTGGGGGGACTACAGACTAGAAGAAAATTAAGTGTAGTATCCTATTCTAAATTGTGAATGAGGAAGGCCAGATCAGTGAGGAGGTTATTGGTTATAATAACTATTTTTCCTTCCCTACAGGAGGTTCCATCCACCCTAACACTATTTTGTGCCTTCTAGAGGATCCATCAACTTGAAATTTGGACTATAAATCTTTCCTTTTGTTCAATACCCATTGTACCAATGCCCTGGAACCATAATTATAGAATTTTTCTAACCTTAACACCTTGGGAAGATATGACTGTGATGTATTAAAATGATATCCACACTCCATGGGACCAATGTCCCTCAAAAATTATATGCTCAAAGCTATCCTCCTTTCGATCCCTATGACACCAATATCTAGAGGCCATATTTATCCCTGTACGCTTTATATTTTCATCAGTTGTGAGGGATAAGTTTCTTATTCTCTAAAGGCGAAAAATATATTTCATAGGGATGTATTTAAATAATTGCATATCCCCCATCTATCATCACTATTTGAAGACATCGACACCCTCATATAGTACTTAGTTGTGAATTTTATTTTGGAGTATTCCATAAACACATGCCTACCCAGTTCACTGTTCAATTCAATAAGGTCAAAGTAATGCCACCTGTATTTTCTATAATAGTATTAATAAAATTATAATGAATGCATTCATTCCTAAGGGTAATACTCAGAACTGGGAAGCCGGGGAATCTGATATTTGCTCCAAATAAAATGTGGTTCCAAAATGAAATCTCCCCCTTCCCACTATCCATCGAGAAAGTCTTGGAGTATCGAGAGGTGAGGTTGAATGATGGAACAAAGAGAGAAAGGACCACATATTTTCAAGACCCATGAAATATTGCATTTATTTTCCAGGAACCTACCATAAAATGGTAGCTCCTTGAGAATCACCCATTCTAACTTCACATGCATGATTTTGAGAGAGTCTGAGAGGGTTTTCACATTAATTCCTCCCTCTTTCATTGTCCTAGAAATTATTCCCCAAGTGGCCCATTGATTCTTACATTACAAATGAAAATCCCTCAAGAACAAAGCCATAATTATTTCAATATGAGAGATGAATGTTTTTGGGACTTTAGTCACTGAGAGGGAATGGACTAGAATAGAGGAGGGAACACTGTTCACCCAGATAATTATATAGGCAATGTAAAGTAAATGATTTTCCTAATTAAAAATACTCCTAGCAATCTTATCATTAATTTTATCAAAGTGTTGAATGCGAGGCATCCATGAAGAAATTGTTGAGCCTGGGTATTTCATGGGTAAATCTATCCTAAGCATGTCATGTTAATTGGTGAGTGAGGAGATACTTATTTACAGACACCTATTATAAATGAAGAAAATTATTTTGGTTTGATTCATTATCTGTCCACTCCATTTACAATAGTCTTCAATGAACACATTGATTACTCGAACTAATATCTTACTAGAATTAGAAAAAATAATGATGTCATTAGTGAACATGAGGTGAGAGATAATACACAGGAATTGCATGCATTAATATGTCCTTTTGTCCCCTCGTTGAATAATCGTATTGATTAGGTGGCTAAGGACATCTTGGTAAATAATGAATAACATTGGTGATAAATAGTCACCTTGCCTTAGTTCTCTAGTAGCTTTGAAAAATCCACAGTTTTTACCCAAGAAAGAAATCAAGAGAAGAGAGGAGATGAATCACCTAGACATGAGATCATTGACCTGAGAGGAAAATCCCATTTTTATAAACAACTTGATGATGATATTCCATTCAACTCGGTCATAGGCTTTGTCTATGTCTTACAGTAGGATTAGCATATGTTATATTTATATGATATATACACATTGTATCAAATGATATAACCATATATGTTATATTATCCATAGTATAATGGACTACATATCATATAATAGTAATATATAATCCACTAATATATAAGCTAAAATGTATCCAAAAAATATTAGGCTTTAGAGAATATCTCCATCAATAGGGACTCCCAGATGTCAGGCATGTGGTAAAATGAAGAAGATCAAAAACATTAATATGATAGTATCATGAAAAAAAATGTAAGGAATTTATAATATTTGGAGAAATTATCTTCATAATTTTTTAATAAATTCATTCAAGATGAATAAAATATTCTATAAAATAGTTATATTTCCCTGAATTTAATTGACCAGTTTGAATTTTCAATTACTAAATTCAATGCTTTCCTAAAATATTATAAGCTTTTTAGGGGAAAAGTACGAGCCAAAATGAGTAAAAAATGTGGTCATAAAATTAATTTTTTAATTTTCATATAATAAAAATTAAGGGTTGAGTATGAACCTAACAATTTTGAAATTCACATAACACCAAAAAAATGACCCAAAACTAGTAACCTAAAATATAGAAAAACTACACCAAATGGGAAATTATTGGTTACTCAGACCACTGAAATTCAAACCAAGAGGCCTCAGTAGACTATCCAATGATATTTTCTAGTGATATTAATTTGTAATCAAGATACATGATCCATATTCAACTTGGTCCATACAATCTCACCAAATTAATATACATTCACTGTCATCTGGTCACCCATCATGGGCTCACTGATGGTTGTTGAATCATCACCAATATAAATTACGACTACTTGAAAACCACCACCATTTGAGAAACTAATTAGAGTACTAGTAAAATTTATTATACATCGTACACATTGGTAATAGTTATTATATGATTCATTACACTAGCGTGAATCACTATCCATTGAACACTTGACCACCTCTAAAAAAGGAACTGAGACGAAAACACTGGAAGGATATAAAATAGTATAAAACCGAGCCTGAAAGAATAATAAACTTATAAGATCCAAACCATAATACTACCTAATATTCATATCCTAAAGTTTCAACCACACTTTTTCAACTTTATTGGATGTTTTTCTTCATTTGTCCACCTCCACAAAATAAAATCATTCTAGAAAAAGAGATTAAATCATATATCAAAAAGATATTATAGGGAGACTAAAATGAAGTAACAATTTCATAACACCGTGTTATATGAGTAGTGAGTGTACATTAATCTTTAAAAGGATAAATATATATGATTAGTCACCACCAAGAACATAATAGAAAAAACAACTAAAAAATAAATGAAATAAAAAATTGATATGCGCATTAACCCAAGAGAAAAGCCACCAACTAATTAAGAAAGGTAAAAGATAAAATATTCATAAGAGAAAATAAATAAATGGGAGGACTATCAAATATTTATCCTACCTATATCTTCCTAAATCATAGAAAAATAATTTAAAACCTGCCTCAATGCCTCTATTAGTTTGAAATAAGACACTAGGGGGATTGATGTCTCTTGGAAACTGAAGGTGAACCAACACTACAGGGGGGTATATTACTATAAAATAGATTCAAGATACATCATTATAGAAGGGAGTTAGGTTAATTTGATATATAAATGTGTCTCTAGGATTAGAATCATAAATATTATAACATTAGACAAAAACCATTATTAGGGGATCAAGACTGGGAAAAAATAAAAAAAACTCTTGTGGTGATTAAGTGAGGGATCTCCATAGTGAATCCCTGATGTGAGGAAATTATTGAATAATAAAACCACAATGAAAAAAGAAATAACTATATATAAAAGTTAATAATAATGATAAATAAGATAGAATAAGTAAGTATATGGAATCCACCACTTCTAGGAAACACAAAAAACCCTAAATGAAATCCCATGTGAGAATTACCAAAGAGATAAAAGGGACATCTACCCATAAAAATAATGTGGTATATCTAAATTGAATCCTAATAGATATGATACACCATCTTGGGTCCTATAAAAAGAAATTTGTAATTTTAAATTGATTTTAAGACTTAGAATTCTATTTATTTCAGAAAAAATATCGAAAAATTTATGATGGAAATTTAGTGACATAAATAAAGAAACTTATGATTTTCTTATCCTACAAATGGATCAGTATGGTAAAAATTTAATACCTAACATCATGAATTTTAGATTCATTACATAATGTTAGTTTAGAATTATGATGTGATGATTTTAATATTTTTGGACAAATGATTACTTCACATAGTAAATAACCTATTTTCATTCAAATTTTTTTCCTTACAATATATATATGTAAAAAACCATTTAATTTATTGAATATATTCATAAATAGATTTTATGGTCATGAAAATGTTATTGAAATATATTTTTAAACTTTAATAGTGGAGTTGAAATCATTATAGAATATCGGTGTGTATACATATGATGAATTGGAAATACATATTGTTATTTTGTGGATGGTATTAAATTATAATACTTATGGTGTGGTGTCTAGTCAGAGTATAAATAATTAATGATAACAAAGGATTAAATTCCATCATAGTTTCAGTTTCATTTTACAATAATTATTCTTACTAATGAATCGTGTATATGGAAATAATAATCTAAAGTTGTACAATAATATTGATACAAAAAACACAACTCAAAATAAGTTGGGAAATAATATACTAAATGAACTAAAAGATATCATATTTCTACACGGTAATGGTTTTATGAATTCTATAAAGTGAATGAATTCTTCTAATGAATCTAATAATAATTTAAGAGAAAACTATTTTCATTGATTTACTGTATTATTCATTTATTTTTTTACAAAACCTCATAAATGTAATGAATGTTCATAAATTTATATGTGAAAGGTTAAATTAAGTTTTTTTAAATTTTAGGTGAAATTTAAAAGATGATTTATGATCATCACATGACTTTATGGTTATGTGTAATGTAAATGAACTTCATCAGTACTTCATCAATAAAAACAATTAAAACATACTTGATTCTTCTTATGTGAGGAATAATTTGAAAACAATTTTCATGAAGTTATAGGGAATCTAAAAATTCTATATTAATATTCAAGAAAATATAAAAATTTGTATATATGAGATATGTTAAACAATAATATATGAAAAATCATGATTATCACATCATATTGCATGATTTTATTGCTATAACCATTCAAAATTTATTTTAAAATAATTTAACGGTGTTAATAATTTGATTATAAATTTTTTAGTGATATTTGTGATAAATTTAATAGTATGTAAGTTTAAAAAAATATTTTAATAGGCACCCATAATTATATATGAGTTAGAGAAAATTTTCCCTCAAACATTTTTCAATTTCATAAGGAATCAAACTTTACACCTTCCCACTAAATATTTTCTTGGTATTCTTGTTGATTCTCAGTAGATGTATCCAACTAAAATAAATATGGACATAATGAATTATTATGTTAGGAATAATAATAATCCAAAAGGATACATTGTTAAGGGTTATTTAGCTCAATTGTGTATGGGTTTCTATTAAATATGTTTTGGTGATTTCAAAATGTATTTTAATCAACAAATGAGAACTAAATGTGAGAAATATGGGCTAATAATTCCAAACCATCCAACAATACTAAAAATAATATGAATTATTGGATCATGTACTTTGATTAATTTGAGGCTTGAAAAACGATAATGTCACATCACCTGAACTTGTTCAGTTATGATGTATTGGATGACTACATCAAGTAATTTTTTTGATTATCTATATATCATCTATTTGAAATCCTATATTCATATTTAAATTTTAATATCATATTATCTGGGTAATATTAATAAATTATAATTAGAAAACATTGTTCATTGCCTCTTAAAAAAAGATAGAATTTGAAGAGTAAAGAGTTTCATACGTGGTTAAAATCAAACGTAAGACCATTAATATTATATAGAAATTAGTCACAAGTCATCTTTATTTTTTATTTGATCATATACATTAGGTGTAGAGTTTACAAAAAGATAGATATCTTTATAAATAAGATCATTCTCTATTGGTATGAATGATGTGGTGTGTGAATGTAATTCAGTGACCATTAATGGGTATTAATTCATTATAACCATTCATGAAGTGAACATGAAAAAATGATGGTGTTATATTAACTGTAATGTTAGACTATTATTATAGTTCATTGGATTACAGTTCTCTATATAAAAATGTATCATATTATAGAGTTTTAGAGAAAAAATCATATTACATTATTACACTCATGGAAAATATTCTATAATTATATTCATGTGGTTTGATTCCATTATATGGAATAGAATATTTATAGATAATTTTGGATTTAGAGTTATTAACATGAATCACTTATTATGTACTGATAATTCATATATTTTTGAATTAATGGGAAAACAAGTTTTTTATAATTATACGTCATTTAAAAAATCCATTTGGAGTCATTATTAATGTTATCCCAAGGCATACTTTTGATAAATGTGTAGATGCAATTGGTATTATGAATTCCCCCATTAGTGTTAAAAAAAATATTACATATTTTTCCATAAATACTTCACTTATTATATTTTTTTACGAATCATAAGTTTTTGTAAGGAATTAATAACAATGATGATATGTTTAATATTTTACCTCAATTATTTAATTTCTATAATTTTATAAATTTTTGGATGTTTATTATCAATTTTCTCAATTTTTAATTATTGTAAATTTTTTAAAAATAATGTATATTAATGTGTAAATTACTTTAGTAATGTACAATATGTTACAATATGGGAAGTAGTTAAGGAAAATAATTTTTAAAAATGGAAGTTATAATTAAGAAATAACTGATTCATATGATCCCCACTGTGAGTATAATAATTTAATTTTCTATTTTAGATATTTCATATAATTTTATATTTTATTTAAACTTTTTTAAAATAATAAAATAACCATAATCTTGAATAAAAATAATCATTATTTATACAGATGAGAGTATTTGTAAACATATCCCATCAAGGAGGGTTGTCAGTGGAGCATCTTGAACCTCACACAATACATAATCAAACATAGAACCTTACCTCATATATCTTCTCATAGACTTTTTTACATTACATTTTCACTTGATACACCAATGTTTTTGTTAGCACAAGTATTTTCCCACCATTTAATTTAATCCGTGTAACTAATATCAAATATGGTTTACATTCTACTTTTATAGTTAGAATTTAGGCACTACAGGATTCTAAACCACCAATATTGTCCCCACCATTCCATTTATTGATGATTCCTTCCCATACATACAAAAAACTTCCTTCCACTTCTATGCAATAGTGGTTTCCTTTTTCTCTAATATATTAGGGTTTTTATGATCTTCAACCATCATTTTTTACTTCTAAGACTTTTCATATTCTTGATATTACTTATCAATCAGTGCATACTAATTCTTAAGAGAATACTTATCCTTAAGAGCCTACTGATTCTTTTGAGAAAACTAATAATCCTTCTTCAAGATTATATTTAAAACTCTAATTGTTTTCTAAAAATCTTATTATAGTTATTATGTGACTTTTTTTCTAGTATTATTTTTTATTAAACAACTAGATATTTTAATTAGAAACATGTTAATACTTTTAGGTGTGATGTTAGGAACTACCATACACATGTTATGGTTGAGTATGATAAGGGAATGTAAATTATTGGGAAATACGGTGAGGAATGTAAAATATTTAAGGGAATCCTTTAAAAATAAAATTATACCATTAACATTCCAAAAAATATCTTTTAGATGGTATGATGATGAGATAAAGGATAATTCTTGGGTATAGATATGTGTAATGAGGTTTTAACATTAAAATTCATGTTATTATTATATTATCTTAATTAATATTTTGTTTACAACTTCACATCAATTTTCCTAATGGTAAATATGCTTGTGCTAGATATTTAATGGGATTAGGAGAACAATGGAGAGAATATAAGAGGGAATTATAAATTGGATAGACCACATCAGTTTTCATTATGTTAGAGGGTATAAATACCCTAAATTATTGTCCAGTTACACGATGTTGAGATATGATTTATATAGGAAGAGTGTTGATTTTAATATATTACTGAAATTTTATGTTTTTTATTAAGTATTAATATTATTAGTATTATTAATTTTATTATTAATATTATTATGAAAATAGACATATTATTTAGCTTTAAGGTAAATTTATTATTGTTAAATATATATTTTTTAAGAAAATTTATGTGATTTATTAATTTTTTATAGGATTCATTATAATAGAACAAAAAAAAGAGTGACTTGAAGTATTTTTATACGTTGAGATGAACATAAATTTTTTATCATGAAAATATCATGTATTTTTCAATTACAATTATGTTTTTTTGTTTTTTAAGAATATATTTTTCAATAATAAAAAATTTCATGTTTCTCAAAATTTTGAATAATTTACTTTTTTTTCAATTTTTATGAGACCTTATTGAACTCAGGTAATGAAATTTCTCTTATTATAGAAATATTTTTATAATATCAATAATTTAAATTTATTAGTGTTTATAACTTATCATATAAAAATATAATAATTATCTCCACAATATCATCAAAAGTGATATATTCATTATAAGAATAAAAATGATAATATTTTTTTAATTAAGCATGATTATTATTTTTTATGATAATTAAAGAGGACAAGTTTTCAAAATTATTATGACATTAATTATTTAAGTATCTATTATTATATTGAAATATGTAATTTTATTTTTAAGAAATAAATAAAAAGGTGTGGTCTTCCATTATAAAAAAAATATTTTTTTTCATTAAAATAATATTAGTATTGTTTTCATAATATTTAATTTTTTCCTATTATAAGTATATTTTTTTATTATTTTTAATAACATTAACATGTTCTGTTTAAAAATATTAATTTACAATAAGCTTACGATTTTTTGTTTTATAATATTTTTATGTCAATGTGAAAATATCATCATTTTAATTATTTATATAGGATGATTTTGAATATTGATGGTCATATACCTGAATAGATTTTATCCTCAAAATAAATAACAAAATATACTTAATGTCAAAACTTAAGGAAATATTGTAATAAATTTTTGTTCCATCATATTTTGGATATATTTTTATTAAAATAATATATCATTTATACTGTCAATTATATAACCTAAATGATCTTGATGATAATAAATATGATAACCTTAGACAAAATAATTATTTTCATTAGACATTAGGTGTGTATCACTAAGAGAGAGACTAATATTGATCCATATAAATAATAATACCCAATAGGTATTGTTATTTTTCAAGAAATCAAACACCAGTACTGGTACTGAATAATAATTTCATAAGGACATTGTATAAGAAATGAATGAAAATCAATTGGTAGTATAGGAGTTTCAAAGATATCAAAAAACCATTGAAAATTTTATGACATCTAGGAGGGTTATGTTTTCATCACTTCCACCATATAGTTTTGTAATGAATTGAATAATTATGAATAAAATTCCATTTATTTTAATTAAAAATATTATGGATATGAAAAAAATCATGCCCTCCTTTTGTTTTATTATATCCAATTGGATTTAAATGACCGTTAAGTATCCTTACCGTTGAAAATATAGCTGTTGAACAGTGATCACATGACTAGTATAAATACAGGGTTGTAAAAAATCCTTTTGACATAGACAAAGGAAGTGATGGCTTTAACGAGTAGGATCACACTCTATAAAGTCCATTTATCAAAACCTATAAGGGAGATATCATTTATTATATTTTCCCTAAACCAAGCCAAATATGATATCCAACAACTTAAGTATGAGAGAAACTATTTACGGGGGAAGTTCAAGCTCATTGAGATCATGACCCAAACAATGTTCAACAAATGAACCCATGAACACCCCACCATAACAAAACGTACTCTTAGGGAATATTCTGGTGTAATAAAGGGATATGTAACAATACCCTAGTGTTTTTAATATGTAAATTATTTTTTTATGGAATAATGAATATATTTTTTCACTTATTTCTACTTTGTAAATTCTTTTGAATGTAAAAGTATTTTTTTGTTGATATTCAAATTCAATTGAGAAATATATTTTGATTAAATAATTTATTTTTGAAATAAATAATATTTTAATAAAAGATTATTATTAAATTATTTTTATTAAATATAAATTATCATATAATTTTTATGAATTCAAATGTAATTTTTAGTAAGGTTTGAAAACTTTTTTTTCAAAACGCAATAGTTTTCCATAAATGTTGGTTTTTATATTAAATGATAAAATTCATATATTTAAAAATTTATTTAGATAAAATAAATATTATTTTTGGAATCAAAATTTCAAAATTATCCATTGGTTAATTTTTCATAATTTTCTGGGACAGTCGAATTTTTGGGTAAAAATTAAATAACATATAAATATATAATGTGTTATATGAAATTATAATGACCCAATAGTGATGTAATAAAATACTATAAAAGGTATATTATTCCAAATATATTTATTTTACTTTAAAATAATTTAATTTTAGGTTTATTTTATAATTCCTTATTTAATCCTCGAAGTCATATAAAATAGTTTAACATTTTAAAATCATTTCCTTGAAATAGTGGCTCACCTCCACAGAAAAAAGGGAAATATTTAATTTCTTTATACATTAGCCTTATAAAATAATGTATACCACTCCCCGTTTCATTATACCATGGTCAAAAGCTTTGGGATGGTTTGTGGTTTTGAATATTTTAGTGTCTATTTTAAAAAACCAAAATAATAGAGAATTCCCCCACTTTTCCTATATAAACTAACCCAAGAACCCATTAATCTCACTTAATATCTTTTAAGATCAACCAAACTCTTCCCCCCTACTCACTATAGTCCTCCCAAGGAGATACAAAGCTCCCAAGTAGCCTCTCCCAAGCCTTCGGAGTCACACATCCAAATAAGGGATTTCCCTCTCTCCATTTTCTTCAAGCACCTCTTTTATGTCATGCCTTTTAATTTCCATTTTCATTATTTTTGACATGTTATTACATTACTCCTTGTTTTAAATTTTTTATATATTATGGGGTATTTATTTTACTCCCATTAGTCCCCCCTATTATCCTTTAAACTCACCCTTTATTATACCGAAATTTCGTAAGGGATTTCTCTCTTCTTCTTTCCATTCAAGCATTTATTTTATATTTTTTTTGTAAATTCAATTTAATATGTTGGAATATTATGTTCCATGATCCCATTACTATCTATACCATTTATAAATGATGATTTACCCCTATTTCTCTCATCAACCTAATTTATGAATTCCCATAAGATACTGTATACTTCCAAAATTACACTGTGATTTTCGATGCCAAAATCATCGTGTAGTGAATACCATAACCATTCCTATATCAAGTTTATTCAACTTCTTGAACACATAAAAATCTAATTATGACTTACATATATTAATTCCACGTTTCTTTTATCATGTAATAAATTATGTTGTTGAATTAATCCATGTTGTATGATCTCTGTGGAACACTTAAGCATGAGATTAAAATGATTATGAAGGGTGCACCCTGATATCTCTCCAATTCATTGGGTAATGTTGAGTATCTTTATACCGGATGTTGGGATAAGGGTTTTCCTTATTACTTTATAGAACGTTTTCCCACCATTTCAGGAAAGGGGTTTACCTGATTTCATTTATGTTAAAGATGTAGTGTTTTAAGTTGTTTCCACATTTCCTTGGTGTGACAATCATGCTATATCATGCCTTTATTTTCATGTTTCTCTTATGATACATTAAAATGGATATTTCCTAAAATGTATAACATTCTTCATGTTATTCCTTTTTTACTCCCTTACTAGGCTTTATATCTCACCATTTTCTTATGTATGTCCTCATTTTATCCCATGAAATGTTAAGTACGAAGGAATGTTGTGGTCATGTAAAAGAAGTTTTCAATAAAGATGTTTATTTCATGTGTTAAATTGTTATGTAATTTTCCTACACCCCAAATACACTATAACTCCCAATATTCTGAGTTTTATTAAGTAAAAGTTTCTGTAATAAATCATGTTTAATTGTTAAATAAAGATCAGGGTCGTTATAGTTAGTATCAGAGGTAAGGTTTATTTATTTTGGGGATTTGTATTAGAAAAATCAAGTGAAATACTTATGTATAAGACTTTATATATGAAAATAATCCCTAAATTTGGGTGAGTATAGAGTAAGTGGTTTTTCAAGAAAGTACATACCTATCTTGATATGAATAAACAGATGCTACTCTGGTACAGATATATATGGGTGTAAAACACCAAAACAATGCTTTGAGTTATACTCAAATTGTAACTAGTGCACTACAATGTGCCTTGAATCACTCTTGGTTCAACATTACCAGGGGATAGGATTTGGTAAATTTTTAATCATAGTACAAAACATTACTAATGGAATAAAATCATACTATAAGAATATAAATTAGGAAATAGATCATGGATAACATAGACCGAATCATAGAATCTCATAAGTTAAGAAAATAAATGTAATTTACAGGTTATCCATTTTTGTCATTAGATTCCCCTTGATTTGGTAAATAGTTTAAAAAGAAATGTCTTTCCTATATCTATTTTGGATATATGAATTGAGTAGAACCATAATCAAAAAGTTTAAGGTAGGGTTATCAACAATATTTGTAAACATTATTTTATATTTTGAATGTTTAGTCGAACAATCCAATCACCGCCATAAAGAATGGAAGTAGAGATGCCAGAGAAAATGGAAAATGGGGAAATTATAGAACCCCAGGCATATGATTCCCCCCATCCAAATTTGTGATTTGGACTTTCTTTCAAACCTTATCATACTTACCTTGGTGGAATTTGATTCAATACATGGCGTGAATTGACTTTCCCTATGTTGATCCAACCTAAATTGCCGCGAGAGGGAAATCACTCTACATATGGTGAATCGACCTCCGATTTTATACAAGTGAAAGGAGGTGGATTAATATTCTTTACCAACATCTTCTCAAGAATGAATATTAATTCCCTATGATCACACATATCTTGCTCAGATTGTTATTTCTAAGGAAATAACAATCCTTGAATACATGCCTATTGTGATTGAATTTGTTAATATTTCTCCAGAGGAATTTCCTAGTCTAACTCCGAGAAGAGATGTCGAATTCTATATTCATCTTATATCTCGAGCATTTCCAATATCCATGAATCTTTATAGAATGGTTGTTGTGGAGATTGAGGAGCTAAAGAAACAACTATAGGGGAATTTAGATAAATTGTTTATAGCCCAGGTGCTTCACCGTGGCATGAACCAGTCCTCTTCACCAAGAAGAAGGATGGGTCAATTCACCTTTTCATGTATTATCATGTGATCAAAAAATCACAACAAAGAACATGTATCCTTTTCCATGAATTGATTAATAGTTTGATTAAATACATGGAAAGAAATACTTCTCCAAGTTTGATCTATGGTCGGGATATTACCAAGTAATGGTGAAGAAAGAGGATATATGACAGATTACATTTCGTACAAGTTACAAGCAATAGGAATTCACAGTAATGCCTTTCAGACTCACTAATTCTCTAGTAATTTTCATGGAATTGACAAATAGTGTCTTTATATATTCCCTCAACAAATTTTTTCTAGTCTTTATTGATGATATTATAATATATTCCAAAAGTAAGAAGGATCATGAGGACAATTTAAGTACTATTCTAAAGACATTTAAAAAGGAGAAACTCTATGCAAAGTACATAAAATGAGATTTCTGGTTGAAGGAAGTCTCTTTGCTGGGGAATATCATCAAAAACAATGGGATATCTATGGATCCTTACAAAAAATTGAGGGATGTTCGAGGTAATCCTCTGTGAAAAATATCCATATCTTCATGGGGTTTGATGGATATTATTTTTGATTTGTGAGAAATTTCTCACGATTGTCAAACCCTCTTACCAATATAACTCAGAAGTGAGCCATGTTTTCATGGAATGTTGAACATGAAGATATTATATGGATTTGAAGAAGATTATTATCACTACCAATATTATCACACTACCCACAAGTGGGGAGGTTTTCATAATCTTCAGTGATTCTTTTATGACGGGCATTGGCTGTGTGTTGATGCAGAATGACAAAGTCATTGCCTATGCCTCAAGGTAGTTGAAAATTCAAGAGAAAAACTATCACACACATGATCTAGAGTTGGCATCTCTAATCTTTGCATTGAAAATATGGTGGAATTATCTCTTTGGGGAGAAGTGTGAAATATATATGGGTTAAAAAAATCTCAGATATATATTAACACAGAAATAGATGAATATGCACCAAAGAATTTGGTTATATATCATCAAGGATTATAATTACTCAATCCATTACCGACCTGGGAAAGTGAAAAAGGTGGTGGATGCTCTATGTATAAATAAACCTACAATTATAACATTGATGTGAATTGAAAAGGATCTAATATTCTTAGATTTGATGAAGATGGACACGGGAATCAAAAAGAATAGGACATCATCAATACTTTCACAATTGATTTCTCAACAACCTCTTTTGGAAAGGTTAATGGATACTAAAAAAGATGATGCGGGGATTCATAAAAAATTGGAAACAATTAGTAATAGTAAATACTCATAGTTCATTGTTAATAAAGAAGGAATTGTGATATTTGGGTCAATATTATGTGTTCCATCAAATATGGAGTTAAAGAAAGTAATTTTGGATAATTCACATCGTTTAAATTTCTCTATTAACCGAAGAAACATAAAGATGTATCGAGATCTCCAGGAGCAATATTTGTGGGATAAAATGAAGAAGGAGATCGCTAAATATACAATTATATGCATGTTATTCCAAGAAGTGAAGGATAAGAGGCAGAAGCCTCAGGGAATGATGTGACCATTTCCCATACCAACATGGAAATCGAAAAACATCACTATGGAATTTGTCACCGAACATCTGAATACATCCAAAGGAATAAATTCTATATTGGTTATTGTGGATCATATTACGAAGACTACACACTTCAATGAAATATGAGAGGATTTATCACTAGATTAACTATCAAAAATATTTATCAGATAAGTGGTAAGGATGCATGGAGTACCACTATTGATTATGTCTGATCGAGACCCAAGATTCGCCTCTATGTTTTGGAAAAGTATCCAGCATGGTCTAAACACAGAGATGAACTTCAGTATGGATTATCACCTTAAAACCAATGGCCAATCTGAGCGGACTGTCCAGACACTTGAGGACATATTGAGAGCTTTATCAATGGAATTTAAAGGCGGATGAGACCAACATCTTCCTTTTGTGGAGTTCTATTAAAACAATAGTTTCTAAAAAAGAATCCAAAAGGCACTTAGTAAATTCCTTTATGGGTAGAGGTGTAGAACTTCGACATGTTGGGATGAAGTTGGGGAACAGAAACTTCTAGTTCTTGAAATGGTCTATGAAACGATGCAAAAGGTTAAGACTATCCAGTAGCACATCAAAGATGCCTAGAGTCGACAAAAGAGCTATGATGAAAATCATTTATGAGACCTAGATTTTGATGTTAGAGACACAATATTCCTCCACGTATCTCAATAGAAGAGAGTTATGAGCATTTGAAGAAGGTAAATCTTATTCCAAAGTACATTAGTCCTTTTGAGAACCATGATTTCATTGTAGAAGTGGCCTATTGATTAGAAATCGCACTAAATGTGTCTTAAGTACATGATGTATTCTATGTATCACTCTTAAGGAAGTACATACCAAACTGATCACATGTACTCAATCCAGAGGTGGTACTATTGGAGCATGAACTCTCCTATGAAGAGAATACGATTAAGATCATAGATCATAGAGAAACAATTCTATGAAATAAGACGATTACCCTTGTCTAGGTCTTGTGAAAAAACCACAAGTTTGAATAAGAAACATGGTAATTAGAAGAATCGATGAAGTAGAGTTACCCTCATCTGTTTTGTTATTGGAAAAATAAATTATGAGGAAGAAATTTCATAAGGGGGAAGGTTGTAATGACGTGAAAATCTATGAATAAAATTCCACTTCTTTAAATAAAATTTCTTATGGATATAGAAAACACATGAACTCCTATAGTTTTATTATATCCAACTGAATTTAAATGACTGTTATGTATCCTTACCATTTATAATATCATCGTTGAATAGTGATCACATGACTAGTATGCATATTAGGTTTTAACAAAACCGTTGTACACAGACAAAGGATGTGATGTCCTCAACCAGTAGGATCATACCCTCTGAAGCCCATTTATCGAAGATATTGATGGAGATTTCATTTTTTGGATTTTCCCTAGACCAAGCCCAATCCAAGATCCAAAAACATAAGTATGAGAGAAACTGTTAATGGGATAGGTTCAACCTCTCTGAGATCATGACCCAAACCATGTTCACCCAATGACCCCTGAAATCCCCACCATCAGCACCATACTATTAGATAACATATTGGCGTAATAAAGGGATATGTAACAATACCCAAGCATTATGAATATGGAAATTAATTTTTTATAGAATAATGAATACATTTTTTATTTTATTGTTACTTTGTGAATTATTTTTAAAGTAAAAATAGTATTTTTGATTAATATTAAAATTCAATTAAGAAATATTTTTTGATAAATTATTTTATATTTGAAATAAATTAAATATTTATAAAATATTTATATTAAATTACTTTTAATAAATATAAGTGATTTTAAAATTTTAATGAATTCAAATGTAATTTTCTTAAGTTTTGAAATCTGTTTTTGTCAAACCTGTCAATTTTCAATAAATATCTGTTTTTATTTTAAAAATAAAAATTAAAAAATTTAGAAAATTATTTAGGTAAAATGAATACTATTTTTGGAATCATGATGTTGAAATTAACCAACAGTTAATTTTTAATATTTTTTTCAGACAATCAATTTTTTGTGTAAAAAATAAATACCATATAAATATATAATGTGTTTAATGACATAATAATGACCCAATAGTGATGTAATAAAATACTATAATAGGTTTCATCAGAAAAATATATGTTTTTACTTTAAAATAGTGTAATTTTATTTTTATTTTATTTATTTTATAAAGCCTTAGTGAATCTTCTAAGACATATGAAATATTTTATTATTTTAAAATTATTTCCTTAAATGAGTGACTCACCTCCACATAATCAGGGGAAATATTTTAATATATTTATCTATTATCATTATAAAATAATTTATACCACTCCCCTTTTCCAAAAACCATGGGAAAAACCATGGTATGGTTTTTGGTTTTGAATATTTTATTTTGTAGTGTCCAAAACCAAAATAATAATTAATTCCCTAAATTTTCATATATAAACCCACCCAAGAACCCATTACTCTTCACTAAATATATTTGAAGCTCGATCACCTTTTACCGCCTACTCCATAGAGTCCTCCTAAGGCACCCCTATGCTCCCAAGAAAGATCTCTCAAGCCTTTGGTGTCACACATCCAAGTAAGGGATCTCCCTCTCTCATTTTTCATCAAGAACCTCTTATTTGTCATGATTTTTAATTTCCATTATATTGATTTGGGATATTTTATTACATAAATATTTATTATCCATTTGATTTATAGATGATGGGATCTTCCTTTCAATCCCATTAAATCCCCCTATGATCCATTAATCCCACCTGTTACTATGCCAAAATTCTGTAAGGGATTTCTCTCTTCTCATTTCCCTTAAAGCATTTCTTTTATATTTTGCATCTAAATTCCATTTCACAATTTGGGATATTATGTTCCATGATCCCATTAATATTCATACCATTTTTAAATTATGATAGAACCCTTTCTATTTAATTACCCCTATTTTTTAATTTCTATATGACGTCATATGGTTCCAAAAATTGCACCACAATATTCCATGCAAAAATCATCATGTCATTAATACCATAACCATTAATATTTCAAGGTTATTTACCTATATGCACATATAAATATCAAATATTGAATAACATTTATGAATTTTACAATCCTTGATTGTGGAATAAATTTTTATTTTGAATGAATCCATGTTATATGATTTATGTGGCTCACTTATCCATGAGAATGAAATGATTATGAAGGGTCTGCTTCTGATAGCACTTCAATCCATTGGGTAATTTTTAGTGTCATGATAAGTCATGTTTAGATAGGTTTTCACTTGAATCATTTATAGTAGTTTTTTCACTATGTTGGGATAAGGTTTTACTTGATTCCTTTATGTTAATGATTTTGTGTTTTAAGTTGTATCTAGATTTCTATGTTATGATAATCATTCTATATAACGACTTCATGTTCATTTTTATCTTATTCTCCATTGATATGCCTATTTCCTAAAATGTGTTGTATTATTAATTTTATTCCTTTTTTAATCCCTTATTGGGATTTATAGCTCACCCTTTCTTTATGTATGCCCTCAGGTTATCCCATGAAATGTTAAGTTTGAAGGAATGTTGTGGTCATGTAAAAAAAGTTTTAAATAATGATTTGTATCTCATGTTTTAAGTGGTTATTTAAATTTCCTAAGCCCCAAAGACACTAGACCTCTAATTTAGTTATTTTTAATACTTTTATGGAAAATATGTTCTCCTATATTGATGCTCTCAAATTTGATGATGATGTTACCAATTATGGTGTTCAGGATGATGACTTTGAAGGTGATGATGAACATGAAGACGATATTTTTAGAGAAAATTGTTCTCATGATTTTGTTAATGATGTTGATACTACTGAATATGTTGATAATGGGGACTAGAATATGAGGTTTTGTATTGATATAGTTATCCACTACATTTCTAATTGATTTTTTAAACACTTGTGGGTTTTCATGCTACTGATTTTTGACTTACTGAATATAAATTTACTATATATATTAATTATCTAAATAATGTTATATTTTAAACAATGTGAAAGTATTTTATTTTTTATATTGTTATGAAAATTTATTATCATTGATTGTGATATTTTCAAATTGGTTTGGTTTTAATATAATTGAGTTATTAGTGTTTTCATGTGTTTTTAGTGGCTACAAGTGTCTCTTATAATGATTGTGGAATATGTATGGGGAAATTATATCCATGTTTTAGTGAAACTATGGTAGTAAATTCCAATATTAATGGTTATCCAATCATTTCTATATCCTTCTACAATAATGGTTCTAAAAATCATTATTATATACAAATATCGGTAGAAGTATTTTCCACTTTTCAACAAACTATGACTATAACATATAAACATAGTTTTAGTGGGTATAAACATAGTTTCAAACCATGGATATAAACCCAAATTATAGTGGTGATAATATAATAAAACTGTAACTAAAATCTTAAATACATGATGAAAAATTACAGAATAGTTAAAGGATAATAAGAATAATTGAAGGAAATAGACTAAAAAGTTGATCAAGAATAATGAAAAAATAAAAATATATCAAGTTATAGAAATGATGAATTATAAGAAAATTTAAATGATATAAAATAACAATTAAAACGAACACAATATATTATTAAGTCACATATAATAATCAAAACATTTATCATAACATGAGACAATTACCTATAATTTCAGGAAAAGTAATTGAAGCTAATTTACCTAATACGAATAAAATAATTGAATAAATTATGTTAAAAAGATAAATATCATTAATTATATTCCCAATAGTATAATTAGAGAATTAAAATAATGTTTTTAAATGTTAAATATTCCTAAAAAATAGGTAGAATAGTTATTATTATTATGTAAGGACCAAACATATTTCAAATTTTATTAAAAACAATGATTAAAATAAGGGAAAAATTAGATCCAAAATAGTGACATGGTTTATGAAAATATATAATAAAAAATTTATGAAGGATTAAGGAAGAAACATTAAAGAAGACTGATGTTTTTTAATTTCCCTATGATCTCAACATCTCATAAAGAATTACAAAATAAAATTTGATTCCTCATTATTTTTTCCTTAAATATTTTTTTCCTATTTTGATTGTATTTTTGTACCTGAAAAGATAATTCATATATACCTCCACATAATTGACACCCCCATACACATATATTTATTTATTCTTAAATCACCATTGTTTGATTTTCAACTTTTCAAAATTGTATTACCTCTACACATATTAGTTTGAATGGATATCTTTAAAAACCTATTTTGAATCTGCCACATCATGAATGAAAACAAACAATCATAGTAATACATATTTTTTTACAAGTTTCATCTCTATTGAATTTATTTTATCGCTTGTACCATAAATTTATTAAAATGTTATATGCATCCCATGATAATTAAAACCCTATAAGTAATACAATAATCCTTATCATTTAAAAAATATATATTAGAATTTTAAATATATCATTTTTTCTTCAATAGGTCACAATATAAATCATTAAATATTTTTATTTTTTGTATTTATAACTTTAATAAAATAAAAAACTAATCAATGAATTATATCAATACATTTATTTATTTATTAAAATTCTTCAGATCTATTTTATAATAATGTTATCACTAAAACACTCTCAATTAATTAGAATGTTCTTTAGAGAGTCTCTCAATACATCCACAGAAATTCAAGAAAAGTACATTATTTATATCCCTATGAATTATTTCCTAAAAGTTTCAATAGATAATAAAAATCTAATTTCGAAAATAATAATATCTATTACCTATGCCTTTGAATCAAATTATGGTAATTTATTTTTCTAAATTACTACGAAATAATTTTAAAAAATTAATCAATTATATCTTTAGAAAATAAATCATTATTTAAATTATGTATATGATTGTTTGAATCATAAATAATATCTCTACACCATGAGAAAAATAAATAGAAGGAAATGATGCCCTCTTGAAGATATGTAATTCCAATAATAATTAGTAATAAGTCCATCATAGAGGATCTTGAAGTGATGGTGATTTTTTCTATACACAAAATAAAGAAGTTGTTCCAAAAATATTTTAGAAAGAAGAAAGTATTTCACAAGGATTTGTTTATATATCACACTACGAAGAAGAAACCATTAAATAGATCAACTATGTACCCACCAAATATCAAGCAAGACTTAATATATTTTGGTGATGATAAAGGGTATACCTATAAGTCAATAAATTGTGGGTGATATTCCCCTAAATAGTGCATGAAGGAGAAGAATGGTAGTGAGATATAAAACAAATAACGATCTTGATGCAAATAAAAGTTCAAGGTAGTGAGCCTAGGATTTGTGTTACCATATAATTTGTTTATCGACCAAATAATAGTGACACTATTACAATATAATAAATCAACACATCACAGATAAAATACTACATGAATAATGACCATGTAATAGAACCAAGTAAAAATCAATATGCCCTTACATTTTTTACTTTAATGCACATTTTTATTCAATCTTATGAGTTTGAGTGGAAGGAAATTAGTTGATCAAGGTTTTTACATAAGTTAGATCAAGATCCAAATAAGGAAAAGTGATAAAAAGGATAAAATTGGTCACAACCTAATTCACCCCTTCCAAGATTCCTTGGAAACCTAACAACTCAACTCTCAAATGTTTCATCATTTAAATGTTATAATTTATGATAACCATTATGGAATACTTCTAAATGTTAACACTTAACATTCGTGTTTCATACATAATGGTAGCATGTAATATGAATCATATATTATGATCAACTATAACACCCTAGAATTTATTTGAAATATATTTTTTTTCAAATTAAATGTGTGTTATATTATATTATATAGTTTATAAACAAAAAATACATAAAGTAACCAAAAAAAACTTGGTTAATAGATATTGTTACATTGATAGGAAAATAAACCCATGAAAATTAAAAAAAAATACAAGGGGTAAAAATGTAACCATGAATGTAATTTTAGTAAATTTTTATTGTAGAAATGAATTTTTATTTATAAGAGGTAAGATAATATATAGAATTTTAATTTGATTGATGGAATAGTAAAATAACCGTTAGGAATAGTTAAATGACCATTCAAAATATTAATTTGACCCTAAATGTATAAAATTTCATATAAATAATATTTATAATGTGTAATTTAATAAAACATAAATATTATAATTCCATAAAATAAATACCAAGGACAATAACTCAAAGAAAATATAAGGATATTTTAAATAAGTTTTCTTTTAATTTATTTAATAAAAATTGTTTTTTATATTAAAAATTAAAATTAAAAATGTTAGAAACTTATTTCGATAAAATTAATTCCATTTTTGGAATCAGAATGTACAAATTTTCCAAGAGTGATTTTCTGGTAATTTTCTCAGATACATCAATTTTTACATGAATAGTAAAAATACCATTTTTCAAATACCAGAGGGTTTATGAAATAATTTTGAATAAATAATGAATTAATATATACTAAATTAGTTATTTCAACTCAGAAAATTTTAATATGATATACGCATCCTTTAAAAATAATAAACATAATTTATAAACCAAAATATTATTTTCTAAAGTCAATAGTCAAAAGTGTTCCCTTAAAATATATATTTTTCATTCATTCCACTTTCCTTTTTAATAAACTAGTGAATTAGGCTTATAAAGGGGCTTAAATTCCTAAATATATCTTATTGAATTGATATATGATTTAAAATATTAAAAAATCACTATTACAAGGTTAACCTTGGATATAGAATTTTATTCAACATTTTATCTAAAAAATTCCCTTATCCTCAAGTATAAATAACACATCTCCCTACCCTCAAAAAACAACTCCTTCCTCACTTACCAAAGACAAAAAACATCCCGAAAACTCGCTATTAATTATCTTATCATCCTTAGCTACATTTTGGAGTAAAACTAGTCCAAACATCAAGGTATTTTAGTGCTATACAAAAGACAAAACAATGAGAAAAGTGTAAATTTTCATTAACACACTGAAATGATCAAATATATAATGTATTCATATTTCATAATTTCCTTCCTCATCTTTTTACAATGTCATGATAATAGTCGATTAACTACCAATGAAGATATTGAAAATTATTTTCTTATCACCACCCTGATGTATGATTATAATAAATTAATTTCAATATATAAATTTATAAATATAAGTATTTCTATACTTATATATTTAATAATAATAATTTATAAATATAAACTAATAAATTTCATTAAATCAAAGAAATATGTTATATTTTATGGAAAATAATATATCAAAATTGTTTCACATTAAATGATGAATATTAAGAAATATAATCCATTGATTAAAATTGATAAATAGTGACAAAAAATAGAATTATTCACTTTTGGTTCAATATGTTTATAAAACTAATTATATTATTTAGGAAGTAGAAAAGTTGTAAAATAAAGTGGGATTTAAGTTAAGTGAATTCCCCTCTTCTACTTTTCTATCCAAATACCTATTTGTAGTAAGCCCTCAAAATTTTGTATTAATTTCTTTCCAATTAGTACCAAAATGATGATTTATCAATGGGAGAACTTCATTCCATCTCATTTTACCCTTTCCTTAATCCACATCTTATAACTATCATGCTATCATATTCATTTCTTGAATTTCTCCATCTTTTATGAGAAATTATCATATCGAGAATATCAAACCTAATTCTTTTCCATGGGTATTCACCAAGAGGTAAACATGATTTATTGATTTGGTTATTTACATATATGAAACACACAATTGATTTCATTGTGTTAAAAATGATGTAATTTTCATGTCTTTAAGAACTTATATTCTCAATCATTTAATATGAAACTCGTTCGTTATTTTTCACAGGTTATTGTTGAAATGTTTTATTATGATATTTTTCGAACACATGAATTAGAACATATTAAGGGTGTGACTTGATAGAACTCCAATGCATTGGGTAAGATTTATTCTCTATAGAAGACATGAATTATAATACCATGGTAAATAACCTTAGTAATTATGTTTTTTGAAACCTTGTTGATATAATTATGAATGTCTCAATTTTAGGTTGTATCAAAATTTTCATGTTATCTATCAAGTACTTATGATAATTATCTCATTTTATTCTTCATTTACTATCTTTTTTGACCATTGATCATCTATTTCCTTTGTTTATACCTTACTATTATTTATACTCATCCCTTTATTTTGATACATGTACCCAAGATTTGAGATTCTGTAAAAGAAACTTAGAACGAACCTATGAAGAAAAATTTCAAGTGGGTTATAAGATTGATCATGGTTTTCATGTACTATGTTTTTAAATTCAAATAAACTATAATTTAAAATATAATGTGTGTTATTAATTATTGTACCAATTAGTGAATGTTTTATTTATTAAAATTGTGGGATTCCATAGTTGGTATCAGATCATGGATTAGTTATTTCTGGAATTAAAATTACAAAAAATTAGTAATAATCCTAAGGATAATACCATATATTGTAAAAAATCCAATTATTTTATTAATGTATCAAGTGATTGGATTTTAAAAAATGAAATCAATTATGGCTACTATAATTGTATGTGGATCTAATGTTTTTTTACCAAAGGGTAATAACCACAAAGAGGGTGCACTGAGATTTGAATTGGTCGACACTGAGTGTACAATAATAAACCTTGTTGCGCACCATGTTTGAGACTCCTAGGGGGATATGTTCTGTTAATCATAGGCCTTTTTTGAACCATGATAAAGAATATATAGGCAATTTAAATTTTATTTTGGGAGATTAAAGTAATAATGTTTTTATGAATTTTGTTTTGATATAGAAAATCCCTTTAGAATTAAAATATTCCTAAAAGTAACTTGTTTCACAATTAGGTTTTCTTATTTTATAAAATGGATGGAAATAAGAGGAACCACTTAAATAATGACTGTAATGGATGATATACTGATCACCTTCCTAATATGATATAATTTAAAATGAAAAAATTTATGATGATGATGAATAAACTATCTTTGGTTATAAATAACAACCTGAATCATATTGAGCACCCAAATTAACCTCAAAGGGAATAACTTATAGTTAAGTCCTTCATGCATTAATTACTACCAACCTTTAGTGGATATGTTGATCTATTAATTTCTGAACAATGGATTACCTTTGTAGAAAATATATTTTTTGTACTCCATTATTATGAGTTAGATAATTTCACATAGGAATTTTACTGCTTATATAGAGAATGCAATCAATGGTGGAAACTAATTAAAAACACGAACCCAAGGCATTGATATTGATTATATGTAGTTGGAAGAGTTTAGGATAATATTTTTCAACCAATATTTCCCCATTTTATGAGAAAAAAATGTAGAATGAATTCTTAGTTTTGAATTAGAAGGTAAATGAATTTGTAGGAAACTATGAAATGAACATTACAAGACATTCTCAATGCACCATTAGCTATTTTGTTGATCCTAAAGGAAGGTTTGATAGGTTCTTTAGGTGGCTAATACCCCATCTATGATGGAATCTAGAAAATCAAGACTACGAAAGCTATGAGGAGATAGTGTGGAGTGCTTTTAATGTTTAAATAGAGTTTTGAGCGACTCAATGGTTGTATAGGTAAAATGAAAATAAGAAATTAGTATAGTTAAACTCAAGGAAGAATTTTGATCATAGAATATATGGGAAGAAAATGTTACTTCCCATGTGAAATTTTGTGGGATAAAACATTAGGAGAACTTCTTTCATGGGATTGGAAAATTATAAAAGTGTTAAATAGAAAACCATATAGCTTAGTACTATCATATTGGGGTGAAGGCTCAACATATTAACTCAAACAACCAATGGAATATAGTTCAAGTAGAACCTGAAGTTTAATGATTTAATTATAGAAAGTCTGATATATTTTCAATTCAATCTCTAAATTAGATGATAATAGAGGTAAACCATCATCAAATTTAGCATAGGTCAAGGGTTTGAGGTTAGAATTTCATATTCACAAATATTTTAGTAGGGGATCCAAATAATGTTGTGTCATGTACACTCTTTATGATTTGAAATCTAGAAAGAAATTTTTTTGAATCTAGTTTTACATATTCCATTATTTCATCAATGTTTTCAAAAAATGGAGAGTCAAACATAGAACTTATAGAAGTAGATATATTAGTTAAAAATTCTGGAGTAATTATCTGAGCATCAAAGGTATGTAGAAACTCTATTATCAACTTTTTATAGTACAATATTATAAAAAATATAGTAGTCATTCCCTTTATAGAATTAAAATAATATACTTGGTATGTAATGGATCTCAAATTATAATTATAAGGTCAACTATATAAGAAAGAAAATTTCAGTTTTCTTGAATGGAAAACTACTGTTTTTTTTCAAATAGAGATATCCCAACCTAAACTCTGTGTATAAGAACCTCATATAGTAAACTTTACGGAAATTATTGGATAAGAAAAAGAAGAAAGAAAAGGTATAAAGATAGAAAATTTCCCCATTATTTCAGAATAAATTGATTTATTTCCTAAAGAGTTACCTAGAGATCCCCCAAAAATAGTGGTAGAGTTATCCATTGAAATCATACCTAGATCTAATACAATATCGATGAGCCTATATAGAATGACATATGTGGATTTAGTGTAATTAAAGGAAAAATTTCAAAATATTATGGGGAACGTTTTTATTCAACAAAGTGTGTCCTCTTGGGGAGAACATGTTATCCTTATAAAGAATAAATATGGATCAATGAAGCTATGAATTGATTATAGATAACATTATGGGTTTATAGTGAATTACAAATATCCTCTTCCAAGGATTGATTATTTTTCAACCAGATTCATGGGGATAAATTATTTTCTAAGATTAAATTCTCATAGGGGTATCATTAGGAATGGGTGAAGAAAGATGACATCCAAAAGACTAACTTTAAAATAAGATATGGGTGTTACTAGGTTGTTGTTATGTCCTTCATCTTGACTAATGATCCTGTCATATTTATGGATTTTATTAATAGATTCATTAAATACTACCATGATAAATTTGTGGTGGAAATTATTGATGATATTATGATATATTCTAAACGTCATGAGTATCATGAAGATAATATAAGGGTCATATTACAAACTCCAAGGGAGGATAATCTATTAGTTAAATTCATTAAATGTGAGTTATGGTTATAATAAGGTGCATTCTTAAGGAAAATCATGTCGAGTGAAGGAATATTAGTTGATCCTGCCAAGAAAAAGTATGTGGAGGAGTTGCCACATCCTATAACTATAACTGATATTCGTAGTTTCCTTGATCTAGTATGAAACTATGGAAGATTTTTGAAAAACTATTCACATATTTATAATCCCCTAACCATGTTGAAATGAAATAATGTTATATTTATCAAAACAAAGGAGTGTGAATAAAGTTTCCATGAATTTATGAAGATGTTGGTTAGTGAACCTATGCTCACTTTACCCTCTAAAGGGAAGGATTTTACATTTATTGTGATGAATCCTTAAAATTAATTGGATATGTACTCATAAAAATGATAAATTGATTGCTTATTCAATGTGATAGTGAAATCCTCATGAATAAAACTATCCTACTCATGACCTGGAGTTATCTATAGTTAACATTTCTCTAATGATATGGAGACACTATATTTATGGGTAAAATGTCATGTATACAAATACCACCAATATTTGAAGTATATATTCACATATAAGGATCTCAACATGTGTTATTGATTATAGTTAGATCTAATCAAGTACTATGATTTATCTTTTCACTACCATCATGGAAGGGCGAATAAGGTAGCTAATGCTCTTAGAAAAATAACCTTTTTACTATATCCAATATACAAATTGATAAATTCCCTATATTCGTGGATATGAAAATAATGGAAATGGAAATAATAACTTTATGAAATATATCTTATATTGGACAAATTATTTTCTAACCGTGTATTAAAGAGAGGATCATGGAGGTACAAAGGGATGATCTGAAGCATCAAAAGAAAATGAAATATGTAATATAGGGTAATCCTCATGAATTATAAATTGATGAATATGGTTTCATTTGATTTGGAACTACAATTTGTGTAACATCATCACTACAGATAATGTAAGAGCTATTGGATGATGAACATGACTTGTATTTCTCCATACATCATGGAATTAACAAGATCTACCATGATATTCGAGGGATCTTCTAGTGGGACAACATGATGAAGAAGATCATAGGGTATACCTCATGGTTCTCAGCATGTCATGAAGTTAAATCAATGATATAGAATTACAATGGAATAATGGAATTATTTACAACACGCACATGGAAATGTACGAACATCACCACGGATATTTTCACTAGTCTCTTGAAGAAATACAAAGTAAACAATGAGATATGGGTTGCGGCGGATAGACTCATCAAGACTGGTCACTTGATCACTAATCAGGAATATTTCCCTCTTGAATAAATTTCAAAGATATATATAATGGAGGTGGTGAGGTAACATGTCATGCTAATAATTTCTAAATATGATCCAAGGTTCACTTCTAAATTCTAGAGAAGTCTTTAACATGCTATGAATATTGAATTGAATTTTAGTCTAGCTTATCACCCCCAAAATGATGGCCAATATGGTAGGACCATTCAAACACTTGAAGATATGAGGAGAGCCTTCTCAATGGAATTTAATGGTGGATGAGATCAATATATTACATTTTTTGAGTTCTCATACAACAATGTCTTCCACTCGAGTATTCATATGGAACAATATGAAACACTATATATGGAGTGATGTAGAACTCCTACATGTTGGGATGAAGTTGGTGATAAAAATCTACTTGGGCCAGATCTTGTGTAATAGAGGAAAAAAAATTTACTCCATCCAACTGTATATAAATTCTAGTCATAGTTACAAGAAGAGTTATTATAACAACTATCAAATGGACTTGGAGTTTGAAGTTGGAGATTTTTTTTTCTTTCTAACCTTGTAAAAGAGTCCTGAAATTTGAAGAGAGATGAAATCTTAGACCTTGGTATATTTTACTCTTTGAGATCCTTGATCAAATCGGAGTAAGGGCCTATCCACTAGGAAGAATACTAAACATGGCTTAAATTCATGATTTATTTCACATATCTCTTATGATAAAGTACATACCTAATCCCTCAAATATACTGAATCCAGAGGTGGTACAACTAGAGAATAACTAATCTTATGATGAGCAGCCCGTGACGATCTTAGATCATAGAGACAATGTTCTACGCAACAAGATAACTCACCTTGTCAAAGTGATGTGGTGAAACCATAAGTATGAAGAGGAGATGTAGGAACTAGAGAAAATGATGAAACATAAGTACCCTCATATATTCTCAACAAAGAATATAAATTGAAAATTTGGGGATGGATTTTCTAACGAGGGAAAGAATATAACACCCTAGTATTTATTACTAGTAATTATTTCTTAAATAAATGTGTTTTATATTATATTTTATTGTATTGTACAAAAAAAATACATAAAGAAACAAACCAAATTTTTATTTCATTAATATATATCATTATATTCATCAGCAACAAAACCCATGAAAATTATAAACATTACAAGGGGAAAAATATTAAATAAAAAAACTAAAATTGGAAAAATGTTATCACCCTAATTTACTAGAATCATAAATCCCACACAAAAAAACTATATAAAAGAAACCTAACATTTATAAACCAATCAACATCTTAGAAAAGAAAATTATAGAACCATGTGAGGAATATTAGTGAATGTTGATTGAAGGAATGAAGTGGTAATTATAGGAGGTAATATGACCATTAAAATCGTAACATGACTATTGGAATAATAATATAACTGTTAGGAATAGTTAGCTGACTGTTGAGAATAATAAGATGACCCTAAATTAAAAAATGTAATATTAAAAATATTTTTTATGATTAATTTAATAAAACAAAAAAAAATTCCATAAAATAAATATCAAGATTAAAAACACAAAGAAAATATAATGGCATTTCTAATAAGCAATATTTTAATGTATATAATAAAAATAATAATATTTAAATTAAAAATTAAAATTACTTATGTTTTGAAATTATTTTTTTAAAATTATTATCACTTTTGGAATAATAACATTGAAATTTTATAAGGATTATTTTTTTAACAATTTTATAAAATTCAATAATTTTTATATGAATAATACAAATACTGTTTTTCAAATATTGCATGTTTTAAGACATAATGAAGATGAAATATTGACATAATAAATAATAAATTGGTTATTTGGGTCCAAATACTATTTAATAAGATATATGGATCCTTTATGAATAATAATCATAAATTTAAAACCTAAAATGTATTTTCCAAATTCGAATGTTAAAGAGATCCCTTAAAATAATAAATTTTTATTTTTTCAAAATTTCTTTTTTATGAATTAGAAAATTCGGTTTATAAAGGTGTTGAAGTAATAAATATTTTTTATTTCATTTATATATTATCCATAATGTCTAAAAATCACTATTATAAGGTTTACCTTGGATATAGTATTTTATTCAATATTTTATCCTAAAAATACCCCTCTCTTCAAGTATAAATAACCCCACTCTATTGCCTTGGAAAACAAATCATCTCAAACATACCAAAGAAAACAATTATCCGAAATAATCTATATTAATAACCTTATAATCATTATTGATATTATTGATTAAATAAACTCCAAACATCTAGGCACTTTAGTGCCATACAAAAGTTGAAAAAACAAGAAAAGAGTAAGATTTCATAAACTCTTATTTTATTTTCCTTCTCTTCATATTCTTACCAATTAATATAAAACCCAAATCTTATAATACCAATTAATAAGTAATTTAGAATTATATTAATTATTCTACAACACTTAAATTGTCATATTTACAACGTATTCGTGTTTCATAATTTTCTTCTTCCTCTTTTTATAATGTCCAGTTAATGGTCGGTTAACCTTCGTCAAGGTAATTGAAAATTATATTCTTATCACCACCATAATAGATTATTATAATTTATTAATTTTAATATATAAATTTATAAATATAATAATTTATACACTTTTATATTAAATTATAATAATTTATAAATAGAAATAAAGCAGGATCAATAAATCGAAGAAAGATAGTAAATTTTAAGGAAAATATCATAAAAAATTGTTTCACCTTAAATGTTAGAAATTAAAAAAAATAATCCCCTGATTGTAATTTATAAATAGAAAAAATGAGCAAAATTAAATTATGGTTCCATGTTTTAATAAACTTAGTTCTATTTTTTTGGAGGCATAAAAGTGATGAAATAAAGCGGTACTTAAGGTAAGGTAATTCTCCTCCTGTTATTTTCTATTCAAGTATCACTAGGATATGAGATGTAGTAAAAGTTGTTCAGGATGAAAATTTAAAGTATCCTTTAAACTTTATTATAATATTGATTATGTTATTAATGTATTAAATTTCTAATTTCCAAGAAATTAAACCTTAAATGATGAAGTGTGTTATTAATTTTCATACCAAGTAATTGAAGTTTTATACATTAAAAAGGTGGGATCCCATATTAACCATTCCTTGCGATATTTATTTTGACATATGCTATGACTAGAATAGGATATATTTATATGATATGTACAAATCATATAAAATGATATTCCTATTCATTTTATATTATACTGACTATAATGGATTTCATATCATATAATATTCCTATATCATACACTATAATATATGCTAAAATATATCATAAAAATATTAATCTTTAGAGTATATCTCCATCAATAGGGACTCCTATATATCGAGAAAATGGTAAAATGACAAAGATGAATATTTTAATTTTATTTTTTAATGAAAAAACAATGTATGTAATTTATAATATTAGGATCGATTATGATTATAAAATCTTATGAAATCACTACATGATGATTCAAAAAAAAAATTGAAATCATTATGTTGCGTTGAATTTAATTGATCAGTTTGGATTTTTAAATACTAAAATTCCAATTTTATTTAACGATTAAATGGTTTTTTGAGTAAATTATAGACATAAATTGGTAAAAATATTATGTTCCTAAAATATATTTTTTAAATTTTCATAAAATCAATTTAATGGTTGAGTGAGAAACTACCAACTAGTAAAAGAACACCATAAAAATTGACCCAAAACTAGAGACCTAAAACCCAGAAAAGAAAAAAAGGGCTATCACTAAAGAGTCTGATCCAATCCAAATTCAGGTTTCTCTAAAAAATCACACCAAATGAGTATACTTCTAGTTTCATCTGATCACCCATCATGAGACCACTAAATCCTACTAAATCATCACTAATATGAATATTTATTTTTGAAAAACCACCACCATTATTGAATCCTAGGAAAAATGAGAATTCATCATCAATACTGGGAATCCTTATTGTGCATGTTAGTAAAAAAACATTAATAACTTCTAGTTGAACACTATATCCACCACCATAAAATGAACCAAGAATCCAACACATGTAAGAGAAAAATTACTAAAAAATTGAGTTGAAAAAGAAAGAAGAACCTCACAAACTGAGCACTATAATTCTACCCAATCTTCCTCTGCTGAAGTATCCAACACACCGTGTCAACTCTATTGGAGGGTGTAATTCAGTGTTCCACTTCCACCAAAAAAAATAATCATAGAAAAAGTGGTTAAATCACATCACTAAAAGATATTATAGAGAGATCAATCTGAATAAATTGTGTCATAACCTTGGGGGATATGAGCTGTAACAACCCCGACCCGAGTATCCTAGAGATGGTTGTTATATTATTACAATGTTATAGATACAAGAGATCACATCACCAAGGATATATCGGATTATTATTCTTGAATAACTAGATACATAAATGGTTAACTTATTAAAATGGTAATTAAACATTGAACATAACAAGGGAAAATAAATTGGTTCTTTGAAACTTATTCTACGATTTCATCTTCATAGTATGGGGATGAAAAATAAATAAAAGGGTGAGATAAAATTCTTAGTACGGTTTAAATAAAACATAAACATGAATCAATAATAAATGAATCATAATAAATAAGTAGAAATCAACAAGTAAAGGTAAATAACTGAAAAATACATTCTATTTAACCAATAAAATGAGAATTAATAATGCATCCATAGATTCTGTCATAGTGAAAATATCATGGATAATAGTAATTGAATACTGAATGATGGAAATGATTAATTATTTTTAATCATGTATCTAGCACATGAAACACTACCTTCAAGACCACTCACAAGATAGTTTATCTTAATGTGTAGAAACCCGTCTTATTCTTCTTAGAAACAAACTCGAAGGGTTTTTCATAAACTAGTTTTTATCATGAGAATTATTGATGCATTGAGGGTATATCTATAAATGAGAACTAATTTTCAATAAAATTCTAAATAATTATTCATAAATATCTTTAATTCAAGAATAATATTCCTCATTAAAATATTTTTATTGGGTAGAGGATATTGATATATTAATATTTCCCCAGTTAAAATAATATTCAAAATAAACATAGTATGTAAAAATAAAATACAAATAAGATATTAAAATTGGAATAAATTCTTCCAAAGTGAAATTAGATAGTACTAATTAAATTATATAATATAAAATGGAATCATATATCATGTTGTTGAATTGTATTAGGATGATTCATTAGATAAAATGTTAATATAAATGATTTAATTTATTTATGTAGGTTTTATGACAATCACAAACTTATATAATTTTATTTAATATCGTGTTTATATATTAGTTCCATAACATTATATAACTTTTAATATGTACAATGAAATATTATATAACTATAATAATGTTTTTATGACCAGACTTGAAGGATTTAATGGAAAATGAAAACGCATCCTCCACGATGGTGGTAAATCGACACATCATAGACAATGCTATCATTTTTAGAATAAAATAAAGTTGAGAAGGGATTTGATGATGGATATTTTGTTAAAAAAATAAAAATACATTATATGTAATATAATGTAGTCATCAAGATTTTTTGGATATATTAGGAAAGGATAGGATAATAAAATAAAAGAAAATAAATTAAAAGAAATTAAAAGAAAACGAAAGAGTGTTTTACCTCTTATATGGAATCTCCTTGAGAACCTCCTTAAGGCACTTGTGATTGGAATATTGGTGAGACCATAAAAAACAAGATTTGTGTAAGATTTTTGGGAGAATAATTTGGTATAACAATAATATATATTCAAGTCTTAGATTGTGTGTGGAAAAGATGCGGTATTTATAGTGGAGGAGAAATGGGTTTTTTATTATTTTATTCATCAGTTTATTATTTTGGATTAAGAATATCAATATAGATGATTATTGGAACCAAATATATTATGTAGTTCATTTTATTTTGAACTAATGGTTCTTAAATAATCCATACATCATCCATGAATCAATAATTCAGGTATTTAGCTAATACCCCAAATTATCGTATTTCACAATTCTCTAAAAATTTAACTATTTTAGAAAAGTCCCGAAAATTTCCCCTAATAAATTTTCAACATGGAGATTTATAAAATGGATTCTATTTTTTAAAAATAATTTTCTAAATATGAAAATTTAAAATTTTAATTAAAATCATAATTTATTTGAAAAATACTAATTTAAATTTTATAACTAATTTTATGAAAATTTGAAAAATTAATTAAGTTATAATAAAATTACCTTATAATTATAAGAAAAAATATTAATTTATTAATATATTTTATGAGAATAAAATTTTAAAATCATTATATAAATTATAAAATTTTAAATAAAAATTTACATTTCACAAAAATACCAATACTTAATTTATCATTTTTAAAACATTTATTTACGTATTATATGATATAAATATATCATATTCTAATTTATGAGATTCTTAAATTTTATTTACAATTTCAGAGGTGAGGTTATTATTCGAATGGCTAAATTACTATTCCTAATAGTTGTATTACTATTCCAATTATCATATTAATATTTAATAGTATATCATGGTTTTTTTGTGTAATGTAAACTATCAAATAAATTGAATTTTTTAAGAAGACACATACCATAAAATATCAAGGTGTTTTATGAGAATTGGGTGAACATTGAAATACATAAAGATACAACTAGATGGTAATCCACTTCCATGACCATAATTGAAAAACTTATTAGATAAGGAATAAAACCATATAGAAATGAGTATACGATTAACCTAGTAGAAAAGTTTCCAAATAAATGATAAAGGATACTGAAAAAATAAAAAGAAGGAAAAAATATAGAGTAAGACCATCAATGATCGAACCTATATATATATCCCACCATCCATAAAAAACCTTTTTAAAACCTCCTATATACCGCCATCAGATCGAAATATGAAACCATAGAATTTGATCTCTCTAGGAAACTGATGGAGATACAACACTATTGTGTGGTAGATTACTAGACAATAAAACCAAGAATTATCATCGCAGAAGGGAGATGGGTCAATCCTAAAAGAAAATTCCTCACTAGGATAGGAATAAAAAATGGTTTAAAATTAGGAAACAAATATTAATTGGAGATCAAGACTATAAAGAAAATAAAAAATAAAAAAGATAAGGGAAATGAAAGGAAGGAACTCTAAAGTGAAGTTCTGAAGTGAGAAATTTATAGATGAAAAAACCCACAAGACTGTAATAAATAACTGAATAGAAATATAATGATAATGAGATATAAGGTAGAAGAAGGAAGTATAAGGACACCACCACTTGGAGGAACCCCAAGAAACCCTCAAATAATCCAAGTGAGGCAATTACCAAAGAGGGAAAAGGGACGCGTGCCTCTAAAAATAACGTTAAATATCTCAATTGAATCTAGATAAATATGAGATACCATCTCATGTTCCATAAAAATTAATGTGAAATTTTCCATTTATTTTAAGTTATTTAAATCATTTTATGTATAAATAAATATCAACAAAAGTATGGTTGCATTATACTTATAGAAATAAACACACTTATGAATCAGTTTATCCTACTAATGGATTAACATGGTTGACATTTAATGCATGACAAAATAATATTTAGTTGAATTACAGAATGTGATATTGCTTTATTATGTGATGTTTTTTATATTTCTATTCATATGATTACATCACATAGTAAATTATGTATTTCCATTAAAATTTATTTACTTATACCATGTATGTGTATAAAATAACCATCCACTTTATTGAACGTACTCATATCTAGACCATATGGTCCTGAAATGGATATTATCATATGCTTTGAAAATTTAATAATGGATTTGAAATAGTTATATAATATTGGTGTTCATGCATATAATGCACTTGAAATTCAGGATGTTGTTATGTTGATGATAATATTATAATGTGTATGGGGAAATTTCTAGTCAGTTTATGAAGAAAGCATGATCATGAAGAATTAGATTGCATCATAGTTTTAGTTTCATGGGACATAAATGATTCTTACCAAAGAATCATCTATATATAATTAATCATCAAAATATTTATAGTACTATTGAGAAAGAAAAACTACCTCAATGTATTTTCAGAAAAAATATACTTTTTGAATTAAAAGATGTCATTTTTATACATGGGAATGTTCATATAAATTATAGAAAGTGAATGAATTCTTCAAATGAATTGAATAAAAATAAGAGAAAGTTATTTGTTTTTAATTAATTTATTGTCCTTTAAATTGCTATTCCACTGGTAAAATTTAAGGCATATTGAAAAATATATATTTGAAATGTAACTTTAAATTCTTTTAAATGTTAGTGGAAAGATAAAAGATGATATAATAACTTCTAATGACTTGATGGATTTTGTTATTAAGCATGAAATCCATCTGGAATTCATCAATAATAATAGTTAAAATATTCACTAAGCTTATTATGTGATGAATAATTGAGAATTATTTTCATGAAGTGATGGAGGATATAATGTTTCTTGTTGTTATTAAATTAACATATAAAATATCGTATATATAATATATGTTAAACTAAAATATATTAAAACAAAATATTATAAAATCCTTTTAAATGAGTTGATTCGTAAAACCCTTCGACAGTTATTTTCAAATAACATAATATTGATAAAATTTTTATTATAATAATTTTATAGTCATATTTTTGTTAAATGGTTGAGTAAGAGAGTTTAAAAAAATTTAGTAAGAGGAACCCACATATCATTAGGAGTTAGAGAAAAATTCCCCCCCCCCCACTTTTTTCAATTTCATAATGAATTTAATATTACACCTTCCTAATAATGTTTTTTATTCTTATTTATTCATATTAGACGTATCCCACCTAAATATATATGTCCATAATGATTTCTAATGTTAGAAATTATAATAATTCTAAAATATATTTTGTGAAGTGTTATTTAACTAAAGAATATATGGATTTATTTTCAATATATTTAGTTGATTTCAATATTTGGTGTAATAAAAAAAAGAGAATTGAATGTGAAAAATATGAGCCAATTAAGCCTAATTTTCCATCACTTCTCCAATTTGGAGAAATTATTAGATCATATACATTGAGTAATTAGATCCTTGAAGAGTGAGGGATGACACATCACATAACCTTGTTCCACTATGACATGTTGGATAAATACCTCAAGTAATTAATTTGAATATCTATATATCTTCTATTATTAAATTATATATGTGTCTTTAGCCTATAATATCATATTGTTAAGGGAATATAAATAAAGTGTAAGTAGAATAAATCATTAGTTACTACTAAAATAGAGAGATAATTTGTATATTAAAATTTTTCCTAATTGTTTGCAATCAAAGGTAAGACCATTACTAATATAAAAAATAGATACAAGTAATAGTTAATTTTCATATGCTCATATAATATAGGTATAGATTTTAAAAAAATGATATATATTTAGAAATAAGAGCATTGTACTTTGTTATTAACTATGTGGTGTGGGAATGTAAATTAATGGTCTATAATGAGTATAAATTCATTATATCAATTTCTGAACTGAACATAAAAATAAACAATATGGTGTTATGTTAACAAAAATTTCAGACTGTTATACCTATGCATTGGATAACATACCTTGATATGAAATTGTATCACATTAGGGAGTTATATAGAAAATAATAATATTGGATTATTAATCTCATGGGTAAGTTGTTATAATTAAATGAAATTGGTTGGATTCAATAATGAAGCATATAATATATATAGATAATTTATGATTTATAGTTATTTACATGAACCATTTCCTATATACTTATGAGTAATATATTATGAAATTAATGGAACACACTTTTTTCAAAATAGATCCTTTAAAAGATCAATTTGGGATTATTATTGAAGTTATCCAAAGACACATTATTGATAAAGGTGTAGATAAAATTTTAATTGTGAATAGCCATAATTGTTTTAACCAAAATTTTACCTACGATGATATAAATAATTAAATTATTATACCTAATTATGAACTAGAAGTTTTGGTAGGAAATTAATAGTATCGATGAAATGTTTAATTTCTTTCAATTATTTTATTTCTATTATTCTATAAATTTTTAAATGTTTATTACCCGTTTTTATAAATTTTTAATTATTTCCAATTTTTAAATATTTAATTTATAATAATAGGTAAATTAATTTTTCTAATGTTGAATATGTCATAATAATAGATTTAGAGAAGAAAAATAATGTTGGAAAATGATATCATAATTTATGAATTGGAAATTATTCCTACATTCACCACTTTGAGTATAATAATTTAATTTAATTTTTTTGTTATTTCATGCATTACTGTATTTTTTTATCGTTTTAAAAAATAATTCAGGAACCACCATCTTGGTGAAAACTCATATCAATTTATAATAATGTGAGTGTTAGTCAGTATGATCCATCAAGGAGTGATGACAGGGGATCATCTTAAATCACACACCATATCAAATATCACAAAGACCCTTAGAATCAGATACTGTCTAATAAACATTCTTATACTATATTTTTAGTCGATGCATCATGGTTTTTTTACCAAAAATGTTGGTCTCACTATTTCATCTAAGATATGGAACTCATTTATAATTTTTTCATTTAAAAATTCTATAGTCCCACTTGAGGAACTATGTTATTTAAATGAATGATTTTGTCCCCAAATATTCCATTTTTTCATGATTCCTACCTATTCACACTATCAAGTTCCACCCATTTATATATATAATTCATTTCTGTTTCCCCGTATATTTTTAATTTTATTCTCTTGAACCTTCAACTTTCAATTCAGAGCCTTATGATTATCCAAAGATTACTAATTGCTTGGAGTGTATTGATCCTTCCTGGAGTACTGATACTTTACACAAAAAAAATATTCATTATTTATATTTATGTTTGAAACTCTAATAATTTATTTCTAATAATTTTTATTAATTTATTATGTGTCTTATTTTTATAATTTTCTTTTACCTTTCACAACTAGATACACTACTTAGTGATATGGTCATACATGCATGTGTGATGTTTGGAACTTCCATATGTATGTTATGGTTGATAAGGATAGGACAATTAAAATATTAATAAATATAGTGGGGAATTTAAAATATTAATTTGAACCCTTTCAAAATACATTGATATCCTGAACATTTTAAAAACCACTTTTAGAAACTTCGATGATGAGATAAATTATAATGCATGGGTATAGATATGAGTAAGAAATTGTTATACATTAAAATTAATGTTATGATTATATGATCTTAATTAACATTTTGTTTGAAAATTAACATCAAATTTCTTAATGGTAATGATTCATGGGATGGTAAATTTTATTTCTTATTTTTTTATATTATCTCAATTAATATTTTGTTAAAAACTTCAAACCAAATTTCTAATGGTAGAGATACATAGGTTTAAGAGAGATATGGAGATACTATAAGAATTAATTATATATTTGATATACCACTTGATTTAGAACTAATTTGGAGGTTATACCTATGATAAATTATTGTCCGATTACACTATGTTGAGAGATTATTTCCTACTATAAGAGTGTTGAGTTTAAGATATAATTTAAATTGAATGTTTTTTATTGAATATGAATATTATTAGTAGTATCACTTTTATTATATTTATTAGTGTAACCATAAAAATATTATTTAACATTGAGGTAAATTTATAATTGTGGATTTTTAAATTTTCCATAATTTTTATGTTATTCATTAAATTTTTTACTCAATTAAACATAATAGAACAGAAAAACAAAAGCACATTGAATTATTTTCATATATTACGATAAAATTACTTATTGTTACATGAAAAAACAAGTATTTTTTATCTACAATTATGTTTCATATTTTGCTTAGGACTATATTTTTCATGAACAAGGAGGATAATTTTTCTTAAAAGTCTAATTGCATTATTATTTTATGTTTTTTAAGAATCATTTTAAACTAGGATAACGACATTTATCTTATTATAATAAGAGTGTTAAAATATAAATAAATGATATTTATTATAGATTTTAACTTATCATATAAAAAATATATTAGTTATCTTTACCATATCATATAAAGTGATATATTCATCGTAATAATATCAATGGTAGTTTTTTAAACATGGATGTTACTATTGTTTTGTATGATATTAAAATAGTATAAGTTTTCAAAATTATTATGACATCAATTAATGAAGTTTCTAATATATTATAGAAATAAGTAATTTCATTTCTAAATAAGAAATACAAAGTTGTGTTTTTCCATTATAGTAAATATATATTTCTCATTGATACAATATGAATATTGTTTTCTTAATGTTTAATGATGATGTTATTATAAGTATAATTTCATTATTGTTTAAAACAAATAGTGTCATGGTTTATTAAAAATTAATAGTTTATGATTTGGTTACAATTTGTATTTCATAATATTTTTATGATGATGTAAAACAATCAATAATTTAATTATTTTTATGGGACAATATTGAATATTTATAGTCCCATACATTAAGAATTTTTCCTCCATAATAAAAAAGAAATATCAAACTATAGTTAATTTCCAAATGTAAGAAAATATTGTAAGAAAATTTGTGATACAAAATTTTTTTGATATATTTTTATTAAAGTAATATCTCATTTTTACTACTAGAAATATACTCCAAATTTTCATGATGAGAAGAAAATGAAATCATTGGACTAAATGCTCATTTTCACAAGAAATTAGGGGAAGATCACCAAGAGAGGGATTACTGTAAACCCAAAAAGACTATCACACTCTCTAAGTATTATTCTTATTCAGGAAATACAAACACTGATGCTTCTACTAAATAATAATTTCATGAGGTATTCACATAAGAAACAAAAGAAGTGAAATAGGTAGTGTAGGAGTGTCAAAGATATCAATAAACCAATGATAATTTTATGAAATCTATGAGGATCATGTCTTCATAACTTCCCCCATACATTTTAGTGATTTTTATTACTGATATAGAAAATGTTTTCTCATATTTTTATGGTTAGAATGTTCATGATGATTTTCCCAGTTATGGTGATCCTGAAAATGACTTTCTCGGTGCTAGTAATCATGGAGATGTTGTTTCTATAGATAACAGTCCCCATTATGATGTTTTTGATATTGATACTTCTTGTGATATTGGTAGTGGTGAGTAGGAATATGAGGGTTTTTATTTAGATAGTAATATAATAAATTTCAAACATGTTTTGTTTGACACTTAATGGTTTTCCAGTTTCTGTGTTTTGACAGCTGAATAAAAACATAATATATATAAATATGAATTATCTAATGAATGTTATATTTTAAACTATGTGAATGTAAATTATACTTTATCCTATTATGATAATTTATTATTATTGATGGTGATGCTTCTAAATTGGTTTGGTTATACTGTAATTGAGTTATTAGTATTTTAATGTGTCATAACTCCTTCCCCTAAAGGAACCCCCTAGGATGAAAATAATAGAAGGGATATAATGATGTATGAATTTCACATTTTATAGGCCATGAGTTGGCGAAAATCACTTAGGGTATATCAGACACAAAAATGGGATGCATTAACCCATAAGAATTGATAAGATGAGAGATAAGATAGAAACACCCAACAAATCCTACTCATAAAAAAAATGTAAAGAGATATTCAAATATATGCATGAAATTCCATATAACTAAACAATCGTATGAAAACTACAAGTACCAAAATATAAACTCATATGTGATCATGAATCCCAAACATCTCTTCAACAACCATGAGCTAGTAATTCTGATACTAATAATAAAATTTCTTCCACTAACCTGAAGAATAGTTTTCATATATATATCATGTACATAACATATATACTCTGTAGGATCATACCTAGATCCTCTCATGAAAAATATAAAGAAGGGATGCTAAATATCTATGAACAACAAGTGAATATAACTTATCACCTCCTAATCCATCTCCCTCCAAAAGTAATCCATCATGAATTCAAATGGGATAAAGTTTCATCTCATCAATCTGAAGCATCATATAATCTCATCACATACCATAAACCCTTTTCATCACATCATCATATCTTTCCATGCCACATCTACAGATAGTAATCGAGTAGTTTTTGAGATTCAACACAACCCGTACATTGTTCATTATACCAAAAACAATCATATCCCATATAAATCATACACATAATAATCCATATTCTTCTATATCTAGAGATACATGTGTTGAATTAACAAAAAAACATTATAGCCCTGTATACACATATATGGTAAAAGTTAACCATTGTTCATACTAGCACATAGTACTACCAAGAGGAGAGATCCATGCTAGAGGGGGTAGTTAATCATCTGTTACTCACCAACATAGATGTTAGGGAAAACACCCTTCTAGATTCCATTGGGTACCATTCTCCCTACCGATATGGGTGGGATAGTTTATGAAATCATATTCATACAATATATAATATAACTGACAAACATAATATTGGAATTAACCTAGTGTTAGTATCAATTGTTGCAATAATCTCCGGGAAACATGGATGATACTACCAAGGACTACGTATCCTATAAGAACACGGTAATTCAATAGTAATTAATTTATTTAATTAACTCATTTTGAAATTTAAATTTATTTTAATTAATTCATTTTCCATTAATTAAAATTATACCATTCACATTTAATTAACCACCAATTGAGGTCCATTACCTTCATGAATAATCAAACTGATTCCATAGTTCTACAATATTATCAATTATTTCATTCCATTCAAGAACTAAACCCATGGGTTAAAATATTTATTAATCATTATCATTATAAAATTACAGGTAGTCATTGAAACATCCTAAGAAACCATAAAAGAGATAAATAAACCAAGTACCACAACCTGCCTCATGAAGTGGGGAAATGAATGAAGGTAAACAAGAAAACTGACTATGAAACCATTAATGAAGAACATTATCAAGAAAGAATCCAAGATTTTAGTAAAACAACAGGAAGTACCAAATTCAACCTGTTCCGTCATTCTTGTTGTAATCAATAACAGCACCAGACATATCACTATACATACATCCCTTCATCATCAGTGTCAATTTATTCCACAAACCCGAGCCTTTCCACCTATATCTCAATAAACAATCAAAGATCCCATGACTATATCACATCACATAGTAAGGCTCACATAAAAGTAACAAACATGTTAGAAAGGAAAAAAACTGAGTTAATAGGGCATCCATGCCCTAAAAACCAAGGCATCTATCCTTTCCTGGAAAATAGGAGCACACAACCTCAAACATCAAAATTTATCAAAAAATAGTTCTTTACCATCGTGAATTAACTAATTCATTTATCATAGGTTACAACCATAGGAAACCTAATTCATCAATAATTAAAATTTATAAATTATTTATACATTCTTGAAAGCATAAATTCTTATTTCAATATACATTACAGAAGAATAATTTCATTAACCTAACTCTTTAACATTATCAACAATAATAATTTCAATATTCATGTTCTATAGTTAATTTAATTAGTATATATAAGAGAAATTTTCATTAAACATGTATCATTCATCATTTTATTTATTCAAATTATATGAATCATCATATTCTATTAACAGACCTATTTAATTTTTTATACAACAAGATTAAAAAAATTATATTCTTATCCATTTCCTTAAAATAAATCTAAAAAACATAATCGTAACAAAAAATCTAATCAAATAATAAACATTGATAGAACACTATCTATTAAAACAAGATTTTAACCTTTATCACGATGGAGACACATGAAATCGCTAAAACCAGAAACCATTTCCTTTCATTAATATGGTTTATTAAATTTTAAGGTTAATTCCAAAATCACAAAAATAAATAATGAATTATTATTTTATAGTTTCCCATAAAATAATATTATAATCAATGAATCCCCTAACTCAATGATTTCAACATTATTCAATTAAGAACTAAATAAGAATTTAAAAACTATTATCACATATCCAATAAGGAAACCATAGTTCTAAGAGAGATCCATTCCCCAAATGTGCTAATAAACATCAATGAACTCCATAAAAATAATATTACCTCCCATAAAATGGAAATGTAAAATGAGATAAAATAAAACAAACCTGAGGAGAAACTGCAAGAGAAAAAATGAAAAATCACCTCAAATCAACATAGATCGAACATAGGTATATTAGGATCAATTGATTTTGAAAGAGATTTAAAACACACTCAGGAATAACCTCTGGCCACCTACATTTGTTAGATAATTTTTGGGCTTCTTAGAAACATGAGGTTATGATTAGATTTATAGGCACACAAATAGACACAGATTCATAGTGTTATTGGGTAATCCGTATTGTGAATGGAAAGATTTTAAGACATGTTAAAAACATGTTTCCTCAATCTGATAAAGCCATATTAATTCACATCATTATAATTAGGTCCATGTAGTGTGTTTTTGAGGAAAAATTCATTGATTATGATCCTCCATCATTTAATATCATGAATTGATTATTCACGTCCTGAATCACACCTTCTGAACTTCTATTATTAGGATGAGAATTCCTATTTCGACCATGAACTTCTCTCTCTCAGGTGGTGAACTATAGTTCACATCATGGACTTCTCCTACAACTCGATTTAAAATCCCAAACTATATCAAACTTAATCAATGATTCCCCTAAGAAACACAACCTTTATAAACATGCAAAGGAATGGTCCACAAATATTTGGACCCTTACATCAGATACCTATCAAAAAATTCTCATACTCTCTAATTTATAACCAATATTAGATAGCGGAAAATAAAATGGGTTGTTCAGACAACCACTCAGAAAGATACCTCTCAAGAATCTCCCCATCACAGGATCTCAATCACCTTAGTAATAGGAAACAAGTGAAAAACATGAAACACTAGAAATCATCTCCAAAAAACTCTCTTGGGGGGATAACTCTCAAACAAGATAAATGAAACAAATAAGGAATAAAGGAAGATGAAACATTCTCATAAACTCAATAAAGGAAAACTAACACAAAAAAATTGATACAATAGAATAGATAAACATAAAAAAACCTCAGATACTAAGAGTATATCTATGAATCATGTTCCCTTGTACTCTAATCTAGGCCACCATAATGGTAATTGACATGCATAAAAGGAATAAAATTGCCATGAAACAACTTATATTAGAGTTCTTGGATCTCCAAGGGATGATATTCAAAGGCCAAATCATCATCAAGATCAATATCACCCCAATTGATGATGTGATGGTCATCATTAAGATAACAGAGAAGGTGTATCAGATAGAATAGATCATATAACTAAATCATTTTTTGGGGAAGTGTTATATGATAATCCGTAAATCTAACATGACAAACCCATGAAAAGACTAAAAAATATGGGATAAATCCTAATCCCATGAAATAACCTTCATTTACTGTGATGAGGAATCACCTTTTGGAACACCTGATCTACAATGTCGAACTCCAAATGTCTTCTGTAGATTTATACACAACATCACCTTTCGACTTCTTGTAAATATCCTCAGATAAAAAATTATACTTTCATATTTTATTTAAAATCTAGAAGTCATAATATTATAAGAATTCCATCCACCATAATTGTCATAATTTTATGTCAGGCTAGGAGAAGACATACCTAAGGCTCTAATGATTAGTGAAAACCAAAAAATGATTACCAATGAGGTAATGTTGCAAAAAAATCAAGGAAAATATGACCACTTCCAACTTAAGTCCATTGATAGAATAATTACACTAATGGGGACATAAACATAAAGAACTATAAGAAACAAGTAATATTTATTTCATCAAAAAGAAATCAAAACATTAAAGACCTTTAAATTTCAAGGAAATTTTTTTCTTAAATACTTTGTAATTTTACGAGTCTATGGATTCTGACGGCACTTGATTCTGAGGCCCGGTGTGCCCAGAATCCATTTCCAAAGTTTATCTCAGGTACGTTCAGTAATCAAATGAGCGGGATTTTCTATCTTTTGAACCAGTGCTCAGAATTGAAATCTGATATCTCCGATGAACTCGCAACGCTGGTAATTGATTAAGGGGACCTTTACCGCAATTGCATTTTCATGGTATGAGAAGTTAACATTTGTGGATTAATTAATCAGTGAATAAAAATTGTGGAACAATTTTTATTTTATATCAAGGGTGGTTATATCCTACATGGGGTAGTTGGGGTGGGAACCACAAGCACCTAACTACCCATGTGAGGATATTAGTGAGGTGGGGCTCACACGATCCCCAACCGTTCATTTTCCCTAAACTTCTTAAACCCCCTCTTAAATTTTTAAACTCCTCATAACTTGTGAAACATTTCCACTTCCTCTCTCTCCTTCTTAACTCTTTCTAACACACTTTAATCAATTAATTGAACCACTTCAATTAATTAATTAAGTGTTTAAAATTTAAATTTTTAAAGCATGGAAAGATTAAATAAAATAAGGATAAGCCTTATATTATTTGGGTTGGCAATTGTTGTGTTGGGAGGAAATAGGAGAGAGCTCTTGAGTTTTGAAGAACGATTCATCTCATTTGTTGAAGAACGCAAACTCCCCAACGAAGAACATTTACTCGGCGAACCCGGTTTCTTCGTCCTCTTCTTCCTCCACAACAAGGGAGGAGACACCGACGCGGGAACTCGCCAATGATGACTCACCTTTTATTCTTCTCTCCGTGAAAAAAGGGGAGACGCTGCTTCCTCCACGAGCTCACTTCAACGAATATGAACCCTCACCTCGTGAAGCCGTCTACCGTGACATCGATGTTCGTCATCAATTGTTGAGGTAGGGTGAGTTTGTTCAAATTTTATTTGAATAAAATTGTTCGTTGTGCTTTGTGAAACCTTGTTCATCTTCGGATGATTGTTACTGCCTAACGCAGAGGGCACGGGCCGAACAAACACGGCCCAACGTCCCTCCATCTTTTTTTGATATTTTTGGAATTGGAAACTGGAGGCGAAGAAAGAACGGTGTTGTCGCGCTGTGCCAGAAACATGGCGAAGAAAGCCGGCGTCGTCGCACCGGCTGTGTGGGAAGAACCACGGCCTGCATCACGAGCCACTTCGATGGAAGAACCGGCTGTCCAAGAGGTGGAAAACTTCGGCACCAGGAAGGTTCCGCACTGAGGAAACGGTGGCCTGCCCATACGGGCCGCGTGCGCAGAAGACCGGCTGGTCTAGCCGACGGGTTTGGGGAAGGGGCGGCACCTCTTGGCGCCGCCGTTGCGGACAACCGGCCCCCTTGTAACCCTCTCGGCCTTTGGCCGAGCCCGCCGGGCCGCATCGGGCCAGGCCGAGCCGGGCCACGCCGGCCTAGGCCGAGCCGGGCCGCGCTTGTCCGGGCTGAGATGGGCGGGGCCGGGCCGCGCCCCGTCGGGCCGGGCCGGGCCACTTCGGGTCGGGCTGCGCTACTTCGGGTTGGGTCGTGCCACTTCGGGCCGAGTTGTGTATTCCTTCGGACCAGTCCGACAACCCTAATGGGTCGGACCCGTCAAACTGGGTTAACCCGACCCGTTGGCCCACTGGGCTAAACGGGTCGGGCCTATTAATCACTTAAATGGGAATAACTTAAAGACCGCACGTCCGATCGATGCGCCTTCTATGGAAATACGACCCTTTAGACAATAAAATTCTTTTGAGATACTATAAGTGAGTTTTGGACAAATATGGATATCGGACGGGTTAGAAACATGCGTATTTCTAACCAGGCCCCTGGAGCGGAAAAGCCATTATCTCTCGGACCGGGAGTCCAATTGACACACCGTCTATTGCGTTGAGTTCCTATTGACGAGATGGAACTTTGGGATACATCAACTCTGGACTTTGAGATAGTTGATGTATCAAACCTCTTGGCTCATGGATCAGACCCTCCTGGAGTCGAGCGTGTTGTGTGCGGGAACCCTAGAGCTGGTTTCGACTACGACGACGATGACGAATGTACTTGGATCTTACGTGGGTTCGGCAGTGGGGATGACTGTAATTGGATGGTCTGTGGGTTCGGCAGCTATGACGACTATACATGGATACTACGTGGGTTCGACACTAATGGTTACTGTACTTGGATCCTACGTGGGTTCAGCAGCGATGACTTCTGAACTTGGATCCTACGTGGGTTTGGCATAGGAGATGATTCAGAGGAAAAATCTAATCATCTCCACCCCTCTTCTTGAGAAGTACACCTGTGTGAGCTAAGTCTTGACTTTCAATCATTATATTTGGTATGATTTACTTCTTTCCTGTGTGGACTGGTTGTGCTTGGGCTTGGAAGTTGGAGCCGAACTGAGATTGTTGACTTAGGAATATGTGTGGGCATATACCTAAGTAGAGTTTGTTGATACTTCATGTTTGTATCTTTCCATTGTGGATTATCCTTTGTGAATTCTGGGAGACCATCAGGGGTCTTGGGGTCCCTACTGAGTATCGTATACTCACCCCTACACGGGCATCACCCGCACTACGTTTTGTTTGTTGTAGATGACGGACAGCACTGATTGTGGTCGAGGCTTGTGGAGCTGGATGGTATCTGGAGGTCGACCACGTGGTTGGACGTACACGGAGAGGACGGACAGACTCGAGGTATCGATGAGACTATATGTACCCACCCTTCAGTTGGGATTCTCAGAGGACGACCCGGTGGTTTCTGTTTTAATTTTTAGCTGTTGTACTATCTTTTCTCAGTTGTAATGTACTTTCAGTTGGGTTGGTATACCAGCCCATTTACTTCATAGCACTTAATTTTGTACTCAGTTTACTTTGTGTTTACTCCAGCTTGCGTACTCTGTTGTGTTTTTTTACTTATATAATGGCAATGCCTTCCCTTTTATCAGGAATTACGCCTTTGGTGCTAGTCGCCAGCCCCTGGCCAATGGAAGGCGGGCTTGGGGTAGTCAGGGCATGGGCCCCGAGGACAGGTCGTGACAAATTGGTATCAGAGGAGTCGGTTCTACCACAGAACTTAGGACTCTGATAATTTCTTCTATGAAGCAATAGTGTTAGGAGTGTTGAGTGTGGTTTTCAGTTCAGGGAGTCCAGTTTTGGTACGGCGGCCGACGTATCCATACACCATTACCTTGACTTCTAATTTCCGACTCAGTGCTCGAAAACACTGATTACAAGTGTGTTTCAAAATTTTTCTTTTTGATTACATTGTGTCAGCTCACCAGGTATACTGTATTAACCGTGGCACACCTGTTACTTTTTAGGATGGACCCACGAATGCAGCCGGCTAGGGTTCCGAGCTTTGTGCGAGATGGCAGCCCACTGAGCGACGAGGGCTCGGAGTAGGGCCCCATTACAGCGGAGGCACCGGCGGTACCTCTACCCGATGGGCCACCGATACCACCCACCCCAGAAGCGGAGAGTTCACGCCGCCTGAGTGAATTGCATGAGTTTTAGCGACAGAGGTCTCTCAGGTTCCATGGAGAGACGTATCCTCAAGCAGCCAAGGATTTTCTAGAGGCTATCGTTAGAGTCTTCAGATTAGTAGGGACACAAGTTGACCTTATGGTGATCCTTGCGGTGAGTCTCCTACATGCAGCAGTAGGTAGATGGAAGAGCCTGATGCTCCAGGTGCACTACAAGGCATCACTACATTGGACAGACTTCGAGAGCCTCTTCCGCTCGGAGTTTTTTCCAGACACCCTCTATGTGGTGCACATCCAGGAGTTTCTATAGCTGCGGCAGGGCAGCATGACAGTAGTACAGTACTCGGCGAGATTTACCGACCTCCCGCGCTACTCCATAGAAATGGTACAGGACCCATTCTTCCAGGCCCGGACCTTCGATCAAGGACTGAGGCATGAGATCAGGGCTTCGATGATCTCCCTCAGCATTCCGACATGGGAAGGAGTACTGGAGCGAGCCCTTCTTGTGGAGAGATTTCTTGCTGAGCCTACGCCAGCAGTGAGGCCTACCGTAGGGCAACACATAGCGGAGTCTTCTGTAGCTGGCAGTAGACAGATGTCGCAGAGGTCAAAGCGAACCAGGCCATCAGGTGGGCAACCTCAGGATACTGGTTCGGATGTGCGGGGCACATGCAGCAGAGCCAGTCATACAAGAGGCAGGCAGTGCTATGCATGTAGTAGGCAGGGCCACATGGCTCGTGACTGCCCGACTTGCCATGTAGAGGATAACCAGATGGTTTAGGGACCACCTAGGAAAAGGCAGAGGTTCGACCATGGTGGTCCGTAGGGAGTAGGCGGACGAGGCAGGGGAGCTGGCCGAGCAGCAGGTGGTGGACGACGCTTCGAGGCTCTACCACGACCACCACCAGGAGGGCCACCCCGACCACAGGGAGCTGGCAGACAGGGGAAGGCTCATCTCCAGGTAGTCAAGGCCTACGACCATGGCACAATTGAGATGATTCGAGGTACTATCTGTGTCTACTCCACCATTGCTGCAGTTCATATAGACACAGGAGCTAGTTATTCATTCATTTTCGATTCCCTTGTTCGAAGCTCGGAGATTCTGACGGAGTCGTTGGCTCAATCCATACGGCTAGAGACTCCTATGGGAGCAGACTCGATAATTACACACTGGTGATGGTAGTGTGAGATTACTCTAGGAGGCGAGAGTTTCGGCTGGGATCTTCTTGTAGCAGCATTGAAGCCTTAACACGTCATCTTGGGTATGGAATGGTTGTCTACAGTCCATGCTCAGATTGACTGCATTAGGCGTAAAGTGTGGTGTGTCCGCTCAGATGGGAGTAGGTTCACCTTCACCAGTGAGAAGGGAGCCTTTGCAGCACAGGATGGACTTATACAGAGGAGAGGGCAGCCGATCACACATCAGTTTTCTAGTCTCATCCTCGGAGCAGTTGTTGTGCGGAGTCCGAGTTTTCCTGTTGTGGTGGATCAGTATGCGGACGTTTTCCCTAATGATGTTCCAGGACTACCACCTCGCAGAGAGGTAGACATCTATATTGACCTGTACCCCGGGACAACACCGATATCTAATCCCGCATATCGGATGCCTCCCGCTGAGCTTCGTGAGCTGTGGGTACAGTTGGAGGACTTGTAGGGCTAGGGATTCATCCGACCCAGTGGTTCACCCTGGGCTTCTCGGATTTTATTCTCCAAGAAGCTGGATGGGATCTTACGACTATGTGTCGACTACCTTCGCCTAAATCAGGTGACCATAAAGAACAAGTATCCACTCCCAAGGATTGACGAACTCATTGATCAGCTCAAGGGAGCACGTTGGTTTTCGAAGATAGACCTCAGGTCAGGCTATCATCAGCTCAGAGTTCGAGATGTAGATGTGAAGAAGACGGAATTCAGGTGTCGGTATGGCCACTATGAGATCTTGGTTATGCCATTTGGCGTAACCAACGCACCAGAAGTGTTCATCAGTGTCATAAAAAGGATCTTCCAGGCTTCCCTCGGTCTGTTTGTCATATTCTTCATCGATGACAAATTGATTTACTCGACTACTGAGGAGGAGAACGCCTACCACTTGCGGGTTGTACTGGACACACTCTGAGAGCACCATCTATATGGTAAGCTCTCGAAGTGCCAGTTCTAGATTCGATAGGTCCACTTATTGGGGAACATCATCTCGGAGGCCGGAGTTTCTGTGGATCCTACGAAGATCGAGGCTGTAATTTCTTGGGAGCCACCCAGGAGCGTGATGAAGGTGAGAAGTTTCCTAGGTCTGGCTGGGTACTATCAGATATTTGTGTCAGACTTCTCCAAAGTTGCAGCACCACTTTCATCTTTGAAGAAGAAGGGGAAACCCTTCGTATGGTCTGATAGATGTCAGTAGAGCTTCTAGGAGCTGAGATAGAGATTAACCAGTGATGCCATCTTGAGGCTATCGGAGGAGGGCGTAGGGTACGTAGTTTACTACGATGCAACATGGATCGGACTCGGGTGTGTCCTGATGTAGGAGTGGGAAGTGATCGCCTATGGTTCACAGCAGTTGAGGCATCACGATCAGAACTACGTTACCCATGACCTGGAGTTAGCAGTAGTGGTCTTCACCTTGCATATGTGGTGGCATTATCTAATGGGTGAGTGCTTTACAGTCTACTCTAACCACCAGAGTCTCAGGTACATCTTCTAGTAGAAGGACCTGATCCTGAGACAGTAGTCATGGCTCAAGTTCATCCAGGACTATGACATTGATATATTCTATACTCATGGGAAGGAGAACATTGTGGATGATTCTCTCAGTAGGAGGTCGGGCATTCAGCTACATGGAGAGGCGACGGATCAGTTAGACGCTTTGCAGATATCCTTCGTGGATAGAGATGGGGCAGCCTTCTTAAAGTCCCTCACAGTCACTCCTCCACTACTTCAGTGGGTCAGAGAGGCACAGTGTGGGGATATTGACTGTGAGACGCGACATGCACAGATATCCACAGGACAGGCACATGATGGATTTTCTGTAGGAGGAGAGCACTTCATCCTCTTCAGGGGATATACCATGGTACCAATTGCATTACAGGAAGTGGTTCTAAGGGAGTTTCACACATCCCCTTTGGCGGTACATCCAGGAGTAGCGAGGATGTATTAGTATCTCAGACAACAGCACTGGTGGCCGGGTATGAAGAAGGTTGTGGCAGAGTTCGTTTCACAATGCCTCACCTTCCAGAAGGTGAAGACGGGGCACCAGGTACCGGTAGGCTTGGTACAACCCTTAGAGGTTCTGAAGTGGAAGTGGGACGAGATATCCATGGATATCGTGACAGGGCTCCAACGTACTTCCAAAGGACACGACAACATTTGGGTGATCATAGACCGACTCACCAAGTCGGCCCTCTTCCTACTGATCAGAGAGCAGGGCTATGTTGAGATCTTGGGACGCCTCTACATTCAGGAGATCGTACGACTTCATGGTGTACCATCATCTATCGTCTCTGATTGAGACGTTCGCTTTACTCCCCAAATTTGGAAGGGGTTTTAGGAGGCATTTGGGGCGTAGCTACACCTAAGCACTGCCTTTCACCCTCAAACGGATGGCCAGACTGAGAGGACCATTCAGACTCTTGAAGACATGCTCCGTGTATGTGTCCTTGACTTTGGTCGCAGTTGGGAGGATCACCTTCCCTTGGTGGAGTTTGCGTACAACAATAGCTACCACTCCACCATTGGGCTGGCACCATATGAGGCTCTGTACGGCCGACCTTGGAGATCCCCTCTGTGCTGGACAGACCCTGGGGAGTTAGCACATGTAAGACCAGAGATGGTCTAGGCTATGACAGAGAAGGTGCAGATCATCCAGGAGCGGATGAGGACTGCACAGAGCAGACAGAAGTCCTATGCTGATAGGAGGCGGAGACCACTGGAGTTTGAGGATGACGACCACGTTTTATTACGGGTCTCACCTCGATGTGGATTATAGAGATTTGGCCAGGGAGGAAAGTTATCTCTGCGCTTCATCATAACATTCCATGTCCTCAGCAGGGTAGGCAAGGTGGCTTACCTCCTGACCCTTCCACCTCAGTTGCACCAAGTGCATGACGTCTTCCACGTATCTCACCTGAGGAGATACGTGCATGACCCGACCCATATAATTGATCATGGGGAGTTGGACATTGATGATGGAGCTACATTCACGGAGGTCCTGGTGGAGATGGAGGATCGACAGGAGCGGGTCTCACGTGGACGGTCGATTCCTCTGGTGCGCGTTTGTTGGCAGCACGAGAACCTCCAAGAGAGCACATGGGAGCGAGAGGCTCAAATTCATGCACTATACCCTAATTTGTTTCCCTAGTTTATGATGTAGCATTATGGGGACGTAAATCCCTGATGTGGTAGTAATTTGAAGACCTATAAATTTCATGGAAAATTTTCTCTCAAATACATTGTAATTTTACGAGTCTATGGCTTCTGACGGCACTTGATTTCAAGGCTCGGTGTGCCCGGAATCAATTTCTGATTTTTATCTCTGGTACGTTCAGTAAACGAATGAGTGGGATTTTCTATCTTTTGAACCCATGATCAGAATTGAAATCTGAGGGCGCCGATGAACTCGCAACACCGGTAATTTATTAAGGGGACCTTTACCACAATTGAGTTTGCACGGGTTGAGAAGTAAAAATTTGTGGATTAAATAAGTAAGTGAATAAAAATTGTGCAAAATTTTTTATTTTATATCAAGGGTGGTTATATCCTACATGGGGGAGTTGGGGTGGGACCCACAAGCACCAAACTACCCATGTGAGGATATTAGTGAGGTGGGGCCCACATGAGCCCCAACCTTTCATTTTCCCTAAACTTCTTAAACCCCCTCTTAAATTTGTAAACTCCTCATAACTTGTGAAACCATTCCACTTCCTCTCTCTCTCCCTCTTAACTCTTGCCAACACACTTTTATCAATTAATTGAACCACTTCAATTAATTAATTTAGTGTTTGAAATTTAAATTGTGAATGCTTGGAAAGATTAAATAAAATAAGGATAAACCTTATTTTATTTGGGTTGGCAATTATTGTGTTGGGAGGAAATTGGAGAGAGCTCTTGAGTTTCGAAGAACGGTTCATCTCCTTTGTTGAAGAATGCCAACTCTCTGAAAAAGAACATAGACTCGGCGAACCCAGTTTCTCCATCCTCTTCTTCCTCTCCGACAAGGGAGGAGACACCGATGCGGGAACTCACTAATGACGACTCACCTTTTATTCTTCTCTCCGTGACAAAAGGGGAGACACCGCTTCCTCCTTAGGCGCACTTCGACGACTATGAATCCTCACCTCGCGACACCGTCTACCGCGACACCGACGTTCATCATCAATTGTTAAGGTAGGGTGAGTTGTTCCAATTTTATTTGAATAAAATCTTTTTTTGTGCTTCATGAAACACTGTTCATCTTCGGACGATTGTTACCGCCTAACGCGGAGGGCGTAGGCCAAAGAAACATGGCCCAACGACCCTCCGTCTTTTCTTGATCTTTTTGGAATTGGAAACTGGAGGCGGAGAAAGAATGGTTCCGTCCCTCCGTTCCAGAAATATGGTGAAGAAAGTTGGCACTGTCGCACCGACTATGCGGGAAGAACTGCGGCCCCCATCACGGGCCGCTTCGGTGAAGAACCGGCAGGCCAATCGGCCAGTCGGGCGGAGGCAAACTGCAGCGACAGGAGGGCGCCGCGCTGAGGAACCGGTCGGCCCGTCGGCGTGCCAGGTGGAGCTGGACTGGGGTTCCAGGAGGGCTCCGCGCTATAATACCGGCGGCCCGCCCATGCGGGCCGCTTGCGCAGAATACCGGTCGGTTTGGGGAAGGTCGCCGCCGCTTGGCACTGCTGGTGCGGACAACTAGGGAGCCCCCCCCCCTTGGAACCCGCTCGGCCTTCAGCCGAGCCAGCCGGGCCGCGCCAGGCCGGGCTGGGCCGCGCCCCACCCGAGCTGCGCCACTTCAGGCCGAGTTGTGTATTCCTTCGAACCGGTTTGACACCCCTGCTGGGTCGGACCCGTCAAACTGGGTTAACCTGACCCATCGGCCCACTGGGCTAAACGGGTCGGGTCTCTTAATCACTTAAACGGGAATAACATAAATTTTGCGCGTCTGATCAACACGTCGTATGTAGAACTAGGACCCTTTCGACGAGATGGTTCTTTTGCGATAGTCTATCTGAGTTTTGGATGAATATGGATATCAGTCGGGTTAGAAACGAGCGCATTTCTAACCAGGCCCCTGGAACGGAAAAGTCATTATCTCTCAGACCGGGCATCCGATTGACGTGTCGTCTATCGCGTTGAGTTCTTATTGACAGGACGGAACTTTGGGATACATAAACATTGTACTTTGTGATAGTTGATGTATCGACCCTCTTGGCTCGTGGAGCGGACCCTCCCGGAATTGAGCGTGTTGTGTGCGAGAACCCTAGAGCTGGCTACGACTACGACGACGATGACGACTGTACTTGGATCCTACGTGGGATTGACAGTGAGGATGACTTTACATGGATCCTCCTTGGGTTCGGTAGTGATGGCGACTGTACTTGGATCCTACTTGGGTTTGGCATCGATGGTTACTGTACATGGATCCTACATGGGTTTGGCAGCGATGAATTTAGTACTTGGATCCTACCTGGGTTCGGTAGAGGAGATGATTCAGAGGATACATCTAATCATCTCCACCCCTCTTTGTGAGAAGTATACCTGTGTGAGCTGAGTCTTGACTTTCAATCATTATCTTTGGTATGATTGATTTTTTTCCGGTGTGGACTGGTTGTGCTTGGGCTTGGAAGTTGGACCCATACTGAGATTATTGACTTAGGAATATGTATGGGCATATACCTAAGTAGAGTTGGTTGATACTTCATATTTGTATATTTCCATTATAGATTATCCTTTGTGGATTCTGGGAGACCTTTAGAGTTCTTGGGGTCCCTAGTGAGTATCATATAATCACCCCTGCACGGGCACCACCCGCACTACGTTTTGTTGGTTTCAGACGATGGACAACACTGATCGTGGTCGAGGCTTGTGGAGCTGGATGGTATCTATAGGTGGACCATCTGGCGGGACGTACACAGAGCAGACAGATAGACCCGATGTACTGACGAGACTATCTGTACCCACCCTCCAGGTGGGATTCCAGGAGGATGACCCGGTGGTTGCTGTTTTACATTTCAACTGTTGTACTTTCTTTCTCAGTTGTACTGTACTTTCAGTTGGGTTTGTATACCGACCCATTTACTTTCCAACACTTACTTTTGTACTCAGTTTACTTTGTGTTTACTCCATCTTGCATACTCTGTTGTGTTTGTTTACTTATATAAAGGCATTGTCTTCCCTTTTATCGGGAATTACACCTTTGGTGCTAGTCACCAGCCCCTGGCCTATGGAAGGCAGGCTTGGGGTAGTCATGGCACTGGACCTGAGGACGAGTCTTGACAAAAACAAAGATGTGAAGCATCACAAAAAACCATGAACTAAACTCCCTATTATGAAAAAAAATATCTGGAGCACAGAACAACTTCTTCTTTAGGTACTCGAAAGTTTGTTAACATTGATTAGTCTAAAAGCACACCAAATAGATTCTAGTCAAGGATACTGGAGGTATAAGTCTCCATCCTAAAAATATTACTTTATCTTGTGTTAAATCAATAATTCACATTGAGGATCTTTTTAGGATTATATTTTTAGAGAATTTGGCCATAAATATTACATTACATCTCAAATATTACAATGTAGACACTTACTCTATCAATTTTTTTACAAAAAAAAACTTCTTAAATAAAACAAGAATTGTTTTCTTGATAAAAATATTCTTTAATTCTTCCTTTCTCTTACCCTTCTTTATACCCTAAGAAAAACATTTCAAAATCTTAGAATGAGCATAAAAATCTCAGTAAGGGTTACAAAATAAGGAAATAAAACATTAGTCCATCAATACCTACAAATAAATGAAATCATAAAATTCCTCATAAAACATAATATCTTTAAAATACCTCATGAAATCATAAGATTTATGAATAACACAAAGAATTCATATATCATAATGGTAACTTGTGGCATCCATAACATACTTACATTGCAGCTTTCACAGCTACATAGGGAGTTATAGTTGGAATACCCATCACAGTATACTCCCTAAATCTCTTAAGAGAAAAAATAACATTTACCACCATCATGTTACCCAATTAATTGGAGATCTATCTTGGGATCACCCTCCTTATGTTTATCACAGAACCACCCATGTACATAAACAATTTTGAAGAATCATAACATATTCATAACACATAAGACAAGTATAAAGGAATGATAAAATCTCCATATTTAAATAAAAATATATAATTTCAAGATATGGAAATAAATAAAAGAATTATCAAAACCATTTTAAATACAAAAATATGTAAAAATGGTATGTGGTATTTATTTTCCTTTTAAAAAACATTACGTCTTGTTAAGGATCCCAAATATCAAATAATTCTCACAGCGTCAAAAAGGTAGTTGTCATCGTGTATGTTAAAATGAAACATTATTTTTATCATTTAGTAAAACTATTTATAGAAAAATATTCTCTTTGAATGAAATTAAAATTCAAATGGGTTTATACACCGTATAAAAAAAATTCATGTATAAATCAGAATATGCCTCAATGAAACAAGATTAAGATGAAGTCCCTTACCTTGTGTCTGACTTTTCTTGTTCATTCTTTATCTCCATGAATAATAAACATAAGTTAATTTTTAATTGATTCAGAACCCTTTTTGAAGTTTTTTATACCTCTTATATCACTTATTACCTTTCTATAACAATCATATAATTATTCAAGTTCATATCGATCGTTTTGTCGATGTTCGGTACTTAAGTCAAAAATGAACTTTTTATAATTACAAATTGTCCATGTGTTCAAAATTACATTACCTTAAGAATTGTATTCATGATTTAAATATCATATATATCCAGTATATATGTATTTATAATATTCTATAACATTTTGATATAATAAATCAAATTCACCTTTCATGGAGACGGTAAGTCGTACGTACGCATGAACACTACTTTCATTTATTATTCATATTTAATGGAATGAAAAATAAATTATACAAAGGTATATTATAATTATAGTATAATATATATGTTATATATGTTACATAAGTTAATTAATTCCATAATTTATATGTTCCATGTATTGCATTAACGAGTCCTATAACTTTGAGGGGCGGTAGTCCGCACTTCCACAAATGAAATTATCGTATTTACACATTATGGAAAGAATAAAGGTATGATTTAAATAAAAAATATAATAATAGAGACAATATAAATATATTTCCATCATAATGGGCACCATGAGTGGCGGTATGAGATAGTTGAACAATCATCATTTCGTGAGGCAGTAGTTTGTCGTCCACAGAAACAGTATGTTCTAAATGAATTAGATGGAGGTGTGTGTGAGTATATGTATAATAATTGGAATAAAAACATACAATAATATTTAATATACTATTTTTTAATGAAATAATTTAATAAAGATATTTTAGGGGGTTGGAGAAGGTAAAATAAATGAAAGAAACTTGAGAGAAGATATTACCTCAAATCAGGTAACTCCTTTTGATTTAAGATAAAAGGCCTTATTAAATAGCCTTCTCCCCATGTTAATTAATATAGGAGGAATAGGGGGATGTTGGGAGCTTATTTGGGTATATTTTGGATCATACAATGGGTATTGAGAGGTGTGAGTAAGGGTTAGAGGTGGTGGCCTTTTATAAGAGGGAGGAGGGGTACTTTAGGAAAGTATCAAAGATTATTTTATTATAAACTGAATTTCGATATTTCAAAAGGTCAAATACTCATTTAATTTTAAAATAAGTTGAGTATTGTTCTAAATACCCTTAACCAATAGGTTTTAGACAACTTTGGGTTTCAAATTTAACCTTATCATTTTGCATTAACCCTTAGATAACTTATTTGACTCTTACCATGTATTCTTGTATATTCATACTGTATGGTTAACATAGTAACTAGAAAATTAAAATATAACCTAAATTGTTTCATTAATGGAATTTCAAAATTTATATAAGTCATTTATCCAAATCTTATATTTTTAGGACTATTATATCATTTATTAAAATAGTATTTTTTTTAAATTCATTTATGTCAATTTATATACTATTCATATCATGAAATTAAAAAAATACATAATAACTTGATTCATTAGAAAATAATTATTTAAATAAAATATAACAATTATTATGTATCCATAAAATTCATTTATGTCATAAAAAGTTTCAAAATAAATTTCTTTTTATTTTTATAATCTCATTTATTTAAAACATTCATTAATAAGGAAATCACTACATCATCATTGTGTCATGAATAAATTTATTTAATTCATGTATAAAAATTATAAATAAAATCCCATGATGTAGGAATATTTTTAGATTTCTAATGACTATTTATAGTCGAAGATATCACTTATATAACCCCATATAAAAAATGTTTTCGTAAAAGATATATGTTTCTATTATATTTTCTTTAACTTTAAATTAAAAGTAATTAAATGTCATTTTCACGCACAAGTGCCTCCATGGGGTCCTAAAATCGACCAAAGGATGACCATGGTCAGTGACATCTCATCCAATTGGACTAAGAAAAATGTTAGGGTAGTTTGATAATATTAAAATATTATGTCTTACCCTAGTTTACAAGATTTACCCTTTAACCATGGTAAATAAAATATTTACTAAAGTTACTATTCATAATGTTTAAAAAAAGGTATCTATTTAAAAAATTTGGAACTCCTGATTCCCAAATATGGAATCCATTTTTCCAAATTCAGAACACAGAAGTTGCATAAACTAATTTAAAATTAATTTCCGTTGTCAAAACCAAAAAAGTGTATTTTTAAGAAGTAAAAACTACCAAAATGTTGACTTGTGTTTATGTAAAATTTCAAAGTGAAATTACTTCCAATGAAAACAATTAGATTAAATGATAAAAATATAATCAAATTACACTTTAAAAACAAATAAAATGACGATATAACTATATAAATTAATTAGATGAAAGGACAATGTTGACTTAAAATGCAATATTTTTCACTATTTATTAAAAAATGAACATTTTCAGAAAAATACCAAAAATTTACCGAAACAAAATTTTAATGTCCCACTTCTAATGAAAAAGTTTATTTTTTTTCCAATGGAACATATAAAAATGGAAAAAACTATATTTAAAAAGGGTTCTCCATCGAAAGGCGGTAAAATGACCTTTTAAAAATATTAGACTATTTCTTGCTAAAAATCAGATTTGTTCTTATTTTAAGCCTCTAAAATTTATCAGACAAATGTAATGACATTTAACGAACATGTATAATAATATTTTAGTCAGTTATGTTCATTCCCGACAATACAACGTCTAGGCATTAACTACCACTTAAAATTATAATATTATATTATTATTTTTCACTATAACTCAATGTTGTGTGCAACGTAAGATTTCAAAGAAACCTGTTGTTTTTCATTGGGTATGCCATCGAAAATAGCATCCCCTTTAAAGTGAAATTAATATTTAATTCAAAAATATTAATAAATATGAAAATATCATATTCTTTATTTACCTCGTATGTTACATCCTTCTCCCTTTTGGGAATTGTGTCCCCATAATTCTATTCACTTATCAAATAATAGGGGGGTATTTATCCCTCATAGTATTTTTAGATTCCCATGTCGCCTCTTCAACCAAATGGTTTTCCCATAAAACCTTTACATGATGAATTACCTTTTTACACAACAGTTTCTCTCTTTGGTAAATAATCTGGACTGATCGTTACTCATAAGAAAGATTTTTTTGCAACTAAATTACCTTTGGACTCAAAACATGATATGGATATGGAATATACTTTCTCAACATTGAAACATGAGAAAAATTGTGTACCTAGGATAAAATTAGAGGTAAATCCACTCTGTAGGAAACTAATACAACTTTCTCTAGGATTTCATAAGGTCTAATGAACCTCAAACTCAACTTTACCTTCCTTCCAAAATGCATCAAACTTTTCCATGGAGAAACCTTGAAAAAGACATGATCACCTACCTTAAAAGAAAGGTCCGTCCTCCAGTTATGCGTATAACTTCTATACCCGTACTGAGCTGTTATCATGAGCTTCTAAATCAACTCATCTTTTTCCGCCATATCTATTACTAATTATGGTCTCATTGACTTCCTTTCACCCACTACATCCAAAAAATCTAGAGTTTGATACCACTTTCCATAAAATTCTTCAAATGGTGACATATGTATACTAGAATAAAAACTGTTATTATAAGAAAACTCAACCAAACAAAGATGTTGGTCCTAACTTCCTTGGTAATCCATCGAACATGCATGTAGCATATCCTCCAAAGTATGAATTTTTCATTCTGACTTCCCATTATATTAAGGTTGAAAAGTTGTATTGAAATTTCATTCAGTTCCCAATGACTTTTGAAGGACCCTCCAAAAGTTAGAAGTGAACCTAGGATCATGATCAGATACAATGGAGAGGGTATCTCTATGTAACTTGACTATCTATTTAATATAAAATTGAGAAAGTTGATCTCGAGACATAGTATCTCTAACAGGATGAAAATGAGAAGATTTAGTCAATCGATCAAAAATAAACCAAATTGAATTATTACCTCAAGAAGTCTTTAGTAATCCCACTACAAAATCCATGGACACATTTTCCCATTTCAACATTGGCATTGGAAAAGGCTGAAGCATCCCTTTAGGTAACTTCCATTCTGCTTTAACTTGTTTACATGTCAAACACTTCATAGTTAAGTCAGAAATATCTCTTTTCATTCCATCCAACCAGTAATATTCCTGAAGATCTCTGTACATTTTAGTACTGCCAGGATGAACTGAAAATATAGAACTATGAGATTCACATAACAACCCTTTCTTCAAATGTGAATCACAAGGCACACATAAACTCTTTCAAAACCTAAAAACACAATATTTATAAATGTTAAAATTAGGTAACTTACCATTCTGAACAAATTCAACCTTTTTCTACAACTCACTATCTTCATTCGGTGCTTTCTTTATTCTGTCCGCTAGAGGAGATTTCACTTCCACCTGAAACAAAATAGAGGAATTCCATGCACCAAAAACGTCAAATCCAAAATTCATCAAATAAAAAACCAAAGTATCTCATTCCAAATATAGCATGGTTAAGGTAGCATTAATAATTAGACTCAAAGCATCAACAACTTTATTTTCCATTCCCGGATGGTAATGGATAGTGCAATAATAATCCTTGATTAATTCTATCCATCTACTCTATCTCTTTTTTAATTATTTCGAAGTGAATATATACATAAAAAAATTTTGATCAGTATATATTTCACACTTTACTCCATACAAAAGATGCCTCCAAATTTTAATGCAAAAAAAACAACAGCTAATTCCAAATCATGTATAGGGTAATTTCCCACATGAGGTTTCAAATGATGTGATGTATAAGAAATTACCTAATCATTCTACTTAAGGAGAAAAAAAAAGTCACTTCAATGAAGAATCACTATAGATAACAAAATCCCCATTTCTGTAAGGTAGTACCAAAACTAGAGCACTCACCGATCTACTTTAAAATTCTTGAAAACATTAATCAAATTCTTTTTTCTAGATGAACTTAACACCTTTTCAAGTTAACTTAGTCAGTGGGATAGATAACTGTGCAAAACGTTCAACAGAACTCCAGTAACAACCCAATAATCCAATAAAACTATGAATCTCAGTTATATTTTTGGTTCATGTCCATTCTTTAACAACTTGTTTTAGCAAGATCAAGAGTCATTACATCTTTAGAAACAATGTGACCAAGGATTGAAATTTTTTGTAACCAAAACTCACACTTACTGAATTTAACATACAATTTATTTTCTTTTCAGGTTCGAAAGACAACCCTTAAATGAATTTCATGATCCTATTTACTTTTAGAATAATTCAAAATATCATCAATAAACATAACCTCAAACTTATCCAATAACTCATAGAAAATTATATTCATAAGATATATGAAAACATCATGTTCATTGGTTAACCCAAAAGGCATAACAAAAAAATAATAATGGCCATATGTAGTACGAAACTCGGTCTTCGGAATGTCTGCTTCCTTTACTTTCAAGTCATGGTATCCTGACCACAAGTCAATATTTGAAAAATATTGAGCTCCCTTGAGCTAATCAAATAAATCATCGATATCAGTAAAACGATACTTGTTCTTAAAAATTATGTTATTCAAGGATCTATAATAATACAAAGTCTCATTGTACCATATTTCTTTTTAACAAACAAGACAGAAGCGCTCCATGGTGATGTGCTAGGTCGAATGAAACTTTTATCCAATAACTCTTGTAATTTTTTATTTAACTCTAAAAGTTCAATTTGAGCCATTCGATAAGGGGGTTTTGATATTTTCATAGCATAAAGAAACTAAGTCAGTTGTATATTCAACTTCCCGATCAGGTATTATACCAGGTAACTAATCAGTTAAAACATCAAGATGCTTATTTAAAACTAGACCAACATTAATCTTAAAAATTCTATTGTTTTCAAAAATATGTGCAAGGTAACATTAATTTCTATCTTTTAATAGTTTCTCAGATTTCTGAAATGTTATCAAAATTAAGGGTTCATTTTTGTACACAAACCGAAATGTTTTCTGAAAAGAAACTTCTTTAGCTCTGCATTAAATCTTATCATGATAAATGAAAATCCAATCCATACCTAAAATAAAATCATACTCTACTAGAGGAAAAACAATATGGTTTTCAAGTAGATTCATTTTGCACACAAGTAAATTAAGGTTCTTATAATTTCTTTTTTTCTCAACATTTCCTCCCAGTGCTTTTACCACAAGTTCAGGATTCATATCTTGATATGGAATTCCTAATTTACTAGAAAATTTATTAGAAATGAAAGAATGTGTAGGCCTTTAACAAAACAACACACTTGCATAATCTGAATAAACAAACAGTGTACCTGATACTAATTTATTTGATAGCCGAACATCTTCTAAAGTAGTTGCAATATATTTCACCACCCCTTTCTGCTTTTAGTCCGGCTGCTTTTCATAATTTGAGTTCTTCATCAAAAAATCATTTTCATAATTATCCATTTAATTACACTGAAGAAATTTTACTGACTATAAATCTGATTTTTTCTTACCATTACCCTGATTTTTTTCAGTGTAATTATGATCCTTATGTCCCATTTTACCACATCAGAAGCACTTACCAGAATTCAAAAGGCATTCCCCAGTGTGATTTTTACCACATTTTTCACAAACTTTAAACTTATGCTTCTTACCATTCGAATTTTTTGAATAGCTCTTCCCCTTTTTCTACCACCAAGACTTCTTATTCTGTTGTTTTTCAATGAATAACTGATCATAGGAAAACTCTATTTCCACCATATCTGCATATCGAACAAGTTTTTCATAAATTTTGAACTCACGTGAAGCTAAATCCCTTCTATAATTTGTCTTTAATCCTAAGTAAAAAATGATTGATTTTACTATCATGATCTCTAATAAAATTTGGAGAATACCTTTCCAGTTGAGTGAATTTTTCATCATAAGCAGCCACCAAGTCATCCTCCTTCATGAATTCTAAGAATTATTTTCCATCTTAAGTCGAACTGCCTTAGGAAAATATTTCTAAAGAAACATACCTTTGAATTGATCCCAATCAAGATCATAAATCTCCTCAATATACCTAATATTTTTAACCATCGACCACCACTGATCAACTTCACCTTCAAAACCGTAAATAGAAAGGCTAACCTTTTGATGTTATGAAAACCCCATGACATCAAAAATCCTTTCCAGTGCCTTAATCCACCATTCAGATAGCACATGGTAAGATGATCGTCTATTTGATGGGGGATGTTGCCTCATTAAATGTTATATTACTGACATGTTCCTCTGTGGTTGATCTGGCTGACCTCGTACACGGATACCACCACCATTTATAGCCTGAGTCAACTGTGACATCACTGCAACAAACTATTTAGCTCCTAGTCCGAGCATCTCAGGTTGCCAATTTGGAAGGTTGTTTTCCTCTTGATGTTTTCCCATCATAATTGTCATGTTCCCTCTGCGGAAAACCATTTCGAACACAGAAATATCTTAGGAAAAGCAAAATCATAATCTTCAAATGATATATCATGTAAATATTACCATAAAGTTAAAATAATTTATGGATATTAATTTAACAATGTCCTAACAACTACAGTTGTCTAAACCAACATATGATACCAACTATAAGTCCCCAGACATAAAACATTTCTTAATCGTGAGTTAAATCAAGAATTCACATTGAGGATATTTTCAAGTTTAGTGTTTTAGAGAATTAGTCCATAACTATTACATTACATCTCAAATATTACAATTTAGACACTTTTACGCTATCAATTTTTTTATAAAAATAAAACTCCTTAAATAAAACAAGAATTATTTTCTTGATATAAATCTTCTCGAATTCTTCCTTTCTCTTACCCTTCCATATACCCTGTGAAAAACATTTCAAAAACTTAGGATGATCATAAAAAGCTCGATAAGGGTTATAAAATAAGGAAAGAAAATATAAGTCCATCAATACATACAAGTAAATGAAAACATACATTTCACTCATAAAACATAATCTCTTTAACATACCTCACGAAATCATAAGATTTATGAATAAAACATAGAAATCATAAATCATAATGATAACGTGTGGCATCCATAACATACTTATATTATAGGTTTCACATCTAAATAGATAGTTGCATTTGGAATATCCATCATACTATATTTACTAAATATCTTCATAGAAAAATTAACATTTTCCTCCATCATTTTACCCAATGCATTGGAGAGCTATCGCAGGGTCACCCTCCCTAGGTATATCATGGAACTACTATTATATGTAAACAATGCCCAAGAACCACAACATATTTATAACAAATAGAACATGCATAAAGAAGGATAACATTTCCACATTTCAATCACAATATTTCATTTAATGATATTGAAATAAATTAATGATTTCTCAAAACCATTTTCAATACCAAAGTACGTAAAAATTTTATATGGTATTTATTTTCCTTTTAAAAAACATCACAACTTGTTAAGGAAGCCAAATATCAAATAATGCTCGTGGTGGCGGAAAGGTCATTGTCACCGCTTATATTAAAAAGAAACATTATTTTTTCCATTTAGTAAAACTATTCATAGAAAAAATATTCCCATTGAATGAAATAAAAAGTCAAAGGGGTTTATACACCGTATAAAATAAAGTCATGTATAAATCAAAATATTCCTCAATGGAAGGAGATTGAGATGAAGTCCATTACCTTGTGTCCAACTTGCCTTTTTTCCTTCTTTATCTATCTGAATAAAGAACATAAGTTAATTTATACTTTATTTAGGAACTTTTACATGTTTATTATACCTTTTATATAACTTATTACCTTTCTATAACAATCAAATAATTATTCAAGTTTATATCGATCATTTTGTGGATGTTCGGTACTTAAGTCAAAAATGAACTTGTTATAATTACAAATTGTCCACGTGGTCAAAAGTACATTATCTTCAGAATTATATTCATGATTTAAATATCATATATATCCAGTATATATGTATTTATAATAGTTCATAACATTTTGAAATAATAAATTAAATACACCGTTCCTGGAGATGGTAAGTTGCACGTAAGCATGAACGCTACTTTCATTTCTTTTTCAAATTTAATGGAATGAAAACTAAATGATAAATTGGTATATTAAAATTCCAGTATAATATCTATGTTATATATGTTACATAATTTCATTAATTCCATCCTTTATATGTTTCATGTATATCATGAACGAGTCATATCACTTTGAGGGGGCGGTAGTCCGCACTTCCTCAAATGAAATTATCGTATTTAAACATTATGGAAAGCATAAAGGAATGATTTAAATAAAAAAAGAATCATATAGACAATATAAATATAATATATATCATATATAAATATTGTTCCATAATAATTTCCACCATGATAGGAATTGATAGATAATTGAACAATCATCGTTTTGTGAGGTAGTAGTCCGCAGTCCACAGAAACAATATGTTATAAATACATTAAATGGAGGTTTGTGTGAGTGTAGGATAAATAATTGGAATAATATAATCCTAGGATATTTAATATACTTGTTTTTTTATAAAATAATTCAATAAAAAGAGTTTAGGGTGTTGGATAAGGGAAAATAAATTAAAGAAACTTGAGAGAAGATATTACCTCAAATCAGGTAACTCCTTTTGATTTAAGCTAAAAGGACTTATTGAGTTGCCTTATTCCCAAGATAATGCTTCTAGGAGGAGAGGGGATGTTGGGACCTTATTTGGGTAGATTTTGGACGAGAAAATAGGGCTTTAGATGTGTGAGTAAGGGTTAGAGGTGGTGGCCTTTCATAAGAGGGAGGAGGGGTACTTTAGGAAAGTTTAAAGGATTATTTTATTATAAACTAAATGTTAATTTTCAAAAGGTCCAAAACTAATTTAATTTGAATATAATATGATTATTGTTTGAAATACTCTTAACCAATAAGTTTTAGAATTTTTTTTTTCAAATTTTACCTTATCATTTAGCTTTAACCCATAGTTAACCTATTTGACTCTTACCATGTATCCTTATATATTCATACTATATAGTTAATATAGTTACTATAAAATTACAATCGAACCTCCAGTGGTTCATTAATGAAATTTTCAACCTTATCTAAGTCATTTTTATGAGTCTTATATTTTTCGAATTATTATATCATTTAATAAAATAGTATTTTTTTAACTCTTTTATGTCAAATTATATACTATTCATATCACAACTTTAAAAAATACATAACAACATGATTATTTAAAAAATAATTCATTAATTAAAATATAACAAGTCATAACTATCCCTAAATTTCGTGTATGTCATAAAAAGATTCAAAATAAATTTATTTTAATTTTTATATACTCATTTATTTAAAAAATTCATTAATATGTAAATCATTACATCATCACTATATCATAAATAAATTTATTTATTTGATGTATAAAAATTATAAATAAAATAATATGATGTAGGAAATATTTTTTTATTTCTAAATTATATTTATAGTCAAATATATCACTTATATAACCCCATATAATTTTTTTTGTAAAACATATATGTTTATGTTATATTTTCCTAAACAATAAATTAAAAGTAAATAAATGTCGTTTTCACACACAAGTGGCGCCATGGGGTCTTAAAATCGACCCAAGGATGACCATGGTCGGAAATATCTCATCCAATAGGATTAGGACACATGTTAGGGTATTTTAATATTATTATAATATTATTTGTTACCCTTGTTTACCAGATTTACCCTTTTACCGTGGTAAATAAAATATTTACTCAAGTTATTATTCATAATGTCTAAAAATAAAAGGTGCATATTTAAAAAATTTATAAATCTTTATTCCAAATATAGAATCCAATTTTCCAAATTCATAACAATGATATTCCAGAAATTAATTTAAAATTAATTCCCGTTGTCAAAACCAAAAAACATGTTTTTAAGAAGTAAAAACTACCAAAAGATTGACATGCATTTACGTCCACTTTCAAATTGAAATTACTTACAATGAACAAAATTGGATTAAGTGATAAAAATATAATCCAATTAAACATTAAAACCAATTAAAGGTAAAATCTAACTATAAAAATAAATTATATGAAAAGAGAGTTTTGACTTAAAATGAAATATTTTAAATTATTAATTAAAAAATGATCTTTATTAGAAAAATACCAAAATTTTACCCAAAGTAAATTTTAATGCCCCTAATCAAAATAATAACTTTATTTTTTCCAATTAAGCAAATAAAAGTGATAAAAACTAGATTTAAAAAGGGTTCTCCATCAAAAGGCCGTAAAATGACCTTTTAAAAATATTAGAGTATTTCATGCTCAAAATCGGATTCATTCAAATTTTAGGCCTCTAAAATTTATCGGATAAATGTAAATACATTTAGAAAACTTGTATAATAATATTTTAGTTAGTTATGTTCATTATATCCAATATAACAACTAGGTATTGACTACCATTTAAAATAATAATATTATATTATTATTTTTTGGTATAACTCAAAGTTATGTGCAACGTAAGATCACAAAGAAACAGGTTGTTGCGTATCAGTTACACCATAAAACATAGTATCCCATTTAAATTAAAATTACTATTTAATTAAAAATATTAATAAATATGAAAATTTCATATTCTTCATTTACCTAGGATGTTACAAAAGGAGCTGAAACCTCAGAGAAATCAGTTAATAACCTCATATAATAGCCTACAAGACAAAGGAAATTATGCATCTATGAAACTGTCTAAGGGTTTCCTAAGAAAGAATTTCCATGATTATAAAATGATATACATAAAAAACATACTAAGACACAAAATTATAGAATAACTTAACTTTATTATCCCAAATATTACACTTCTATAACTCACCAAATATCTTTTCATGATGAAGAACTGTAAAAATAGAACAAATATTCTCTATGTGCTCCTCCGCAGACATTGAGTAAAAAAGGATTTCATTGATAAAAACCACCATGATCTGATCCCTGAAATCTTGAATTTTTTTTATAAACCACATGAAAATGTATGGGGTATTCATCACACTAATTAACATCACAATAAACTCATAATTCCTATAAAGACATAAAAACATTGTCTTTAGAATATCCTCATCTTTTACCCACATATGATGATATGTTGATAACAAATTAACCTTCAAGAACAAAAAATTTAATCTTAGATGATTTAATAAATCATTAATTTGGGGAAGAAGATAACAGTTCTTCATTATCAGCAAATTGAAGGTATTATAATCGACATAGACACACTAACAACTGCCACCCTTCTTCACAAATAGAACTCGAGTACCTCAAGGTGAAACACTTAAATGAACAAAACCACACTTCAAAATATCATCAATAGGTACCTATAGATCTAATAACTCAGAAGGAGCCACCATATATGGATACATAGAGATCAAATAAATTATTTTTAATAAATCTATCCCAAACTTAATCACCCTTCAAGGGGGTAATTCCCTAAATTCATTAGTAAGAATATCGAAGTACTCTTGTACAAACCTAGGAAATTACACATGATGAGTCATTGATGCACAAGAAATTATCTTTTCTATCAAGGAAGGTACATTAGAAACCCAACTAATTTGATGTTTTTTTGTTAAGAAAACCTCAATCATGAAATATATCCCCTAGATAAAGGCAATATATGATTCCCTGGATTGTCTATTGAGGAGGTTGCAATTTGAGTTTCAAGACTGTCACTTTTGTTTTGTTTGTTTTCACAAGAACTGATATTTGGGGATTTGATTAAAAGTTTTAATACATTATATAAATATAAACTAAGATACACAAAGATTTAACATAAATAAAAATTTACATAAAATAAAATTGGTTCGAAATCAGAATAAAAAAAGTAGTTGTGGACATGATTCAACATCTCGAACACCCCCTTCATTAATTTTAAACATTTCTCAATTGAATTTATAAATTATTTTCTAGTACCCCAAGTTTAACACTCAAATTTATATATATATCATATCAAAACATCAATTTTATTATTTTCCCTCCTATAGAAGTGATTCAACTACTTGAAGTCCTCCATGAAAACAAACCTAATTGAAAACACTATGGTCAATGACACAACCTCACCGAAGAAATTTAACCAGTGTAATAAATTAATTTACATTGTAGATGGAAAAACCATCCGAAAAAATTTTATGGAAATATATTCAAGAATTAAAAAAACTACATTCATTAAAAATTATATGTTCAACATAAATTCAAAAAGATATTACACAATGATAATGCAACTCGAGAGAGAGTGTTCATTGGTCATCTTCATCCATAACCACTTGGTTATTACCTAACAATCACTTTAAAAAAATCCATATTATCCATTATTGAATCAATGGAACACATATTCATCTATATCTTGATCTTCATATTCGCTCTAAAGAAGAATGGTGGCGAAGCAGGGCTCCAGATCATTTTTTGTTGTCACACAACTCTCTTTGTTCATAGCCTCCTTGGAAGGTATGCTAAGGGGTGTTTTTATAGGAAAATACCATCAATCCTCCGCTATCTACAAATTTATATTTTTCTGCTCGCCACTATTTCCATGATGGTTAATAGGGTTACATGATGTGTAATCCATTGATTCTTAGGCATCGTGAATCTTGGGGTAATTTTCTCCAAAAATGTGTATTGAAAAGATCAATGTCACGAATTTAGTTACATAATGTGTAATGATTCCTTATAGTGTGTAATTATGTTATGACTTGTCATTAATCACTAACTATTCTGATAAAGTCATGACATGTAACTGTATTACATGATGTTTAGTTGCGTTACTCCATTTTTCCAGCTACGATTCTTTTTTAAAAATTTTGTGTCATGCCAATTCACTTCACATGTAGTATGAAGTATATTTTAGATGTATCCTGAAATATAGAAGTTTTTGAAAATAGTTAAAATTCCAAAATTGTTCAATTTTTCATTTCAATTTCTAAACATCACTAAATTCAAAAAACAATTAAATTCTAGAAAAATTCCACTTTGGTGGGGCTTAAAACATTAAAATAGACATGAAAAACTATGGAAATATTATATCTATCAACAACTATGACCCATATGATGGTATAAATAATCAATGAACATTGTACACTCTTCAAAAGAATCATGGAATAAAATATACTTCCTAAATCAATCCTCAATATCCTACATAGGCTACGATAGGTGATATAAATCAGTTTATATCTCATTGAAAAAATACAATAATTAACCCAAATGAAAAACCAGAAAAGTGTACCATGAATTACATCAGGGTCACCTAGTACTGGAAATTACAAAGCATGTTTCCAACCATGACCTACTTTATGGATTCCTGGACCCTAATGGTGACCATCACCATGAACACACTGTAATCTCTAAGTACAAGGTTCATCTCCATGCTATCCTCTTCCTTCTATATCTTCTCTCCACTGATACAAATCTAGAGAACCCAACTATTTTTATCATGACTAGAACTGCCTAAATGTAGTAAATTGAAGTGAAATATCTATAAAACATCTCCTACTCAAAAGGTTCGGTCACTCTCATCACTTATGAGCTCTACCTACACATGAAAAACATGTGTATAATCTCATGGGTGTGGATTGAGAGTTTCTACCCTTGGAGAAACAAGATAATGAGGGATAAAAGCTACCCCACCTATTTAAAAGTTATTATATACAAGCATATGGTAACCCCATACCATAAATATTTTATGTGTAGAATCCTGATGACACCCCTATCATGATAATTCAGTTATGGAAAACAACCACTCAACAACTTCTTCTCTTCCCATCACCTTGGGATATGTCAACAACATAAATGGCGTGACTTGGTGTTGTATATTTGGATGAAATGAGTCCTCTAAATGTATCATCCTAACCTCTTCATTTTGAAATTGGTCCAAAACATAAAATAGAAGTGTTTGGAAATAGATCCCAAACTCTCACAGGATTGAAATCCCCCATCAGAGGAAAGAACCTCATGGAAAATGGAATCCTTTGCGGTCAAAGATATAAACTATTATCAAAACTAGTATTGAAACTTCTCCCATTAGACTTATGACTCGTCATGATCCTTGGGGAACAAAATCCCTTTCCGCCTCACTGCACCAGGTAACATCATCACCACCAATGTAACCCAGTTTTTCTTATAAGCATTGATCGAACTGAAGGTTGTCTACAGCTACTCTAACCAATCCATTATTAATGAGTATGAAACATACCCCTCATAATTTTATAGAACCTGGTGCTAAAATTCTAAGAGTTCCATCCTCTAGGTGTCTTCATCGTCAACCACTACTCTACAATGATCTATGGGGCACATCCTGCTAGATTTCCTCAGCACGAACCTGAAGAAGACATAAAACTAGATCCATACCATAAAAAATGGTTAGGGAATCCCAAAATTATAATATGGAACATTTAAGATTAATTTAATTATTTAAGGTTTAACCTAATCCCATAGTTTACCCATTTTATGCACAGGAACAAAGAAAAAGGATGCATGGTCATTTTCTATGTCTCTACCCAAAAACTAGTAATGCGCCACCTAGTAGTCTTAGTAAACAAAAAGTTATATGAAAAAAATCTTAGAGGGCCTTAAATACCTATTTCCGAGATGATCTCCATTGTTCATAATGATTATTAAGTTTAGATTACACTGTTTTGTAACCATCCAATGCAGTTATCACATATTACAAACTTTGAATAACATCATATCCCTCAACATGAATATATTATATTACTTTCTCCTGAACCATCCCCCAAAAGGTAACCCTATTAGTCCAAAAAATAGAGAATATAGATAACGATTCCAAAATTCCACCTCCAATAGTTCATGATTTCGTGACAATAACCAAGGGTATATAATACACAATAATGGGATTCATTACCCTCTAAGATTTGAGAATATGAGATATAAGATATAAACACCCAACAACTCCATATCATAACAAATGAAAAGATATACCATAAAACATTAATGTACTGCCATACAATAGAACAAAATTAAGAAAACTACAAGTAGCAAAACATAAACATGGCAATGACCATAAAGCCTAAACAACTCCCAAACAACCATGAACAAATAATTTTTTCCCAATCACCAAAAAACTCATACTAACCTAAAAAATAGTTTACATATACATTGGGTGAGTATGACATGTATACTTAGTAGGATCCTCCCCGAATCCTCTCATGAAAATATAAAGAAATCCTATTGAATCCTTGTAAAAAACAATTTAATCTCACTCATCACCCAAATAGGTGTACTAAGTTACCAACCTCACTATGGATATCCCTCACCAAGTACTTAATACAAGTGAACATATAATATAATATCAAATGAGGGTACCCCACTACCACTTACCTATTAGTTTGTTGCTCTGCCCAAATATCTCACATCCTGAGCCACCTCTCTCTAAAAGTATTCCAGCATGATGACACCTATGAAAAAGTATTATCTCATTAATCCCATATATCATATCATTTCATCACATACCATTCACCTTATGCATAACATTATCACATCATCCCATTCCACATATCCAAATAGTAACCAAGTAGTTTCTGAGAGCCACCATGTCCTGTATGTATTGTATTATACCTCAATCCCTCAAAACCATTAAACATCATACTTATAATAATAAATAGGATAATATATCTAGAGTAACATTTGTTTGAAATAAACACAATAAATTACATCCATATCCACACATATGTGGTAATGGTAACCATAATTCATACTAACACATAATACATCTCATAGAATATAGAGGCGCCAGAGGGGGTAGTCAGCTATCCATTCTTCAACAACCTAGATGTTAGAGAAAACACCCTCCTTGTAACACCCCAAGCTTCCATTGTACGTTTCCCTTTGAACAATACATTAACTTGTGATGTATGCAATAACGAGTTCAAACACACCACAACCAATCAAACTAGCCGTTATGAATAGTAATACCCACTTTTGGAAATTTTATAAATTTTATCTTTCAAAATGGACTTTCTTTTTGGATTTGTAATATCGAAATTATCTTTGGGTGAATTTTTTGTATTTTTCTGAAAACTTTCAATTTTTGATGAATAGTGAAAAGCAATTGGTTATTGGTTAAACCCGACTTTATATTTAAATAATTATTTATTTTATTTAAATTTATTTTAGGTCAAAATAGATACATAATACCTATATATTTTTAATTTAATTCATTGGAGTAATTTTTTATTAAGTTTAGATATATAAAAATTTTATTGAACTTTTTACCGTCTTTTACCCACCTTCTAGGAGTATTTGCAAATTTGCATAAAACATAATTTTACCGCTTCTATAAGTTGAATTTCAAAAATCTGAGAGACAAGGCTGATATCAGTAAGTAAAATGTGATTCAATAAGATGAAAATATTTTTGGTGAATAGTAACTTTTTACTTTTATTTACCACGGAAAAAAGTAAATAGGGTAATTAAAGGTAAAAATGATATTATTATTACCCTAACACATGTCCTAATTCTATTTGATAAGAGTTATTCGACCAAAAACAACCTTAGGAATAAAATTTGTTCCTTTACGTCCACTTGGATTAGATTAGGAAATTTATTATTAATTTATTTAAAGAAGGGTTAAAAGAGTTAAAATCAATGTTTAATAACTAAACCATTTTTAATATAGGGTTATTGATAAGATAAATTCGACTAGAAATATTAATTAGAAAGATAAAAATATTTCCTAAATAATGGTATTTTATTTATAATTTTTATACATTAAAAAATTAAATTTATTTACGACACAATGATGATACAGTAATTACCTTATTAATGAAATATTAAAATAATTGATATTATAAATATCCAAATAAATATAATTCGGGACTTTTAATGAATTAAAATAATTTTCTAGGTTAATATGACATGTTATGGTTGATTAAATGAATTTTTTTTAATTAATAATGCTGTTATGAATTTAACAAAAACCAAATACCAAATATTGTCAAAATAGACATAAAAGATTTTTTAAAACATATAGTATATTATTAATTGATATTCTATTCCTAAAAATATAAGGTTCATCCAAATGTATTAAATAATATTATATATGTAATTAATTAACCACTTGAAGTTCTATTGGAATTTTATAATAAGTTTATTAACCATATAATATAAAAATACAGAGAGACATGGTAAATGTAAAACTATTTAACTAAGAGGTAAATCTAAATGATAATGTTAATATAGTGACCCAAACCTATCTAAAACCTATTGTTTGAGTTTTTTTAGACCTATACCCACCTTATACTCTAAATAAATTATTTTGGAGCCATTATAAACCTAAAAGTATTTAATTATAAAATAATATTTCAATCTTTTCTTAAGGTTCCCCTCACCCCTCTTATAAAAGGGAACTTCCCCTTCTCTCAAATTCACACCTTCAAAGCCCTTTGTCTCAGCCAACCCATGCCCAATTATCATCTAAACTATACTCCCCTAATCCTAGAGTCATTCCTTTAGTCAAAAATCCAACATAAGGATCCCTTTTGATCAAATCAAAAGGAAGAACCCAAAGAAGAGATAAATATTTCATCACCTCTTTCAAGTTCTTTTCTTCTTCCACTTCCACTTTCTTGGCTGTTTCCATTCTAAAATAATAACTCCAGTATATTCTATGTATTTTTATGTCATTATAATAATGTTAAAACCCTATTCATTATTTTATCCATCCTACAAAGGACAAAGTCACCATACGTGCGTACGTACGGATTATAGTATCCACACCGTGGTGTGGTTTGTTATTCAAACACTTCATCATTTGGATGGGTATAATAATGAGTATAAATGATTTAAATAATAAATATAACATGATAATTATTATTTATATATGATATAACATCCAATTATATATGATTTTAATATCAAAAGAATGATATTTTTTCTCGTGCGTACGTACAGATTACCGTCTCCACGAACGCGATGAGATTCATTCCCAATCATATCCATTCAAAACTAATTTTCATTTAATGATTAAAAATAATGTTTGAAGACTTAATATAATTATTAATATGAATAAGATAAATCATATCCATAACAAACATTTCTTACATAACAAATAATATAAAGGAAAATGAATCAGTTAACACCTGAAATGATGATACTACTAAAATATCATTAAAAAATAAATATTAGAAGATCATATATGATATCATATTAATGTATATGGTTCTTTTATAATTTAATAACAATTATTTCAGCATTATATAGTAGTTTAACCTACCCTCTACCTAAAAAATTACAAGGTAATGGTTAATTTCACAATCTCTTCATTATTTGAGGTTGTTTATACGTAATTATCTACTGAGAACTCTTTATCATCCACATCCATGTTTCTTAAAAAAATGTATTAATTTTTTTTACTATTTACTAGAAAATGAGTTAAATTAATTTATACCCTTATTTGACCTAATATGTTTTGAATGGAATCTTTCTGTAGTTTTCCAAACAAGGTACTTTATGAAATTTTTGATAAAATTAAGGTAAAAATGTTTTTTTAACTTATACAGAGGGTGCAATTGTTTTCCGCCATTATAATATCGTCCAATATTCCCTTACAAGCATATAATAATATTTAAAAAAAATGTTTTCTTTTATAATTACATGACTTTTAAATGATTTAAAAATAGAAAGAGTTGTTTCTCTAAAAAGGTTTTGATTTCATCTATGTCAACATCCTTTGATGGATTTTAAGCCTGTTTGAAGTTGATTTATTATACAAAACTTCCATATTGTATTGAAGGTTTTGTGATATGTTTGACTATGTATGTATTATTTTTATCCCATTCATGGTTTATGGATAATGTATTGACATTTCATATGCTAGTTTCAATACGAATGTTTATGTTATGTTTAAACCATTTCATATGAGGAATGAATTGGACTTCATAAGTGACGGGTGGAGCCCGCAAGAGCTCCTCGATGCATTGGTAGGTCACATGAGACAAACTAGTGTCTTAGAATAAGGAATTGACAAAACCTTATTTGAAGTCTTGGCACAAGGCCTTGACTATGTGGTATGAAGTCTGGCATTATGCATTCTATCATTATGAAAGTGGCTAATGATATTGCATGTGATTATTCAACTAGTAGAATATCCATGTGAATAAGTAAATGGAATTTAATGATTTTATCTTTGTCATATTATGCTGACGTTCAAGTTTAAAATGATTTTGTTTTAGTCTTATACATTTCCTTAAATGTTTATGCTTATTTATAAAAGTTTCTGCTATATTGTTATCCTTACTGAGTATCTGAGATCACCTCTTTCTATGTTTTACATTTCCTAGGATGAGAATAAATATATTATGACTGACCTACAGGGATAGTAAATCGATATGAGTGTGGCCTATGGAGACTATGTTGTTGTAGTTGTTCATTTTATAATGTAATGTAAAACTTATGAATGTATCTATTATTTCCAAGGCTACTAAACTAATCGGTCTTTCGGGACATGATTTCAATGTATCATGCCAATGTTATGTAATAGTGCACTGACTCTGGGTAATTAGGTTCGGGGAATTACAGTTGGTATTAGAGGAAGTTTATTACAAACCTTGGATGATATATTTAGAAAAAATCTGATTAGATAACATTTCCCTAAGATAGACTTTGAGGATTAGTATAGAAAAACTTCCTATAATTTTGGTACTGTAGAGATTTTTTGAGTTTTCCAAGAAATACATACGTGTATGGATACGAGCAGGTAGAGGATGCTCTGGCACATATATACCTAGGGGTAAAACCCAAAAACACCACTTTGAGCTAGACTCAAACGGGAACTAGTGCATGACAACGAGCCTTGTTGTACTCATGGTTACGACACTCCCAGGAAATATGCTTAGGATAATTATAATTTTCATTAAAAACCATTATGAAGGGTTTATGAGTATATAATTCCCCAAAGAAAACATTTTTATGATTATGGATTATCTCCATAAACTATACAATTTATGTTAAGTGTTTTACATGTTTGGAATTATGTATTTCGATTCATAAAATAATATAGTGTATGCCATTGTTTAGAAATGGATCTTATTGGAAGGAATGGAAACCGTATCAATGCACGTAATCCATTTAGGGTATTCCCTCCTACTCAAGATAATTATTTTGGATCTGGTGATGAAATTGGTGCTGATCAGATTGTCACCATACTGGGACAACTCACTCAGGTTATGAATAATAACCTTACCCGTGTGGAGCACCCTGATCCACAACACGAATGATCAATGTTAGACCACTTCATGAGGCAAAAAACACCAACATTTAATGGGATTAAAAATCCATTTGTAGCTGATCAATGGTTAAATTCCTTAGAGAAAATATTTCACGCCTTGGGGAGTAGAGAAAGGGAAAAAGTTGTCATATCAGTTTATCTCCTCACGGGAGATGAAGAGAAATGGTTGTCATTGATTCAAAACCCAAAGGAAGATGATGAAGTAACAAATATGGAATGGAGATATTTTAAAGAGATTTTATTAGAAATATACTTTCCTCGTGACCATCGAGCGGATACGGAAAGACAATTTCTGAGTCTAAGTCAAAAAGAGGATGAGAATGTCGCAAAGTATGAGGCTAACTTTACAAGATAAGAAAGGCATGCTTCACATTATATACGTAACCCAAGAAGTAAGATTGATCATTTATTTTATGGGTTAAAACCATTTCTCCGTCAAACATTAGTCTCACAATCCTTCTCGTCGTAAGAAGATATTGTCTTATGTGCTATCAAGATAGAAAAGGAATTATCTAAGTCTTACGACTTAAAACAAAGCAAGAAAATAAGAGATATTATGAACACTCTGGAAATGGAAATAAGGGGAAGAAGTGAAACGTTGAATGTCTATCCTATAGTAAATGTGGGAAGGAACACACCATAAATTTCCTGAAGGGAATGGGAGTATATTACAAGTGTGGTGAAAAAGGCCACCAAACTCGTGATTGCAAAGGGAAGAAAGAGGCAGTCAATGTTGAATGATACAATTGTATATATAGGGGGAATTATGAAAATTAATGTCCTAAGCATCATGGAAAATTACCATAGAAAAGGAAAAGGGATCAAGGCCAAGCTTATGCGATCACTACTACTGATGTTAAAGCTCTGAAGGATATGGTGGCAGGTAATTTAATGGTTTCCTCACGTTTAGATAATGCATTATTTGATTCTGGATCATCGCATTGTTTCATATCTTCCCAGTTTGCTAAGAAAATTAGATATTTACAATTTGATTTAACAAGGGAGTTGTCAGTCAGAACTCCTTAGGTAAGTATCATTGCAATAAAGTTTTGTGAATTAGTTCCCATTAAGGCATATAAAAATTATTTATCTGGTGATCTCATCGTCATACCAATGACATAATTTGATATATTCCTTATTATGGATTGGCTTTCAGACCATGATGTGAAAAATTATTATAAGAAGAAGGATGTTACAATTCTTGATGATGATAATGAGTACCTTATCTTTAGAGCAGAAATGTCACCAGCATATTCTTATCTAGATCCACCCCCAATAGCTCAACTAAATTCATTATTTGGGGAGGAAGATAATTAAATAATTGCGGGTCAGGAAAGGAAGGTTCAAAGAGAGGGCGTACCTATTGTGCAATAATATGTTGATGTGTTTTCAGAGGAATTACCTGCACATCCTCCAAAATGAGAAATTGAGTTTTTCATTGATTTAATTCCTGGTTCAAGACTCATATCTAAGAACCCATATAGAATGGAAACCATGGAATTGGTGGAACTAAAGAAACAACTAGAGGAATTGAGTAATAAGGTATTTATTCTCCCTAGTGTTTCCCCATGGGGATCCCCTGTCCTTTTTTTAAAAAGAATGATGGATCTATGAGGTTGTGCATTGACTACAGGGAGATTAATGCTATAATAATGAAGAGCAAGTATCCTCTACCTTGCATTGATGATTTATTCGACCAACTTCATGGAGTTCAATATTTTTCAAATATTGACCTTCGATCTAGATATCATCAGTTGTGTGTGAAGAAGGAAGATATTCCAAAAAAAGCATTTCGAACCAGGTACAGGTATTACGAGTTTACAGTAATGCCTTTTGTACTGACTAATGCACCCACTATTTTCAGGGATCTAATAAACAGAGTTTTCAAGGAATATTTTGATGACTTTGTAGTGGTATTTATTGTTGATATCCCAATATACTCCAAAATCTATGAAGATAATGTAAATCACTTGTGCACCATTCTGAAAACCCTTTGAAGAAATGAATTATACGGGAAGTTTAGAAAGTGTGAATTCGGGCTTCAGGACATTTCTTTTCTTGGCCATATTTTCTCTAATGATAGAATCTTCATTTATCCTTATAAGAAAAGAGTAATCCCAGAATGGCTAGAATCGACGAGTATAACTAAGGTACATAGTTTTATTGGTTTAGCAGGTTATTATTAGAATTTCATCCAGAATTTTTCTCGATTGGATAACACATTAACCAATATCACTCGTAATGGTGTTAAATTTTTTTGGAAAAAAGAGTGAGAAGAATGTTTTGAAAAATTGAAGAGAATATTAGTAAATACTCTTATATTGAATCTACTATAGAGGAATTATGGGTTTTTTATTTATAGTGATTCTTTAAAGAAAGGACTTGGTTGTGTCCTTATACAGAATTATAGGGTTATTTCCTATGCATCACGACAACTAAAAATTCCTGAGAAAAACTATCCTACTCATGATCTTGTGTTGGAAGCTGTAATCTTTTCTTTGAAGATATGGAGAAATTATCAATATGGTGAAAAGTTTGAGATATATAAGATCAAAAGAGTTTGAAGTATATTTTCTCACAGAATGAAATCAACATGACGAAAAGACGATGGCTTGAACTACTCAAAGATTATGATTGCACAATACATTACCACACGGGGAAAGAAAATAAGGTGGTAGATACTTTAAGAAGAAAGGATCATGGATTTTTTAACAAGATAAGAGTTTAAAGGGATCCTATTTTCATGGATCTATTAAAGATAGATATGGGAATAACCATGGAAGGTGAAACATCATTTCTTTTTCAAATGGCTTCAAACCCATCTTTAATAAAACGGATAAAAAGTTCTCTGACTGATGATGAGGAATTTCAAAAGAATATTAAAGCTGTGAACGATGGGAGAATGATCGACTTCGTATATGAAGATGGAATTTTGAAATTTGGGAAGAAACTTTGTGTTCACGATATACCGGATCTAAATAGGGAATTTTTGGTTGATTATCATAGCTCCAATTTCTCAATACACCATGGTATGACCAAGATGTCTAGAGATTTGAAGGATCATTTTTAGTGGGACAACATGATGAGGGAGATTTATGATTTTGTGTCAAGATGTATGGTCTGTCAACAAGTGAAAGCTGGAAGGAAACATCCTGGAGGAGTCACGCAACCTATTCCCATACCTAAGTGGAAATGGGATATTATTACGATGAGCTTTGTCATGGGACTACCAAAGACTCCTAGAAGGAATTATGCAATATGGGTCATTGTTGATTGTCTTACCAAGTAAGCACATTTTCTTACTATAAGTGAAGATTTACCACTTGAACGTCTTCGAAGACTATATATTAATGAAGTTGTAAGACTTCATGGAGTACCCTTATCGATTGTTTCTGTCCGTGATCCCCATTTTACATCAAGATTCTTTAAAAGTATTCAGAAATCCCTGGATAATGAACTTTATTTCAGCACTGCCTACCACCATCATACTGATGGACAATTAGAATAGACTATTCAAACCTTAGAAGGAATGTTGAGATCATTCTCACTTGACTTTCAAGGTATCTGGGATAAATATTTACCTATGGTAGAATTTTCCTATAACAATAGCTTCCATTCAAGTATTTAGATGGAACCATATAAATCATTATACGGAAAGAGATGTCACACACCATCCTGTTGGGATGATGTTGGTGAAAGAAAACTCATAGGACCAGAATTTTTTGAGGAAACGATGGAAAAGGTGAGGTTAATCTAAACCCACATCAATGTAGATCAAAGTAGGAAAAAGAGATATAATGATAACTGAAGGATTTGGAATTTCAGGTAAGAGATCATGTTTTCTTGAAGGTATCTCCATAGAAGGGTGTGATAAGTTTCAGTCAGAAGGGTAAATTGAGTCCTAGGTACACTGAACCTTTTGAAATTCTTGAATGAATTGGGGATGTAGCTTACCATTTGGAAATGCCACCAAGTCTCTCTAAAGTTCATGATGTGTTCCATGTATTACTATTGAAAAAATACATGTCTGACCCAACACATGTACTCACCTATGAAGAAATAGAATTGGAACACAATCTATCTTATTTCGAAGATCCTGTCATGATTCTTGATACAAGAGAACAAGTGTTGAGAAACAGGATGACTCATCTGGTAAAAGTTCTATAGAGAAATCAAAATATGGAAGAGGCAACGTGGGAACCCGAGAAACTTATGATGAAGAATCACCCAAATCTTTTTATGCAGTAATATTCTAGAAATTTCAAGGGAAAAATTATTTTAAGTAGAGGAGAATGTAACACCCCAAGCTTCCATGGTATGTTTCCCATTGAATAATACAATAGCATGTGTTGTACGCAACTCCGAGTTCAAACACACCACAACCAATCAAACTAGCCATTATGAATAGTAATAACCATATTCTGAAATTTTATAAATTTTATATTTCAAAATGGAATTCATTTTTGGGTTCAGAATATTGAAATTATCTTAGGTTGAATTTTTGGTATTTTTCTGAAAACATTCAATTTTTGATGAATAGTGAAAAACACTGAGTTATTGGTTAAAACCGACATTTTATTTAAATAATTATTATTTTATTTAAATTTATTTTAGGTCAAAATAGATACATAATACCTATATATGTTCAATGTAATTAATTGGAGTCATTTTATATTAAGTTTATATATATAAAAAATTTATTGAACTTTTTACTGTCTTTTACCCACCTTCTATGAGCATTTGCAAATTTGCATAAAACATAATTTTACCACTTCTGTGAGTTGAATTTAAAAAATCCGAGAGACACAGTTGATATCAGTAAGTAAAATGTGGTTCAATAAGATGAAAATAATTTTTTTGTGAATAGTAACTTTTTACTTTTATTTGCCACGGATAAAAGTAAATAGGGTAATTAATGATAAAATTTATATTATTATTACTGTAAAACATGTCCTAATTATAATGGATAAGTGTTATTCGACAAAAAACATCCTTATGAATAAAATATGATCCCTTAGATGCACTTGGAATAGATTATGACATTTATTATTATTTTATTTAAAGAGGAGTTAAAAGAGATAAAATCAAAGTTTAATAACTAAACCAATTTTAAGATAGGGTTATACATAAGATTAATACTACTATAAATATTCATTATAAATATAAAGATATTTCCTATATAATCATATTTTATATATAATTTTAAGACATTAAATAATTTAATTTATTTATGACACAATGATGATGTAGTAATTACCTTATTAATGAAAGATTAAAATAATTGATATTATAAAAATACAAATAAATCTAATTTGAGACTTTTAATAAATTCCACAAATTTTATAGGTTAATATGAAATGTTTCGTTTGATTAAATAAATTTTTTTCTAAGAAATAATGCTGTTATGAATTTAACAAAAATAAAATACCAAATAGTGTCAAAATTGACATAAAAGAGTTTTTAAAAAAATATTATATTATTAATTGATATTATATTCCTAAAAATATGAGGTTAGTAAAAAGGGATTAAATAATATTATATAAGTTATTAATGAACCACTTGAGGTTATCTTGGATGTTTATAGTAATTTTATTAACCATATGATATAAAAATACGAAGAGACATGGTAAATGTCAAACGATTTAACTAAGAGTTAAATCTAAAAGATAATGTTAGTATAGTGACCAAAACATGTCTAAAACCTATTGGTTGAGTGGTTTTCGACCAATAACCACCATATCCTCTAAATAAATTATTTTGGAGCCATTAGAAACTGAAAATTAATTTATTATAAAATAATATTTCAATATTTTCCTAAGGTTCCCCTCACCCCTCTTATAAATGGGCACTTCCCCTTCTCTCAAATTCACACCATCAAAGTAATTTGGTTTTGAAAAACCCTGTCCCAGTATCCTCTAACTGTACTCCCTTCATCCTAGAGGCATTCCATTAGTCATAAAGCCATCCTATGGAGCCTTTTGATCAAATCAAAAGAAAGAACCCGGAGAAGAGGTAAATATTTCATCACCTCTTTCAAGTTCTTTTCTTCTTCCAATTCCTCTTTCTTTGTTGTTTCCATTATAAAATAATAACTCCAATATCATCTATATGATATTATGTTATTATAAAAATGGTTCAACCCTAGTCATTATTCAATCTATCCTATAAATGACAAAGTCACCATACTTGTGTACATACGGATTACCGTCTCCACGTCGTGGTGTAGTTTGTTATTCAAACACTTTATCACTTGGATGGGTATAATAATATGTATAAATTATGTAAATAATAAATATAACATGATAATTATTCTGTATATATGATATACCATCCAATTATATACGATTTTAGAATCAAAAGAATGATATTGTCACTCGTGTGTACGTACGGATTACTGTCTCCATGAACGTGATGAGATTCATTCCCCATCGTATCCATTCATGACTAATTTTAATTTAATGGTTAAAAATAATGTTTAAAGACATAATATCATTATTAAAATTAATAAGTTACATCTATCCATAACAAACATTTCTTACGTAACAAAGCATAAAGAGTAAAATGAACCAGTTAACACCCCAAATGAAGATACTACTGAAATATCATTAACAAAGCAATATTAGAAGATCATTTATGATATTATATTAATGTAGATGGTTGTTTTATAATTTAATAACAATGATTTCACCATTTTAAAGATGTTTAACCTACCCTAAACCAAAGAAAATTACAAGTCAAGGTTTAATTTCACAATCTCTTCATTATCCGAGGTTGTTTATACATAATTATCTACTGGGACCTCTTTATCATCCACATTCATGTTTCATAAAAAATGTATTTCAAATTTTTTTTACTATTTAATAGACAATGGGTTAATGTCATTTATACCCTTATTTGACCTTATATGTTTTTAAAGGAATATTTCTGTCCTTTTCTAAACCAGGTACTTTATGACATTTTCGACAAAAATAAGGTAAGAATGTTTTTTAACTTATACGGCGGGTTCAGTTATTTTCCGTCGTTATAACATCGTCGAAGATTCCCTTACAATATTATAAGAATATTTTCAAAAAGAAATGTTTTATATTATAATTACATGACTTTTAAATGATTTCAAGATATAAAGAGATATTTCTCTAAAAATATTTTGATTTCATCTATGTCAACATCATTTGATGGATTTTAAACTTGTTTGAAGTTGATTTATTATAAAAAAACATCCATATTCTATTGAAAGTTTTTTTATATGTTTGAATGTGGATGTATTATTTTTACACCATTCATGGTTTATGGATAAAGTATTGACATTTCGTATTCTAGTTTCAATACAAATATTTATTTTATGTTTAAACATTTTCATATGAGGAATGCATTGTCCTTAGTACGGGATGGGCGGAGCGCACTATAGCTCCTCGATGAATCGGTAGGTATCAAGAGATAATCTAGTGTCTTGGCACAAGGCCTTGAAAAAAATATTATTTTTAGTATTGGAACAAGGCCTTTACTATGTGGCTATTATGTCTGGCATTATGCATTCCATCATTATGAAAGTGGACATTGATATTGCATTTTATTATTTGACTAGTAGAATATCCATGTGAATAAGTAAATGTAATTATTTGATTTTATCTTTTCCATATTATGGTGATGTTTATGTTTAAAAGTATTTTATTTTAGTCTTATACATTTCCTTAAATGTTTATTCGTATTTATAAAAGTTTCCACTATATTGTTATCCTTACTAAGCATCTGAGCTCACCCCTTTCTATGTTTTATTTTTCCCAGGATGCGAAGAAGTATATTATGACTGACCTATAGGGATTGTCTAAGGGATATGAGTGTGGCCTATGGAGACTATGTTTTTGTAGTTTTTCATTTTAAAATGTAATGTTAAACTTATGAATGTATCTAGTATTTCCAAGGCTACTAAACTAATCGGTCTTTCAGGACATGATTTCATTATATCATGCTAATGTTATGTAATAATGCACCGACTCTGGGTAACTAGGGTTGGGGCGTTTCATTTGGTATCAGAGGAAGTTTAGTACAAACCTTGGATTCTAGATTTAGGAAAACTCGGATTAGATAACATTTCACTAAGAAAGACTTTGAGGATTATTATAGAAGAACATTATAGAGTTTTGGTACTATAGATATTTTGTGAGTTTTCCATGTAATGCATCCTTTTCTGGATACGACTAGGTAGAGGCGGCTCTGGCATAGATGTACCTAGGGGTAAAACCCAAAAATACTGCTTTGAGCTATATTTGAATGGAAACTGGTGCACAACAACATGCCTTGTTGCACTCTTGGTTACGACACTCCCAGGGGATATGCTTAGGATAATTCTCATTTTCTTTACAAACCATTATGAAGGTTTTATGAGTACATAATTCCCCAAATAAATTTTTTTCATGAATCTGGATTATATCCATAAATTGTTCCATTTATGTTAAGTGTTTTAAAAGTTTGGAATTATGTATTGTGATTCATAAACTAATCTACTGTATTCCATTGTTTAGAAATGGTGCCTAGTGTATGGAATGGAAACTGTATCAACGCACGTAATCAACATAGGGATTTCCCTCCTACTCAAGATAATTATAGTGGAGATGGTGACGCAACCAGTGCTGATCATCTTATCACAATACTGGGACAACTCACTCATGTTATGAATAATAACCTTACCCGTATGAAGCACCCTAATCCATAGTGAGAAGGATCAATATTAAACCGCATCATGAGGAAAAACCCACCAACATTCAATGGGAGTAAAAATCCATTAGTAGTTGAGCAATGGATAGATTCCTTAGAGAAAATATTTCACGCTTTGGGGAGTAGTGAAAGGGAAAAGTTTTCATAGTAGTTTATCACCTCCCGGTAGATGCAGATCAATGATGGCCATTGATTCAAAACACAAAGGAAGATGATGAAGTATCAAATATAGAATAGAGGGAGTTTAAGTAGCTTTTCATAGAAAAATACTTTCCTCATGACCATCAAGCGAATATGGAAATACAATTTCTTAGTCTTAGGAAAAAAGTGGATGAGAATGTCGCAAAGTATGGGGCTATAATTAAAAGGTTATAAAGCCTTGCTGCAGATTATATATGTATCCCAAGAAGTAGGATTGTTCGTTTCATTGATAGGTTAAAACCATTTCTCTGTTGAGAATTATTATCACAATCCTTCTCATCGTACGAAGATATTTTCACATGTGCTATCAAGAGAAAAAATGAATTCTATATGTCTTATGACTTTAAACAAAGCAAGTGAAGAAGTGTTATAATGAACACTCTGGAAATGGAAATAAGGGGAAGAAGGGAAAAGTTGAATATATATCCTGTAGTAAATATGGGAAAAACACCCCAGTACTTTCCTAAAGGGAATGGGAGTCTGTTAGAAGTGTGGTGAAAAAGGCCACCATGCTCGTGATTAAAAGGGGAAGAAAGAGGATGTCAATGTTGAAAGATACACTTTTAGAAAAAGGGGTCATTATTTAAATGAAAGTCTTAAGCGTCAGGGAAACATACCACAAAAAAGGAAAAGGGAACAAGGCCATGCTTATGTGATCACTACTACTGAGGTTGAAGCTCCAAAAGATGTAGTGGAAGGTAATTTAATGGTTTCCTCAAGTTTAGAAAATGCTTTTTTTGATTCCGGATCATTGCATTTTTTCATATCTTCCCAGTTTCCTAAGAAAATTACATATTTTCAATTTGATTTAACAAGGGAGTTGTCAGTCAATACTCATAAGGGATGTATCATTGTAACAAAGTTTTTTAAATCAGTCCCCATTAAGGCATATAAACATTATTTATCTGTTGATATCATCCTCACACCCATGATTGAATTTTATATAATCATTGGTATAGATTAGATTTCATACCATGATGCGAAAATTTATTGTAAGAAGAAGGAGGTTAAAATTATTGATGATGATAAAGAGTACCTTATCTTTAGAGCAGAAATGTCACCACCATATTCTTATCTAGATCCACCCCTAGTAGATCATCTAAATTCATTTATTGGGAAGGAAGAGAATTAAATAACTATGGGTGAGGAAATGAATGTTCAAATATAGGACGTACATATTGTGTAAGAATATGTTGATCTGTTTCCAGAGGATTTTTCTGAACATCCTCTAGAATGAGAAATTTAGTTTTCCATTGATTTAATTCATGGTTCAAGGACCACATCTAAGACCCCTTATAGAATGGCCACTATGGAATTAGTGGAACTAAAGAAACAACTAGAGGAATTTAGTAATAAGGGATTTATTCTTCCTAGTGTTTCTCCATGGGGAGCCCTTGTCCTTTTTGTTAAAAAGAAAGACAGATCTATGAGGTTGTGCATTAACTACATGGATATCAATGCTATAGAAATAAAGAACAAGTATCACCTACCTCGCATTGATGATTTATTCGACCAACTTCATGGATCTCAATATTTTTCAAAGATTGACCTTCGATCTGGATATCATTAGTTGAGTTTGAAGAAGTAAGACATTCTAAAAACAGCATTTCGAACCAGGTATGGGCATTACGAGTTTACATTAATTCATTTTGGGCTGACTAATGCACCCTCTGTTTTCTGAGATCTAATGAATAGATTTTTCAATGAATAACTTTATGGATTTTTGTGGTATTTATTGATGATATCCTGGTATACTCCGAAAGCAATGAAGATCATGAAAATCAATTGCGCACCATTCTGAAAACCCTCAGAAGAAATGAATTATACGGGATGTTTAGAAAGTTTGAATTCTTGATTCAGGAGATTTATTTTCTTGGCCATATTGTCTCTAAGGTTGGAATCTCCGTTGATCCTTCTAAGAAAAGTGGAATCCAAGAATGGCCAGCCCTGACGAGTATAACTGAGGTACATAGTTTTATTAGTTTAGCAGGTTATTATGGGCGTTTCGTCCAGAATTTTGCCGGATTCATTAACACATTACCAAGATCACACATAATGGGGTTAAATTTTTTTGGAAAAAAGAGTGTGAAAAATGTTTGGAAGAATTTAAGAGAAGATTAGTCAATTCTCCTATATTGACTCTACTACCAGGGAATTATGGGTTTGTTATTTATAGTAACGCTTCAAAGAAAGGACCTGGTTGTGTCCTTAGGTAGAATGATAGGGTTATTTCCTATGCATCACGATAGCTAAAAATTCATGAGAAAAAATATCCCACTCATAATCTTGAGTTAGCAGTTATAATTTTTTCTTTGAAGAATGGAGACATTATCTCTATGGTGAAAAATGTGAGATATATATTGATCACAAGAGTTTAAAGTGTATTTTCTCACAGAAATAACTCAATATGGGGAAAAGGAGATGGCTTGAACTACTCAAGGATTATGATTTGACAATACACTACCACCCAGGGAAGACAAATAAGGTTTTAGATGCTTTGATAAGAAAGGATCATGGAGTTTTGAACAAGATGAGAGTTTAAAGAGATCCTATTTTCATGGATCTAGTAAAGATGGATATGGGAATAGCTATGGAAGGTGAAACATTAATACATTTTCAAATGGATTCCAAACAATATTTACTAGAAAGGATAAAAAGTTATCAGGCCGATGATGAGTAATTTCAAAAGAAAATTAAAGTTGTGAACGATGGGAGAATGATAAAATTCGTATATAAAGATGGAATTCTCAAATTTGGGAAGAGACTTTCTGTTCCAGATATACCTGATCTAATAATGGATTTGTTGGGTGATTCTAATAACTCCAATTTATATATACACTCTAGTAGCACAAATATGTATAGAGATTTGAAGGAACATTTTTGGTGGGACAACATGAAGAGAGAGATTATTGATTTTGTGTCAAGATGTATGGTTTGTCAACAAGTGAAAGCTGAAAGGAAACAGCCTGGAGGAGTCATGCAACCTTTTCCCATACCAGAGTGGAAATGGGATAATATTACGATGGACTTTGTCATGGGACTACCAAATACTTCTAGAAGAAATGATGCAATATGGGTCAGTGTTGAGCGTCTTACCAAGTCAACACATTTTCTTGTAATAAGAGAAGATTTACCACTTGAATGTCTAGCAAGAATATATATTAATGAAGTTTTAAGACAACATGGAATACCTTTATCAATTGTTTCTAACTATGATCCCAATTTTACATCAAGATTCTGGAAAAGTATTCAGAAATCCCTGGATACTGAACTTCGTTTGAGCACTGCCTACCACCCTTAAACTGATGGACAATCAGAACAGATTATTTAAACCTTGTAAGACATGTTGAGATGTTTCTCACTTTACTTTCAAGGTATGTGGGATCAATATTTACCTCTGGTAGAATTTTACTATAACAATATCTTCCATTCAAGTATTCATATGGCACCATATGAAGCGTTATATGAACAGAGTTGTCGCACACTAACCTGTTGGGATGATATTGGTGAAAGAAAACTTGTAGTCCCAGAACATGTTGAGGAAATGATGGAAAAGGTTAAGGTAATCCAAACCCACATCAAAGCAGCTCCAAGTAGGAAAAAGGGCTATGCCGATAACCAAAGGATTTGGAATTTCAGTTTGGAGATCAAGTTTTCATGAAGGTATATCCATGGAAGGGTGTTATACGTTTTGGTAAGAAGGGTAAATTGAGTCCCAGGTACATCGGATATTTCGAAATTCTAGGATGAATTGGGGATATAGCTAACTATTTGGCAATGCCGCCAAGTCTCTCCAAAGTTCATGATGTGTTACACGTATCACTATTGAGAAAATACATGCCTGGACCAATTGATGTACTCACCTATGAAGAAATAGAACTGGAACCTGATCTATCTTATTGCGAAGAGTTTGTCAAGATTTTTGATAGAAAAGAACAAGTGTTGAGAAATTGGACGACTCATCTGGTAAAATTTCTATGGAGAAATTATAAGATGGAAGAGGAAATGTTGGAACCAGAGGAACTTATGTTGAAGAACCACCTGAATCTTTTTATGCATTAATATTCTAGAAATTTCAACGACAAAATTATTTTAATGAGGGGATAATGTAACACCCCAAGCTTCCACGGTACGTTTCCCATTGAATAATACAACAGCTTGTCTTGTACACAACTTCGAGTTCAAACACACCACAACCAATCAAACTAGTCGTTATGAATAGTAATACCCACTTTTTGAAATTTTTAAATTTAATCTTTCAAAATGGACTTAATTTTTTCATTTTAAATATCGAAATTATCACATGGTGAATTTTTGGTATTTTTCTGAAAAATTTCAATTTTGATGAATAGTGAAAAAACTGAGTTATTGGTTAAAACCAACATTTTATTTAAATAATTATTTATTTTATTTGAATTTATTTTAGGTTAAAATAGATACATAATACCTATATATGTTCAATGTAATTCATTGAAGTCATTTTATATTAAGTTTAGATATATAAAAATTTTATTAAACATTTTACCTTCTTTTACCCACCTCCTATGAGCATTTGAAAATTTGCATAAACCATAATTTTATCACTTATGTGAGTTTAATTTCAGAAATATGAGAGATATGGTTGATATCATTAAGTAAAATTTGGTTCAATAAGATGAAAATAATTTTTTGTGAATAATAACTTTTTACTTTTATTTACCACGTATAAAAGTAAATAGGGTAATTAAAGGTAAAAATGTTATTATTAATACCCTAAAACATGTCATAATTATATTGGATAAGTTTTATTCGACCAAAAACAACCTTGGGAATAAAATATGATCCTTTAGGTCCACTTGTATTAGATTCGGATATTTATTATTATTTTATTTAAAGAAGAGTTAAAAGTGTTAAAATCAAAGTTTAATAACTAAACCATTTTTAATATAGGGTTATACATAAGATAAATTATACTATAAATATTAATTATAACTCTAAATATATTTCCTACATAATTATACTTTATTTATAATTTTTAGACATTAACTAATTAAATTTATTTAGCACACAATGATGATGTTGTGATTACCTTATTAATGAAAGATTAGAATAATTGATATTATAAAAATCCAAATAAATATAATTTGAGACTTTTAATGAATTAAACTAATTTTATAGGTTAATATGACATGTTTTTTTTATTAAATAAATTGTCTTCTAAGTAATAATGATGTTATGAATTTAACAAAAACAAAATACCAAATAGTGTAAAAATTGACATAAAAGAGTTTTTAAAACAAATATTATATTATTAATTGATATTCTATTCCTAAAAATATGAGGTTCGGCCAAAGTACCTAAATAATATTATATATGTTATTAATGAACCACTTGAGGTTCTCTTGGAAGTTTATAGTAATTTTATTAACCATATAATATAAAAATACAAAGGGACATGGTAAATGTCAACCTATTTAACTAAGAGTTAAATCTAAGAGATAAGGTTAATATAGTTACCCAAACCTGTCTAAAACCTATTGGTTGAGTGGTTTTCGACACATACCCTCCTTATAATTTCAATAAATCATTTTGGAGCCATTAGAAACCGAAAATAATTTTATTATAAAATAATATTTCAATTTTTTCCTAAGGTTCCCCTCACCCCTCTTAAAAAAGGGAACTTCCCCTTCTCTCAAATTCACACCTTCAAAGCCATTTGGCTCAGCCAAACCCTGCCCAAATATCCTCTAAATTGTCCTCCCTATATAATATATTCCTTCCTTTAGTCAGAAAGCCAACCTATGGATCCCTTTATATCAAATCAAAAGGAAGAACCCGAAGAAGAGGTAAATATTTCATCACCTCTTTCAAGTTCTTTTCTTCTTCCACTTCCTATTTCTTTATTGTTTCCATTATAAAATAATTACTCTAGTATATTATATATACTGTTATGTTATTATAAAAATGTTACAACCCTATTAATTATTCTATCCATCCTAAAAATTAAAATTTCACCATACGTGCGTACGTACAGATTACCGTCTCCACGTCGTGGTGTAGTTTGTTATTCAAACACTTCATCATTTGGATGAGTATAATAATGATTATAAATTATGTAAATAATAAATATAAAATGATAATGATTATGAATATATGATATATGATCCAATTATATACTATTTTAATATCAAAAGAATTATATTGTCGCTCATGCGTACGTACGGATTACCGTCTCCACGAACGTGATGAGATTCATTCCCCGTCGTATCCACTGAAGAATAATTTTCATTTAATGATTAAAAATAATGTATAAAGACTTAATATAATTATTAAAATGAATCAAATACATCATATCCATAAAAAACATTCTTACATAACAAATCATAAAAAGGAAAACAAATCAGTTAACACCCGTAAGGATGATACTACGGAAATATATTTAACAAAGCAATATTAGAAGATCATATATTATATCATATTAATGTATATGGTTCTTTTATAATTTAACAATAATTATTTAACCATTATACATGAGGTTAGCCAACCCTCAGACAAGGAAAAGTTCAAGGTAATGGTTAATTTCACAATCTCTTCATTATCCGAGGTTGTTTATACTTGACTATCTGCTGGGACATTTTTATCTTCCACATCCATGTTTCTTAAAAAATATATTTCAAAACATTTTTACTATTTACTAGAAAATGGATTAATGTCATTTATACCCTTATTTGACCTGATATGTTTTTAAAGGAATCTTTCCGTCCTTTTCCCAACAAGTTACTTTATGACCTTTTCGACAAAAGTAAGGTAACAAAGTTTTTTTAACTTATACGGCGGGTGCAGTTATTTTCCATCGTTATAACATCATCTAAGATTACCTTACAAGATTATAAGAATATTTTCAAAAACAAATGTTTTCTTTTATAATTACATGACTTTTAAATGATTTTAAAATATAAAGAGATATTTCTCTAAAGAGGTTTTTATTTCATCTATGTTAACATCCTTTGATGGATTTTAAGCTTGTTTGATGTTGATTTATTATAAAAAACATACATATTGTATTGAAGGTTTTGTGATATGTTTAACTTTGGATGTATTATTTTTACACAATTCATGGTTTATGGATAAATTATTGACATTTCTTATTCTAGTTTTAATACAAATGATTATGTTATGTTTAACCCTTTTCAAATTAGGAATGCATTGGACTTAGTAAGTGACAGGTGGAGTCTGCTATAGCTCCTCGATGCATCGATAGGTCTCATGAGATGAACTAGTGTCTTGGCACAAGGCCTTGACAAAATTTTATTTGTAGTCTTGGACCAAGGACTTGACTATGTGGTTAGAAAGTATGTAATTATGCATTCCATCATTATGAAAGTGGCTATTGATATTGCATGTGATCGTTCGATTAGTAGTATAACCATGTGAATAAGAAAATGGAATTATTTGATTTTATCTTTGCCATATTATGCTGATGTTCAAGTTTAAAAGTCATTTGTTTTAGTCTAATACATTTAATTAAATTTTTATTCTTATTGATGAAAGTTATAGTTATATTTTTATCCTTACTGAGTATCGGAACTCACCCCTTTCTATGTTTTATTTTTCCTAGGATAAAAATAAGTATATTATGACTGAACTTTAGGGATAGTATAAGGGATATAAGTGTGGCCTATGGAGACTATATTGTTGTAGTTTTTCATTTTATAATGTAATGTAAAACTTATGATTGTTTCTATTATTTACAAGGCTAATAAACTGATCGGTCTTTTGGGACATTATTTCCTTGTATCATACCAATGTTATGTAATAATGCACCGACTATGGGTAACTAGGGTCGGGGCGTTACACTCCCCAAGTCCGATGGGCACCAGTCAGCCTTCTAACATGGTTGAGGTAGGATAAAAATCACATATTATAAATTATATATTGTCACTATCAACTATACTCTCGTAATTAACCAAGTATTAGGTTGAACTAAAACTATTATCTCTCGGATACATGATTGCCACCACCATGAACTAGGTATCCTATAAGAACAAAATAATTTATGAAGACATTATTAATTTAAAATTGTCACCTTAAACATTTCAATTTATGTCAATTAATTCATTATACATTAAATAATATTATTTCATTCACATTTAATTAATCACCAAGTGAATTCCATACCATTTGGGAATAATCTTACCAATTCCATAGTTCCATAAGCTTATCGACATTTTCCTTCCATTCAAGTACTAAACCCATGGGTTAAAACATTTATTAGTAAATATTCTTCTATAATTACAGTTCATATAAGAAACATCTTAATATACCATAAAAGAGATTCATAAAACGAGCACAAACAACTACCTTAAGTAATGGGGAATGGAATAAAGGTAAACATGATACCTGACCATTTAACCAATAAAGAATAATATTCTCAGGAAGCATCCCATAATTTTTCACAATAATGATAAATCAAAAATTCAACCCATTCCTTCAATATCATTGTCATCGACCAAACCACCATTCATATCAACATGTATTCATCCCTCCCTCACTATAATAAACTATTTCCACAAAATCTAGGATCCCTACCCAAATCTCTCCAAACCATTTTCTATTCCATGCTCACATCATGTTTTATATAAATGATCACATCAAAGCAATAAAAAATAGAATAAAGAAAAAAAATAGAGTTAACATGGAATCTATGCCATAAAAAGGCATCTAACATTTACAAGAAAATATACATGATCGTATCATAGGGAATCATCTATTAAAATATAAATTTTATTTAAACATTCTCTAAAGCATAACTTCCCATTTCAAAAAACATTAAGGAAGAATAATGAAATTAACATGACTCATTGTTATTATCAATAAAAATAATTCATTATTCATGTTATTTATCTAATTGAATTGTAATACGGTAGTGAAATTTCAATAAAACATGCATCATGAATCCTTTTATCTCAATCAAATTATAAGAATAAACATATTTAAGAAACAAACCCTTTATTTTTTTAGTCGAAAACATTATTGGATTTACATTCAAAAACATTTCCATCAATTTAATATGAAAAAATAAAAAAGAAACTTACCATTAAGAGCATAAACATAGATATCACACTATCTAGTAAAATATGAGGAAAACCATTATCTTGGTGGAAACAAATGAAATCACTACAAACATGAACCTTTTTATTTCATTAATGTTATTTATTATTTATTAAGGTCAATTAAACTATCACAAAAAGATATAAAGTAATATTACTTTATTATTGTATATAAAATAATATGAGAAGTAATGAATCCCCTACCGTAAGGATTTCATCATTCTTCAATCGAGAACGAAATAACAAGAACAAAGCTATGATCACCTCTTCCTAAAGTAAAATACATTCCTATGAGTCCCCAACGCCAAAAACGCACTAATAAACATCAAATAACTCCCTATTAAAAAAGTATATCATCCATCATATCATGAAAATATAAAATAGGTGGAGACAAAATTGATCAGAGAAAAAACCACAAGAGAAAGAGAAAAAACTCACCTTATATTACCATAGATTGATCATTGGAAGCTGGGGATCAATACCAATTTAAATGTCTTCAAAAACCCCTAAATTATAACCCATGGAAACCTAGAGTTGGGAGAGAATCATAGGGTTTCTAAAAAAAATTATGGAATGATTTGATTTATAGTCTCCTTGCTAGATGTAGATTCATCTCATGAATGGGTAATTCACATCGTGATGTGAACAAGTTTACTCACTCAAAAATGTGTCGCCACAATCAAATAAACATGGATTAATTCACATCATAAAATTATTGTTCATGTCATGAGTTTTTGGGAATAGATTCAACAATTATGATATTCCACCATTTCACATTGTGAACCGACATTTCACATCTTGAATCATAGCCTTTGAACATATCTTCTCAGTTTGTTAATTCTTATTCATGTCATTAAATTCTCTCTCTCACATCATAAACTTATCCTGTAAATATATTTCAATTCATAAAATCTACCAAATATACTCCATTATTCCCCCAACCACCTCATGATTCAAAGGAATGTTCTAGAAAGATTCAGTCCCTTTCATCATTTATTGTTCGGGGTTATAAGTTTTTCCTATGATAAAGGTGAAATAGGTATGGGGTCCATATTTCAACTATTCAATGAAACCATGGTAGTAAAATTCCATATAAATGGTTCTTTATTCATTTATATAGACTTCTATAATAATGGTTCCAAAAAAATCATTGTTATATACCTCCATCGACAAAGGTATTTACCACAGTTCACCAAACCATGACTGTAGCATATATCCATAGTTTTGGTGGCGATAACCATAAATTATAACCATGTCTATAGACCTCAATTCCAGTATTTATAGTATAAGAATACTATAACCAAATTCTTAAATATATAATGGAAAATTAAAGAATAGTTGATGGATATTGAGATTAATTGAAGAAAATAGACAAAAAATGTAATCAATAACAATAGAAAAATAAAAATATATGATGTTAAAGAAAATAAAAATTATAAGAATAATTGAAGAATATAAAAGAAAAATAAAAACAAAAAATATTTGATCAATACATAGAGAGCAATAAAATTATTTTCCATAACATTATTTAATTACCAATAATATCAAGCAAAATAAATGAAGATACATTTCCGAATTTGAATGAAATAATTCAATAAATTGTTTTAAGAACCTAAATATCATTAATTTCATGAATTATAGTATATTTAGATCAATAAATGATTTTTTTACAATATTAAATCCTCCTGAAAGAATTATTTTAATAGTTATGATTGTCATGAAAAGAAGAAAGATATTTCTAATTTTATTGAAAATAATTATTGAAATAAGGGAAAAAATTCAATATAAAATAGTAAGACATTTTATGAAAAGATAAAAATTGAAAATATATAAATTATAAGGGAGAAGAAATTAAATAATAATGTAGAGTTGTAATGTCTCCCTAATCTCAATCTCTCATAATATTTTAAACAATCAAATTTCAATTCTTACAATTTTTTATTAGAATGTGGTTAACTATTTAGCGTATATTTTTTTCCTAAAATTATCATTATTTATGTAGAATTTATTTAATTTATAGGTAAACAAAGCTATCCAAAATACCATAATATATCTAAGTGGTCACTATCTGAATTTTATAAAGAATGAAAAATCCTAAGGATAATGATTTAAAATATAGTGTGAGGACCTGATGATATAAAATAGTATTAAAATTTAACTATAATATAATGAAAATATGAAGACAGTGGACATATGAAAATACTTTTAATAACCACTTTAATATATATATATATATATATATATATATATATTTCATTTAATTTTTTTTTTAAATTTTGATCCACTTTGTTCTTAGGACTCACTATTTAGAGAAACTTCACAAACGAGAACTTATAAGATTATTAAATATTATTTTATTATTCATATCCAAAATAATAAAATTAAATTTAAACTACTTTTTCAAATAATTTTTAATTTTACGTAATTTACATAATAAAATTAAACAATATGTTTAATTGAATTTAAATATTAATTATCTCACCTAAAATGAAAAAACTAATTTATTAATTACTTTAAAGATAATAGATTAATTGATGCTCCCATGTCGAGAAATTTTTATCTTTAATAAAATTTATAAAAAATAAGTCATAATTAAAATACTAGTAACATGCCACAAGAGAATGAAAAAACACATAATCAAAAAACAAATAACTCATACCCATTTTCCAAGTATTCTTATGACACTACACTCATTTACCAGCCCCATACACCTATATTTATTTGTTCTTAAAACACCATAGCAGTGTATAACAATGACACTAAGGGTGAATTATAGTTATATAGTTACCTAATTTTTAAAACTATTATTACCTCTACACATATTAAATTGAATGGATATATTAAAAAATTGCTTGAAAATTCACATATCAGGAATGAAAAATAAAAATAATAGCCATACACATTTTTTTATAAATTTCATCTCCCATTTTTTATGGAAATCACCATTGCATAGATTGTATCACTTGTAGCAAAAACATATTAAAATTTTACATGTATCCCACTAAAATTGGAAACATATCATTGTTACCAGAATCACTCTTATATAAAAATGTATTTTTTATAATGAAAAATATCCCAATTTTTCTTCAATATTTCACAACATGTACTGTTTAATATTCTTATTTTACTGTATTTATAACTTTAATAACATCAAATACTAATCAATTAATTCTATCAATATTGTTCCTTTGTTATTATGACCCCTCAGATCTATTTTATTTTCATGTTCCCACTAAAACACTCTCAATGAAGTAGAAATTTCATTATAGATTTTATCAATACATCCACCCAAATTCAACAATGATAGTTTAATTTTTTCCCTATGAATTATTTATTAAAATATTCAGGAGATAATTAAATTTTAATTTACTAAATAATAGGATCTTCTACATATGTATTTAACTCAAATTATGGAAATTGATTTCGGTAAATTCTTCTAAAATAATTTTCATAACATAATCAACTATATGTTGATAAAATATTTCTTCATTTAAATCATGTATATCAATATTTTATTATTAAAAAATATATATAAGAAAACATAATTTTAATATATATCACTTGTTCAAAAATAATCCATGATAATATGTTCTTTTCATTCATGTTTTCACTTAAATAATTTCCTAATAAATCTTTAAATAGTCATCCAAATATATTGGAAAATGGTCACTAATTTTAATAATGGAAACTAATAAATATTTATGAATTTTAATAAAAATAGAAAATAATGTTTTCCTATTTAAATCAATATTATGAAACCTTTAAAATCATTTATTCAATATCATGTACCATTCTATTAACTCTTACATAGGAATTTAAATCATCATATCTCGGTAAAATGAAATCATTCTAGTTGAGTTCAATGTCATGCATCTTTAGAATCACTATTTTACAAACTCAACATAACTATTATATGACTCCAGTCAACTATTACATAGACACTTCAAATCAATCTTCAATATTAAAAAAAATATTCAATCTATTATAATGTATCTTTCATTTACTATTATATATGTGATTTTAATTCAACTTCAATTTCATAGAATCTTTATAAATCATTTATCACCATTTTTTATCCTTTAAAAATATAATCTCACTATAATGTATATATTAAAAATATTAGTTCAATTTTACATTATTTATAAATATAATATTCTAAACAATGTGGTATTTAAATATTCCATTTACTCATATAGGATCCTTCAATATCCCATAATGAAGTTAATGATACCTAAAATTTTATATTAAAGACAAATATAATATATTAAAACATGGGAACTTCTTCAAAATCCCATTAACAAATTTATGATTATTCATTGGGTTCTTCAATCTCTCATGTTGTAACGTCCCAGACCCGGGTGCCATGAAATGGGTGCCATGATCCCGGTTCGCCACAAGACCTCAAGCGCATTTCACCAAATGCCACAGGCTTCCTACTAGTAGCGAGGGCCCAGGTCTGATAGTGGGGGAAACTATGCCCTCATTTGTCAAAGTGTAGCGCAGCGAAATATAAATAAAACATACAATGACAGTGGAATCAATAAACATACACAACTGAAAAAACTACAACAGTGGATAAAACCAACAGTATATAAGTGATGATGTTACATGTTTCAAGTTCTAAGAAAACAGCCAGAACATGTTATACATCAATACAGTACAAAAAAATATAGAGTACATCAAAACAAGAAAAACAGCTGGTAGCGGCATCGTGAGCCTAGGCTCGGTCCCATGCCCTCCTACTCCACAGCAACAGTCAAGTACTTGTATAGGGACTCTTGCCCCTATCTACACCTGTAGCAATGTAATCTGTTTGGGCCGAAATGCATGACCCAAATAGGGTGTGAGAAATATATCTCAGTAGGCACCCACCAAAGGCTCGTGCCCAACTGCGTGTAAGCATGCAACAACAGTGTGCAATAGTAATATGAAATAAAGTAATCAATACTAAAAAGTAACTAACTTAACAATTAAATTTCCATTTTATTATTCATTTAATCCATTAAATTTAGTATCTTTCTGTGCTCAATAGAACCACGCCCTCAGGACAACCAGTATCTCGCCCTCAGGCTAATATAGTAAACCACGCCCTCAGGCTAATATAGTGAACCACGCCCTCGGGCTATAAGGAATCTCTCCCTCAGGAATTGTAACAGAATTCGCATCCTCAGGCATACGAAAGTTTTCCCTCCGGCGGAATAACGACAGCCCTCAGGCTAATAGAGTCACGCCCTCAGGCTAATATAGTCACGCCCTCGGGCTAATATAGTCACGCCCTCAGGCTAATATAGTCAGGCCCTCATGCTAATGTAGTCACACCCTCAAGCTAATATAGTTACGCCCTCAGGCAAATATAAGTAACCGGGCCGTACCCAATAGGTAAACAAGCAGTAACAGGCAATTCCTCTCAAGGAAATTCTACAATTACTACTTTAAAGGCATACCCCTGGGTTTCCTGGACAAACGACTAAATAGTGAAACACACCATGGGGGTGGTTCCGGATCCAAGCAACGATCCCAACCAGCATTTTATTATCACAATTAAATACCTAATCAATTCCAGGTATTAAATATAGCAATGGTCTCAGCCACAGGACACCCCAACATGGGTTCGTGGCACAAAAACGCACAAAACACACAGCAGTTGGAAAACTAAACACCAAGCCACCTACCTTATTTGTCACCGAGCGTTATACCCGAATGTCGACTCCATAAACACCCAAGAATGGCGTAGATCTAACGAAGAACAAAAACCAAACAAACGTAAATAACTTACATAAAGAGAAGAATTGGCATGAACGGTACCAGGAGAGGAGAGGGATTACTCGTGTGGTTCCAACGAGATCGTCCGAAGTCGATTCGTATTCTAGACGAACGCCCGGTGGATCTTCAAAGATCATGCCTCCTCCTTTGGCTCCAAAATGGCTCAAGTGCCACCTCTGCCAAATGAGGAGGCTACTGCCTATTTTAAGCCGAAAAAAACAAATTACACGGTGTGTACTTATGAGTATATGGTGTGTACTTCTTTCATTTAACTGCTCATTTGGCGGCAACGCCACACTGTTCACCCGTCGACCTGAGTACACGACATGTACTCCTGAGTACACGGTGTGTACTATCGCCCAGCTATCGGCTGCTCCACCGCCTTACTATTTAATCCTACCAACTGACTACACGGTGTGTACGGTACCACTACACAGCGTGTAGTCAGTTCCTACACCCCTCGTCGCCGGCATGGCTACACGCCCCGTGTACTCATGCCAACACGGCCAAAAGTACACGGCGTGTGGATAAAGTACAGTAGTTTCGAAATTTAGGATTTTTCCCCATTTTCCATATTTTCTCAAAAACACTTAAGGAAAAGGAAAAGAAGAAGCCCGTAGCTCTAAAATAAGAACTGGGTTCTTACAAACTTCCCCCCTTATAGAAATTCGTCCCCGAATTTCCCTTACAAGGGTGGTGAAGATAAAGCTCAGAATAGCTCTGGCCACTGAGCACGTACGTCGGCCTCTCGCTCCCAGGTCTCGTCCTGCACTCGTCCATGCTGCCATAGCACCCATACGAGAGGAACTGACCGGCCTCAGAGAACCTTCGTGCTCCTGTCAACGATACGGATCAGATGCTCCTCAAATGACGCATCATGATGAAGCTCAACCTTCTCTGGCTGAAAGGTGTCAGATGGGTCTGAGTTTTAGCGATGAAACTGAGACATGTGGTAGACGTCGTGCATGGCTTGGTACCACTATGGTAACTGCAATCGATAGGTAACCAGCCCGACTCTCTCCAGAATCCCGAATGGCCCCACATACCTCGGTGAAACCTTACCCTGTCTCCTGATCCGCTTATGTCCCAGCCTTGGCGAAACACGTAAGAAAACCTGATCCCCAACCACGAACTCTAAAGTTCGTCTGCAGCGATCAGAATAAGACTTCTGACGAGACTGCGCGGTAGCCATCTGCTTCCGAATCAACTGGACCTGCTCAGATGTCTCCGCTTCGAGCTGTGGCCCCAGTAAAGCTGCCTCACCTACCTCTAACCAGCACAAAGGTGATCGGCATGGCCTACCATATAAATCCTTGTATGGTGCCATCTCAATAGTCTCCTGAAAACTGTTGTTATAGGCAAACTAGACTAAGGGTATATGCTTCTCCCAAGAGCCCCCAATGTTTTGGACGCATGCGCGCAACATGTCCTCTAGCACCTGTATCATCCGCTCTGACTGACCATCTGTCTGAGGGTGGTATGTTGTGCTTAGAAGCACCTTTGTACCCAGCGCCCTCTGAAAACTCCTCTATAAATGAGACGTAAAGCGGGTTTCCCTATCTGAAATGATAGAATGAGGGACCCCAAGAAGACGTATGATCTCTTGGATATACAGCCTTCCGAGCTCGTCCACACTGAAGGTCTCCTTGATCGGCAAGAAGTGAGTCACCTTCGTGAGTCTGTCCACAACAACCCACACGGCGTCATTGCCTCGAGGTGACCTCGGCACTCCCGTCACGAAATCCATCGCGACATCATCCCATTTCCACTCTGGAATGGGTAACTGCTGTAACAGTCCAGCTGGTCTCTGATGCTCTGCCTTCACCTGCTGACAGGTGGAACATCTCGTAACAAAACCAGTTATCTCTCTCTTCATACCCAGCCACCATTACTGACGCCTCAAGTCACGGTACATCTTGGTAACCCCAGGATGAACTTCCCAAGCTGAAGTATGAAACTCCCGCATCATCTCCTCGCATATATCCCCTGGAACCAATACTCGTCCATGGAAACAAAAAACTTCAACATCGCCTATCGTCCAACCGGAAGAAGGGTCCTCACTTTCCACCGACTCCCATAGAACTTGGCCTTATGAATCCGATAGCTGCCTCATCCTCACTCTGTTCAGGAGGGTATATGTCACAGCTAACGAGGAAAGATAAGTCTGCCCTTGACTATCATGCACCTCTAGATGCATCTCAGATAACAAGGCCATAAGCTGCCACTCACCACTGGCCTCCTGCACTGCCTGTATCTGAGTCTTCCTGCTCAGTGCATCAGCTACGGCATTATTACCTTTACCAGTTGTATAGGCAAGCTCAAAATAGAAGGACTGTAGGTACTCAACCCACCTTCTCTGCCTCAGATTCAGGTCATGCTGATTAAAGATATACTTGAGGCTTTTGTGGTCGGTGAAGACCACAAAATGTTCTCCGAATAGATAATGTCTCCAGCAGCACAACGCATGTACAACTGCAGCCAACTCGAGATCATGCGTTGGGTAATTCCTCTCATGTGTCCTCAACTGCCGAGACCCGTACGCAACAACTTGGTCTCCCTGCATCAAAACAGCTCCCAGCCCAATCCCTGATGGATCACAGTAAACCGTATAACTCTTCCCCTGCTTTGGGAGTATCAGGATTGGTGCTGATGTCAACCTTCCCTTTAGGTCCTAAAAAGTTGTCTCACAAGCTTCTGACCAAACGAACTTCACACCCTTCTTAGTCAGACATGTCAACGGTGCTGCTAAGAGGGAGAAGTCCTGTATGAAGCGCCTGTAGTAACCAGCTAGCCCTAATAAACATCGTATCTAAAACACGTTCTAAGGCTGCTCCCAGGAAACTACTACTCTCACCTTCTTTGGGTCTACTGCAACTCCTGCCTCTGAGATGATATGACCCAGGAAGTGAATCTAGTCTATCCAAAAGTGGCACTTCGAGAACTTAGCATATAGCCGAAACTCTCTCAATGTAATCAGTACGATCTCAAGATGGTTGGAATGGTCGTGTCGAGTGTAAGAGTACACCAAGATGTCATCCACGAATACTACCACAAATAAATCAAGATACTGATGGAACACACGATTCATCAGAGCCATGAAAACTGCTGGTGTGTTTGTCAGTCCGAACGGCATAACCAAGTACTCATATAGACCATACCTACTCTTGAAAGATGTGAGGGGTATTTCAGATGGTCTAACGCGCAACTGATGATATCCCGATCTCAAGTCAATATTCGAGAACACTCGTGCTCCATGAAGCTAATCAAACAGATCATCTAACCTCGGCAAGGGATATCCGTTCTTAACCGTCAACTGGTTCAGCTTCCGATAATCCACACAAATTCTGAGGGTACCATCTGCCTTCTTCGCAAAATGGACCGCATAACCCCAAGGAGTAGTACTGGGTCGGATAAATCCCTTTGCCTCTAACTCCTCTAACTGCCTCTTGAGCTCCTGAAACTCAGGTGTGGCCATCCTATAAGGAAGAATGGACACCGGTACATCTCCTGGCACTAGCTCAATAGAGAAATCCACCTCACGCACCGGAGGTAGACTTGAAAAGCTGTCCGGGAAGACATCCCTAAAACGATCAACAACCGAAGGGAAATAAGTCTGACAAGTCCCCTGGTCATCCAGATATAAACTCACAATCTGGGTTGTGACTCCACTTCACCCATGATTCTCTAGTCCAGCTCGACTCGCCTGAACATCCCATTCGCCCTTGTATAGAAACTCTCTGCCCTTTGATGACGTGAAACGCACCCTGCGACGATATCAGTCTACAAAGGCTCGAAAGGGAACCAACCAGTCCATCCCGAGAATGACGTCATAGCTCGCCATCTCCAAGACATAGAGGTCCCAATGGAAATTACACCCACCAACCTCAAGGGGGAACTCCTTGCACTGACACACACCAACCGTACTAGTCTCCAACGGAGTGTCTAGCATCAAGATATCAGAAGAAGAAGACACACTGAGCCCAAGGCTCTCCACAACGGGTACAGATATGAAACTATACATAGAACCCGTATAAAAAAGTACCGAAGATAAAACAGAATCTACTAGAATAGTACCTCTGACTGTAGAAGGTCTGGGATCCTGCACCTACTGGGTCTGTTGCACAGCATAAGCCTGCCCAGTGTCACGGCCCTGCGACACAGCCTGGCTACCCTGAGCTATCCCGCCCTGCTGCCTCTGAGATCCTGGTGTCTGGCAACCACGGCCACGACCACAATCTCTGCCTGCATGCCCTAACATATTCCAGTTCCTAGACTGGTAAGAAGTCACCGGTCCTGCTCCCGCACGCGGAGTCTAGACAGAACCCCTCTCACTAGCCACTGGTAGCACCGCCCTGCAAAAGCGCTGCAGATGACCCATCTTGCCGCAAGCTCGACATTCCACTGGGTCTCGTGGACACTGCGGTCTCTTGTTCCCCTATCTGCCACACTAGTAGCACCTGATCGGGCCACCTGAAGAAGCTGCTTGGCTGGTACTGCCGCCCTGAGAAAAGTCTATCTATCTCTTCCTCTTGCCAGCAGAAATAGTACTAGTAACTGGTGTTGAACCGCCCTGGCCCATACCACTAGCTTCCCGAAGGTTCCTCTCTGTAATCAGCGCCTGGTTCACAATCGCGTGTACAGTAGGCAACCTGAAAACATTCACCATCGCTCGGATGTCATACCGAAGACCATCCTCAAAACTTCTGGCTCTCAACGTCTCATCACCCACCAGCATGGGTGCAAAGAGCTGAAGCTCTGTGAAACGAGCTGAATAGTCCATCACTAACATAGTGCCCTACTGCAGATTCATGAACACTCGAGTTCTGTCTGCCCTCAGCATCTTGGGAAAGAACAATTCATAGAAGACAGCCTGAAAATCTTCCCACGTCATGTCCCTGTGATGCTCTGACTTGGTGGTAACATCCCACCACCTCTTGGCGGAATCACGCAGCATGTAAGTTGCGAACTTGACCCTCCACCCTGGAGGCATCTCAAGATGCTCAAAAATAGTCTGCATCGACCCCAACCAAGACTCCGCAGCCTGTGGTCCGCCATCCCCTGAAAACGTAGGCGGATGCTGCTACTGAAAGATACGTGTCAGCTCGGCCATAGATGTGGTAGCCTACGGTGCTCCCTGAAAGGTCTGCATGAACCGCATAAAGCCTTCACGGAACTGCGCCTCTGCGCCTGTGTCCGGTATAGCAGTTGGCGCTGCATCTGGCTCCGCTGAAGGATCAACTGGTAGCCCATGGCCCACCATCTCCGGAGTATAATCGTCGCCGCTCTCCTGGCGAAAAACTCACAATCGTCTAGGCGTCATGACAATAAAAGGTCAAAATCACGCCTCAGGTTCAAGATCATTAAGACTGAAAGCGAAGGAACCACAAAGGATCAAGAGGAAGAAAGAATCTCAAAATTTCCAAAACAAGACTACACGGCGTTTACACTGACTACACGGCATGTACATGACTTCCCTTCCCCTGCCTGGGTCCTTCTACACGGCTTCCATTCAACAAAACTAAACGGCGTGTATAATATCTACATGGTGTGTACGGTGTTATTTTCCAACTACTTGTGTCGTCTGTGACACGGTCGACTACTCAGCTTTACTCCACATGGTGTGTTACACCCGAACACGGCGTGTACACCACCCCACTTCCCAGCCACACGGCTAACTCCACATAGTCTATCCTCGGACAAGACTACACGGCGTGTCCCACAGGTACACGGTGTGTTCAGGGAGAGGTGACACCGGCCCATGTTGTAAGTTACACGACCGAGTCCCCAGGTCATATTACACGGCATGTTCATCATTGACACAGCGTGTTGTACAGGAGTTCACCAACCCGTGTTGTTAGTTACATGGACGGACTCCGGGTCACACTACACGGTGTGCACAAAAACTACACGGCGTGTTTTACCCAAGCTCTTCCCTACCCCGTGTCGCTGCCCACACGGTTTGTGACACGAAGAGAGACTACACGGTGTGTACTCAAAAAGTTCATTTTTCTTCCCGAACAGAAGAACGCACACGACGTGTATGAGGTCCTACACGGCGTGTACTCTTGGTTTTCCAGACAGTATGCCTCAGAAACTTCCCCGGAACCCATAAAATACTAAAAACCAACACCTAAGTATCAAATTCCGATCTGTGAGGGCCCATACTCCCCACGAATCAAAGTTTGACATCTTATCTGCGTTATAACCAACAAACAGTCAATGATCCACCAAATTCCGGTCAATGGGGGCCCATACTCCCCAAAAACCAAAGTTTGGCATCCATTCTATAAACAAGCTCCAACAAACATACCATATCACAAGGTAGGTATTTATCAAGGAGCTATCACAATAGCATGCTTTATTAGCAGAACAACTATCACAACAACATGATAATTTCTAATGCACCTAGATGGCATGGAAACTATGCATGGCATGTGATATCTAGCATGTGCCTATATGATGCATGAGACGGCACACCATCATCTCATTGGGTTGAAACTAAATAGAACCCATAGATAAAATATAAACTGAAAAATCTCAAAATGCGTCACCCAACGGTGAAAACATATCAACCGTAAAATTGAAAAATCAAAAGAATGAAAAATACGCGGTAGACTGGCTTTTCCCAGTACACGGGTTAGCTACGCTCGGGCACAGCTTATTACCAACTACCATTCCGTCCTATCCCTGACTACGGCTCCAAATCGTAAATCAAAGAAAAGAACCCCTCTGATACCACTTTGTAACGTCCCGGACCTGGGTGCCACGCAACGGGTGCCCCGAGCCCGGTTCACCACAAGAACTCAAGCACATTTCCCCAAATGCCAGAGGCTGCGACTAGCAGCGAGGGCCCAGGTTTGATAGTGGGGGAAACTATGCCCTCATTTGTAAAAGTGTAGCGTAGCGGAATATAAATAAAACATACAATGACAGCGGAAGCAGTAAACATACACAACTAAAATAAGTACCGTAGTGGATACAACCAATAGTATATAAGTGATGATGTTACATGTTTCAAGTTCTATGAAAATAGCCGGAACTTGTTATACATAAATACAGTACAACAAAATACAGAGTACAGCAAAACAAGAAAAACAGCAGGTAGTGGCATCGTGAGCCTAGGCTCGGTCCCATGCCCTCCTACTCCACAGTAATAGTCATGTACCTGTATAGGGACTCTTGCCCCTATCTACACCTGCAGCAACGTAATCTGCTTGGGCTGAAAAGCGTGACCCAAAAAGGGTGTGAGAAATATATCTCAGTAGGCACCCACTAAAGGCTCGTTCCCAACTGCGTGTAAGCATGCAACAACAGTGTGCAATAGTAAAATGCAATAAAGTAAGAAGTACTAAAAAGTAACTAACTTAACAATTAAGTTGCCATTTTATTATTCATTTAATCCATTAAATTTAGTATCGTTCTGTGCTCAACAGAACCAGGCCCTCAGGATAACCAGTATCTCTCCCTTAGGCTAATATAGTGAACCACGCCCTCAAGCTAATATAGTGAACCACGCCCTCGGGCTATATAGAATCTCTCCCTCAGGCATTGTAATAGAATTCTCTCCCTCAGGCATACAAATGGTTGCCCTCATGCGGAATAACAACAGCCCTCGGGCTAATACAGTCACGCCCTCAGGCTAATATAGTCATGCCCTCAGGCTAATGTAGTCACGCTCTCAGGTTAATATAGTCACGCCCTCAGGCTAATATAAGTAATCGGGCCATTCCCAACAGGTAAACAAGCAGTAACAAGCAATTCCTCTCAAGGAAATTCTATAATTACTACTTTAAAGGCATACCCTTGGGTATCCCGGCCAAATGGCTAAACAGTGAAACACACCCCGGGGGTGGTTCCGGATCCAAGAAACGATCCCAACCAGCATTTTGTTATCACAATTAAATACCTAATCAATTCCAGCTATTAAATATAGCAACAGCCTCAGCCACATGACACCCCAACATGGGTTCGTGGCACAAAAACGCACAAAAAACACAGCAGTTGGAAAACTAAACACCAAGCCACCTACCTTATATGTCAACGAGCGTTATACCCGAACACCGACTCCAGAAACACCCAAGAACGGTGTAGATCTAACGAAGAACAAAAAACAAACAAACATAAATAACTTACATTAGTAGAAGAATTGGAAAGAACGGTACCAGGAGAGGAGAGGGGTTACCTGTGCGGTTCCAACGAGATCGTCCGAAGCCGATTCGGATTCCAGACGAACGCCCGGTGGATCTTCAAAGATCCTGCCTCCTCCTTTGGCTCCAAAATGGATCAAGTGCCTCCTCTGCCAAATGAGGAGGCTACTGCCTATTTATGCTGAAACGATAAAGTATATGGTGTGTACTTCTAAGTACACATCGTTTACTTCTTTCATTGAACTGCTAATTTGGCGGCACCTCCACACTGTTCACCCATCGACCTAAGTACACGGCATCTAATCCTGAGTACACAGCGTGTACTGTCGCCCAGCTGTCGGCTGCTCCACCGCCTTACTGTTTAAGCCTCCCGACTGACTACACGGCGTGTACGGTACCACTACACGGCGTGTAGTTGTTTCCTACACCCCTCGTCGCCGGCATGGCTACATGCCCCGTGTACTCATCCCAACACGGCCAAATGTACACGACGTGTGGCTAAAGTACAGAGCGTGTAGTTTTGAAATTTAGGATTTTTCCCCATTTTCCATATTTTCTCAAAAACACTTAAGGAAAAGGAAAAGAAGAATCCCGTGCCTCTAAAATAAGAACCGGGTTCTTACACATGTTGTCTATTTTATCAATAGTAAGATCATTATCAATCTCTCACTGTATAGTTATCATTATCCTTCTCCCTCTATGGTTCGTTCTATCAATTTAGATTTGTATCCCATAGTAATTTCAAAATTTATGATACCCTTATTGATTTTTAGTGTATTTAGTTAATTTTATTTTTCACAAATTTATCTTTACTCTACTTTAATATAGTCCCAATAAAATTTTCTCCCTATTATTAATAATAAATCAAAATTACTTAAAAAAATTAAAAACTGATAACAATTGAGAACTATTTCATCTTATAACATAGGTATTCCAATATAAGTAAAATTCAACTCATGAAGTAGAAATATTATTTAATCATATATAAGCCTTTTAAGAAAAATAATTTTTGGAAACAAGTGAAATTAATCAACAATTACTATTTCTAAAAATGCACCTTCTCAAAATAAATCAGTTTTCCACATTAATTTCTCCTCCTTAAAAAATAATATTTCTAAAAAAATATATCCCTCAATTTATTATAGCTATAAAAACACATAATTTTATTCTAAAATCAATAATTTTCTTCACCTAAGATATGTAATTACTTATATTTTTAACTTAAAATGTAATTTCCATGACCTATGATCCACTAAACTGGTGCCCCGAGTCGGGTCACCACATGACCCAAAGTGTGTCTCCTCATATTCCAGATCTTTCCGACTAGTAGATAGGGTCTAATAGATCTTGTGGGGATACTATTACCTATTTATAAATTATGTTACAATACATATCATATAAAATAAATGAAACAATAAACATAAACCAGAACATTCATTATCAATATTCTCCCATACTGGGTACAGATCACAACCAAACAATAAATGTACCATGTCATGATAATAGTGATAAAAGTAATGGAATCCCAAAATAAAGACTTCCAAAATCATCACCCAAAATAGGTACCGATTATAAGTCGGGATCCCACATCCTTGCAAATCCTATGTCCAACTCAGACCTCTTGTATGGGGACCTTTGCATTGTCTGGACTTGGCACATTGATGTCTTCTTAGGTACACAATGGTGGATCATGTAGCGTGTGAGTAAAAATTAGTAGCCCACCACCAAAAATGTCTAAAAAATATCCAGTATAAATAGATAGTGAATGAAAGTATGGAATATATTACAATAAAAAAAAGGAAACATAGGTTCCATTAGTTAACAATATTCACTTTGTCAATTTTCATCATTTCTTCCATGGGTTAGGCATTTACATCGTTTACATTTTCGACGAAGTCAGTCAATTTCCATGAAAAAGGGAATAAGTCAAGGACCCTATATCACTAGGCTTAAACATTTCATAAAAAAATATATGCCACTTACCTTGGATCCTCAACCATGTTAGTCTCAACAAATGAATCTATTAGGGGCATAGAGACTATTTCCCCATCCCTAACAAGTGAATTATTTTGGTGGGGCTTATATCCTTAGTCTAACATGATCCATGGGAATAGATCCTCAAGTCCAATACCCCACAACTACCATTCCCTATTCAAATGTTTATTTATCCATTTACCACTTATACCATATCAAAAATCATACACAATGAATGAAAATAACAATTACAAATCATATTTCATAAAACATATGAAACATCATCAAGCCTTTACCCTTTAGCGCACTTAGTATTTACTTAGAATTTACCATATTATCTTATTCCATTTTCACACCTTAATACATTTCTAATAATCGACAATTCTAATAAATCATCACATTTAAAAACATTCATCAATTCAGATTCCTTAATCTATTAATTTTTTTCCATTACAAATTCATAATCCTTTTGACACATTCACATCAATCCATTTAACCATTTTTTCACTTCATGCCAAAATATCCCTTATAACATTTCCAAAAACAAGAAATAGCTACCATTGGTGCCTATTGATGGTTTAAACTAACATTTAAATAAGTTTATCATGGGGTCTACATCATCTCATGATAATACTAGGCTTAACATAACAATAATCCATGTTTGGGAATGTTGGAACACCCCATGGTGGCCCTAAACTAGTACAAACAATCTCAATACATAACATGGGGATAGATATTGGTTCAATTCATCATTTATCCAACCATTTCACCAAACTTCACTAAATTAATTAGTGGCACAATAATAGAGAAGCGATAACGCAACAAAAAAATGAATTATAGTACTATGGGATGTAACTTGTAGACCACCTACCTTAATTTCAAAGATGAATGCATGAATAATCCCAACCTTTTACTTGGATTCAAATATCATTTGAAACACCAATCTAAGAAACTCTATAAAAATAGGTTTTTTGGGCTTTATAAGGATAAGAACAAAACAACAAGCCCTAATCTAGAAAAGAGATCAAAGAGAAGAGTTACACTCACCAAGATCTTCGATCATAACCAAATGACACTAAATATGCCCTACAACCAAAGGGGATTGATCCTTAGGAAGCCTTGATCATTTTGTTTTATCACTAGGGTTTCTAGAGAATAAATGGGGGAAGAAATTGGGTAGAAAATTTAAAACCCAAAGGGAGAGAAATAGTAAAAACCCACTTTTAATGGGGCATATGGTTTGGTCACATAGTTTTCCAAACCGTGAACCATCCATGCACTAGCCTCTATCCAAGAGGGGCATAGGTCTCACGGTTACCTAGATACCCTACACAGTTTGAAAAACCGTGCACCAATTATGCAGAACGGATCTGTCCAAATCCACATGATTTAGCCTCCCCTATTGCACGATTTACTATACCGTGCATCCTTCCTCTTGGCTATCATGTTTTGTGTGAACATTTAATACTAAAAATGTGCTGACCCTGAAATATGCACAGGATGCCCCGATTTCCCTTTCACTTGTTTATTGATCCCTCAGCACACCACCTAAATTGCTCAAAGACCCGAAAATATTTAATTATCCACAATTAAGGGATTCCAACCAAAATTTAAACAAGATCATATCTCCATGAAGTTCATTATATTACATAAACCTATCATCTTGAATATATATATTTTTTATCAATTTACAATGAAATATAGAAGGAAAGGATACTTTTATTGTACCTTAGTTCATGAATTGGCTAGGATGAACACTTATCTTCAACCTCAATATATGAAATTTATTATTTGATATCAACTTTATAAAAACATATACAACATGTTATTTTATAGGTATACACACTAGTTTCACAATAACAAATTCAACCTTATCTTTGATAAAATGATATCTAATATCAACATGTTTTGATCTTGAGTATTTTACAATATTTTTTGATAGATTGATTCCACATTATTTATCAATAAAAATTCTGAAGGTTAAACTAAATTTCTCCCTCAAGTATTTATGTTTATATTTTATAAAAATAATATATTTAAATTATTGAGTAAAAAAAATAAATAGTTACATTATTGTGGTTAATTTAATTGAATTTTGTTTTATATAATTATAGATCACAGAATTTCTTCCACGTAGAAATATCTCTCATGATGATTACAATTTATCATTAATGTTTTTATCCTAGATATAATCTACATAGTTATATAATTTATTCTCTCTTACCATGATGTAAATTAGAATCCTCTTAGAATCCTTCATGTGTGACTCCTTTGGATCACTCTGAAATATCATATAGATTGTCAAAACATAAATAATATCGCATCTAGAAAATGTATGATATAGAAGACTTATAATGAAATTCTTGAATTCCTAATGATTTATAATTTTTGTAGTCTAATCCTTACTCAGTATCACACCAATAATGGTAGATGTATATAAATATTGTTTCATACATCAAAAAAATATTTAATAATTCTCTTGTATTTTTGTCTTAAGGTAAAAAAAATTAATCCTTTTTTACTATATTGGAAATTCCAAGAAAACTTTCATCCCAAAAATCATTTAAATTTCATATTATTTCTTTATTTTTTTATATAATTACATGAATGTATATTATTTATCACTTTTAAAAATTATACGATGAATATAAACACTGAAAACTAGAGAACATGTTACTATATCATTCAAATAATGATTATTTTTTATTTTTATATTATTCGAATTCATTTGATAAATAGAACTATAAATCTTAGAATACCATGATCCTAGGGATTTATTTAAACTAAAAAGTTTATTATTTATTTCAAAAACATTAATTATATCATAATCATTTATAAAAAAAATTAATTTTTCAATATGAAAAACTTCCATTAACTCAATATTTTAGAATAAAAATTTTACATCCATTTTATAATATTTTTAGTTTATTTGAGAAGTAATGGATAGAAATATTCTTATAGATACAAATTTTTAAACTAGATAAATGAATTCTTAAAAATAAATTCCCTAAATTTTTGAATATCTTTTAGGAACTATCCTGTTTTTATTTCTCACACGTTATATTTTTTGATAACTTTTTTTATATATACCAAAAAAGTTCCAATAACATTTTTACATTCCAATATATGGAAAATATCAGAAGTATTATTCTTTTTAATTTAATCCAAATAATCATTCATATCATTTAGTCATTGTTTTTTATTAATATCCACATTAAATAAATGCAATTATTTTTAATAAATCAAATTATTTTGATCATTGAATTTTAGTCATCTTCAAGTTAGTATTAGAGCCTCTTTTTCTCTAATATTTTTTTAATCCTCAATATATATATAAACTTTCTTGTAATTATATTTTTAACATTCAAAATCAGATTCCCCATAATTAAAACATTCATAAGAATCAACATCACCAACAACTTGACTATCATTTAATTATTTTTCTTCTCCGTTATAATCGTTTTCAAATTTGATTTCCTTAATGTATGTAACATGAGTATCTTTCATTATGGGTTATTCAATTAATATATACATAATATTTATCCAAAATTTAATGTTTTTTTTTATCTACCATATATATCAAATTAAATTATAAAAATAACCTATAAATGTTCATTTATCAGTCTTCTCACTAAATTTACCAAAAAATTGATTTTTTATTTTAATTTAATATAGAATTCCAAATACATTGAGGAGTATCATATAGGGATTTATATTTAATTATAACCCAATTTTTTTCTATAATTTAAACTCAATAATAATATGTTTTAAATATTAAGAGTAGTATATATTCCCTTTGGGTGAAACACTATGGAAGCTTTCCCTATGGTATCAATGAGGTATTGATTTTGAACCTCATAAAGTAATTCCATTCATGTGTATGTTTCATGATTATATTTATAATGTAACAAATTTACCCAAATAAATATATGTGGACAACTATGTATTTATTTATTATGTATTTTTTTTGAATTTAAAATTTGTATATATTCCCTTCCTATCTCTATAAGTATTTTATTCTTCCTTTATAAAAACCTTTTTTGATGTGTGTACGAAGTGTTTTACTCATATTTTATACTATTATTAATAAAATAAGACAAAATGGTATTTAATATAAATTTATTTACAGTTTTTTTCATAAAATAATTTATATATACCCCAAATTATCATTCAACACCTCTTTTGAAAAAATTGATTTTCTCAAGGGTTTCTCACCTGTGTTTCATAAACATCAATTTTTTTATTATTGAATAATAATAAAAAATAGGATTGTGTAATAATATTATTTTTTATCATGTTGTGACATTGTTCCACATAAATCATAATGAATTAGTTATTTTAGCATTTTGATAGTCTTTCTCACAAGCATAACTTTATATTTTTAAATTTACAATTTGAAATAAATTAGGTCTAGTTCTCTCATGTTTAGTTAGAAATATTTTACCTCTCAAACTTCTTTTTAATGTGAGGATTCCTTCTAAAAATTGTGTCATCACCATCATCAAATAAATTCTTAATAGTAAAAAAATTTATATTTTAACCTATTAACAGATAAGAATTATTTGGGCTTCAATTTATGGTATTTAATCTTGTTACTACAGCTCCTTTATATTTAAAAGTGTTGAATAAATGTTTGAAGATATTGAAGTTTTTTTAAATAAGATAAATTTACTTTTATATATTATTTTAAAAAAAATATTCACATTCGTTGACATGTAAAGCTGTATTTTTTATGTTAGTCGAAGTTCATGTAGAGGTATTTTTAACGATAAAAGAAGATTTAAGGAGGGTATAAATTTTGTAGTTGTTTGGATTAATTATGATCCAAACATGTCTTAGAGATCAAAAAACCGTGTCATGGTTTATAAATTAGGAAAATGGGTTATTAAAATTAGATTAAAAATAAAATAGTAGTGATCACTATTTTTGTAAAAAAAATTGTTCAATAGGGAAGAAAAAAACTATTGATCTGTGGCATTAATTCTGGATATTGATAAAACTTATCGGGTAATGAAGTGAAAAATACCATGTTAATTTCTATGATAATCAATAATGGTGAATGATTGTGGTTTTGAGATGAGAAATATAAATAGGCAGTGTAGAACATCATTTTTATATCTATCTTGATCATGATATATAACATTTAAAGTCATGGTTTTTTAAAAACATATGACATTAATTCTCTTTATGATCATAGAGAATATAAAATAGATTAAAATCACCATGATTAATCAATAGTGAACATTTTTTTAATTAATGGTTTAATTTAAATAATTTCAAATTGGTTATGGTAAAAAAGGCCATGATGCATCTCAACATGTTGTAGTTTTTGATGAAATGAATATTTCATTATTTCTAATAAAGTTATTGGGTTCATGCCATATTTACCACTAAAACGAAATTAAAAACATTAATTTACTATATAAAAGGCCATGTGAACCCCATAGTTAATTTAAGGTTGATAATGAAGTGGAATATTATAGAATTTACATTGGGTGTTTAATTTTTTATTTGAAATTAAAAATTCAATGAAAATTGAAGTGTTCTTTGCTTCTATAATGTATAATATGTCCGTTAGAAAGGAAATATAGGATAGATATAGGACAGGGTAATAAAAATAATCCATGTTATATAATTTTTGTGGTGGATATTGAACATTGTTTGGTGATAAAGTATATAGATTTAAAGACTAAAGATCAATTTTAAAGAATATGGGATTTGTATGTTCAATATAGTGTTAATTTGAGTTTATTATTATTTATTGATGATAAAAGAATTATTATTTTATCAATATTTCTCATTGTAATATTGAGGAAGATGTTAGTTTTTATAGATTATAGTAATCTCATTTTTTAGAATAATTATGTTCATAAAGAAGTGAAGTGGAGTTGGTGCTCATCTATGGAAAGTTGAATATTAATATTGATGTTTGAAGAGTATTTTTATTATAATTGTTTGGGGAATATATTTTTTATGTATGGATTAAAAGTAAATTTCTTAATACTTATTTAATTGTATCATGATTTTAAGGATAAACCCTTCTTGTTTCATCCAATATAATGATTCTAGTGGATCATGTGATAATAAGTTTTATATATAATTACAAGGATGTAAAAATTCACTTTCAATAGTGAACCATATAATTTTCTATGTGCACTATTATTTACTAAATTTTTGATTTAATATAATAATTTTAATTTGTTTAACTAATTAAAATTTAATATTTAATAAGGGAGAGTTAGAAATAGAAAATACACCACCCATATTAACTGATAATGAGGGTTAGTTATTTTAAAATTATAAATGATGGTGATAAATTTATTTCTCCCCACTTCTAATGCATCACTGAGGATCCTAATACACATTGGTAATACTGAAAAAAAAAATTGACTTATATTAGTGTTCTAGGTTTCCTTTTAAGAATTTTAATTTATTTTTTATATTTTAATGTTGATTTGATTACTAAATTTTTATATCTATAATAGATCAAATCAATTTAATTAATAGAGACAGTATTCCAATATTTTTTGGAAATAATTATTACACATGGAAGGATAATATTCTATCATACCAATTATCACTTATCTTATATGATCCTTAAGTTTCCACTATTGGGTATTCTCCTTAAGTAAAGGGCTAAACAGTGAATGTTATTGATAGGAGGAATCTTGAAAATGATGGTCATGGTATGAATATGATATATTTAATTATTTTATAGAATAAATTTATTGACATAAAAGGGATATATAATGAAAATGGTGTTTAGGATATTTTAAAAGATATTTATAAATGAAATTCCAATGTTAAAGAAGAAAAATAATATATTTTATGTGTAAATGTTGAAAATATACTTATGCTCGATGGTAAATTAGTTGATAAGTTTTTTACCAAATTTAATGAAATTTTGGGTTATAGTAAATGTCTTTTAGAGACTATTAAATATTACATAGTGGATAATAATTTACTTCGTATATTCCATGATATATTTGATATGGAGGTATGTGTACTTGAGGGTTGTGGTCTTAACACATTTACTTTTTCTGAATTACAAATAATATTAATTTCTTATAGAATAAGGAAGGGTTAGAATGTAAATAAAAAGAGTAAATATGAAAAATATAGCTTTTAAATCCTTAAAGATTGATAATATTAAAAAAATCAATAAATAATATTAAAATTAAAATAATGATGGAGATTTGTATACGTAATTTGAAGAGATAATTTCATTTATCTCAAGGAATGTTCAAAATGTAAAAGTAATGTACTCATGTAATATTTAATTGAAGTGATTTAAAGGAAAAGTAATAGGATATTTCACTAATAATTTTCCAAATTCAAAATATTATGAAATTGATGATGAAGGTGATTCATAATGATGTTTTTTAATGATAAAATAATTAATGTTTAGGAAAAAAAAGATTCCATCAAATGGAAAATATACAATTTTTTCAGAAATCAAAAAGATATTTTTTTATCCAAATTAATTGATGATGAAATTACAGATGATGTAATTGAAGTTAATAATTTAAGTGAAATAGTGGATAAATTATTGATTTCCAAGGTTAATAATTATGAATTTACAAATGATGAGATGATGGGGATGAAAAGGGTGATGAAACTAAAATATATATTTTTTTCTGAAATAGGAGTTTAATGTGTATGTTTTAAATATATAAATGTTGTATAAAGTGATATTTCATTTTAAAAAAATACCCCAAAGAACAATTAACATTGATTATATCCATGGTGAAATAATAAAAATTATTAATGGAAGTTAAATCTTTGAAGTTGATTATTTCCAATGAAAAGTGATTGAAGTAGGTTATGGAAGAGTGTCATACTGATCTATCTATCATGATGTTTTCATGATCACAAGAACTTAATCATGTGTTGAATATTTACAGTTGAGATAATTTCAGTCACTTTTTTTTGACTTGTAGTCATGTGTTTTATAAACATAACTAAGATATTATATACATTCAAATATATCATGGTGATATTATTGATGGTTTAAAACTACATTTTATCTTGTTTTGTGATCTTAAAATGAAGATGGGGGATAAAACATAGGCCATAAAATGAATATAGGGTGGACATTGTTGGATTTGAAAAAATTAATAAAACACTGACTAGTTAGTGTAGGACACCGGGCAACCGATGGCATATGGATAGAATTACCATGTTGTAGAAATATACTAAACTCCAGAAGGATAGCTACCATGAAACCGGTGGCTACTAGGAAGAACCTTTAGTCCTATAGAATATCCATTGGGCAGTTGTGTATTACCACAAGGTAACCTATGTAATCTAGTAAAAATAAATGAACTATAGGTATCCTACTGATTACATGATGGAAGTCAGCAAGTTTTTGGTGGATTTTGAACAATAAGTACATGTTTATTTTTTTAGTGTATCATATAGATATTAATTGTAATTTTACATGCCATAAAGAAGAAGATTGATTCGAAAATATAGATTGTAATATTGGAGGATATAAATAAAGGACCTTGGAGGCTTGGATGAATAACCGATCAAATTATCCAAGCATTGGCACAGAAATGAAGAATCTATAGTAATTTCTCTCCAATATCAAAGTTCATTTAAGTACAAACTATAATTAATTATCAATATCTTAGGATATATTATTTCATAATATCTATATATCTCATTTCAATTGATATAATCCTTAAGATATATTAGGGTAGAGTCTTTATAATGGTGTTTCACTAAGAAAACCACAATTCTTATCATATTCTTCTCCAAAGGGTGATCACTTCCACCGAAGTGGGGGATGTTTTCCTTGTCTATAAATAAATTTCAAGAGGGTTATTCAAAAAATAATGACTATGGAGATGTTTCTTTATCACTAAAAATATCAAGTTACAAATAACAAAAAACTCTCAACTTGAGAGGAGGAGATGTATGGGCTCACATCGAGATATTATGAAAGGCTTTTACCATACCATGTTTTAATATTCTTTTATTTTTAGTATCAATTATTTATTTTCAACTAAACCCTCCAATTTGATATACATAATTGCATAAATTTGATACGTCCTTTTCCACTATGCGTTGTCATTAAATTAATATTGAAATTATATTTTTAATATATCAAAATTATTTATTTATCATATAAATATCATTTAGTTTTAAATTTAAATTATTTAGTTGATTTTATTTTTTAAGGGAAATTCACTAGTTATTTCTATCTTACTAAGACAAAAAATTAGTATCAAAGGGGTTCTTTATGTTTTTATATTAAAAATATATTTATTTTAAATTTTTTGTTTTGATCTTATTTTCAAAATTTTATTTTTTAATATTAATAATTTTCAAGTTTCAACCTTTTTATAATGTTATCTAACTATTATTCATTTTCTCCTTTTTTTTGGAACAATTTATTCATATTAGAAAAGTCACATGTCAACTTTTGTAAGTAGCATTTGTTAACCTACATAGAAAATGCTTATACATTAATATACCCATACTAAAGAACTAGAAGATAAGTGGACACCTAATTATATTAAAACTAGTGTGATTAATATAAAATATGTAAATTTTCTACACTGTGGTATTGACAAAAACAAATTTAATCATGCTTAGATATGTAAAACTTCCCATGAAATACAGAAATTTCTAGAATTCACTCTTAAAGGAACTAGAAAATTTTAATATACTGGATGAAAATTTTATAGGCATGATTTTGAAAGATATTATATGAATCCAAATAAACCCATTACTGGTATATTTACATGGTTTACTAACATATTTAATGTTTTAATGTCTCTTGGTGATGATTTTTCTAAAGAAATATTTTTAAAAAAGATACTCAAGGTCTTTCCAACTAATTGGGAACCCAATGTCACTATTATACAAGATGAAAATGACATAAAGAAAATAGTGGTCAAAGAATTTATCATATCTCTAATGATTCATGACATTACTATGGATCGAAAAGATAGGAAGAAATTCAATGAAGATAAATATATAATGAAAACAGTCACCTTCACAACAAACAATAATGATTCCTCTAGAGGTGAACTTTAATAAATTGGTCAAGTTGATAAGAACACGAAAAAATTTCTAAAGAAAAATAAATATTTCAATTTAACCAAGGTGAAGAAAAATTTTGAATTGGATAAGACATGATATAAATGAAATATAAAGTTCACATAAATCTATAGTCCCCTATCAACAAAAAAGGTTAATGAGAAGAAACAGGGTAATAATGTTCTCAATGTAACAACATGGAGTGAAAATGATGATTCCAGGATCCAAAATTCCACAACCTATTCAAGTGAATCAAGTTATAATGCCTTATGAAACATGTTAATTACATTGTGGTTATTTCCCATCTTCCCATTTCCTCCTATTAATCTTCCTTTCTCAATTTTTCCCCTTATTCCTTTGTTCTTTCTACTCAAGTCACATTAATTATGAAGACTTAAAATACACTCATGTTCAATTTAAAAATGGGTTTCATGAACATAATTCTTTATAAAAAAATGTGATAATAAATAAAAACAATTACTTAATAAAAATAATCTAATTATAAAAGATAAAGAAGAAATATTCACGGAAAATAAAGAATTATGCATGAAAATTAAGAATGAACTAGATGATAATAATCTCAAAAATATAATCAAATGCCTCAAAAAAAATCTCTATAAATTTAATAAATGTGAGAATAATCTCAATAATCTTTTGGTATCTCAAATATTTATAAAAAAATTAGTTCTTCATTATATCTCAAATCATTCAAGAACCTCAAAAAATGAACTGAAAACCACTTTTATCAATTTTTTGACAAAAAATATGTTTTTTAATTATTTTAATCGACCTTTTCCTTTAATTTATAAAGGTTATTTATAGAATTAATAATATGGGAGGCCAAAATCAATTAATATTTTATTCAATATTTCTAACAAAAATTCATATATTAAACAAATGAGGATACCTAAATTGTTATTGACTAACATTAGTGGAACCAAGGTTGTTAGGGTAATAATCCTTTTAGTAATTTTATTTTATAGGAAATGTATCTTGTGATTATATAACAATAAGCATTATAGTACTTATTTAGTGGATTATCAAGACATAGATACGTATACCTCTCGGACTTCAACCAAATAAATAAAATCGGCAGAGTCCATCTCACCTTTAGTAATAACTCAACTGGTAATATAATCAGTGAAGTTACAATCAATTTTTCTAAATACACCCTTATTAAAAATGTTTTATTTGTAAATGGATTGAATCATACATTTCAAATAACTATTCAATTGTGTGATATTGATTTTAAAATTTATTTCGATAATGATGTGTGTTATGTTTTTAACTTAAAAGTAAATATTTTATCTACCACATCTAATTTTGAAAATGTTTATATAATAAATTTAAAATTTATTGAGATAAAAAAATATAACATGCTTTAGTGGAAAATTTAGTGATTCAAGGATTTTGAATAAACACCTCAATCACTATATCAAACACTCACTTTTGGAACTCAGACTTTTTCAACAAGTACATGATTTACCCAAAATGAATTTCAAAGATGGCATGATTTGTGATGCATGACAATATGGTAAGAAAAAATCAAATTTTAAACCTTTAGATGATTTAGTCTTATGAACCTCTCGAAATAATTTATCTTGATTTATTTATACCTTCTCAAATTGAATTTCTCTAAGGTAAACCATAAAATTTTGTTATTATTGTTGAATTAAAATGTTTCACTTGGGCTTAATTCTTATCACATAAGAGAGAATCTTGTAAAACATTCAAAAAAATATCTTAAAAGTCTGAAAATGGAAAATGTTATCAAATTATTTCTATTTGATGTGATAATCATGGATAATTTGACAACAAGTAGTTTGATTATTTTTGTTCTTATCATGTATATAATCATTATTTTTATACTCCTATGACCCCCAATGAAATATGGTAGTAGAAATGATAAATTTTACTCTCTACGAAATCACTAAAACTATTTTAGATGAATTTAACTTACCTCAGTTTATTTGGTATGAAGCTGTAAATAGTGTAGTGTTTTTCATTAATCACATTATAATAAGATATTTTCTCAAAAATATCCCTTACATATTTAGAGAAATAAAAAAACATAAAGTTGGGTTTTTTAATTTTTTTAGATATAGATGTTTAATTATAAATAACAAGAATAAACTTGGTAAATTTGATTCAAAATTATACAAATGTATATTTCGTGGGTAATTTAAATAAATAAAAAAATACCATGTTTTTATCAAAAGGTATAAAATGTTGGAAGAAATAATTAATGTTTTTTTTGGCGAAAAATATCTAAAATATCTTTCTAATTTTTTTTTAAAATTATGTTTTAACTGGAAATGATCTTTTCCAATATAATGAAGTTTAAGTGTTAAAAGAATCAACATCATGTTATTTACCTAAATATTTTTAAAAAATATAAATAACATCCCTTTGAAAAATTCATTATAGATTTTTAATAGGGAACTCATACTTAAATATGAGTCCAAAATTTGGTTGAACATATTGCCTTTGTCTCACACTTAGTACCCCTAAATGTTAATGATTCACTTTTTGATAAAAATTGGGTCCTTTCCTTACAAGAGGAACTAAATTAATTCACTGGGAATAATTTTTGGACTCTCATGGAAATACCTAATGATAATTATATAAAAGGAACTAAATGGTGTTTATTTTGACTAAGTTAGATGAACATGGTAATATCAATAGAAATATATCCAATCTAGTTGTTAAAGTTTATAACCAAGAAAAGGTAATTGACAGCAGTGAAACATTTTCACCCATTACTCAGTTAGATTTTATTTGGATCGTGTTGGTATTTACCTATCACCTTAATTTAAAACTCTTTGAAATAGAAGTAAAAAATTTATTTTTAAAGTGGATTTATTATCAAAAAAGTGTTCTCTGAACAACCACTGGGTGTTAAAGATCATTATTTTCCAAATCATGTTTTCAAATTGACTAAAAATAATTATGATGTAAAATATTCTCTTTGTTCATGGTATGAATAGTTAACTAATTTCATTTTATCATATGGTTTTAAAATGATAAAAGTGAATTCAATTTTTTTCTAAATCACATCTCAATTGATATGTTACTTGTATAAATTTACATTAATGATGTCATTTTTAGCTTATCAAATGAATCAATTTGTTCTGAATTTTTTGATTTAAAAAAGAAGGAATCTGAAATGAGATTTATGGGTGAAATCAAATTATTTATCATTTTTCAAATTTATTAATGGAAAGATGATTGTTTTCAAAACTAGTGTAAATATAAAAATGAATGTTAAAAATGATTCATGGTGGATAAAAGTAAGTAAATATTACACCCATGAGTATAACATCTATGCTAACCATGCATGAATCTAACAAGCCGGTCAAAAACAATATTTATATAAGTATTATTGGTAGTATACTTTAACTTATAATGATGTGGCCTAACAACATGTTAAATTTTTTTATTTATACTCATATCAATCAAATCCAAATAAATATCATCTCAAATATATTAAAAGTTTTTTATTTTTAAGGAACTAAATATATTGATTTGTTTTATCCTAAAGAAAATAATTTTTAATTAACTATTTTTTATAATAATTAATTATTTGGATTACAATTAGATATAAAAAGAAAAATTCGGAAATTCCACGTACATGGAAAATCCTTCTACTCATAGAGTAATAAAATGAGAAACTACGTTTCTCTTTCTATATCCAAAGATAAATATATAGCCACTGGGAGTTTTCTTTCCCCAACATAATCTAAATTAAACACACTCTATTGATATTGGCATTACATTTTACAATATACGTCTTAGAAGTGATAATAATAGTTCCATAAATATTTTTCGAAAAACACCTATTTAGCACTCTGGAACTAATAAAATTGATCTTATAAACTATTTAATTATATATCACTTCCAAAAGGTTGATAAATTATAGGAATTATATATAATATAATATTAATTCATTGATATTTCACTAAGCCTATTAGATTTGATCCTTTCAATTTGATTAAAGGTGAGTTAGGACTTACATACTTGTGATAATTTCTATTTGACCATGGATAAGTTGAGATATTTTTTATAATTTATTTTGATTCTTGATATTTTTTAAATCATTCTCTCTTTCATCTTAAAATCATGAGATTATTTGTTTAGTTTTAATTTTTTCTCAGTAATTTCTCTTTTCTATGATCCCTATATCTCAGTTTTTTATTCGTTTTATGGGGTGACTTATCTATTTTTTTCGAGTTAATTCCTTGAGATATTCATTTTTTAAAATTAAATTGTTCAAAAAAAATTACTCTCATTTTAAAATTTTAAATTCATATTTTTCAAAACAATTACTTTTCTTATATTTTTTATTTTTTTATGATTTTAGACTAAATTTGTTTTAAAACCATAAATATACTTAGATTGTTAATTAAATATATTTTAATATTGTTTTCAAGACCTATATGACAAATTATTTTAGTAATGTAATTATTTTTAATTTTATTATCTCTCTTAAAGGAATATTAATGATGAGAAAAAATGTCTACATATGCATGTATCTATAACATTTTTTTAATATTTTTTAAATAAATGAAAATTGCTGGATGGTTTTGTGGTAAATTTTCACTTCCAACGGATTTTTTTCAACCATTGAAATCATTAAATGGAATAAAAACCAATATATGAGGGAATGTGTGTTTTATAAAAGGTATGAACCAATTTTATTTTTTCTATTTATTTAACACATTTTTTATTTTCACTTTGTATTTTATTTATTTTTTTCTCCTTTTTAAATCTATTTTTCAATAAAACTTATTCCAAAATTTCTTCTTTTATATCTCTAATTATCTTATTAATATTATGTTTGGAAGCTAAGATATTCTTCGAATTAATATTTTGATATTTTATTTTCAAAATCACTTTGATATTCTGTTAAACTCTTTTTTCAATCTATATTTTATTTTTTCAAAATATCTTTTAAAACCTTCTTAATTTTATTCATCAAATATTTCCTTTTATGATTTTTCCTACATATCCGTGTTTTCATTTTTGATAACCACAAAGGTGGAGATTTTTTTATTAAACTTCATAGAGGGAGAAATTTACTAAAATTTATTATTTTATGTGTTATTTTATAATTATGTCATGAAGGGGGAGTTAAATGTTCTAATATTAATTTAAATATGGAAAGTTTGGTTGATTTAATATATTTTGTACCTAGTTATATTGAATACATATCTATATCTTTCACACTTGATTTACACTTGATATATCATTTTTATGTTTGGTGTTTTTGATCATCATAAAGGTAGAGATTTGTGTACCTCTCTATCTCTCATAATGTTTTCATGATCACAAAAGCTAAATTAAGTATCTAACAGTTTCATTTGATTGGATTCCAGTCACCTTATGTGGTCTTTTAGTCATGTCTTTGATGAATATAAGGTTGATATTAATGAATTTTAAAATGCGTCCTGATGATCTTGTTGATGGATTAAAACTATATTTCTATATTTTTTGAGATCTTGAAATTTTGATGGAGGATCAACTGATGGAATTAGAAGGATGGTATGGTGTCCATTATTGGAGTTAAATAATTACATGTTGCACAATCTAGCTGGTAGAATAATGATAGAATTACCATGTTGTAGATATTCCAATGGCCCATGTATAGATAGATATCGATCAAATAGTGAATAGATTCAAGCCAGTTGGTGGTAATTAGATAGAACCTCCAGTCCTACAACAGCTCCACATGGTAGCCATTGCTTCCCATAGGGTAAGAATTGGTATCTAGAAAAAATAAAATAGCTCTATATATCTCATCGGGTATCCACTTGAATATTTCAGGTATTCAGTGGAATAAAAATATAAAGTGAAAGTTTCTTTTTTTGGTGAACCTTGAGGGTCTTAATTGGTGTTGGAAATGTCATGACCTGACCCAAACCGAGGCTCGAGTCACAACTACCGAATCCCACCTCCATAGGAAAGGGGTTGGTGACTAGAACATAAGACGTAACTTACATTGGGAGGAATTTTCCCAAGTACTTGTATGGACACACACAACCATATCGATGTACAAGCATTGAGGAAGTAAAATTAAAAGAAAAAAAACACTAATGAAACAACTATGCATGTAAAACTTCTAGAGAGTACAAGATTATGGTAGTGTAAACTAAAATGTAAAGAGGAAATATACACACCCAACCTGAAATATATACCAATCGAAAAAATGGAATGAAAAACATTGAGAGATCCCAGCTTCTGATCTCCAAGTTCTGACCACTATATGCGGTCTAAAGTACCAAGTATCCCTAAGATTCTCTATAGTCACCAATGACCTATCCTTCGTATAATTAAGGCATGACACATGAGTGAAATACCGATTTAGGTTTGTGTATATACATACCTAGTAGGATTCCCTGAAAGATGAAGGTGGAGAATTAAGAGATGAAAAAAGAATAGAAAGACAATAGATATTAACCAGGATTTCGTGAAATAGAACAGCTCAAACCAAACCAAGGAGGTATTAACCTCATCCAAAAACAAGAGGATCATGATAGTGTGAAAATGGACTACACATTGAGTATTCTAAACCCATATTAAGAGAGTAAACTCATATAACCTTGAGAATCTACGCATGGAAAGTACTTGGAATACCCCACATGTCATAGTATCCTGTGGAATGAGTTTAACCATATAAAAAGTTATGTAAATAGATGTATATATATTATTAGTCAAAATAAGTCCAAAAAAGAGACATAGGGGATCACCATGTTAACTCCTATCCTAGAATAATAGATTCACCAATAGTTCTAGAAGTCCATCAATGATGATTATAATCTGGCGCATCTTCCTAGAAGTAACTATCCAAGTCAAGCCACACCACATCAATGTGACACATAGTCGAGGGGCCATAATGTCTTCATAGATTATCCATAACCAGTCATTATGAGAGCGTTCCACTCTGATAGTCGATGGAGGTCTCTTTCCCTTCCCAACAGGAGGGTTCCACTCTAACGGTAGAGGAACCATGCACAACCTAGATAGAGGGTTCCACAATGATAGTCAATGGAGGACCCATTCCCTTTCCAGCAAGAATGATTCACTCTGGTGGAAGAGGTCCCATGCCTAGCCCAGGTAGAGGGTTCGACTCGAGTCATCAAGGACCCATTCCCAGCCTAGCTGGAGGGTTCCACTTAGAAGCCTATAGGGGAACCATGCCATGTTCTGATTCTATGGTTCCACTCTTACGATAGAGTAACCATGCCTAACCCAGAAGGAGGGATCCACTATAGGAGTCATTGAGGGCCCATTCCCAACCTATCTAGAGGGTTCCACTTTGGATTCTATATAGGACCCATGCCTTGTGCTTCCAGGAGGGATCCACTCTAGTGGTAGAGGACCCATGCCTAACCCAACTAGAGGGTGCCACTCTTGGAGTAATTAAGGACCCATGATAAAACCATATGAAGGGATCCACTCGAGAGTTAGTAGAGGAACCATGACCTGTGTCGACATTAGTTTTCCATTATAAAATTCATCAAGGACCCATGTCCGGCCCAACTGAATGGTTCCACTTAGGACACATATAGTGATCCTGTGAAAACACTACCATCATTGAGTATTTCCTAACCAAGATTCATGACCATAACATTACACATCATATACCAAAATCCACAACTGAGGATACCATCACGTTCTATATAGAAAAACACTAAGTAAAGTCTAATAATTGTCTAAAATTTTAGTCCAAATAAAGGAGATATGAAAACTTCAAGTTTAATCAAATGAAGGTAAGGGGTACATGGTGTGTCTTCTCAATATTTCTCCTAGTCATGTACCAGGAGGAACATATATTTCCAATAGTGTTATTTTACACGGTGTGTGAGGGATGAACCTTTCATACCCATGCCTCTTGGGGACCTTCTTGTGTGATTTTCCATGTCCATGGAACCACCACGTGTCCACGTACTTTACCATGTGTTTATGTACCTTGGTACACGGTAGTGTTCCTGGACTTGTACTACCAAACAGGGTCCTTCCCATGGGCTCTACCACATGACTCATCCAACCGGGGATGAGGTACATGGCATGTTGGAGGACTACACATCATTCCATCATTATAACCTTCTGAAACACTAGCAGTGACATCCAGGGGGCTATACGTCATGTGTTCATCGTTATACAAGGTTTGTAGTAAATATTTTCATAGCTTATCTGATAAACTTCTCACATGTTGAACCTGACCATTTCTCTTTCAATCTGACCTCATTTCCACCTAAAAATAGCAGATCTAGTCACCACTCACCATTTCCAGCCATCCAGTGGCCCAGAATTTGATTTTATCAGCCCACAATGGTTTTTACGCACGCAATGCATATAGAAAACCTTCCATAACCATGGATTTGATCATAAATGATGTAAAAAGATCCAAAACCTAGAATTATCCCAGATCTTCCACTGATTCAGTGATTTTTCCCATATTCATTAATCCATTGTGATTCTAGGTGTCTGATCATGCTTGGTACCACCTGACAACATTGAATCAGGACCGTGGGGTCATACCATTGAATAATGTGAATAAATTTTAAGGGTAAAGGAACCATAAAAAACATTTAATCAAAAATTTCCATGAATTATTTGCCAATAATTAAGAATGGGGATATCTGGGCTTAGAAAATAATTTAACAACCAAAATTAATCTGAACAAAAAAACAATCATAGTCCATAATTTCATAGATCAAATATGGGGATTTATCTGCTCAATAAACATAGTAAAAAATGGAATAAAAATAAAATTTAATGACTTATATATTTAAATTGTGTTGTACATCAATTTATAACACACTCGTTAATGATAGAAGGAATTCATCATATCTGTTATGTTCTGATATTCCCTGATCCAGAGTTTTGTGGGTGTATTATTGGATTCTCCAATAGAAGGGGGAAGGAGAATCTCTATAAAGTCGCAGGATTTTGAGGATGGCCTTGAGAGAATATACATAGTGATTTATTTTTAGGAAAAATTGATTAGATCAAATGAATTAGGGAATGAATTAATATGCCTACTCAACATACTTCCAACGGGTGAGATGTCTGAAGTCCCCATGCTAACCTAATTTAGGTTCCACCTTGGGTTAAAAACATGTTCCAAACTCAATAGTAACCTCATATTTCGAATAATAAATTCATTTTAAGATTTATCCCATTTTCTTTAAGAAACTACCTTAACGTGATATAAAATATATTTAATATTTTTATAAAATTCATTCTGGGAACACCGGGCCACAGAATTGCCCATCGTCTTGGTGCCTGGATCTTGAACTATATGTAGAAATATTTTCAATCCATAAAAAGAAAAAATATTGTCTCCACATCATTATCTCATTCAATATTTTCATATTTGTAAATCATAACTAAACAAAAAAATAAGGACTCTAAGCCCGCATCTAGCTCTCCCACTCCAAGCAATTGTCTTGCACGTTCTCGTACGCCACAACATGCAAACCAAGGGAATAGTCTATACAAGAAAGTTCCTCTCCTTTCTGGGACACTCTCATTCACTAGATAAGAAGAGGATTCAAAATAATCAAGTATAAAAAAGTTATACCCTCCTCCTCCACTAGAGTCAGGTGTATGGATGACAACAACTCTGAACACTCATGCACCAAGCAAGCCTGAGACTTCCTTCTATGGGAATATTCTACTACATTATGCTTACATAGAGTATAGACTATTTTGACAACACAGTCCAGTAGGAACTCAAAAAATTTCTACAATATTAGGTTCAAGTCCTAATATGTGATTACAAAACTGTGGCTATGCTATTTTGAGTAAACCACAAATAGATCCCTAAGAAGGTAGTGCCTCTACATCCTCAGGGTGAAGACAACCACTACCATCTCTAAGTCAGGATTCACAGAGTTCTTCTCATGGAGTCTCAACCACCTAAACTCATATTAAATTACTTCCTACCACTCCAACAACACATAACTTAGCCTATCTCTTGAGTAATCACAATACACTATGTACTCCACACCCTCATCTGGTAGTCTTAACATAAGAAAACTCTTCAATCTCAGCCTCAACACCTTAAAGTACCTCTGAAACTAATCATTCTAGGTAAAAACTACTTTTTCTATGTCAAGGAAGTTAAATAGGCTACAATTCTGGATAAGTCTCCTAAAAACATATGGTAGTACCCCGCCAAACCAAGATATCTCCGCACCTCCAAAATAATCTTGGGCAGCTCCCAAGAAAGCACTACATAGATCATCACTATGTCCATGACAAAACCATGCTCAGAGATAACATGCATTAAAAGTGAACATCCTGAATCTAGAACTATCGCATAGAGGGATTCCCATAATGATGGTGACCGAAAAGAAAATATAGAACCATCCTAATGTGATCTTCATTCCCCTCCTCTGATGCAGAGTAGATAAGTACATCTTCGATGAATACAACCACAAACTAGTGAATGTATGGATGGAAGACTTGGTTCATCAAAACCATAAACATGGAGAGGGTATTAATCACACAAAATTGAATCACTAGGAACTCATAGTGTCTGTATCTACATTAGAATTCCAGCTTTGGAATATCAGCATCCTAAACCCTCAACTGGTGGTGGTTGGATTAGAGATCAATCTCCAAGAACCATCTCGTGCCTCATGATAGGTTGAAGTTGTCTTCAATCCTCAAAAATTGGTACTTATTTGTATTTGTTTCCTGGTTCAAGTGATGATAATACATTCAAAGATGAAAATTCTCATTATCCTTTATCTTTAACAACAATGGAGATCCCCCTAGTGGACACACTTTGTTTGATGAAACCATTCTATTGAAGGTCCACCAATTACAACTGTTTTTCGAGAAGCTTAGTAGGGTCCATAAAATATTTCACATATGATACCAGAGTTTTTTTGAGATGAAATTCAATGAAACAATTTATATCATCTATCATAGGTTGTCTCAAAACTTCCTCAGGGAAGTCATCCATGAAGTTATCCACTAATGAAGGAAAACTGGTGCCTAAAGTTCTTACTGCACCATGGGATATACTTGAGAATTGATGGGTGGTGGCATGTGGTCTTCTTCTCATAGAACCCAGTCATCCTTCCATGAGATCACTCTCATCCATAAAGGTGAATCTAGTCTCATCAGTGTGAAGGAATCTGACTCATCTGTGATGATAGTCAATATGGTCTCGGACCATGGACAACCAATCCATACCCAAGATGATTTCATAGGGTTTCATTGAAATTACTAATACGTCCCACATGAACATTTATCCACCAAGGGATATCTCACACTTCCATAAGATGAAAGTTACAAAATAAGTGTTCCCAATAGGAACATCAAGGTGAAGATATTGGGATAACGCCTAAAGTGGGAGCTCCAGATCTTGCACCTAGAGTATAGAGTGAAGGAATGATTGAAAGAAGTTTATAATAATACTAAAGTAAGAGTATAATAATTATATATCATACCTCTAATAATCTCATGTGTTGCAAGGTCAAAAGCCTCCAAAGCTAGTAGTTTTCCAGAACCCCAGCCACCAGCTACCTGAGCCTAATGTGGGTCACCTAGTGGTGGTGGTGGAAGGATATCATAGCATCATACACCATCTATTTCTCCTCATACTCTACCATGTTCAACTTCATAGGGACCACCTTTCCCTTTCCTGGGAGATCCCTGATCATGGTGCTTCAACTTCCTTGGTGGTCTGTCAACTACTTTCCTACACTCCAAAACATGTCTGGTAGGTATGTCACATGATATGTGATATCCCATAACAAGCATAGATTAGACCATCTCTAGGATTATGGGGTGCTCTATGTTGTCCATGTACTGCAATAACACATACCTTAGTTTGATATCAAAAGACCTTCTTCACCAAGATCTCACCGACTGGACCTTGATAGCTACTGTAGGTGACTCATCTCTGTGATACCCACTGTCAGTTCCATCTCTCTAGCATCCCAATAATAAGAAACTCTCTATCAATAGTGCCTAATACAGTACCCCGACATAATTGTGGATTCACAAGGGAACCACATTGGCATAAATATCTCTACAGAGACACTACTCAAGCTTATGTGCTCAAGAGTACACGTCACAGATCATGTAAAGGGAGTACTAGGTAAGGTCTATGAACCTTTCTACATAAACTTCTACTGTCATCCCTCCCCTCCATAGTTTCTAAATCACATGAATCCAAACCGAGTGCAAATAGGAGTGTGTGTACTCCCTAGAGAACAATTTTTGTATGTCGATCCATAATAGTGTTGAATCATCATGAATTTGGGTAACAAGACTCCACCACTGCCCTACCACTCCATGAAAAAAGATAGCTTCTAGTGAAACCATATGATCTATCGATGTATGTATGAGAATGAAAACATGGACCACCGACCCTAGCCAATCATATTCTTCCTGAGGATCTAGCTATTTGTTGATCCACAGAGGAATCTAGGACTGTAACTTTTAGTGAATGCTAAGATTACATGCATCCTCAATCATCTCTATGGTGACAATATTCTACTCAATATTTGGAGGTGTTGAAACTTATCCAGTTGGAGGAAGAAGCTCAAAGGATAGACTCAAAAATTAGGCCTCATCGCTCATCAAAACATTATAACGATTCAGAACTGGTATCCTGGATAGCTATCATCATAGAGGCGTATTGAAATTTAATAAAGATGTACCAAAGTCAGTTGAGAATATATATATATATATATATATATATATATATATATATAATAGGGAAATGAATCAATAAGGATTGTCAAATAATCAATCCTATATGATTCATTTATCATTGGTCAATGTATCTAATGCCTCAAAATTATGAGTCGACAAGAAGGTAGTCAAGGTCATGCTGAATGGATACATCATCCCCCCTCACCATCACTGGATACCCTGGATTGAGAGTGACACTTGAGAAACTCTAACACTATTTCCCTATATGAAACCAAATCCGTTTAAGGGGACTACTCCAAATATTGTCCCATTGACTGAACCTCCTTTGATACTAATCTTTCATGACCTAACCCAAGTCGGGGCTCGAGCTTCAACTACCCCAAGCCTGCCTCCATTGGCTGAGGGCTGGCAACCAAGGCCAAGGAATAACTAATATGGGCATGAATTTTCCTAAGTACCTACACACACGCACAACCATCTTGAGACAGAAGTGAAGAGGAAGTAAAATTTAATGAAGAAAAACACTAGGGAAACAACCATTCAGGTAAAACCTCTAGGTAGTACAAGATTACAGTTTTGTAAACTAAAATGTAAATGGAATAAACACATGCACAACTTGAAAGATTCCCAAAACTAAAAAAACTTAGAAGGTAAAATGTGGAGAGATCCCAGATTCTGATCTCCAAGATGCGACCCACATATGTTGCCCAAAGAAACAGGTTTCCCTAATCTTTTCTGTAGTCACCACTGACCTATCGTTCTCCTGCATAAGACATGACACATACAGTAAAATCCCATGTATGGGTAAGTATATAGATACTAAGTAGGAAACCCAAAAATATGAAGGGGGTCCGTAAGAGATACAAAAATAATAAAAAAACAATAGATAATAACTAGGATACAATGAAAAAAACATCTCAACCCAAACCAAGAGAGGGAGTATCCTCATCAAAACACTTTGGATTAACATGGTGTGTATATGGAATACACGTAAATAATTTTACACCTATAAAAGGAGAGTAGAATCATCCAACCATGACAAACTAAACACAGAAAGCATGTGTCATACCATGTGTATCTTCACATTACATGGAAATAGAGTAACCAAATAAAAAGGTATAGACACTGATGTATATATCCAAGTCAAAAGAAGCTAAAACGAGAGAGTAAGGGTATCTCCATATGATAGATTATCCAAAAAGAATATGGTCACCAATAGTTCTGTAAGTCCATGAACCTTGATCAAAATGTCACGCGTCTAACTAGAAGTGACCATCCAAGTCATTCCACACCTCTTCACTATACCAAACATTCAAGGGGTCACAATATCTAGGTAGAGGTTACATTCCTTGGTAAAACATGAGGGTTCCACTGTAATAGTCAGTGGAGGACCCATGGACGTTCTAGTAGGAGGGTTCCACTCTAGTGGTAGAGGAACCTTGCCCAGCCTAGATAGATGGTTCCACTCTGATAGTCGATGGAGGACCCATGCACTGCTTAGATGGAGGGTTCCAATTAGGTTTTAGATGATCCATGCCCAACCGAGATAAAGGATTATCCTATAGTAATTGGGGACCCTTGACCAGCCTATTTGGAGGTTTTCACTCAGAATTATATAGAGGAACCATACCCTGTGCTGACAGGAGGGTTCTACTCTAGTAGAAGAGGACCCATGCCCATCCCAATTGGAGAGTTCCACTCTATGATTCATCAAGGACCCATGAAAAGACTAGCTGGAGGGTTCCACTTGGGAGTATTCAGAGGAACCATTCCCTATGATGATTTGAGTGTTCCACAGTAGTATTAGATATTCTATGCACAACCTACTGGAGGGTTGGAATTTGGGAGCCGATGAGGACCCATGCCCATCCCAGCTGGATGGTTCTACTCGAGATGCATATGGTGATACTGCACGATCACTACCATCATCAAGAATCACCCAACAAGATTAATTCCTATAAAATTACAAATAATACCATAAAATCCACAACTGAGGTCACTATCACATTCTACATGAAAAAATACTATAGATAGGCTACTCACAGCACAAAATCTGAGTAAAAATGAAGGATATGTGGAACCTTTAAGTTTCCTAAAAAGAATACAATTGGTAAACAAAATGTACGGGACCCACACAGTGTGTGCCCCAAATATTTCAATTAGATATGTCCATGTAGGTACACTTTTATCCAACCCTGTAAGGTTACACAACAAGTGAGGGATATTCATGGGGTTCCCATGCCACCCCGGTCCAGCCCATGTGATTGTTCATGTCTGTGTAACCACCGAGTGTCCTTGTACTTTACCCTATGACCATGTACATCAGTACACGACTATGTTCCTGGAAGTGTAATACCATACAGGTTATTACCAATGTGCTCTGCCACATGGATCATCTATCTGGGGATGAGATACACAAAATGTAGGAGGTCTACACACCTCTCCATCCTTATTATCTTATAAAGACCTAGCCTTTATAGCTAGGGGTTACACGATGTATGTTACTCATGATACATGGTGTTTCATTATGATTTCCATTGTTTCTTAGATCTTATTTATATGTGTTGAATTTGGCCATTCTGATTCTAATCTAGTCCTATTTCTACCCAAAAATAGTGGACCTAGCTTCCACTCATCTTTTTTAGTCATCTGGTGGCTGGAAATCCTATCTCATCGAACCATGATTGTTCTCCTAAATGCACTACACAACCCTCACCTTTTTATCCATTGATTTAACCTTTTATCATCTAAAAAACATCAACAATCCATAAAAAACTCAGATTTACCCCCGGATATGATGATCCTTCCCATGTTCGTGAATCCATTGTGATTCCTGGAGTCCAATCATGCTTGCTACCACCCAAAACGATTGAAACAGGACCATGGGGTACTACTAATAAAGAATAAAAAACAATTTTTGGGGGAAAGGAAGAAGAAAAAAAATTAATTTATTTTTTCCTAGTTTTCTAGTCCAACAGTACCGAATGAGGATATCTGGGTTTAGAAAATAATTTAATAACCAAAATTAATCTGTACACAAGTTCTTTCTCAGGAAACAATTGGCATAGATCAAAGAAGGGGATTGATCAATAAAATTAATTTAATAAAAAATTGTGTAAACTAAAAATTTAAGATGCCAACCTAGAAAGTGGATCATTCATCATATAATAATGCACTCATTAACTATTGAAGTAAGTCATCACGTTTTTTGTGTCTCCATCTTCACCGATCCAGAGTTTTGTCGTTGTCTGATTTTATTTTCCAACGGAAAGAGAAAGGAGAAGCTCAAGATTGTCCTAATATTATGAGGATAACCCTAGGAGAATATTCATAGTGATGTATAATAGGAAAAATATTTTAGGTATAATTAATTAATTAATTTGTTAATAAATCCACAGAATGTACCTCCAATGAGAAATATGTATGAACTCCATGCACTGACCTAGTCTGGGTAGCTCATGGAGAAAACAACGCATTCCAAACTCAATATTGGTCTTAGATTTTTGATCTAATATTTCATTTATGTGTTATTACATTTTTTTATAAGAATCCATGTTCCCATATAAAAAATATATTTTATATTTCCATTGAATTATTTTGGGAACACCGAGCCTCAAAATCAAATACCATTTTAGTTCATGGATATGAAAATATATGTATAAATTGATTAAAGTCTTAAAAGGAACAAATAAGGACTATAAATGAAATTCATTAAAGAACCATATTGATTATAGAATATTCCTTGTCATTTTTAACACTATATATATGGGGCCTTGTAGGATTGTATGAATAACCGATCAATTGATTATAGCATTGAAACACTAATGATGAAGATCCATTAATTTTCCCCCAATATCAGTGTTCTTTCAAGAGACAAATATAGTTGTTCATAAACAAATTAGTCTCTATTATTCCATTATATCTCTATCTATTATCTCAGTTATTCAAATTATTATGAGATATTAGGGAGTGGATTTTTAATGGGTTTTCACTAAGCAAACTTCATTTTTTCTCATCTCCTTCTTCAACGGTTACTGAATTCTGAAAAAGTGAGGGATAAGTTCCTTGGATATCGATGAAGTTCAAGAGGGTGATCATAACCATATCCATGATTGGTCATTTTATTAATCATAGAAAATATCTAGAGAGAAATAAGAAAACTCTCAACACAAGGGTAGGAGATATAAGGGATCATATAGAGATTTTACCTCACTCCTTCATCAAACTATATTTTATTATTTTTTTGTTTTCTACATTGATTAGTTTTTTTATTCTAAGATTTAAATATGATACACATAAATGCATAGATTTTATACATCCATTTATGGTGTTCATAGTCACTCAATTAATATATAAATTATATTATTACTATGTATTGAAATTGTTTCCTTATAGTATCAATATCATTTAGTTTTGAATTTACCTTTTATATTTGATATTATTTTTTAAAGGGAAATTAACCTCCCTATTGATATCCTACTCTAAGTAGAAAATATTAGGTAAAATATTAGTAATAAAATAATTTAAATTATTTGCAAGAATTTATAGAACTGTAATTTATCTAACCAAATTCATGTTTAACTTCATGAAATCCATGCAATAAATTGGAGAAAGATCGAAGGGATATTTCAAAATTATTGAATAATAGAAAAACCTTTATTATTTCATTATTAAAAAAGAATTGAATTAATGTGTACAGAAGGCATTGGATTTGTGTAAGTAAATTTAGAGATAAATTCAGAGGAAAATTGAAATTTACAAAAATAAAAGAATAATTCTAAAAAATGGAAAATTTTGGAAGTGTCAAAATTAAAGTAAATTAGGTTAAATATTTAAAGCTTCAAATTGAAAAAAGATTATTTACATGTTGGAAAAATGTTAGTAATCGTAGACAATTTTTTTTCAAAAAATAACTAAAACTACAAGTCAAAATATGAGATGTATAGTAGGTGACAGAATATTGAAAATAAGCCATTGGTATATTTTTTTTATATTTATGGACACTATTAGTGGTAATGTGTATTTAGAATTTTGTAGGGGATATATTGTTTTATTGAAATTTATTTCAATGAATCTATAATATTTATAGGTTTGTAATTTATTGATTTGTAGTCTACTCAAAGGGGGTAATTTAAAAGAAGTTATAAATTTTAGAAGTAAAATCAGAGAAGAAATTAATGGTGTTATAAGAATAGTATAGAATATGTGAAAAATTAGGGAATAATATTGAGTTTTTTCTTACCATATTTTTGGTTTTGTAGAGTATGAACTATAATACTAATTTGTTTAATAATAAATAAAAAGATAAAGGTCGTGTGGTTGAATTTACATTGATTGATTATCAAAAGGAATTCAAATTGATCTTATATATTGGACGGACATAATATATGATAGGATAAAAGAAGATTATATAAAGTTTTTTAAAGTGAAAAGTGGATTTATTTAATCATGTTAATGATGGGTTACCTAAAATAGAAGTTATTAATTAAATGTAGATTCAAGAAAAATAATCTTAAATCAAATAATGTATTTTTTATTGAAGGGTGGAAAGAAAATTTACACAGTGCTTCTAAAATCTAAGATAAAGTGAGGAAAATTTTTTTTGTAAACATAAATCCTGAGAAAAGATATTAAAGTATGATTAAGTCGTGAATAGAGGACATAGAAAAAGTGGTAGATTTTTTAATGTGGGTTCAACTAAAAACTCTTATTATATCTGTTTCAAAGTGGAAGCTAAATTATAGAATCAAATTCCTGGATATATTGCTCAAAATAATATAAAAAATTTTACTTAAGGATTCAGTGGTTTTGATTTTTCCATTCAAAATAGAGAAATGAATTAGATTTTTTCTATATAAAAAATGGGGAATATTATTAATTATTTAAATAAAAAATTGGAAATTCAAACTAGTCAACCATTTAATCTTATTAATTCAGAAATTTTTCGTACATTTAAATAGAAATCACTGAATTTAGATAAGTAAAGTTTCAAATTAATTTATGAATTTATTGATATTACATGAAATATAATTTTTAAACACACACACACATTCACATATATATATATATATATATATGACTTTGAGGGTCATTATGAGCTTCAAAATAAATATACAAAAGGAATTTGGTGTTATTTTAATAGAATTAGAATAGATAATGGGACCAAGTATAATGGTGGAATATTTTAATCTTACATAGATAATCATGGTATTTAAAATGATTATAGAGCACCATATAACCCATAGATAAGTTGTTCCTTTGAGAGGGATAACAATGGTTTAGTTGATAAAGCTCAAACAATGTTAGTAAAGTGTACCACTTTTCATTTATTCTATGGATAAAAATATGGTTAATGGTTTTATTCAAAACCTATTTATATTTTATATAAATTAAAATTTGTCTCCCATGAGATATATTGCTAGAAGACTCTATGCATGGAGTACATGTTACTGTTTGGATTCCCATGTATTATCAAAGTGAAAGGTATTGACATAGAGAAGTTTTATCAAAGAGTATTAGAGGGATCATGTCCTGGATATCAACTAAATGGAATTGTTTTTCATTATTGAAACAAGGAATTGGGTAATATTTAAGATTTATATGATGTAAATGTCATTAATAATTCATCTAAAGTGTGTAGAAAAAAAATATAATAATGGTGAAGAATATGGTGTACAACTAGTTGGAATGTAGGCTAACAATTATAAAATTGTCAAAAATTTATGTGATAGGAACGAAAAATGACAATTATTCCATATCATGTGTTGAAGAACATCAGAATTCAGTTCGGTATAGATCAATAAAATTAGTTTCATTTCATAACATATTTTTAGATCAATGTGAACTACCAAAATCTCACATAATTATAATATATTTGATTCTAGGGTTGGACTGACATAATATTGTAAATGGAATTTATAACTATTTTTGGTTTTTTATGTGGATTGATATAAAATTGTTTATGGAAATAAGTCATCCCATGGTGATGTTTGTTTCAAATAATTGAAGTGTGTGGCTTAGAGAATAAGTAAAAATTATTCATTATCTTTTTTATAATAGAAATTGAATTCTTTTTTACTCAAGTCACATCTAAATTGATATGAATGAGTACTCAAGTTGAGGATCTCATGGTAGAGGTGAAGTCATTGATGTAAATGGGATATGATAAATAAATTTCCATTAATTATTTATGAAATCCTATAAAACATTCTCAATCAAAGCATATTGATATCATGCACTACTTTATAAAGGAAAGGTTTTGTAATGTATGTAAATATTGGAGTTTGTTTCTACCAAGAATATGTGAAAAAATATTTTACAAAATGACACTTAGAGGATGAATTTCAAAAGTTGAAGTAGATTATGGTATTTTTTCCTCATGTTTGTCAAGGATATGTTATGGTGTTATGTACCCTTCCATATTTTTTTGGACTTTTATTATCAAATTAGTGATAAAAAAATTAAATATAAATATTTTATTCATTAACCATGTAAAATCCCAGACTAAGGTGGTGAATGTGTTTAGGGGGAGAAAATAAAAAGGGTAAACTATGAGTTTAGGGATATTGTTGTTGTTTATGTACTATTTTCATATGTTTGTTAAAGAATGCATGTAATTAAGTTTTTGGATATATACAATGTAACGAACCATTGTTTTCAATGGAAATTTCCATCTTATAATTATGTCATATAATCACATGAAATTACAACATAATGAACTACTAAGTTCTATGTGACATTTAACCATAATTTTGTCACTTCTAGGATTAGAATTTCAAAAATCTAACATACACGGTTGTGATCAGTAAGTTATATGGATTCTAATATGACCAAATTATTTTTTTCGTGAATAGTAAAATACCCTTATGAATAGTAATTTTAACCTTAAGAATAGTAACACACCCTAATAAATAGTAACCTTTCCTATGATAGTATATAAATAAGATTAAGGGGAAGTACGATATTCCTATATCTGGGAATAAGAAAATAAATGTTTTAAAATTTTTGTTTTTCGAGTAATTTATGATTTTAATTGAAAATTAAGTTAATCATATTTAGATTTTTTTTTTCAAAAAATGGATTTCATTTTTTTTATTCTACATGTCGAATAATGTTAAGGGTGAATTTTTGGTATTTTTCTAAAATACATGAATTTTTTATGAATAGTAAAATACGATAATTTATGATAAATGCTAAATAATGGATTTATTGAGTCATTGATGATGAAATGATAATGTAAGACCAATTATTTCAAAATCACATGCACTTATTACTATTTTTATTCATGGAATCATCACTATTGTTTCTCGAAAGGAAAAAAATAAACAAAGGAATTAAATATTATGAAAACCCTCCTATCCTCCACTATATATACCACCCATCCCGACCTATTCTATTCACTCCTATCAAGACTCGTTCCTTGCATATATTCTTCCCAAATACCTACTAATTATCCTCCCCCATGTACATAAGACCTTAGTCTCTTCAAAAGACAAAATCCACTCCACTTAAAAAGATCTCAAGGAAGGTTGATTCAAGAAATAAAATTCATCTTTTCGTTTCATTCATTTTTTAAGTTCCTTTGTTCTCTTTTCTTTACTAATCAATAATAATCAAACTGGTATGAAAACTATTTTAAAATAAATGTAATAGATTTTTTTATTCTAATCGGATAATTCTTTATCATCTCCCTTTTTACCACAATTTATTTGAAAGAAATTAAAACATCGTTTGAGATGTGTTAATTTTGCACATAAAGGACCACATGTTATCTGTTTATATTACTATCTTCAATTATGGTCATGAAAACATTTTTATGGTTGAACCATGCTATTATATGTGTATTTTTACCTTATTTAATGTTCTTTAACCATTATTCAATCATGGTGTAATATAATAATATAGAAAAAGTAAATTGTGAGAAAAATTGATAAATTTTATTCAAGAGTTTATAATTAATATTGTATAAAATGATTCACCTTAACTCCAAAGAAACACTTGAATTTTATAAATACATAATATTATGGATGTTCAATAACAAAATATAACTTCAATTCTGGACAAACATTATCATTTTACAATGTTCTCCGTTCATAAACATAAGTAAACCGATCATAAAAACCAAGAAAAAGAACGGTCCCAAACAATGAAATTGAACCACTTAACCCATTAAAAAGGCCATGAATGAACATAAAAAGGGTATAATAAATAAATTAAATATATAAGTGGTTATTTAACTATTAATTAAAAAAACTAATTTTTTTATTCAGTTCATTAATAACAAGTGAAGAACACCATCAGACTAAAGGTAAGGGATCCTCTCAATTTCTCTTTTATTCACGAATGTCCTCTATTATATGCCATTTTATGTGTAATCCTTAATGACGTGGTATTATTTTTCACCTCACCCATACTTCCCTTGTGATTTATAAGTGATGATAAACCCCTTTCTCTCTCATGAATCCCTCTTAAGTACACCTGATACCATGTCGATAATTCGTAAGGAATTCTACCCAAATCTCCTTTATTCCTTTTGGTTGCCTTATCTATCTTTATACCAGAATGAAGTTATATTATATATTTATGTTCATATTCTAAATTATGTTTAAATTTAAAAATTTAATTTATCAATACCCTTCCATTATTATTTTATTGGGATATTCATGTTTTTAAGTGTTTCCATCCTCAATACTTCACGATAAGAAAACTTGTTTTAAGGAACTTCCCTAATTCTTACTATATTTCAAGTGAAATATACCTTATATTTTAAGCCACCATTTTCTTGATAAAATTAGTCCTTTTTTTTATGAAATTTTTTTGGGTCAACTTATGGTTTTGTATAAAGTATTGTTCCCTTTTCTATTTTAAAGGCTCTATAGTATTTTCCATAAAACCACTCCAAAATGTTTTGATGCTAATATATCTCAAATACATTTCTTACATGTTTTAACTTATAATTGAAATTGATTATATTGATACATGCCTATTTTACCTTATTAATTTCAATGTATATTTTATTTCTTTCTATCATGGACACTTTTATGATACGCCCATTTGATATGATTTATGTCATGATTATGGTACCTAATCCTTTCCATAGGTAACCCTTATGTTTATATATTATTGATTATGTATGATTCAATATGTGGAAACATATTCATGGAAATTTCAGATTTTTTTCCTTAGATAGCACTCTAATTTATTGGGTAAAGCTGAGTCTCTTGAGATGTTATGTGCGACGATCCTGGCGGTTAGCCTTGGCTTATGATACTATGTGCAACGGTCTTGGAGTTTATCCTTAGATTATGATAATATGGGAAATGGTCTTGGTGGTTAGCCATATATCATACTAAATTCATGTTTTATGTTTCTGCCACATTTCAGATATTCCATGTTTATATGATCCCATGTTTATATATTCTGATTCTTTATGTTACATGCCTTTTTATATATTTATGTCATGTCTTCTAACCCAAGTGCAATGGATTTATTCTTATTATTATTCCCTTACTAGGATTTTTAGCTCAACTCTTTTCATGTTATCTCCAAGTTAGCCTATGCGTATTTATGAGAATAATGGATGTTAGGAGCCCAATACAAAGAATAAATAAAGAAACAATTTTTTAGTTCCATTTATTCAATTTTATATACCTAGTCTTCCAAAAAAAACTATAAATTACGATCCTTGGATTTTAATCTGATGTATAATTATGATTAAAATCATGTAATGTTATATTTAAAAGGCTAGGGTTTCTATAGTTGGTATCAGAGGATGGTCAAGTTATTTTTTTGAGATTAGGAATATAACACCTTAGTGAGAACCTTAAGGATGAGACTAATTATAAGAAAACATCCCTAAATTTTTGTAAGTATATAGTAAGTGGTTTATCAATAAAATACATACCTATATGGATATAAACAAGTAGAGGTGGATCTGGGAAATATGTACCTAGGAGTGAAAAATCGGACAAAGAGTTTCAGGACTGAACCAGGGTATCCTGGTATATGATAACAGGCCATGTTGCACTATTACTTTTACACTCCCAGTGGATATTCTTTGGTAAATTCATGGGAATAGTACAAACCATTTTTAATGGAATAAAAAACATTTGAATATATGTTATAAAATATATCTAGGAAAACCTAGATTTAAACTTAAGGTATTAAAATTTAGGATATACTTCTCTTTTACGTGTTTATCCTTTTTTGTTCAGAAGATTCATTTTTTGTTCAATAAATAATTATTCAATCCCTCTAATAGTATGTTCCTTTTCTTAGTTAATGTTGGGATATATAAGTACATGTTCCAACAACCAATGTGATAATAAATGTGAGTATTTCCCTATTGATATGCCTGATATGATGGGAAAAGGTGCTCAAAACTTCATGAGAGAAATTTCTCAGGTGGACCAAGTTCTGAATAATAACTTTAATCATGTGGAAGGCCCTCCGCCTCCAAGGAAAGAGAAAGTTTCCATATAATTATTCATACGGGAAAGGCCTCCCATGATTAGCGGATCTTCTAATCCCCTCCTCGTAGTATAGTGGACTAACTCCATTGGAAAGATATTCTCCATCCTCTAACGCTTGGAAGAAGATAAAGATGTATGGGTGGTCTATAGTTTTGATGGGGAAGCTAATAAGTGGTGGACACTGATCAATAATAAAAAGTCCCAAGAAGAAAATGATACCATGTATTTTCAGGAATTAAAGAGGATGTTTTTTAATAAATATTTTCCTTGAAACATCCATCTCAAGTTGGAAGTAGATTTCCTCGGTCTCAAGAAGAATAAAGATGATTCCATCCATGTGTATGAAGAAAACTTTACATGTATGGAAAGGTACACCTCTGGCTTTGTCATGAACACTGAAAGCTAAGTGTATCACTTCTTTAGTAGGCTAAAGATGATTCTACGGAAGGTGTTGGTGATTTGAGACTTCGACAGTTAGGAGATTTCCCTCTGTTCCCTCAAGGATGAAATGGATATTAGAGACTCTCAGTGGACTCATAGGATCGATTACAAGAAGGGGAAAATGGAGAACAACATGGGTGGTTCAATAAACAAATACCATGATGGAAAGAAGAACAATTATCCCACTTGTAAAAGTTAAGGAAAGAAGCATCTTGGGAAATGTCTAAAGGAAGCCATGAATTGTTTCAAATGCAGAAGAATGAGACATCTTGCCAAGAACTGCCAAAGGGATATGAAAAATCCTACTAATATGGAAGAAGAAAGGAAGGTTCAGATCAACACTCAGCCTTTAGTACAGTTTTACAACTTCAAGGACCATGGGCATTATGCAATCAATTTTCCTAAGCCAAGGGTTTTCAGAGGAAATAAATAAAAACCTATAAGGAAATAAGTAATGGATTATGATATTACTACCATTGAGGTTTCTTCAGACAATGATGTGGTGAAAATTATGCCATTTATTCATTCAAGAATCATGAATGTACTATTTGATTCTGGTTCTAAACATTCTTTCATATCTTGCAAGATTAGTAGAACTATTCAAGCACCACCTAAAAATTTGGAGGATAAGTTATCTGTGAAAACTATGAATGGGGAAATTATTTCATCTATGGTTTATAACTCCTCCTTGGTTAACATTTGGGGATAGAACCTCCTAGAAAATATCATCATACTTATTTTAGTGGAGTTCAGTGCTATCTTGGGCATGGACTGACTATCCTTGTACAAATCCAACATCAACTGTTAGGAAAGGGAAATCACTCTTCACATCCTGAAGAATCCTCCAATTTTTTATAAGTGTAAGGAAGAAGATAAATCTCCTTTAGAATCATTATCTCAAGTGTGTATATTAATTCCTTATGAGAAAGAATATATATCTCCAATGATTGATATAAAGGAGAAGATCATGCTCGAATGCATCCCATTACAAGGGATTAGACTAATGTATTCCTTAAAGAGTTTCTTGGTCTTCCTCTTGACTGATAGGCTGAGTTCGCAATTTAAATTATTCCTAGACCTATGCTTATATAAGATAAACCATATAGAATGGAAATTGTAGATCTGGAATATCTGAATAAGAAGTTACATGAGAATCTAGAAAAGGGTTTTATATGCCCGAGTGATTCACCGTGGGGTTTTGTAGTCCTATTCATCAATAATAAGGATAGATCAATGTGCCTCTGTATTTATTATCACAAGCTCAATAAAATCATGATAAATAACAAGTATCCCATACCATTGAAAGATTACTTGTTCAATCAGCTTCATGGGGCCAGCTATTTCTCTAAGGTGGAATTTTGGTCAGGATATCACCAATTAAAGGTGAGGAAGGAATATATTCCCAATATTTCCATTCAAATGAAATATGGAAACTATTAGTTCATAGTGATTCCCTTAGGAATCACTAATTCTCCAAAAAAATTTAGGTATTTAATGAATATAGTCTTTATAGATTACCATAAAAAATTATGGTAGTTTTTATTGATAATATTCTGATATATTCTAAGAGAAAGGAGAAACATGTGGATCATTTAAATACTGTGTTAAAAAATGTGTGAAAGGAGAATATGTTTACAAAGTATAGTAAATATGAGTTATGGATGGAGGAAGTATCATTCTTGGGTCATGTTATCACCAGTAAAGGGATATCTGTGGACCCTTCCAAGATAAAGATGATTGAAGAGTGGCCCAGACAAAAATTTGTAATGGAGATCCATAGATTTTTGGGTCTATCCAGGTATTATCAATGATCTGGGAAGAATATTTAAAAATTTTCAAACCTAATGACCAAGATTAATTGGAAGAGAGTGAAGTTTTTTAGGACTCAAGAATGTGCATACTGTTTTAAGGAGTTGAAAAAGAGGCTTATCACACTGCCAATACTCACTCTACTAACAAGTGGAGAACTCTTTTTGGTGTACAATGATGATTCCAAGAAGGTATTAGACTATGTGCTGTTGAAAATTGATAAAGTGGTAGCTTACGCCTAATGGATGCTTAAAATACATGAGAAAAATTATCCCACACCTGATTTGGAGTTGGTGGTTGTGATCTTTGCATTAAAAATATGGCGGCATTATCTCTATGGGGAGAAGTGTGAGATATACGCTGATCACAAGAGTCGCAAATATATATTCACACAAAAAGAGATTAATATACTCCAACTAAGATGTATAAATATCGTCAAGTATTATGTCTTATCAATCCACTACCATCCCGATAAGGCAAATAAGGTGGTAGATGCTCTAAGTAGAAAGGATCATTCATCTTTATCAATGATGAGAATTGAAAAGGATCCGATATTTTTAGATTAGAAAAGAATGGACATGGGAATCATTAAGGGAGTAATATCATCAATCCTTTCTCAAATGATTTTTCAACCATCCCTCTTGGAGAAAATAAAGGATACTTAATGAAAAGATGTGTAAATTTAAAAAACAGTAAAAGTCATTAAAAAGGGGAAATCCACTGAGTTCATGATTTATGAGGAAAAATTTGCAAGATTTGGGTCACGATTATGCGTACCATCCGATATAGAGATAAATAAGGAGATTCTATATGACACACATAGATCGGACTTCTCTATCCACCCATGGAGCACAAAGATGTATTGAGATATTTGAGAGAACTTTTGGTGGGAAAATATGAAGAAGAAGACTACTTAATATACATCAAAGTCCCGGGTATGTCAACAAGTGAAGACTAAAAGACAGAAGTCTAAGGGGGTGATGAAACCACTACCCATACCAACATGGAAGTGGGAAAACATTACCATGTACTTTGACATTGGACTTCCAAGGAAATCTAGAGTAAACAATGCAATATTGGTCATTGTGGATCGTCTTTCAAAGACAGTTCACTTTATAGCAATTCGAGATGACTTATCATTGGATAAACTTACATCGATGTATATCAAAGAGGTAGTAAGGATGCATAGAGTACCACTATATATTCTATTTGATCGAGATTCTAGATTCACCTCAATGTTCTGGAAAAGCCTCCAACAAGATCTAAGAACTGAAATGAAATTCAGTACGGCCTATCTTCCTAAAACTGATGGCCAATCTGAGAAGACTATTCAGAAACTAGAAGATATGTTGAGAGCATGTTCTATAGACATAAAAGGAGGATGGAACCAATATATTACACTGGTTAAATTCTCCTACAACAACAGTTTCCACTCGATCATCAGAATGGAACCATACGAAGACCTTTACGGGAAAAGGTGCAGAACAACAGCATGTTGGGATGAAGTTGGTGAGCGTAAGATTATAGGACCTGAAATTACTGAACAAATGGTGGAGAAGGTGAAACCCATTCATCGTCATATTAAGGAAAACCAATGTAATCAATAGAGTTATGTATACAATCGTTGATGAGACCTTGAGTTTAAAGTTAGAGACATTATATTTCTATTCATATCTCTATAGAAGAATGTCATGAGGATTGGGAAGAATGGAAAGTTAAGTCTGTAACACCCCAAGATTTCATAGTGTGTTAGTTCTTCAAAATAATTCAATAACTTTCACTACATGCAACACCAAGTTCAAGCACACCATGACTTACCAAACAAGCCATTCAAAAGAGGTTATGAATAGTATTAGATAAATTTTAATGTTTATATAATCCTTATAATTTTAGAATCCCTATTATGAGTTTCTTAGTCATAATGCAAGAACAGATTCATTTTCAGTATTTCACTTTTATCAACTTCTAATAGTGAAACCTTTTTAAATACAATATTTTAAACTTTTTGACTAAATGGGGACATCAAAAATTTAAAATGAAACACCCCAAGCTTCCACGGTACGTTTCCCTTTGAATAATGTGATAGCGTGTGTTGTACGCAACACCGAGTTCTAACACACCATAACCAATCAAACTAGCCGTTATAAATAGTAATACCTACTTTTTGAAAATATATATATTTTATATTTCAAAATGGACTTCATTTTTGGATTCGGAATATCGAATTTAGCCTAAGGTGAAATTTTGGTACTTTTCGGATAACTTTCATATTTTGATGAATAGTGAAAATTACTAAATTTTAATTAAAAACAACTTTTTTAATCAAAATAATTAATAGTGATAAATTATGAATTTGAGTGGTTTTAAAGTATATTTAGAATATATTTTTACAATTTAATATAATGTTGGTCATTAGACATAATTTTACAATTAAACCGAACATAAACAAGTGTCAATCTTTTGATAGTTATTATCTCTTAAAAACACGCTTTTTGTTTTGACAGCGGGAATTAATTTTAAATTAATTTCTGCCACTTCTGTGTTTTGAATTTAGAAAAATGGATTCCATATTTGGAATCAGGATGTTCAAATTGTGTAAATAGGTAACTTTTATTTTTAGACATTTTGAATAATTACTGCGGTAAATATTTTATTTACCATGGTTAAAGGGTAAATCCGGTAAATAAGGGTTAAAAAATAATATTATAATAATACAAAATTACCCTAAAACGTGTCCTAACCTTATTGGTGGACACATACCCGACCATGGGCATCCTTGGGTCAATTTGGGGACCCCTTGGAGCCACTTGTATGTGGTAGGGACACATTATATTAATAAAGTTAAAATAAAAATAAAAATGGCATAAGCTTACATCTTTTATAAGAACAATTTTTACATAGGGTTATACATGTTGGATTTTCGATTATAAATATTCATTAGAAATCTAAAAAGATTTCCTACATAATGATGTTTTATTTATAATTTTTAGACATTAAATAATTTATTTTATTTATGACACAATGATGATGCAGTAATTACTAAAATAGTAAAAAATTAACATAATTGATATTATAAATACCCAAATAAATATAATATGAAACTTTTAATGAATTAAACTAATTTTCTAGGATAATATTATATATTAGGATTGATTTAATTGACTTTTTTCGAAGTAATAAATCTGTTATGAGTTTCACAAAAATCAACTATTGAATAGTGTCAAAATTGACATAAAAGAGTTCTTAAAACAAATATTATATTATTAATTGATATTAAATTCCTAAAAAATCTAAGGTTCGGCCAAGAGACTTATATTATGATAGTTTAATCATTAATGGACCACTTGGGGGTCGCTTGGATGTATATAGTAAGTTTATTAACCATATTATATAAAAATACAAAGAGACATTGTAAAAGTGAAACTAATTAACTTAGAGTTAATACTTAAAGATAAGGTTAATATAAGTACCCAAACCTGTCTAAATTCTATTGGATGAGTTGTTTTCGACCTATCCCCACCTAAACCTTTGAATAGTCAACTTTGGAGCCTTTGGAAACCGAATATGAATTTATTATAAATTAATATTTCTAGCTTTTCCAAAAGTGCCCCTCACCCCTCTTATAAAAGGGCACTCCTCCTTCTCTTTTCCTCACACCTCTCAAGCCACTTGGCTCGTCCAAACTCTGCCCAACTAAGCTCCCCAAATCCCTCTCCTACTCCTTGAAGCTTCCCCTTAGGCAGAAAGCATTTCAAGAAGTCCTTTGGTTCCAACCAAAGTGAGTTACCTAGATTAAAGGTAACGATTTCTCTTAAATTATTTTCATTCATTTTGCTTCTCCAACCCCCAAACTCTTTTTATTTCCTTTCTTTTGTAACAACACCAGTATCCAAAATATACTAGGATGTTGTTATAAGAAGGATTCAAGCTACACATACACACAACTCCATCTAATGGATGATGAACATAATGTTTCTGTGGATGGCAAACTAACGCCTCACGAAACGATGATTGTTCAAATACATCTTACCACCTCTCATGGTGGCCATTATGATGGCACTGTAATTAAATATGATATTAATGATATATATTTTATATATAAGCTTCTGTAATTCCATTTTATTTCATACCATTATTCGTTTCATGTTGTATATACATACGATAATTTCATTTGAGGAAGTGCGGACTACCGCCCCCTTAAAATGATATGACTCGTTCATACCACACATGGAACGTATAAAGGATGGTGTTAATGAACTTAAGTAACATATATAAAATATTATATTATACTGGAATAGTAATATACCTATGTATCATTTGGATTCAATTCTTTTAAAATAAAAATTAAATGGAAGTAGCGTTCGTGCGTACGTACGGACTACCGTCTCCACGAACGCGGTGAGATCCATCCTCCATCGTATCCATTCAAGTATAATTATCATTTGATGATTTAAAAATGATGTTTAAAGACTTGATACCATTCTGGATTTGAATAATATACAACTTATCCTTTAAAAACATGGCTTATGTAACAAAACATATAAAAGAAAATGAGTAAGTTAACACCCGAAACGACGATAATTTTAAGATATTATTATCAAATCAGTATTAAAAGATCATATATGATATCATATTAATATATATGATTCTTGTATAATTTAGTAACAATTATTTCACTATTATACAGGAGGTTAACCTACCCCAACCAATGAAAAGTTCAAGGTAAGGGTTATTTCACAATCTCTTCATTATCCGAGGTTGTTTATATGTAATAATCTACTGGGATCTCTTTATCATCCACATCCATGTTTCTTAAAAATGTATTTCAAAACATTTTTACTATTTACAAGAATATGGGTTAAAGTCATTTATACCTTTTTTTGACTTTTTATAAGAGGTTTATAAAGGAATCTTTCCGTCGTTTTCAAAACAAGGTCCTTTTTAACCTTTTCGACAGAATTGAGGTAAGAATGTTTTTTTTTAACTTATACGGCGGGTGCGGTTATTTTACGCCGTTATAAAATCTTCAAAGCTTTCCTTACAAGCTTATAAGAATATTTTCAAAGAAAATGTTTTATTTTATATGGATCTTAAATGATTTCAAAATAAAAGGAGATATTTCTTTAAAAAGAATTTTGATTTCATCTATGTCAACATCCTTTGATGGATTTTAAGATTATTTGAAGTTGATTTATTATGATACAAAACTTCTATATTGTATTGAAGGTTTTGTGATATGTTTGACTGTGGATGTGCTATTTTTATACCATTCATAGTTTATTGTGAAAGTATTGACATTTCGTATGCTAGTTTTAATACGAATGTTTATGTTATGTTTAAACCTTTTCATATGGGAATGCATTGGACTTAATAAGTGACGGGTGGAGCCCGCTATAGCTCCTCGATGCATCGGTAGGTCTCATGAGACAAACTAGTGTCTTGGCACAAGGCCTTGACAAAATCTTATTTGTAGTCTTGGCACGAGGCCTTGGCTATGTGGTTATGATAGTCTGGCATTATGCATTCCAACATTATGAAAGTGGTTATTGATATTGCATGTGATTATTCGATTAGTAGAATATCCATGTGAATAAGTAAATGGCATTATTTCATTTTATTTATGCCATACCATGTTGAAAGTTCGTATTTAAAAGGCTTTTGTTTTAGTAATTCATTGCCTTAAATGTTTATTCTTATTGATGAAAGTTTCCGCTATATTGTTATCCTTACTGGGCATTTGAGCTCACCCCTTTTCTATGTTTTATTTTTCCCAGGAAGTGAAGATGTAAGTTATGAATGACCTGCAGGGATATTATGAGGGGATTGTAGTGTGGACTGTGGAAACATTATGTTGTTGTAGTAGTTTTTGATTTTATGATGTAATGTAAAACTTATGAATATATCTAGTGTTTCCAAGGCTACTAAACCAATCGGTCTTTCGAGATTTGATCTTTCTTGTGATCATGCCAATGTTACGAAGTAATGCACCGACTCTGGGTAACTGGGGTCGGGGCGTTACAGTTGGTATCAGAGGAAGTTTAGTACAAACCTTGGAAGCTAGATTTAGATAAACTCTGATTAGAGCACGTAGACCTAAGATGAACTTTGAGGATTAGTATAGAAGAACTTCCTAGAATTTTGGTATTGTAGAGATTTTGTGAGTTTTCCAAGCAATACATCCCTGTCTGGATACGAGCAGGTAGAGGCGGCTCTGGCACAGATGTACCTAGGGGTAAAACCCGAAAACACCGCTTTGAGCTAGACTCGAACGGGAACTGGTGCACGACAACGGGCCTTGCTGCACTCTTGGTTACGACACTCCCGGGGGATATGCTTAGGATAACTCTCATTTTCTTTACAAATCATTTTGAAGGGATTATGAGTATATACTTCCTCAAAGAAAACATTCTTATGATTATGGATTATATCCATAAATAGTCCAATTTATGTTAGGTGTTTTATAAGTATGGGATTATGTATTTTGATTCATAAACTGATCTATTTTATGCCATTGTTTAGAAATGGCGCCCAGTAGAAGGAATGAGAACTCCAGAAATGCACATGATCCAAAGAGAAGGAAGGATCATATCTTTCATGGTCTTAAGCTAGAATTGATAAGAGAAATAGTCTCCCATGTATTATCATCATATGAAGAAATAATATCATGTGTTGATAAGATATGTAAAGAGTTTACTGAGTCCTATGGCTTTGAAGGGAAGCAAGAGAAGAAAAGGATGGAAGAGAGAAAGATGGATAAAGGGAAGAGGGAAAAGAAGAATTTTCCCATATGTGGTAACTGTGGAAAGAAACACCCTGGAACTTGCCTGAAAGGAATGGGAGTTTGTTATAAGTGTGGAGGAAAAGGGGCACAAAGTACGTGACTGCAAGGGTAAGAAAATGGTTTTAAATGTACAATGCTTCATTTGCAAGGAGTTTGGACACTACGCGAACCTATGTCCCAGTCATCAGACTATGCCGCAAATGATGTTATTGGATAATAATCAAGTTATGATACTACCACAGATGAAGAGGAATGATTAGAGTTCTTATGTTGATTATGTCAATTGAGCTTTGTATCAACAATGTACTTGTTATAATAATTATGGAGTATATAAGGATTGTACTGCAGTACTATTTCATTAAGGACTTGAGATTGTGTGGAACAAAGAAAAGTGACTCATTATCAGGATAGATTTTTGGAAAATATATGGTTGAGAGAATGATAAACCATAATATAGTTCTAATACTGAGGTAGTGATTTTGGAATAATACATGATTGTTTTGGATAAATTATATTGGATATTTTTGACTACCTTGGAACTGATTAATGATTTGTATATTCCATCATTGTTGGGGTTTAAAACATTTTTGGATTAATGAAGTATATCCAGCATTCTATATGGAATAAGGGAGCATGAATGTAATCAATAAGGAATATGGTAATTCAGGATGTTTCAGTGTATTAAAAGAATACATGATGAAGGTATTCATATGCTATTACGGGGTAAAAAGAATCTACATTATGCTTACCTTCCTTATAAATGTTGGACTATGAGTTTGGACAGAAGTATTTTGGATAGTTCTAGTTTGGATTATTTTGGATTGCCATAAAAGGACAACCCGGAGGTCGGGCGGCAACCCGTCGCGTCCGGCAAGGCCGCGAGACTTGAACCCGCAACCGAAGGGCGACAAGGGTGTATCACCTACCACTGGCCCACGAGATGTCCTGGATTAAATAATGTAGTTTTTATTAAAAGATCTTTTAGATGAATTATAAATTCGTTTATTTTGGAACCCTATACGAATAGTGTAAATAGAATTTTTTTACATTCTATTATCTTTTAGAGTGAAAGATGAGTATGTGGTAGAAATTTATTAATGGATAAAACTCTAATTATAAAGTAAGTATATCTCCTTATGATCTTAGCCAATCTCATAAATAAATTCCTCAACATTAATAAAAGGAACTTAGAACAAAAATGTTGTCCTAGATGGTACCTTAAATCATCACTAATTTATGGCTTTGGGATTGTTGGCCTTTTCATAGCCATGTTCTCTACCACTCTCCATCAGATAATTGATGGTTAGATTTTTCTTCCATATCCATATTTTCCTACATGGAACCCTAGTATGTGTTATATTCGGTAATCTTCATACTTTCGACTATTTATTTTAAATAGAGGCCTCATTAATTCATTTTTCGATGTGGGATTTCAACTAGGATATTTTGAAACATCAAAAATGTGTTATCCTAATACCCTATGTTTTGTTGAACCGATGGTATTTAAAATCATCATAGATTGATGAATTTAAGGACCTCAATTTTATACTTGTTTTTGATTGATGACCTCAATCACTACCTATAAATATTTACGTTTTTCCTCCAATTATATGTCTCTAAATGCCACCAATGTTCTCCTAATCGAGATCATAATTTGGTGGTGACCCTTTAATTTCTCTTTTCCTCATATTAAGACTAAATTTTAGTAACCCAATTTCCGATGTGGGGTTTCCCACAAATATATTATCTATTTTCCACCTTTTATTTTCTAAGAACAATTTCAAATTGCGAGGACGCAATTTATTGAAGGAGGGGAGAATGTAACACCCCAAGATTTCATAGTGTGTTAGTTCTTCAAAATAATTCAATAACTTTCACTACATGCAACACCAAGTTCAAGCACACCATGACTTACCAAACAATCCATTCAAAAGAGGTTATGAATAGTATTAGATAAATTTTAATGTTTATATAATCCTTATAATTTTAGAATCCCTATTATGAGTTTCTTAGTCATAATGCAAGAACAGATTCATTTTCAGTATTTCACTTTTATCAACTTCTAATAGTGAAACCTTTTTAAATACAATATTTTAAACTTTTTGACTAAATGGGGACATCAAAAATTTAAAATGAAACACCCCAAGCTTCCACGGTACGTTTCCCTTTGAATAATGTGATAGCGTGTGTTGTACGCAACACCGAGTTCTAACACACCATAACCAATCAAACTAGCCGTTATAAATAGTAATACCTACTTTTTGAAAATATATATATTTTATATTTCAAAATGGACTTCATTTTTGGATTCGGAATATCGAATTTAGCCTAAGGTGAAATTTTGGTACTTTTCGGATAACTTTCATATTTTGATGAATAGTGAAAATTACTAAATTTTAATTAAAAACAACTTTTTTAATCAAAATAATTAATAGTGATAAATTATGAATTTGAGTGGTTTTAAAGTATATTTAGAATATATTTTTACAATTTAATATAATGTTGGTCATTAGACATAATTTTACAATTAAACCGAACATAAACAAGTGTCAATCTTTTGATAGTTATTATCTCTTAAAAACACGCTTTTTGTTTTGACAGCGGGAATTAATTTTAAATTAATTTCTGCCACTTCTGTGTTTTGAATTTAGAAAAATGGATTCCATATTTGGAATCAGGATGTTCAAATTGTGTAAATAGGTAACTTTTATTTTTAGACATTTTGAATAATTACTGCGGTAAATATTTTATTTACCATGGTTAAAGGGTAAATCCGGTAAATAAGGGTTAAAAAATAATATTATAATAATACAAAATTACCCTAAAACGTGTCCTAACCTTATTGGTGGACACATACCCGACCATGGGCATCCTTGGGTCAATTTGGGGACCCCTTGGAGCCACTTGTATGTGGTAGGGACACATTATATTAATAAAGTTAAAATAAAAATAAAAATGGCATAAGCTTACATCTTTTATAAGAACAATTTTTACATAGGGTTATACATGTTGGATTTTCGATTATAAATATTCATTAGAAAGCTAAAAAGCTTTCCTACATAATGATGTTTTATTTATAATTTTTAGACATTAAATAATTTATTTTATTTATGACACAATGATGATGCAGTAATTACTAAAATAGTAAAAAATTAACATAATTGATATTATAAATACCCAAATAAATATAATATGAAACTTTTAATGAATTAAACTAATTTTCTAGGATAATATTATATATTAGGATTGATTTAATTGACTTTTTTCGAAGTAATCAATCTGTTATGAGTTTCACAAAAATCAACTATTGAATAGTGTCAAAATTGACATAAAAGAGTTCTTAAAACAAATATTATATTATTAATTGATATTAAATTCCTAAAAAATCTAAGGTTCGTCCAAGAGACTTATATTATGATAGTTTAATCATTAATGGACCACTTGGGGGTCGCTTGGATGTATATAGTAAGTTTATTAACCATATTATATAAAAATACAAAGAGACATTGTAAAAGTGAAACTAATTAACTTAGAGTTAATACTTAAAGATAAGGTTAATATAAGTACCCAAACCTGTCTAAATTCTATTGGATGAGTTGTTTTCGACCTATCCCCACCTAAACCTTTGAATAGTCAACTTTGGAGCCTTTGGAAACCGAATATGAATTTATTATAAATTAATATTTCTAGCTTTTCCAAAAGTGCCCCTCACCCCTCTTATAAAAGGGCACTCCTCCTTCTCTTTTCCTCACACCTCTCAAGCCACTTGGCTCGTCCAAACTCTGCCCAACTAAGCTCCCCAAATCCCTCTCCTACTCCTTGAAGCTTCCCCTTAGGCAGAAAGCATTTCAAGAAGTCCTTTGGTTCCAACCAAAGTGAGTTACCTAGATTAAAGGTAACGATTTCTCTTAAATTATTTTCATTCATTTTGCTTCTCCAACCCCCAAACTCTTTTTATTTCCTTTCTTTTGTAACAACACCAGTATCCAAAATATACTAGGATGTTGTTATAAGAAGGATTCAAGCTACACATACACACAACTCCATCTAATGGATGATGAACATAATGTTTCTGTGGATGGCAAACTAACGCCTCACGAAACGATGATTGTTCAAATACATCTTACCACCTCTCATGGTGGCCATTATGATGGCACTGTAATTAAATATGATATTAATGATATATATTTTATATATAAGCTTCTGTAATTCCATTTTATTTCATACCATTATTCGTTTCATGTTGTATATACATACGATAATTTCATTTGAGGAAGTGCGGACTACCGCCCCCTTAAAATGATATGACTCGTTCATACCACACATGGAACGTATAAAGGATGGTGTTAATGAACTTAAGTAACATATATAAAATATTATATTATACTGGAATAGTAATATACCTATGTATCATTTGGATTCAATTCTTTTAAAATAAAAATTAAATGGAAGTAGCGTTCGTGCGTACGTACGGACTACCGTCTCCACGAACGCGGTGAGATCCATCCTCCATCGTATCCATTCAAGTATAATTATCATTTGATGATTTAAAAATGATGTTTAAAGACTTGATACCATTCTGGATTTGAATAATATACAACTTATCCTTTACAAACATGGCTTATGTAACAAAACATATAAAAGAAAATGAGTAAGTTAACACCCGAAACGACGATAATTTTAAGATATTATTATCAAATCAGTATTAAAAGATCATATATGATATCATATTAATATATATGATTCTTGTATAATTTAGTAACAATTATTTCACTATTATACAGGAGGTTAACCTACCCCAACCAATGAAAAGTTCAAGGTAAGGGTTATTTCACAATCTCTTCATTATCCGAGGTTGTTTATATGTAATAATCTACTGGGATCTCTTTATCATCCACATCCATGTTTCTTAAAAATGTATTTCAAAACATTTTTACTATTTACAAGAATATGGGTTAAAGTCATTTATACCTTTTTTTGACTTTTTATAAGAGGTTTATAAAGGAATCTTTCCATCGTTTTCAAAACAAGGTCCTTTTTAACCTTTTCGACAGAATTGAGGTAAGAATGTTTTTTTTTAACTTATACGGCGGGTGCGGTTATTTTACGCCGTTATAAAATCTTCAAAGCTTTCCTTACAAGCTTATAAGAATATTTTCAAAGAAAATGTTTTATTTTATATGGATCTTAAATGATTTCAAAATAAAAGGAGATATTTCTTTAAAAAGAATTTTGATTTCATCTATGTCAACATCCTTTGATGGATTTTAAGATTATTTGAAGTTGATTTATTATGATACAAAACTTCTATATTGTATTGAAGGTTTTGTGATATGTTTGACTGTGGATGTGCTATTTTTATACCATTCATAGTTTATTGTGAAAGTATTGACATTTCGTATGCTAGTTTTAATACGAATGTTTATGTTATGTTTAAACCTTTTCATATGGGAATGCATTGGACTTAATAAGTGACGGGTGGAGCCCGCTATAGCTCCTCGATGCATCGGTAGGTCTCATGAGACAAACTAGTGTCTTGGCACAAGGCCTTGACAAAATCTTATTTGTAGTCTTGGCACGAGGCCTTGGCTATGTGGTTATGATAGTCTGGCATTATGCATTCCAACATTATGAAAGTGGTTATTGATATTGCATGTGATTATTCGATTAGTAGAATATCCATGTGAATAAGTAAATGGCATTATTTCATTTTATTTATGCCATACCATGTTGAAAGTTCGTATTTAAAAGGCTTTTGTTTTAGTAATTCATTGCCTTAAATGTTTATTCTTATTGATGAAAGTTTCCGCTATATTGTTATCCTTACTGGGCATTTGAGCTCACCCCTTTTCTATGTTTTATTTTTCCCAGGAAGTGAAGATGTAAGTTATGAATGACCTGCAGGGATATTATGAGGGGATTGTAGTGTGGACTGTGGAAACATTATGTTGTTGTAGTAGTTTTTGATTTTATGATGTAATGTAAAACTTATGAATATATCTAGTGTTTCCAAGGCTACTAAACCAATCGGTCTTTCGAGATTTGATCTTTCTTGTGATCATGCCAATGTTACGAAGTAATGCACCGACTCTGGGTAACTGGGGTCGGGGCGTTACAAAGTCAAAGGTACATCAACCCCTTCGGGATTATTAATCATGTTGGGGGTGTGGCCTATCGACTGGAACTTCTTCCTACCACATCCAAAGTACATGATTTCTTCCATGTATCCCTATTATGGAGGTACATACCAGATCCTTCACTTGTACTATGTTTAGAGGTGGTTTAATTGGATAATGATATTTCTTACGAGGAGAATCAAATGAAGATCTTAGATCATAGATATAATGTTATAAACAACAAGACTACTCACCTAGTCAAAGTACTGTGGTGGAACAACAAGTAAGAATAGGAAACATGGGAACTAGAGGAGGTAATTAAGGAAAAGTACCCACACCTATTTAGGCCTTATAATGTAAAATGAAATTTTGAGGTTGAAATTTCATAATATAGGGATAACGTAATGACCCAATGTTTTAAATAGAAATTTCATTCTTATAATTATTTTATATAACTGCATGAAATAAAAAATAATGAACTACTATGTTCTATGTGTCCTTTAAACCTAAGTTTGTCACTTCTGTGATTTGAATTTTGAAAATATGATATACACGGTTGTGATCAGTGAATTATTTAGAGTCTAATATGACCAACTTAATTTTTGGGGAATTATAACATACCCTAATGAATATGAATGTCACCCTTATGAATATTAACATACCCTAATGAATTTTAGCCTTACCTATTATAATATATAAATATGATTCAAGTGGAAGTATGATAAACCTATATCAGGGAATAAGAAAATAAATGTTTGAAATTTTTTGTTTTTCGAGTAAATTGAGATTTTAATTAAAAATTACATAAGTCATATTTCGAAAATTATTTTTGAAAAAATGGATTTCAATTTTGGATTCTACATGTCAAAAAATGGTTAGGGTGATTTTTTGGGATTTTTTTAAAATACTTCAATTTTTTATGAATAGTAAAATATGATAATTTAGGATAAATGCTAGATAATGGATATATTGAGTCACTGATGATGATATAATGATGTAAGCCCAATTAGTTAAAACTCACATGATCTTATTACAATTTTTGTTCATGTAATCATCACTATTTCTGGTCTTGGGGAAAAATAATAAACTAAGGAATTAAATATTATGAAAATCATCCTCTCTTCCCCTATAAATACATCGCCTCTTTACCAATTCTCTTCACACATATCAAACCTTTTTCCTTGACGATATTCTACCCAAATATATCCTTAAGATCCTCCCCCATTTATAGCATCCCTTGTTCACTTCAAAAGATCAAATCCTCTCCCCTTAGGAGGCTCTCAAGGAATGTTGATTCAAGAGGTAAAATTCCTCTTCTTTTCATTCATTTTTAAGTTCCTTTGTTCTATTTTCTTTCCTATCCTCTACTCATAAAAATGGTATGAAAACTCCAGTAACATAAATGTACAGTAATTTTGTTTTTCTAATGGTATAGTTCTTTATCATCTCTCCATTTCTCACCATTTATTTCAATGAAATGAAAACACTATTTGAGATGTGTTAATTTAGCACATTAAAGGTCGACAAGTTATCAATTTCAATTACTATCTTAAATTATGGTCATGAAACCATTTTTATCATTGAACTAGAACACTATATGTGTTTTTTATCTTAGTAAATTTTCTGTAACCCTTATGCACTTATGATGTCAAATAATAATACCAAACAAGTTAATTATGAGCCAAATCGCTAAAAATAATTCAAGCATTTATCATTAATGTTTTATATAATGATTCACCTTCACTCCAAAGAAACAAAAGAATTTTATAACCATGTAATATTTTTTATGTTCACTAACAATTTATAACATTAATTATGGGCACACATTTTCATTTTACTTGGTTATCCATTCATGAATATAAGTAAACCGATCGTAAAAACCATGAAAACGAACTGACTATAATAATGAAATTGAAAAACTTAAGCCATTAAATAGTCCATACGTGAACATAAAAAAATTATACTAAATAAATTAAATATAGAAGGGTTTATTGAATTGTTAATTAATAAACCTAATTTGTTTATTCAATTCATTAATAACACATGGAGATCAACATCCGACTCAAGGTAAGGGATCCTATCCATTTCACTTTTATTCAAGAATGTCCTCTATGTTATTCCATTTTATGTGTAATCCCTAATGATGGGGTATGATTTTTCACCTACCCCATACTTCCCTCATGATTTATAAGGGATCATAAACTCCTTTATCTCTCATTAATCTCTCTTAAATACACCCTATACCTTGTCGATAATCTGTGAGGAATTCTACTAGAATCTCATTTATTCATTTGGGTTTCCTTATCATTATTTCTATAAAAATTAAGTTATATTATCTATTTATTTGAATCTTTTAAATTCTATATAAATTTAAAAAATTAATTTATCAATACCCTCCACTCATTATATTTTTTGGATATACATTTTTTTAAGTGATTCCCTCCTCAAGACTTCCTGATAAGCAAACCTGTTTTAAGGGAACTTTTTGAATTCTTACCCAATTTCAAGTGAACACTACCTTATATTTTAATCCACCATTATCTTTATAAAATCATTAATTTTTATTATTAAAACCTTCTAGGTTCACATCTGATTTTTTTATAAAGTATTGTTCCCTTATCTATTTTAAAGGATATATAGTATTTTCCTTAAAACCTCTCAAAAATGTTTTAATGCTAAAATTTCTTAAATACATTTATTACATGTTGTCACTTATACTTGACATAACTTCCAACGATACATGCCTATTTTTACTTATGAATTTTTATGTATATTTTAGTTCCTTTATTTCATGGACACTTTTATGTTACACCCATTTATTATGCTTTATGTCATGATTATGGTACCCAATCCTTTACAGGGGTATCCCTTATGTTTTTATATGATTTTTTATGTATTATTAATTATGTGGAAAAAATATGCATGTAATGATATGAGGGGTGTGCCTAGATAGCACCCCAATTCATTAGTAATGTTGAGTCTCATGAGACGTTATGTGTGATAGTCTTGGCGGTTATCCATGGCTTGTGTTACTATGTGCAACGGCCTTGGCATTTAGCCATGGCATGCACTACTATGGGAAACAGTATTGGAAGTAAGACTTGGATCATAATAAATTCATGTTTTATGTTTCTTCCACCTTTAAATGATTCCATGTTTATATTATCCCATATTTATAAGTTCTGATTCCTTATGTTACATGCCTTTTTATATCTTTATGTCATGTCTTCTATCCCATGTGCTAAGGACTTATTATCATTATTATTCCATTACTAGGATTTTTAGCTCACCCTTTTTTATGTTATCCATAGGTTATCCAATGTGGATGTATGAGTACATTGGAATTTAAGAGCCAAATATGAAGAATAAATGAAGAAATGTTTTTTAATTCAATGCTTTTAGTTTTATGTACATATTTTTTCAAGGTACTAGACTTTATGATCTTTGGATTGTACTCTGATGTATAATTATTCTTAAAATCATGTAATGTTATATGTAAAAGGATAGGGTCACTATATATAAGGGTATTTTTCAATAAATTTTATAAAAGTGGATGTGGAAATGGTTGTTAGTTTTTTATAGACGGTATTGAGGTTATTATTAATCATCAATGTTTCCTATATTGATCATGCTCATGTATTCCTATAATTGATTAAATAGTATCTCTTTGAGAATAATTATAGATCTATAAGAAATGGATATTTATGGTTAATGGTAAAAAATAAACTCTCAAGGGGAATATTGTTGAATCCTTGAATGAAGATATTGAAATTTATGTTTAATGAAATTATAGTTTGTGTTAGATTTTTTTTCCAAATGTATATTTACATTAAATAACCTTTGATGGAAAATTTTTAAGGTTATTGTAGGTTCATTTAGAGTGATTCTTATAGATAGAACAATACATAAGGAATGTATGAAGTTAGAATCTGTTTTCTACAATGATAATCCAAATAAATGATGGTGTTTAGGAAACCACACTGTGGTTTTTTTGTTAAGATAATAGATTGTGAAGGTTAGAGGAAAATAGTTAGAGTAGTATTTGTTTTTTTACAAATATATTATTCCCCATAGAGAAGAAAAAAATATCAAGGTTTAGTGGAGTCGATCATGGTCAATTCTAAAAATTCTAATATCCTTGAAAGGAAAATTTCATGGTGTAATTATATACTTTTGTAAAATATATACTAGCTATAGGTCTAAAAATAGGGTAATAAAATAGGTAGTATTTCAAATCATTTAATATCTATCATGGTCATGGTATTTGATAATGAAATTCATGACGTCTTTCAGACCATGTGATGTTGATTCACATGGTTCTCATAGATATTGTAAAATAACTTATATAGCATCATGATTTTTTCGAAGTGAATATTAATTTTTATTTTGAATAATTAGTTAAATTTAGTTCACATTAGTTTAGACAAAACAAAACTTGTGGTGTATCTCACAATGTTATTATTTTTACTAAAATTAATGTTAAATTTTTTATGATAAATAGGTTTATAGCATGCCATGTAGAGTACTCAAACCTGATTCCAAACATGACTTGACAACATAAAAGGTAATATAAAGTGAAAAAATTATATTGAGGTTTATAATTATGTGTGATATAATAGTTTTTAAATTTTGATTTTGATTTTTTTTTTTTGAAATTAAAATTCAAACAAAATAACATTGTGCATTTATATGATGAAGGAGAAATTCGAGTGAGAGAATAAGTGAGAGAGATATAAAGGAGAATAACGAATAATACACCCAAGATAAATCATTTTGATGGTATACCATTAGTATTTAATTTATTAATGTTAAAATAAGTATACTAGAAGAATTAATATTAATTTTTAAGAGGATGAGATGATAATTTTTAGTACAATATTGATCTTAGTTTTTTATTGTTTGATGATCAAGGGATTATTATATCATCAATATTTTTTAGATAAATATTAAATAATATTTTAGGTTTTCAATATTTTATTTTTTCATAGGTTTTCATGTAATTCAATGTGTGAATATTTGATGTGGATTTGGTACTCATTTTTTGTAATATGAATAATCTTCGAGATGTTTGATGATTCTTATTATTGAATATTTTGAAAACAATCTTCTCTTCTGTGAGATAAGAATAAATATTTTAGAATACGTTTGATTTTATCATGATTAAGGATAAAAAATTCTTTTTGTATCTATTTTAATGATTCTAGTAGATCATGGGGTCTTTTTTATTCATCATACCAAATATATAGTCAATTATTTTTAATGATGAACCATTTAAATTGTCATGTTCCCAATAATAAATTTTCTTAATGATTGTTCTTTTTGAATTTAATTGATTAAACTCACTAAAATTAAATATTGAGTAAGGAAGAGTTTAAAATTGTAATTGTGTAATTATATTAATCTATGATGGGGTTTTTTGGAAAAGAGTAAAATAAGTTGATTCCCTAATTCACCCTCTTAGTTAACCTATGAGTATTTTATTACACACTGGTATTACTGTATCTATATAAAGGGTTATCATTTAAAAAGGTTACCAATACTATATTATGAAACTCAATGTTCTTTAAGATTTTTATATCATATATCATATATGATAAAAATACACCATCAAGAATACAAGGCCTTTTCTTATTGATATACTTTAGAATAACATTCACAACATAGGAATATTCAAATATATTCTTCTTCTTGGATGCATAAGATAAAAATTTAACATTAATTACTTTGGTAGTAATTTCAAACACTCTTAAACACAATTTCCTACCTCAACATGAATTACAAATAATTCTTAAATTAGTCCAATTTATTCTGAGTATGGAAAATATTTTTTTACTTATAATAATTATTCTATCTCTGAATAGACCAAACTGCTCACTTTTTTTCTTATATGTCCTATCTAAAATAAAATATTTTTCTATAATTAATAATATTTTTGTCTGTATCTACCACAACACCCACAGTAGCCTAAAAATCATGTTTTTACTCTTTATAAAATCCTCCAAACAAAAACATATTTAGTATGTTTTAACATTTTTATGTTGTTTTTAGATAGTTGAAATATCATTTTCACCCATTTTCTTAATGAGAAAAACATTTAAGTTTTTTTTTAAATTCTCCATTGATTTCAAGTTAGGTGAATCAAATATATTTTTTATCTATATATTCTTAGAATCATTTTTATAACATCAACTATTATGTATGAAAATGAAAATTTTTTAAGAATGTTTTTTAATCCCTTTTATTTATTTATAGGATCAACTATTTATCTATTAAATAAAATACATTTCCTATCTATAAAATGAATCAATTTATTATTGAGATATACCTACAACATTTTTTTGGATAGAATTATTTTCTTAGTAGACTTAGTGGACTTAGTTGAATCCTATTTAGATTTTTGAAAGTAATCACAACATTTCATTAATGTATATCCAATGGTATAAATTTTTGATTGAGTTTCTAATAAATCATTCAAATTAAAAAACCTTATCGTTAAGATCATTAGTGATAACATATATTTTTATCTATTTAAAATTTCTAAATTATGAGTAATGCATTTGAACTATTTTCTCTAAAATTCAGAAACATTATATCTTATTTTTTTCTTTATTTTTCCCTAAAACCATTGATTTTATTCTTGAGTTTCAAATTTTGATCATGTAAGGTATCTAATTCATATATCAAGATGTACTCCTTATGACCTTATTTTTTCTTATTATTCTTATTATTCAATTAAATATTCTTATTCCTTCTTTCATTATATTATTTCTCAGATTCAATCTCATTAGTAGATTTTTTACATCACTTGACCTAATTTCTCAATTGACTTAATTTTAATACTCAGGGTTCGTTCTTTACAATAGAGTAATTATTTACTCATTTAGATTTTATAATTTTGTTAAATTTCCTTCATGAATAAATTTCATAATGGTCATTATTTATTATTCACATCTTTTGTGCATTGGATTGTTAAATAAAAAATACACAATTACTCGACTCATAAAACATTTTAAATCCATTTTCCATTTTACTTACATCATTTTTTTAATATTTGTGGAAATAATATTTATAATCCTTCTATTATTTTATTTTAGTTATTATATATCTTTACAATTAATAGATGATTCGTCTTATTTCTACTTGAGTATAAGAATATTCATTACTTTGAAATCAATCTTATTTTCCCTTTTAGCTGTATTTGTAATTATATGAGCCTTTCACATTTCATAATAAATTTTAATTCTATATAATTCAACAAGTTAAATTTAGGTCAAATCAATGAATTCTAAAAGTGTAACTATGAAAAAAAATATTATTTGAATATAATTGTTTTTTAAAAACAATGGTTTCCTATATATTTTTTCTAAATATTGTGATGTTTCTCATAATCTCAAATATTCTTCTAAAAATCATCAATAGGTTCATCATTGCCCATTTTTTCACCTTTAAAATTTTCTCGCTTATTTCACATTGTTGATTCTTTTATAGATGTTTTCAATTTTATCATAAATTTATTTTACTGTCTTAAATCACATAACATTTTTGAATTATTTTTCAAATAAATAGATTAATATTATATTCCTTTATTTCCCATCCTTCTCAATGTTTTTCCATTTTGTTTCTTTTGGTGTCCTTTCACAAGTAGATAAGATTCAATTTAAACAATATTAAGAATTTTCAACCCATGAAATAAATGATATGTTATCATATTTTTATATAAAAAATGATGATTCATTACATAAAATATGATAATGTCGTTATTGTTGATTTTTTAGGTTACAAATCAATATTTATAATATTATTACAATATAGAGAATACTAAAGATAAAATTTATGCCAGAAAATAATAGATCCAATGAGAGTTAAAATATTTATTACTCTGATATGAATACAAGTTCCATCATATTTTTTTGTAGAAATAATAAGAAGGTGGGGTTGGGTTGAATATGTTTTACCTAATTTATTAATTTTCAAAATTATTTTAGCTATTTATATGTTAAAGGTAACAGATATCTTTGAAAATTATTTTGAAACTCATAAAACATGTACAAAAATTATAAATTATTGTAGTGCACACATTTTTGACAAAGTTACATCTCTATATGGAAATATATATTATTTTTATGCATCATAACATCGATTCCATAAATAATATAACATATATCATAAGTTTATTATAATTTTACTAGTATCACACCAAAATTGGCATCACATTAATATTATAGTAATCCCTCATATTGAGAAAAAAATGTATTTTATAATAAAAAATATCAACTTTGTTATTAATGATATCATAATATCATTAGCTATACATTGAAATGTTTTGTATTTAGAACTCTATAAATAACAATAGATGGTCAATTAATTCTAATAATTCTGTTTTTCCATCATTAGAACAATTAATATATGTTTTATTAGAATATTCTTAGTCAAATTCTCTCAAAGATGTAAAATTTTATTCAAGGTATCTCTCAATATATCTACCCAAAATTAATAATAATAATATAATTTTAATTCCTTGAATTGTTTATCAAAATATTAAAATGATAATTAAATTTAAATTTTATGAATAATTATTTCTGGTGGGATATTAAGGACATAAAAACACTTGTTAGAAATAACAGAAGAAATTAAAAAAACCAAAATCCATGATGACAATGCTAGATAAATGATATTTTATTTAATATGGAAATTAAGATACTATAAATGTGTACTATAAAATAATATTACCATGGGAACATCATCATATGGGCTTGATGAAGATTACTAACCAGAATTGGAAGAACGAGAGGGTATGGCTTTGACATCGGGTTCGCGCCTGTACAGCTCTGCATGAAGGACAACTAGCTGACCAGCCCTGTGAAGGTGGAATGCTGACATATCATGACATATTCTGGGGAGGATTATTTTCATGTTTTCCTGTTTGGGTGATTCCCTCTAAGACTTACAGGTCATGTAATTGTCTCTAAGCCTTCGAGCCTTGTAAGGATTCCACCTCACCCCTTGAAAGGTGGATTATCAAAAATAATAAAAAACAGTGGCCTTTGGGACATTCAGGTAATGATAAAATATATAAAATACCTTCTCAAATGATAATGATAATCTTTAAACTAACAAATCTATCATTATATGTTTGTGTATAATATACCTTATGTTTGTACAGAAATCACTCTCTGAGATATAAACTAATGATAAAATATATTTGATAAGGTAGTGGAATGGTTTCTCTAAACCATGTATTATGGTATACCTATAAAATAACTTATGATATATATCCAAAGTGTATTTAATTCATAATGGATTTAGGGAATATCTCTTTAAATCACCCACTTTAACTAGAACCAAATGAACTTTGTGCCAATTCAACTTATATAATATAATATAATACAATGTATAATAATATATAAATAATATCCCCAACTCTTTTGGATATATTATAATATTTTTGGAAAAGTACCATTGAATTTACTATACATCACATCACATGTAACACTATATGAATACCCGTCCTAATTTTTTTAGAAAAAACTATAAAACACTTCTAGAGTAGAAATTTTAGTAAAAAATACTTATTCTGTCAAAAATATATTGTGACCCTATAATCCTTTATAACATTGAAAACAAATATTTATCTTTATATACATACATATAATCAAAGAGTTCCCTCTAACAAAGTATCAATTCAACTCAAGATTTAAAGGAATATGGTATAATCTCTATTAAACACATAAATTTCTATAACTCTGTCCACTAATTGTATCACATGATATCAATAATTTTCATATGTTTCCTTTTTCCAAGAAATCGAGTGACTGTGGGCCACAAAGTATGTCAACCCCATACATCCAACTCATACATTATTGACTCTTTGAGTACAGACTAACATGGTTGATGAATACATCAGATGTAATTCACCTTTTTGGATGAAAAAAATCACATGTACCTCATCCAAATAGACAAAAATATCATATATACTATCTAGGTGAAACCACACACTCCCTAGTATATCTCAATTAGAGGCCAAAATTTCATAATCATGATATATGAATAAAAATACCATCTTAGTTGAACTCCAACTAATGATATGATCAAACCCATACCAAAACACCCTTTATTAGATAATCATAAAGTATTTCATAATAAAGGTAAAAATGTATGAAGATTTATCATACTAGTTATATTTACAAACTCAAGTAAAAGGGACTCCAAATACGATCAATATACCAATAGTATCCCAAAATCATAATGGACGACACTCTATGTGGAATACTTCATGGGTCATCCAGTGCCCAAAAAAATTCTTATGCCTTATGGGAATATTCAATATCTCTATAAAAGAATCCTAATCATTCTAACCTTGACATTTAATCATAACCTATAACACTCCATGACAAACACCAGTTAGAGATAAATGAAATTCATACATTAATAGTTTAATTGTCATTATACATCATGAAATGTATATTAATATATACATATATGTAACTAAAATTAGAAAAATATAAATTAGATATTACCTTTTATATAACACATTTTATATTATCAAAACACTTTTATGAAATCCTAACAAATCCGTACATAAAAACCTATCTAACATATCACATAGGTTAGACCTCTAGATTAACCTTAGGTTTTTTGTGCTTTTTATGTTTTTTTGAATTTGTTACATCTATATGCAATTTTTACTACATCTTTAGGTGACCATATGATTAAACCCTGATAGTAAAATTTTTACTAATAAAAATCTATGAATAAATGAAATTTTGAATATGGTGAGATTTAGGGGTCATATTTAACATTTTGATCTCCTTGAACATATTCACAATCATTAACTTAATAATATTAAATTTTTAGAATTTAATAGATTCTATAGTATAGTTATATATTTTTTAATTTTTAACATAATTATCCTTAGAACCATTTACATAAAACTCCCCATTTATATATTGTGGTAATTAATAAAATTATTCACATTTTTACTTACTAACCCATCCTAAACTCATTTAGGATAAATTAATATTCCATATTTTACAATAATTAAATTTAACTAATTACATTTCAATTTACAACCATACCCTAGAACTATTGTAGGATGTAAATTATAATTCATTTTGAGTTTCTACTAGTATAATTTATTATGAAATAGTGATATTCACCTTATCACGACGATTAAATATAAATCTTTACATGTAATTTACCGTCACATATCCTAAAATATCTGGGATATTAATTAATACTCACTTTAATTTTAAACTTGTATAAGATTTTATTTGTTAAAATTTAACATCTGAAAGTACAAACATACTCCCACTAGCCCCTTTGACTCTATATTCTCTTCATAATATCATGCTAATATACAAAAACTTATTTATGTATTGCAAGTAACTGTTATTTTCTCTTAGTAGGTTTATTCAAAAAATAAACTATTTGTTTGTATCATATATGATATTTCATGTGTTTGACCCATTTTTCTGTAAAAATAAGATTTTATTATTTAAGATATACCACTGATGGGTGGACTGAATAACATCCTATATATTTTAACAAACATCTAGATAATTTCATTGTCCTATATAAAACATTTTTATATTTGTATTATTCTAAAAAAATTATAGAATATAATGAATCAATAACAATGTGAATCATAACACATTTTTCATAAAAATATTTTTTTAACAAATAAATTTTCTTATCATTTAAGATAAAGAAAATAACTATACACATTTTTATTTAGATTTTTCAGAGTATGATAAATTAAATTAAATTAAAACAATTTATTTAATTACTTTTTTATATATAACATTATTGAAAAATATAATATCTATCAATAATTTCCTTTTTTTCATGCTCTAAAATCTTTAAAAAAAATTAATGTATAATTTCAGTATCATATACTCTTCAAAACTGGAGAATTAATTTCTATAACATTGATACATGACATAGATACTACATGGAGTTTCCAAATCCCCTTAAAGTATCCCAAAGAAATATATGATATGGAATAACTACTCTTCCTTAATTATAAAACCATCTAGTTTCAATAAACTCTACATTATACGTGAAGAAACATTTTTAAACTCTTAGACTAACTTTTCTTCTTATGGATTTACCATTTTCCCGCTTTCACTATCTATACAACACCAAAACCTAGACATCACATTCCTAGTTCTTCTATTATGAATACTTTGAGAATAATAAGGTAAAAATATATTAAAATCATTTTTCTTGTAAAAATATTTCCATAAATGAAAATAGGATGCATTCATTAAACATAATAATCCTTAAGAAAATCCTTATTCTCGCTAATTTATTAGCATACTAAGTCATATCAAGTAAATGAGTGGAGACTAAAATTACATAGGTTATTTTTCCTCAAGTTCCGTTGAAACCCTATGTGAATCATTATATACTTCTTATAATAATTTATATTCACATTTTAAAGGAAATTAACACTTGGTAACTCAGAAAGATATTGCTATAACATATAAAATTTCTACTTACATGAGAAAAATTATTATGTAACCATACATAGAATTTATATACATTAAAATTAACCATTATTATGAATGATTTCAAAGATATGTTTGATAATTATGATTCTGTTCATCTATAATATAATATTTTATTATATGAGTATCTTGTTTTACTAATATTTAAAAATAAATTTTATTAAATGGGATCCAGTAAAATGATGACCATATTAATTTCATAATACCCATTAGTGTTCCATGATCTATATTGTATCATGACTTACACCAGTTTGTGTGTATATATAATACATGACTATATCTAGTAAATAAAAATTGTTAATCATATCATATATGTTTTCAAGATAGTTGAGTAGATAACTCAATACCAATCCATTATATGGATATAAACTCAACTCTATTTCTATAGTATCTTAACTATGAGGGTTTCTAAGATAAGTATGACCAATGAAAATCTCAAGAACAAGGAAAATAAACATTAGGTTAACATCAATACATTATTTCCTTACATAAGATAATCCATAGGCACCTAACCATTTGGGTAACCCATAATGAATGACCGAGTTCTTGACAAGTATTGCTTCGGAAGGAAATTAAAAATTTGTGTTATGAAGGGGTTATAATCTAACCATCTTATATCATGTTATTACATTTTAATGTATGAATTATTCTAGTTATTTAGTTTGTAATATTATTATATCCCCCAAATAAATATTTTTAAACCATATTAATGTGTAACACTTTACACAAATCATAGGTTATTTAACTCACCCAAATATTGATGGAAGAATATTTACAGATATCCAAATTTATCTCATGAACACGGTATATGAATCTTTCATGTGATGGTTTTGAATTATAAGAAATTATAAATCTCGTTATGAGTAATCTTGGATCCATATATATCAACCCCTAACATTATATAATACAGAATAATCCTCTAGGATAGTGTAAAGTCCATCCCAAAGTCTCTATACAAAGTGATACCTTACTCAAGAGAGATACCAACTAATCATAACTCTAATACCAAATATGTATAAACTATATTCAATAACTAAATTCATGAAAATAAATTTATAAAAAAAACCAAATTCAAGGTAGATAGAAACAAAATCCCCAATCATTCCTAGAATGTAATGTGTCAGATTTATATATGGAAGTATTTTGAAGAAGACTAGAAATTTAAACTAAAGAATACACATAATCATAATATAAATTCTTTTAACTATGAATAAACAAGGGAATACATTTTAAATAAATGAATATTTCACTTATTACAACATGAGATAAAAAATTAAGAACAAATGATAAATCAAATATAATTAGAAAAACTATATAATTTTATCTATTCATTATGGATATTCTTTAATTCTGAATATAGAAACTTCACATCCAATTAATAATATGAAATTCCTCATATTATTCATTATATAAAATATTATTAAAATATTTGAAATTTTATTATTTATAAACATTTTAAAATTAAATTTCTATTGTGAAGGAATTTTACATAATCTAAATATCACATACATAACATTATTTAAAATGTGATGAATTCAATCAAAAGAACTATTTTTATGTGATATAAATATTATCCTAAATAAGACCCTTAATTTGAATAATTAAAATTAATAATTATGAAATATTCACAATCTTAAACAATACAAACTTTATCTTTATCCTCATCTTCTAAGTTATACACTTTAGAAATGACCCTCCAGATTTATAAATATACAATTTATTTTCAAGTCATAGGGCATGAAATATAATTAGATAAAAGGTATATCAATATTTAAATTTAATATTTGGAATACTTTTTAATTAATTTTACATAAAAATTTAATCTATTAATTATAAACATTTTATAATTAATTAATTTACAATTTCTTTTTACATTTTTAAATTTTATAAAAGTACTTTTATTATTATTTATAACTTATTTATGATAATATCATTTATTCCATAATTAAATTTAAATAAAATCAATATTTCCTTAATCAATCGTATTTTACGATCCAACCCATGTTGTAGATTATGTGGGAGTTTGTAACGTCTCAAACATTTATGAATAAAATTCCATGTATTTTAATGTATTATGGATGTTGAAAACACATGACCTTTTTATTATTATTATTTGTGGGTTTAATATAACATTAAGTGTCATTAAAGTTTATAATATAGCTATTGAACAGTGATCACACAACTGAGATAAATATAAGGTTTAAAAAAATACTTTCAACATAGAAAAAGAGAGGATGGTATTATCTAGTAGACTCAGGCTGTAGGAAGCAAATTTTTTAGATCTTGGGATGGAGGTAGTGTTACTGGGATTCTCTCTTGACCAATCCCAAACCTAGATTCAACATGTTAAGCTTCAACAGAATCACTTATGGGAGAAGTTCAAGTTAATAGAGATTACCACCCGGGTGATGTAATGCGAGTAACACCAAGAGACTATCACGATAGCACACCTAACCCTTAGGTCTTATGCGGGTGTTATAAGGGGTTATGTAATAAGGTATTAGTTACTTATTATGTAATACCTTTTTTATAAATAAAAGTCTTATTCCATAAATTCCTTTATGAGAATAGTCTGTCTTAAAAGAATGAAAAATTTGATAAATTTCATTTTCAGGTAAAAATGGTAAATTGAGAAATATATACATTATTATATTAAACTAAGGTTTTCTATTAATAATATTTTAAAAAAAACCTTATAAATGATGATTATATAAGTTTTTTTTATCTGTAAATGATTAGGTAATCAGTTCAATAAGAGTTATAGTTTTTATACGATAAAAAAGAAAGTGTATTTTTTATAAAGAATTTATTTTAGGGAATTAATTAATTTTTGAAAAAATTATATTTTATTAAAATATTATCATCAAATTAATTTTATGAATAATAAATTAGTATATAATTTTTATGAAGTCAAATGTAATTTTTATTAAGGTTTGAAATCTATTTTTATCAAAACCCATGAATTTTCAATAAATGTAAGTTTTCATTTTAAAAGTGAAAATTCACATATTTAGAAAATTATTTACATAAAATGAATATTATTTTTGTAATCAGGACATTGAAATTATCCAATGGTAAATTTTTCATAATTTTCTAATACAGTCAAATCTTTGGGTAAAAATTATATAATATATAAATATATTGTATGTTTTATGTCATCATAATGACCGATAAATGATATAATAAATACTATAATGGGTATTATAGGCCAAATATATGTTTTCCCACTAAAATAATTTTTTTATAGATTTGTTTTAATTATTTTATAAAGCCTTAGTGAATCCTACAAAATGTATAATATATTTTATGATTTTAAATGCATTTCTTCAATAATGTGACTCAACACCACATAAGAAAGGATAATATTTTAATATCTTTGGCCATTGGAATTATAAAATATTTTTTTCCACTCCTCTTTGGAAAAAACTATGGGCAAAAACCATGGGTTGTTTTGTGATTTTGAATATTCAATTATATAGGTTCCAAAACCTATGTTTTTGAAATATTAAAGAATTCCCCTCTCAATTCCTATATAAACCCAACCAATCCCCCACTTCTATTCACTCAAAATCCTTGGAGCACGTCCCTACTCTGTCCTCACCTCAGTATGATCCCCCAAGGCACTCCAATCTCTCAATAATCCCCTCTTCATGCTTTTGAGGTCACACATCCTAGTAAGGGACTCCTTTGTTTCTCATTTTTATCCAAGTTTCTTCATGTTTTTATACCCTTTTATTTTCAATTAAAAATATTGGGGTATGATTTAACACCTCACCAGTTGTTCCCTCCTTATTTTTAAATTATTATATACCTCTTTCTCTCTCAGTAATCCCTCCCATGTACACCTGTTACCATGCCAAAATTTCCTAAGAGTTACTCCATTTCTCCTCTTTCTTCAAGTTTCTTTATTATGTTACGCCTTTTATCTCAAAATTACTTGTGTTGGGAAATTTATCTATATAAAACTATTACTTTAAATTTTAGGTAAATATTATGAGAGACCCATTTCTCTCTCATCAACCATTTTTATGAATTTTATGTCACGTCATTCGGCTGCCAAAATTGCACTGCGATTTTCCAAGCAAAAATCATCGTGTAGTGAATACCATGCCCATTTCTCAATCAAGGGTATTCACCATTATGAACATATAATTATTGATTATATAATTTCATATATTTATTACACATTAATTTATATTGGAATAAATTACTATGTTGAATAAATCCATGTTATATGATCTATGTGGCACACTTAAGCACGAGATTGAAATGATTATGAAGGGTGCCTCTTGATAGCGCTCCAATGCATTGGGTAATGTTTAGTATCATGATACATCATGTTGGGATAGGGGTTTTCCTGATTACTTTTAGGAAATTTTTCCACCATGTTTGGATATGGGTTTACCTAATTCATGTATGTTAATGATGCAATGTTTTATGTGGTTCCATATTTCCATGTTATGATAATCATGCTATATCATGCCTTTATGTTCATGTTTCTATTGAAATCCATTGTTATACCTATTTCCTATCATGTATTGTATTATTCATTTTATGGATTTTTTACTCCCTTAATGGGATTTATAGATCACCCTTTTCTTTTGTATATCCTTAGGTTATCCCATGAAATTCGATGTACGATGGAATGTTGTGGTCATTTAAAAAAAATTCAATAAATATGTTGTATTTTATGTCTTAATTTGTCATGTATTGTTCCTAAGCCCCAAATACACTAGACCTCTCAATATTATAGGTTGTATTAAGTGAATTTTTATGTAATGAAGCATGTTTAAATGTGTAATAAAGAGCAGGGTCGTTATAGTTGGTATCAAAGGATTGGTTTGGTTATTTTTAGGATTAGGGTTATAAAACTCTTGTGAAATACTTAAGGATAATACTGAGTATAAGAAAATAATCCCTAAATTTTTGTGTGTATATATTAAGTGGTTTATCAAGAAAATACATCTCTATCTTGATACGAACAATTAGAGGTGGATCTAGCACAGATGTATCTAGGGGTAAAACCAAAAAAAACCACTTTGAGATAGACTTGAATAAGAACTGGTGTACGACTGGTGTACGACAAGGGGCCTTGCTGCACTCTTGGTTCGACACACCCATGGGATATGATTTGGTAAATTCATAATCTTAGTGTAAACCATTATTAAGGGAGAAAAAATACTATAAGCATATATATTAAGAAATAGATCATGGATAACTTAGATTGAATCCTATAAATTCATAAGTTAAGAAGATAAATGTAATTTATAAGTTATCCCTTTTTGTCATTGGAATATTCTTTATGTGTTTAATTTTTTAAAATAATTACCCCAAATTTTCCTTTAATTCTAGCCAATGGACGGTAATAGGAGGACTCTGGCTAACAAACGATGCGAAGAACAACGTGGTTACTGTTCTACTGAGATTCCCAATCTGATGTTAGTGGGAATCACAAACTTTGTTACAATAATCTCTCACTTAACTCATGATTTGAATAAAAAATGGGTAAAGATGAATTTCCAACCACCCTTAATAAAGAATAAGTTTCAATCGAGAGATTCATGAGACAAAGGCCTCCTAAATTCAATGGATTATCTGATCCCTCAATCACTGAATAATGGATCAACTCCATTGAGAATATATTTTCCATCAATCAATGATTTGAACAATATAAGGTTCTATTTTATTCTTATCATATGGAGGGTTAAGTTGAGAAATGGTTGAAATTGATAAAAAATACGAAGCCTGAAGAAGAGATCGAGGTTTTGTAATGGAAGGATTTCCAGAAAATGTTTTTTGGTAAATATTTTCCCCACACCCTCCGTCTTATGTTGAAAATATATTTCCTTGCACTCAAGAAAAAGTATGGTGAATTTTTTGGGGGCATATGTCTAAAACATTACCAGACTTTTCTGATACACCTCTGGTTTTGTCGTTACCCCTGAATTCAATATTGGCTGCTTCTTTGGTGGGAGAAAACCTAGCTTATAGAAATACATGGAAATCCATGACATTAAAAGATATGAGGAGACTGTCTGATGTGACCTCAAATTTCAGATGTAGATCAGTGAATCTCTGGGGTATCATGGGGATAAGAAGAAAAAAATTGATCTTTAATTCTGGAATTTTGATGGAAAAAATCAAGGGTGATAAAAATATTCCATCATCCCACTTTCCAAATGTGTGGGAAGATGTAACGCCCCGACCCCAGTTTCCCAGAGTCGGTGCATTATTATGTATCATTGGCATGATCACAAAAGATCAAGTCTTGAAAGATCGATCAGTTTAGTAGCCATGGAAATAATAGATATATTCATAAGTCTTACATTACTTCATAAATTGAAAAACTATGATAGTATATTTTCTTCATAACCCCTCATACTATCCGTACAGGTCAATCATAAAATACTTCTTCACATCCTGGGAAAAATAAAACATAGAAAGGGGTGAGTTCAGATGCTCAGTAAGAATAACAATATAGCGGAAACTTTCAAAAATAAGCATAAACATTTATGGAAATATATAACTAAAACAAAAGCCTTTTAAACTTGAACATCAGCATAACATGGAAAAGATAAAATTAAATAATTTCATTTACCTTTTCACATGGATATTCTACCAATCGAATAATCACATGCAATATCAATAACCACTTTTATAGTAAGGGAATGGATAATTCCAGACTTTCATAACCACATATTCAAGGTCTTGTTCCAAGACTACAAATAAGTTTTTTTCAAGGCCTTTTTCCAAGACACTAGTTTGTCTCATGAGACCTACCGATGCATCGAGGAGCTATAGCGGGTTACACCTGTCACATACTAAGTCCAATGCATTCCTCATATGAAAAGGTTTAAACATAACATAAACATTCGTATTAAAACTAGAATACAAAATTTCAATACATTATCTATAAACCATGAATGGTGTAAAAATAACACATCCATAGTCAAACATATCAAAAAACTTTCAGTACAATATGGAAGTTTTGTATCATAATAAATCAACTTCAAATAAGCTTAAAATCCATCAAAAGATATTAACCAAGATGAAATCAAAAACTATTTTTAGAGAAATATATCTTTTATTTTGAAATCATTTAAGAAAACATTTATTTTTTAAATATTCTTATAAGCTTGTAGGGAAGCTTCGATGTTGTAATAATGGTGGAAAATAGCTGCACCCACCGTATAATTTAAAAACACATTCTTACCTTAATTTTGTCGAAAAGGTTAAAAAGGACCTTGTTTGGAAAATGAAAGAACGATTCCTTTAAAAAACATATAAGGTAAAATAAGGGCATAAATGACTTTAACCCATTGTCTATTAAATATTAATATTTTTTTGAAATACATTTTAAGAAACATGGATGTGGATGATAAAGAGGTCCCAGTAGATAATTACGCATAAACAACCTCGGACAATGAAGAGATTGTGAAATAAACCCTTACCTTGTAATTTTCCTTGGTCGAGGGTAGGATAACCTCATTTATAATGGAGAAATAATTTTTATTAAATTATACAAGAATCATATACATTAATATGATATCATATATGGTCTTTTAACATTGCTTTGTTAATAATATCTTAGTATTATCGTCGTTTCAGGTGTTAACTAATTTGTTTTCCTTTATATTTTTTTTATGTAATCCGTGTTTGTTATGGATAGTTTGTATTTTTTTCATACATAGAATGATATCAAGTCCATAAACATTATTTTTAATCATCAAATAATAATTAGACTCGAATGGATACGATGGGGAATGAATCTTATCGCGTTCGTGGAGACGGTATTCCGTACGTACACACGAGCAACAATATCATTCTTTTGATATTAAAATAATATATAATTTGATGGTATATCATATATACAGAATCATAATCATGTTATATTTATTATTTTAATCAATTACACATCAATATCATACCCATCAAAATAATAATGTTTTGAATAACAATTACAGTACGACGTCGAGAGGGTAAGTCATACGTACGCACGTATGGTGACATGTCATTCAAAGGATGGATAGAATAATTAATATGGTTGTACCATATTTATAATAACATCACAGTATATATAAGATACTGGAGTTATTATTTTAGAATTTAAATAACAAAGAAATAATAAGTTGAAGAAGAAAGGAACTTGAAAGAGGGTGGTGAAAATATTACCTCTTCTTCGGGTTTTTTCCTTTTGATTTGATCAAAATGGATCCTTAGGTTGGTTTTATGATCAAACTAAGGCCACTAGGTTGAATTTAGGGAAGTTTAGAGAGTATTGGGTCAGGTTTTGTCTAAGCCAAATGGAATTTAAGGTGTGAATTAAATAGAATGGGGAGTGCCCTTTTATAAGAGGGGTGAGGGGCACCTTAGGAAAATCTAGAAATATTAATTTATAATAAATTCATATTCGGTATATAATTGCTCCAAACTGATTTATTTAAAGAATAAGGTAGGTATGGGTCGAATACCACTCATCCATTAGGTTTTAGACAGGTTTGGGTCACTATATTAACCTTATTTTTTAGTTTTGACTCTTAGTTAATTAGATTGACATTTACCATGTCTCTTTGTATTTTTATATTATATGGTTACTAAACTTACAATGAACTTCCAAGAGAACCCCAAGTGGTTCACTAATGATACACCTATCATTATATAAGTCTCTAGGTCAGACCTTAAATTTTAGGATTAGAATATCAATTAATAATATAATATATTGTTTTTTAAACTCTTTTATGTCAATTTTGACACTGTTTGGAAAATTGATTTTTGTGAAAATCATAACATAATTATTACTTCAAAAAAGTTAATTAAATCAATACTAACATGTCATATTAACCTATAAAATTAGTATAATTCATAAAAAGTCGCAAATTACATTTATTTGGGTATTTATAATATCAATTATTTTAATATTTCATTATTAAGGTAATTACTGCATCATCATTGTGTCATAACTAAATTAGATTATTTAATGTCTAAAAATTATAAATAAAATATAATTATGTTGGAAATCGTTTTATATTTCCAATTAATATTTATAATATAATTTATATTATGTATAACCCTATATTAAAAATGTTTTAGTTATTAAACTTTGATTTTAACTCTTTTAACTCTTCTTTGAATTAAATAATAATAAATGTCCCAATCTAATCCATGTGGACCAAAGAGGTTCATATTTTATTCCTAAGGTTTTTTTTGTCTAATTATACTTACCCAATAGAATTAGGACATGTTTCAGGGTAAAAATAATATCATTTTTACCTTTAATTACACTATTTACTTTTAACCATGGTAAATAAAACTAAAAAGTTGCTATTCACCAAAAATAATTTCCATCTCATTGAACCAAATTTTACTTACTGATATCAACTGTATGTCTCATATTTTTGAAATTAAATTCACAGAAGCGGTAAAATTAAGTTTTTTGAAAATTTGCAAAAGCTCCTAGGAGGTGGGTAAAAGACGGTAAAAGTCCAATAAAATTTTTATATATCTAAACCTATTATAAAATGACTCCAATGAATTACATTGAACATATATAGGTATTATGTATCTATTTTTACCTAAAATAAATTTAAATAAAATAAATAATTATTTAAATAAAGAAGACGGTTTTAACCGATAACGCAGTATTTTCACTATTCATCAAAAATTGAATGTTTTCAGAAAAATTTTAAAAATTTACCCTAAGCTAATTTCGATATTCCTAATTCAAAAATTATGTCCATTTTACCAAATTCAGAAAATATAATTTTCATTTATTAATTTAAAAATAATTTCCGTTGTCAAAACAAATAGCGTGTTTTTAAGAAACAATAACTATCAAAAGATTGGCACTTTTTTATGTATAATTTCAAAGTGAAATTAATTCCAATGACCAACATTGGATTAACGGGTAATAATATAATCTAATTATACTTCCAAACCAATACAATGTATAATTCAACACTATAAATTATTTTTATTTAAAAAGTTGTTTTTAGTTAAAATATAGTTTTTTTCACTATTCACCCAATTATGAAAGTTATCAGAAAAACACCAAAAATTTATTGAAACTAAATTATTATGTCCCGATTCTAAATAAGAATTTTATTTTTTCAAATTTAATATATAAAATTATCAAATATTATATTTAAAAAATATTCTCCATTAAAAGGCGGTAAAATTACATTTTTTGAAAACTATTTCTTTTATCTGAAAAAATGAATTTGTTCTTAAATTATGTCTAAGAAACTCATAATATGTATTCTAAAATTATAAATTTCAAAATTCAGTTAATACTATTCATAACCTCTTTTGAACTGCTAGTTTGGTAAGTCGTGATGTGCTTGAACTCATTGTTGCGTGTAGTGCAAGTAATTGCATTACTTTGAAGAAATAATGTACTATGAAATCATGGGGTGTTACATTATTCCCTCCATAAACAAATTGAATCATCGAAATTTGAAATTGTTCTTCAAAAATAAATGGTTGAAAATAGAAAATACATTTGTGGGAAAACCCACATCAGAAATTGGGTTAATAAAATTTAGTCTTAATAAAAGGAAAGGGGAATGAAAAAGTCACCACCAAATTATGATCTCGATTAAGAGAACATTGGTGGAAATTAGAGAGACATAATTTGAGGAAAAATGTAAATATTTATAGGGAGTGATTGAGTTCATCAGTCACAAACAATTGTATAATTGAGGGCCTCAAAGCCATCGGTATATGATGATTTAAAATGTCATCGGTTCAACAAAACATAAGGTATTAGGATAACACATTTTTGTTTTTAAGATCCCTTACCTAAAGTTTAAGAATTAATTTCTTCATATAATAAGAGAAGGAATAAATATATATATATAAACTTGACAAGTAGAGTTACATCCTTTAATTAATTTCTACTACAAACTCATAATAATCTATTTATCGTATTCGTATAGGGTTCCAAAAAATGAATTTATAATTAATCTACAAGAACTTTTAAAAAAAACTACATTATTGAATCCGGGACATCACATATGCTAGTGGTAGGTGATGAACCTTTGTCTCCCTTCGGTTGTGGGTTCTAGTCTTGCTGCCTTGCCGTATGTGACGGGTTGTCGCCCGACCTCCTGGTTGTTCTTTTTATAATAATCCAAAAATAATCTTTAGAAATGATTTAAACATAACAATAGTATCTAATGTAAAATATGATCCATTCAAACCTTTAGACTTATCCAAAATACTTATTTCCAAACTCACAGTCCAAAATTTATAAGGAAGGTAAATATAATGAAGATCTTTTTTGCCATGTAATAACATGTGAATACATTAATCAGGTATTCTTTTAAAACACGGTAAAACCCTGAATTACTATAAAACCTTATTGATTACATTCAATATCCCTTATTCATTATAGAATACTGGATTTAATCCTTATATCCAAAAATGTTGAATACTCCCAAAAATGATAAAAAAACATTAATCAGTGCCAATGTAGTCAAGAATATCTAATATAATTTATCCAAATCAACCATCTCTTATTCCAAAATTACTACCTCAGTTTTAGGACCATATTAAGGATTACCATTCCTTCAACGATGTATTTTCAATAAAAAACTTTATATTTTTTGTTGAGTCACTTTTCATAGTACCATATAATCTCAAATCCTCAATGAAATAGTACTGTAGTACAATCTTTTTTATTTCCATAATTCATATAACTGGTACATCATCTATAAAACACAGAAATTATATAATTCTTTAACAACAACATAAGAACACTAGTCATTCCTCTTCATCTGTGGTAGTATCATAACATGATTATTATCCAATAAAATCATTTGTGGCATACTCTGATGACTGGGACATTGATTCGCATAGTGTCCCAAATCCTTGTAGATGAAGCATTGTACATTTGAAACCTTTTTCTTACCTTTGTTATCACGTACTTGGTGTCCTTTTTCTCCACACTTATAACAAACTCCAATTCCCTTCAAGAATTTACCAAGTTGATTCTTTCCATAGTTATCACATATGGGAAAATCCTTCTTTCTCTTCTTCCCTTTATCTATATTTCTCTCTTCCATCCTTTTCTTCTCTTTCTTCCCTTCAAATCCATAGGACTCAGAGAATTATTTACTTATCTTATTAACACATGATACTATTTCTTCATATGATGAGAATACATGGGAGACTATTTTCATTCTAAATGTTGGATTAATACTATGAAAGATACGATCCTTCTTACTCTTTGGATCATGCATATTGCTGGAGTTATCATTCCTTCTACTGGGCGCCATTTCTGAATAATGGCATACACTAGGTCAGTTTATGATTCTAAATACATAATTCTAATGTTTTAAATCACTCAACATAAATTGAATACTTTATGGATATAATCCATATTCATAAAAATGTTTTATTTGTGGAATTATATACTCATAAACCCTTCATAATGGTTTTTAAAGAAAATGATAATTATCCTAAGCATATCCCCTGGGAGTGTCGTAACCAAGAGTGAAGCAAGGCCCATTGTCGTGCACCCGTTCCCATTCGAGTCTAGCTCAAAGCAGTGTTTTCTAGTTTTACCCCTAGGTACATCTGTGCTAGAGCCGCCTCTACCTGCTCATATCTGGACAGATATGTATTACTCGGAAAACTCACAAAATCTCTACAATACCAAAATTCTAGGAAGTTCTTCTATACTAATCCTCAAAGTATATCTTAGGGATATGTGCTCTATTCAGAGTTTTTCTAAATCTAGCTTCCAATGTTTTTTACTAAACTTCCTCTGATACCAACTGTAACGCCCCGACCCCAGTTACCCAGAGTCGGTGCATAATTAGGTATCATTGGCATGATCACAAAAGATAATGTATTGAAAGATTGATCGGTTTAGTAGCCTTGGAAACACTAGATATATTCATAATTCTTACATTACATCATAAATTGAAAATCTACAACAACATCGTTTCTTGATAACCCCTCATACTATCCCTGCAGGTCATTCATAAAATACTTCTTCACATCCTGGGAAAAATAAAACGTAGAAAGTAGTGAGCTTAGATGCTCAGTAAGGATAGCAATATAGAGGAAACATTCATAAATAAGCATAAATATTTAAGGAAATGTATAACTAGAACAAAAGACTTTTAAACTTGAACTTCAGCATAACATGGCAAAGATAAAATGAAATAATGTCATTTACCTTTTCTCAAGGATATTCTACTAATTGAATATTAACATGCAATATCAATAACCACTTTCATGATAAAAGAATGCATAATGCCAGACTTTCATAACCACATAATCAAGGCCTTGTGCCAATACTACAAATAAGTTTTTGTCAAGGGCTTGTGCCAAGACACTAGTTTGTCTCAGGATACTTACTGATGCATCAAGGAGCTATAACGGGCTCCACCTGTCACATACTAAGTCCAATGCATTCCTCATATGAAAAGGTTTAAACATAACATAAACATTCGTATTAAAACAAGCATACAAAATGTCAATACTTTATCCATAAACCATGAATGGTGTAAAAATAACACATCCACAGTCAAACATATCACAAAATATTCAATACAATATGGAAGTTTTGTATCATAATAAATCAACTTCAAATAAGCTTAAAATCCATCCAAGTATGTTGACATAAATGAAATCAAAAACTTTTTTTAGAGAAATATCTCATTCTATTTTAAAATCATTTAAGAAAACATTTATTTTGGAAATATTCTTATAAGATTTTCAAGGAATATTTGACGTTATGATAATGGTGGAAAATAGTCGCACCCACCGTATAAGTTAAAAAAACATTCATACCTTAATTTTGTCGAAAAGGCTAAAAAGAACCTTGTTTGGAAAATGACAGAAAGATTCCTTTCAAAAACATATAAGGTCAAATAAGGGTATAAATGAATTTAACCCATTGTATATTAAATAGTAAAAATGTTGTGAAATTCATTTTTAAGAAACATGGATGTGGATGAAAAAGAGGTCCCAGTAGATAATTATTTATAAACAACCTCGGATAATGAAGAGATTGTGAAATAAATCCTTACCTTGTAATTTTCCTTGGTCGAGGGTAGGTTAACCTCCTGTATAATGGTGGAATAATTGTTATTAAATTATAAAAGATTAATATACATTAATATGATATCATATATGATCTTTTAACATTGATTTGTTAATAATATCTTAGTATTATCATCGTTTTGGGTGTTAACTGATTTGTTTTCCTTTATATGCTTTGTTATGTAAGCCATGTTTGTTATGGATAGGTTGTATTTTATTTATATATAGAATGATATCAAATCCTTAAATATTATTTTTAATCATCAAATGAGAATAAGTCTCGAATGGATACGATGGGGTATGAATCTTATCGCGTTCGTGGAGACGGTATTCCGTACGTACGCACGAGCGACAATATCATTATTTTTATATTAAAATAATATATAATTGGATGGTATATAATATATATAGAATAATAATCATGTTATATTTATTATTTACATCAATTACACATCAATATCATACCCATCCAATTAATAATGTTTTGAATAACAATTACACCACGACGTGGAGACGGTAAGCCGTACGTACGCACGTATGGTGACATGTCATTCAAAGGATGGATAGAATACTGAATATGGTTGTACCATATTTATAATAACATCACAGTATATATATGATACTATATTTATTATTTTATAATGGAAATAACAAATAAAGAATAAGTGGAAGAAGAAAGGAACATGAAAGAGGGTGGTGAAAATATTACCTCTTCTTCAGGTTCTTCCTTTTGATTTCATCAATAGGGATCCTTAGGTTGGATTTATGATCAAAATAAGTCATCTAGGTTGAATTGAGGGAATTTGAGAGAGTATTTGGTCAGGTTTTGGCCGAGCCAAATAGATTTTAAGGTGTGAATTAACGAGAAGGTGGAGTTCCCTTTTATAAGAGGGGTGAGGGGAACCTTAGGAAAAGCTAGAAATATTAATTTATAATAAATTCATATTCGGTTTTTAATGGCTCAAAACTGATTTATTTCGAGGATAATGTGGGTATGGGTCTAAAACCACTCAACCAATAGGTTTTAGACAGGTTTGGGTCACTATATTAACCTTATCTTTTAGTTTTAAGTCTTAGTTAATTAGTTTGACATTTACCATGTCTCTTTGTATTTTTATATTATATGATTAATAAACTTACTATAAACATCCAAGAGAACCTCAAGTTGTTAAGTAATGATACACCTATCATTATATAAGTCTCTTGGTAAGGCCTTAGATTTTTAGGAATAGAATATCAATTAATAATATAATATTTGTTTTAAAAACTCTTTTATGTCAATTTTGACACTATTTGGAAAATTAATAATTGTGAAAATCATAAAAGAATTATTACTTCTAAAAAAGTAAATGAAATAATTCCTAACATGTCATATTAACCTATAAAATTAGTATAATTCATAAAAAGTCTCAAATTACATTAATTTGGGTAGTTATAATATCAATTATTTTAATATTTTATTATTAAGGTAATTACTGCATCATCATTATATCATAAATAAATTAAATTATTTAATGTCTGAAAATTATAAATAAAATATCATTATATAGGAAATATTATTATATTTCTAATGAATATTTATAATCAAATTTATCTTATGTATAACCCTATATTATAAATGTTTTAGTTATTAAACTTTGATTTTAACTCTTTTAACTCTTCTTTGAATTAAATAATAATAAATGTCCTAATCTAATCCATGTGGACCAAAGAGGTTCATATTTTATTCCTAAGGTTGTTTTTGGTCGAATTATTCTTATCCAATAGAATTAGGACATGTTTCAGGGTAAAAATAATATCATTTTTACCTTTAATTACCCAATTTACTTTTAACCATGGTAAATAAAAGTAAAAAGTTGCTATTCTCCAAAAAAAAATTCATCTCATTGAACCAAATTTTACTTACTGATATCAACTGTGTCTCTCGGATTTTTTAAATTCAATTCACAGAAACGTTAAAATTGAGTTTTATGAAAATTTGCAAAAGCTCTTAGGAGGTGGGAAAAAGACGGTAAAAGTCCAATAAAATTTTTATATATCTAAACCTATTATAAAATGACTCCAATGAATTGCATTAAACTTATAGAGGTATTATGTATATATTTTGACCTAAAATAAATTTATATAAAATAATTAATTAATTAAATAAAAAATACAGTTTTAACCGATAACGCATTGTTTTTCACTATTCATCAAAAATTCATTGTTTTCAGAAAAATACCAAAAATTCACCCTAAGATAATTTTGATATTCCGAAATAAAAAAGTAATTCCATTTTACCAGATTCAAAACATAGACGTTTCATTTATTAATTTAAAAATAATTTTCGTTGTCAAAACAAATAGTGTGTTTTTAAGAAACAATAACTATCAAAAGATTGGCACTTGTTTATGTATAATTTCATAGTGAAATTAATTACAATGGCCAAAATTGGATTAAAGATTAAGAATATAATCTAATTATACTTTAGAACCATTACAATTTATAATTCAACACTAAATTATTCTGATTAAAAAAGTTTTTTTCAGTTAAAATATAGTATTTTTCACTATTCACCCAAATATAAAAGTTATCAGAAAAACACCAAAAATTTATTGAAACTAAATTATTCTGTCATGATTCTAAATAAGAAGTTTATTTTGTCAAATTGAATATATAAAATTTTCAAATATTAGATTTAAAAAAATATTTTCCATTAAAAGGCGGTCAAATTGCATTTTTTTGAAAACTATTTATTTTATCTGAAAAAATGAATTTGTTATTACATTATGTCTAAGAAACTCATAATATGGATTCTAAAATTATAAAGTTCAAAATTCAGTTACTACTATTCATAACCGCTTTTGAACGGCTAGTTTGGTAAGCCGTGATGCGCTTGAACTCAGTGTTGCGTGTAGTGCAAGTTATTGCATTACTTTGAATAAATAACATACTATGAAATCTTGGGGTGTTATAGAAGAAGTACCCAGAAAATTTCCTAAAGGGGACAAGGAAATTATTTAGGTTCAGAAGAGAAGGACATCGTGCTAATGATTGCCCATGAGAGAAACCCACTATTGTGGTTGAGGAAAGGAATGCTCTGGTCGACCCTCAACACATTGTTCATTGCTACAACTACAAGGAAATAGGGTAATTTTAGAACTATTGACATAATCTTAGGGTAATTAAAGGCAACCAACAACGTCCAAGGCAGCAAGAGTGAGATTTTTCCATTACTATCACCGAAGTGAATCCCAACAATGATGTGATGATAATTATAGTAGTTATTCATTCAATAATAGTGAAAGTACTTTTTGATTCTGGTTATACACATTCTTTTATATCTTGAAAGTTTAGTAGAACAATAAAAACACCATAGAAAACATGGAAGTAGAGATATTGGTGATAACGAAAAATGGGTAAATTATTACATCCCAGGAATATAGCTCATCCCCTATCACAATTTGAGGATTGAACTTATCGAAGAACCTCGTCATACTTCCTCTTTTGAAATTTTATGCAATTATTGTCATGGATTGTATTTCATTATATAGAGCCAATATAAATTTACATTAGAGGGAAATCGATATCCATATGGTGAATCGACCCTTGATTCTGTACAAGTGCAAGGAGGAGGATGAGTCTTCTTTATTACCATCATCTCAAGCATAGATATTAGTTCCCTATGATAACACATATATTTCTCTGATGATTGAGACTAAGTAAGGAACCATCCTTGAAGGTATGCCTATTTTAAGGGAATTAATTTATGTGTTTTCTGAGGAATTTCTTGGACTTCCTCCTAGAAGTGATATTTAATTATTGATTGATCTTATACCTAGGGCATTGGAAATATCCAAGACTCCCTATAGAATGGCTATTATGGAGCTTGGGGATATAAATAAATAACTATAGAAGAATCTGGATAATGGGTTTATATGACCATGTACTTCCCCATGGGGTGTACTAGTCCTATTTTTCAAGAAGAAGGATGGGTCAATGCGCCTCTGCATTGATTATCATGACCTCAACAAAATCACGATAATTGACAAGTCTCCTTTCCACAAATTGATGAATTTTTTGATCAGCTATGTGGAGCACAATACTTAACCAAGGTGAATCTACGGTGGGGATATTAACATGTAAGGGTCAAGAAGGATGATATCCCCATGACTACTTTTCATACAAGGTACTAGCACTTTGAATTCATAGTAATTCCTTTCAGACTCATTAATGATCCTATAATCTTCATGGACTTGATGAATAGAGTCTTTAGAGATTACCTCGACAAATTTGTGGTAGTATTTATATACAATGTTCTAATATACTCAAAAACCAAGGAGAAGCTTCGAAGAACTCTTCTAAAGGCCATGGAAAATGAGAAGATCTAGGTAAAGTACAACACATGTGAGTTTTGGTGTAAAAAAGTATCATTATTTGGGAATATCATCACAAGAAAATGGATATATGTGGATCCTTCCAAAATAAGAAATTGAGGGATGGTCGAAGCAAAAATCTGTGATTGATATCTATAGCTTCCTAGGGTTAGCTGGATGTTATCACCGATTTGTGAGAAAATTTATCATGATTGTCAAACCCTATTACCAAGATAACTCCGAATGGAGTAATGTTTTCTTGGAATGATGAATGTGAATAAAGATTCATAGATTTGAAGAAAAGGATTATCAATAACCTTGTTCTCACACTACCCACAAGTTGGGATCTTTTAAAAATCTTCAGCGATGCTTCAAAGAAGGTACTGGGCTATGTGTTGATGCAAATTGAAAAATTCATCACCTATTCCTCAAGGTAGTTGAAAATTCATGAGAAAAATTATCCCACACATGATCTGGAGTTGGAAGCTATAATCATTGTGTTGAAAATATAGCGACATTATCTATTTGGGTAAAAGTGTTAAATATATACGGATCACAAAAGAATCAAATATATATTCACAAAAAAGAGATGAATATGCGATAACGAAGATAGTTAGAGATCATCAAGGATTGAAAATACTAAATTGAGTACCACCCTGGGAAACTGAACAAGGTAGAAGATTCTCTATGTAGAAAAGAACCAATAATTCTATCATTAATGATATATTAAACGGATCTAATATTCTTAGATTTGATGAAGATGGACATGGGAATCATAAATAAGGGGACATCGTCAATCGTTTCACAAATGATTGCTCAACCGTCTCTTTTGAAAAGTATAAAGGATTCTCAAAAAGATGATGTGGGAATTTAGAAGAAAGTGGAAACTATTAAAAAGGGAAATACTCAAAGTTAAATGTTAATGAAGAAGGAATTGTAATATTTGGGTCAATACCATGTGTTCCATAATATTTGGAGTTAAAGAAAGATCTTTTAGATGATTCACATAGTTCAAAGTTCTCCATCCACCCAGGAAACACAAAGTTGTATCATGATCTTTGAGAGCATTATTGTTTGGATAATATGAAGAATGAGATTTCTGAGTATACATCAATGTTTTTGGTATGTCAGCAAGTAATGGATGACTGGAATAAGTTTAAGGGGATGATTTAACCATTACCTATAACAACATGAAAATGGGAGAACATCACCATGGACGTTGTCACTGAAATTCCGAAGACATCCAAAGGAAGCAATGCTGTAACGACCCAAACATTCATTAAGGGAAATTCCTCTTCATATAATTAAATGTATTATTATATTAAATGTTTATATAAAATCTAAACTTTATTGGTTTTATGTTTTTGGATACTGTTATGAATTGTGGTCGTTGCTAATATAGTCTTTGAACAGTGATCACATGATTAGTATAAATATAGGCCTTTAACAAATCCAATTTACTCAAACAAAGGAACTGATGGCCTCATCCAGAAGACATGCCCCAAATGAAGCCCATTTGTCAGAGCTCGGAAAGCAGGTGGAGTCTTTGGGCTTCGATCTTGACCAAGGCCAAGCTGAGATTGAATACGTTAAGCTCGAGCGGAACCACCTATGAGAAAAGTGGATGTTGATAGATATTACCACCCGAGCAGTGTCATTTGATCCACCCCAAGAGTCTATCACCATCGCACACATTATCCTAATTATTATGAGGGTGTTTTAAGGGGTTATGTAGCAAGACCCTAGCAATATTATTATGTACTCTATTTTTTATATAATAAATAATATACTTTCATTTTATTATTGTTACTCTGTAAATAGTTTTTGAAGCGCAAATAGTATTTTTAGTTAATATTCAGCTAAGAAATCTATTTTGATGAATTAATGGATTTTTTAATTAAATAATATTTTAATAAAATATTATTATTTTTATTAAATTACTTTTTATTAAATATAAATGACCGTATAATTTTATGAATGCAATTGTAATTTTTATTAAGGTTTGAAAGTTTTTTTTGTCAAAACACATGATTTTTTGATAAATTTCGCTTTTTATTTAAAAATTGAAAATTCACATATTTAAGAAATTATTTAGATAAAATTAATATTATTCATGGAATCAGGATGTTAAAATTATCCAACGATGAATGTTTCATTATTTTCTGAGATAGTCAAATATTTGGGTAAAAATTAAATACCGTTTAAATATATATTGTGTTTTATGACATCATAATGACCCAATAGTGATGTAATAAAATACTATAAATTATATTTTCGGACAATATATGTTTTATACTTAAAATAATGTGATTTTAGATTTGTTTGACTAATTTTGAAATGGATTAGTGGACCCTCCATGACATATAAAACATTTTATCTTTTTAAATTGAATTCCCTGAGAGTGTGACTCACCTCTACAAAAGAAACACCATTATTTTAATAATTTATGCCATTTTCTTAATAAAATATTTTTTTCCACTCCCCTTTGTGAAACAAAATGGGCTGGTTTGTGGTTTTGATTAGTTTAATGTGAGGTGTCCCAAACCTAAATAATAAAGAATTCATTCTCTTTTCCTATATAAACCCACCCAAGCTCCCACTTCCTCTTAACTCAAAGACTTTTGAGTTCTTAAAAAATCTTCCCTCCTCTCTATTGAATCCTCCCAAGGCACTCCAAGCTCCCAGGAAGCCTCTCTCAAGTCTCTCCCAAGCCTTTGGAAGCACACTTCTAAATAAGGGTTTTCCTCCTTTCTCATTTTTGTCCAATTCTCTTTAAGTCGTTATGCCATTTTAATTTCAATTATAAATGTTTGGGTATGGTTTAAAACCTCCCCATACTTCCCTATTTATGTTTTAAGGATGGGAGACCCCTTTCACTCTCATAAAATTCCTCTCATGTACACCCGTTACTTTGCCGAAATTCCAAAAGGAATTTCTCTCTCCTCATTTACATTCATGAAATTTTTTGTATCATGAATCTAAATTCCATTAAAATTGTTGGGACATGTATCTATATGACCCCATTACTATCCATTTCATGTACATATGATGAGACACTCATTTATCTCTCATCAACCATTTTTTTGAATCCTTATGCCACACCGTTATGTTGCCGAAATTGCACTGCATTTTTTCAAGCCAATGTCATTGTGTAGTGAATACCATACCCATGTCTCTATCAAGGGTATTCACCTTTATGAACATTTACTTATTGATTATAGAGTTTCATGTATTAATTACACATTCCTTTATCATGGAATAAATGATGATGTTTAATGAATCCATGTTTTATGATCCATGTGGCAGACATATGCATGAAATGAAATGTTTAAGAAGGGTGCGCCCTGATAGCGCTCCAATGCGTTGGGTAAAGTATAGTATCATGATATGTCATGTTCAATGAGTGTTGACTCATTATAATTCAAGTGAAATGAGGGTTTACTCGTTCTTCATGTTCAAAGAGAGTTTACTCATGCTCCATGTGCAGTGAGCCTTGGATCATGCTAATTCCATGTTAAGTATTGTTTCCACATCTCCATGTTATGATTATCATGCTTTATCATGCCTTTATGTTAATGTTTCTCTTGTGTTCAATTTATATTCCTATTGTGTAACATGTATTGTATTACTCATATTATTCCTTGTTTATTCCCTTACCGGTCTTTATAGATCACCCTTTTCTTCTGCATGTCCTCAAGTTATCCAATGCAATGCTATGTACGAGGGAATGTAGTGGTCATGTAAAGGATGTTTTCAATAAGATGTTATGTTTTATGTTTTACTTTGTTATGTAATGATCATAATCCCCAAAGACACTAGAACTCTCAATATTCTATGTTGTATCAAGGGAAGTTTATGTAATAAATCATGTTTAAGTGTGAAATAAAAGCAGGGTTGTGATAGTTGGTATCAGATGATAGGTTTAGTTATTTTTGGGATTAGGATTAGAAAACCCTAGTAAATCCTTAAATGCAAGACTAAGTATAATAAAAAAATCTCTATGTTTTAGTGAGAATTATGTAAGTGGTTTATCAAGAAAATATATCCCTGTCTGGATACGAGCAGGTAGAGGTGGCTCTGGAATAGATGTATCCTAGGGGTAAAACCCGAAAACACCACTTTGAGCTAGACTCGAACGGGAACTCGTGAACAAAAATGGGCCTTGCTGCACTTTTTGTTATGACACTCCTAGGGGATATGATTTGGTAAATTCATAAGATTAGTATGAACCATTATTAAGGGACAAAAAAATGCCCTAATAATATATGTTAGAAAGTAGATCATAGATAACATAGACTGAAGCCAATAGATTCATAAGTTAGGGAAATAAAATCTATTTATAAGTATTCCGTTTTTTGTCTTTGGATTACCCTTTTATGTGTTACCCCTAACATTCCTTTTATTTTATCCAATGGTCGATAATAGGAGGTCGCGGGCTAAAAACCAATGTGAAGATCAATGCGATGACTGTTCTAATGAGACCCCAATCCAATGGGAGTGGGAACCACGAAATTTTCATGATACTCTATTAGTTAACTCATGATTTTAATAGAAGAATGTTTCAGGATTAACGTTCAACCCCCCCCCCCCCCCCCAAGAAAGAAAAATTCGCTATCGAGATCTTCATGAGACAAAGGGCTCCTAATTTTAATAGGTCATTTGATCCCTCAATCACTGAAAAATGGATCAAATCCATTGAAAATATCTTCTCCATCCTTCAATGTTCTGAACAAGAGAATGTTCTCCTAGATACTTATTGTATGGATGGTGAAGCTGATCAATGGTAGACGTTTGATCAAAAATAAGAAGCCTGGGGAGGAGATCGAGGCATTGGAATGGAAGGATTTCTGGAAGATGTTTTTTGATAAATATTTTCCGTGCACCCTCCAACTTAAGATGGAAAGGGACTTCCTTTCCATCAAGAAAAAAGATAAAGAATCTATTGGAGCATATGAGACAAACTTTACAAGGATTTCACAATACACCTCCAGCTTTGTCGTTACCCCCGAATGCAAGGTTGGCCGTTTCTTTGGTGGGTTAAAACCTATCCTGTAGAATGCATTGGCCATCTATGACTTTGACAGCTATAAAGAAATTGTCTGATGTTCCCTGAAGGTCAAAATAGAGATCAGATAATCTCAGGGGTATCACGGGGATAATAAATTTAAGGTGGACTTCAATTCTAGTGGTCCGATGGATAAATCCAACAATGCTAAGAAGATCCACCACCCCACTTTCCAAAGGTGCGGAAGGAAGCACCCCAAAAATTTCTTGAAGGGTATTAGGAGATGATTTAGGTGTGGAAGAGAAGGGATCCTGGTTATTAACTATCGGCAAGAACAACTCGTGGATGAAACAGAGGATAGGGACACTTCATTCGAACCTCAAAACATGTTTAATTTCTATAACTGCAATGAACCAGGGCACCTTTAAAATCAATTCCCTAAGCCAAGGGTTTTCAGAGGCAACCAACAACCTCCAAGGTTGAAAGGGAGATCTTTTTCCATAACTACGGCCGAAGTGAACCCCGACAACGAAGTGGTGATAGGTACGCTAGTTATTCATTCAATAATAGTGAACGTGGTTTTTGATTCAATTTATACGCATTATCTTATATCCCAAAAGTTTAGTAGAACAATCCCAACACCACCAAAAATCATCAAAGTGAAGATGTAGAAGAGTATGGAAAATGAGGCAATCATTTCATCCCAAGAATATAACTCCTCCACTGTCATAATATGTGGATTAAACTTCCCAGTGAACCTCGTCATTCTCCCTCTGGTGGAATTTGATGAAATTATTGGCATGGATTGGGTTTCCTTATATAGAGCCAACATAAATTTCCGTGAGAGGTAAGTCACTCTCCATGTGGAGAATCGACCCTCGATTATTTACAAGTTCATGGAGGAGGATGAATCTTCTTTAGCTACATCATCTCAAGCGTGGATATTACTACACTATGAGAATGCATATTTAGCTCAGATGATTAAGTCCAAAGAAGCAACCATCCTTGAAGACGTGCCTATTGTGAGAGAATTTGCTAAATTGTTTCCCGAGGAATTTCCTGGTCTTCCTCCTAAAATATATATTGAATACTCAATTGATCTTATACCTGGGGAATTTCCAATATCCAAGTCTCCATATAGAATGGATTTTGTGGAGCTTGAGGAGTTGATGAAACAACTACAGGAGAATCTAGATAAAGGGTTTATAAGCCCAAGTGTTTCACCATGGGGTGAAATAGTCCTCTTCGTCAAGAAGAAAGATGGGTCAATGCATATTTTCATCGATTATCGTGATCTTAAAAAAACATGATAATGAACAAGTGTCCACTCCCACAAATTGATGACTTGTTCAATCAGTGGTTTGGATAACAATACTTCTCCGTGGTAGATTTTTGGTCGGGATATTATCAAGTAAGGGTGAAGAAGGAAGATATCCCCAAGACTGCTTTTCATACAAGATACGGGCACTATGAATTCATAGTAATTCCTTTTATACTCACTAATGATCCAGAAATATTCATGGACTTTATGAATAGAGTCTTTAGATATTACCTTGACAAATTTGTGGTAGTATTTATAGATGATATTCTAATATACTCCAAAACCAAGGAGGATCATGAAGATAATCTAAGAACTGTACTAGAGACCTTGCAAAAGGAGAAGATCTATGCAAAGTACAACAAGTGTGAGTTCTGGATTAAGGAGGTCTCATTCATGGTCCATATCATCACAAGAAATGGGATATTTGTGGATCCCTCCAAAACAGTTGCAATTGAGTGATGGACGAGGCCAACATCGGTAACGGATATTCGTAGCTTCTTGGGGTTAGCTGGATATTATCGAAGATTTGTGAGAAATTTATCACAACTGTCCAACCCTCTTAACAAGATAACTAGTAAGGTAGTAAAGTTTTATTTGAGTGATTAATGCGAAGAAAGCTTCAAGGAGTTTAAAAATAGACTTATCACTGCGCCCGTGCTCACTTTACCCACAAGTGGAGAAATTTTTGTGGTATTTATTGATGCTTCGAAGAAGGGCCTGGGATGTGTGTTGATGAAAAATGACAAATTCATTGCCTATGATGCAAGGAAATTGAAAGTTCATGAACATAACTATCCAACACATGACCTTGAGTTGGCTGGAGTGATATTTGATTTGAAAATTTGGAGGCATTATCTATTTGGGGAGAAGTGTGAAATATATACGGACCACAAAAGCCTCATGTATATATTCACATAGAAAGATTTGGACATGCTCCAATGATGATGGTTACAGATGATCAAAGACTATGACTTCTCAATCCATTACCACCTTGGTAAACAGAATAAGGTGGAAGATGCTCTATGTAAAAAGGAACCATCGATTATATCATTGATGGGAATTGAAAAGGATCCAATCTTATTAGATTTGATGAATATAGACATAGGAATCATAAATAAGGGAACATAATCAATAAATTCACAAATTATTTCTCAACCGTCTCTTTTAGAATGGTTAAAGTATTTTTAAAAGGATGATGTTGGAATTCAAAAAAAAAGTGGAAGCTATCAGAAAATGGAAATCCTCATAGTTTGATGTTATTGAAGAAGGAATTTTGAGATTTCGGAAAAGAATATGTGTTCCATCAAGTCTGGATCTGAAGATGGAACTTTTGGATTATGCACATAGTTTAAATTTCTCTATTCACCCAAGAAACACAAATATGTATCGAGATCTCCGAGAGCATTATTGGTGGGATAACATGATGAAGGAGAAGGTTGAATATACATCAATGTGCCTGGTGTCTCAGAAATTGAAGGATGAGAGACAGAATTCTAAGGGGAATATGTAACCATTACCCATAACAACATAGAAATGGGAGAACATCACTATAGACTTTGTCACTGGACTTCTGAATACATTCAAAGGAAACAATGAAATCTGGGTTGTTGTGGATCGTCTTAAAAAGTCTGCACACTTAATTGCAATTAGGGAGGATTTCTCATTGGAAGAAATGGCACAGATATATATTAGGGAAGTGGTAAGGATTCATGGAGTACCTCTATATATTGTATCTAATCCAGATCCAAGATTCACCTCTATGTTTTGGAAGAGTCTTCAACATGCTCTGGATACTGAGCTGAACATCAGTACATCTTATCATCCTCAAATTGATGGACAATCTGAGAGGACTATCCAACCACTTGAGGATATGTTGAGAGCATTCTCAATGGAATTTAAAGGAGGATGGTATCAACATCTTACTCTGGTTGAATTATCCTATAATAACAATTTCCACCCAAGCATCCAAATGGCATAATATGATGCCATGTGTGGGAAGAGGTTCCAAACACCGGCATGTTGGGATGAATTCGGTGAGAGTAAGCTTCTAGGACCAAAAATGGTCGATGAAATGGTGGAGAAGGTGAAAACCATTCAGCAGCATATCAAGGAAGCCCAGAGTTGATAGAAGAGTTATGCAGATAACCATTGATGAGACTTTGAGTTTAAAGTTGGAGACATGGTATTTCAACGCATATCCCCATGGAAGAGGGTCATAAGGTTTGGAAAGAAAGGGACGTTAATTCCAAGGTACATCGACCCCTTTGAGATTCTTGATCGTGTCGAGGTTGTGGCCTATAAACTAGAACTTCCACCTACCATGGCCAAAGTACATGATGTCATTCATGTATCCCTCTTAAGGAAGTACATACCAGACCATTCACATGTACTATCCTTAGAGGAATTACATCTAGAGGATGATCTTTCCTATAAGGAGAAACCACTGGAGATCTTAGACTGTAGAGAAAAAGTTCTACAAATTAATAAAACACCCCTCATCAAGGTGTTGTGGAAAAATCAAAAGTTTGATGAAGCGACATGGGAATCAGAAGAAGTGATGAAGCATAGTTACCCACATCTATTTTATTGTGGGAAAAGGAAATTTTGTGGGCGAAATTTCTTAAGGGGGGAATTTTTTAATGACCCAAAATTTCATTAATGGAAATTCCTCTTGATATAATTAAATGTATTATTATGTAAAATTTATATATATAATGTGAACTTCATTGGTTGTATGTTTTTGGATACTGTTAAGAATTGTGATCGTTGCTAATATAGTCGTTGAATAGTGATCACATGATTAGTATAAATATAGGCCTTTAATGAATCTAATTTACTCAGACAAAGGAACCGATGGCCTTATCCAGTAAACTTTCCCCGTACGAAGCCCATTTGTCAGAGCTCGGAATGGAGTTAGCATTTTTGGATTCGCTCTTGACCAATCCCAATACGATCTTGAATATTTTAAGCTCGATCGAAACCTCCTACGAGATAAGTTGAAGTTGATAGAGATTACCACCCGAGCAATGTTATCCGAGCCACTCCAAGAGTCTATCACCATCGTAAAACTTACACTAAGGTCTTATGAGAGTGTTTTAATGGGTTATGTAACAATCTCTAGCAGCATTATTATGTACATTATTTTTTATATAAAAAATAATATACTATCATTTTGTTATTGTTACTCTGTAAATAGTATTTGAAGTGAAAATAGTATTTTTAGTTAATATTCAACTAAGAAATCTATTTTGATGACTTAATGGATTTTTTAATGAAATAATATTTTAATAAAATATTATTATTATTAAATTACATTTAATTAAATATAAATGACCGTATAATTTTATAATGCAATTGTAATTTTTATTAAGGTTTGAAAGCTGTTTTTGTCAAAACCCATGATGTTTCGATAAATGTCGGTTTTTATTTTAAATGTGAAAATTCACATATTTAGAAAATTATTTAGATAAAATTAATATTATTTTTGGAATCAGGACCTCAAAATTATCCAATGGTGAATTTTTCATAATTTTTTGAGAGATTCAAATTGTTGGGTAAAAATTAAATATTGTTTAAATATATAATGTGTTTTATGACAACATTATGACCCAATAGTAATGTGATAAAATAATATAAATCTTATGTTCGACCAATATATGTTCTATCCTTAAATTAATGAGATTTTGGATTTGTTTGATTAATTTTCTGATGCCTTAGTGGACTCTCCATAACTTATAAAACATTTTATCTTTTTAAATTGTTTTCATTGAGAGTGTGACTCACCTCCACATAAGCAACCCTATTATTTTAAGAAGTTCTGCAATTTTCCTTAGAAAATTTTTTCTCCACTCCCCTTTGAAAAAAACCATGGGCAAAAATAGTGGGCTTCTTTGTGGTTAATGTGAGGTGTCACAAACCTAAATAATAAAGAATTCATTCTCCTTTCCTATATAATCCCACCCAAGCCCCCACTTTCTCTTCACTAAAAACATTTTTAGTTCATCAAACCTCTTCCTAAATCTCTCTATAATCCTCCCAAGTCACCCCAAGATCCCAATAATCCTCTCCCAAGCCTCCCCCAAGGCTTTGGATTCACACTTCCAAATAATGGTTTTCCTCCTTTCTCATTTTTGTCCAATTTTTATTAAGTTGTTATGACATTTTAATTTCAATTATAAATTTTGGGGTATGGTTTCTCACCTCCCCCATAATGAACTCTTTACGTTTTAATTATGGGAGACCCCTTTCTCTCTTATAAAATTCCTCCCATGTACACCCGTTACTATGCCGAAATTCCGAAAGGAATTTCCCTCTCTTAATTTACATTCAAGAAATTCTTTTGTATAATGAATATAAATTCCATAAAAAAATTTGGGAAATGTATCTATATGACCACCTTACTGTCCATTTCATGTACATTTGATGACACACTCCTTTCTCTCTCATAAACCATTTTTGTGAATCCTTATGTCTTGTCGTTATGCTGCCGAAATTGCATCGTATTATTTCAAGCCAATACCATGCTGTAGTAAATACCATACCCATGTATCTATCTAGTGTATTCACCTTTATGCACATTTACTTACTGATTATATAGTTTCATCTATCAATTCCACATTCCCTTATCGTGGAATAAATGATGATGTCTAATGAATCCATGTTTTATGATCCATGTGGCACACTTATGCATGAAATGAAATGTTTAAGATGGGTGTTCCCTGATAGCGCTCTAATGCATTGGGTAAAGTATAGAATCATGATACATAATGTGCAATGAGTGTTGAATCATGATAATTCAAGTGAAATGAGGTTTTACTCGTGCTTCATGTACAATGAGGGTTTACTCATGCTCCATGTGCAATGAGCCTTGGATCATGTTAATTCCATGTTAAGTGTTTTTGCCACATCTCCATGTTATGATTATCATGCTTTATCATGCCTTTATGTAAATGTTTCTCTTGTGTTAAATTTATATTCCCATTGTCTAACATGTACAGTATTCCTCGTGTTATTCCTTGTTTATTCCCTTACCGGGCTTTATAGTACACCCATTTCTTATGCATGTCCTCAGGTTATCCAATGCAATGCTAAGTACGAGGGAATGTAGTGGTCATGTAAATGAATTTTTCAATAAGATGTTGTGTTATATGTTTTAAGTTGTTATTTAATGTTTATAATCCCCAAAGACACTATACCTTTCGATCTTCTATGTTTTATCAAGTTAATTTTCTGTAATAAATCATGTTTAAGTGTGAAATAAAAGAAGGGTTGTCATAAATGCTATCTAGGTTGTTGTGGATCACCATACAAAGATTGCACATGTCATTATAATTCGAGAGGATTTATCATTAGATAAAATGTAACATATATACATTATAAAAGAGGTAAGGCTGCACAGTGTACCACTATCTAATTTATCCGATCTAGATCCAAGATTTTCCTCTTTTTCTGGAAGAGTCTCCAACACACTCTTAATACTAAGCTGAACTTCAGTGTGGCTTATCATCCTCAAATTTAAGTCCACTATGAGATGACTATCCAAATACCTGAGGACATGTTGAGATCATGCTTAATGGACTTCAAAGGATGATGGGATAAACATCTTCTTTTGGTTGAGTTATCTTACAAAAATAGTTTCCAATCATGCACCCAAATGGCTCCTTATAAAGCCCTTTATGGGAAGAAGTGAAGAAAACTGACATGTTGGGATGATGGTTGGGAGAGAAAACTTATAGGTCCAGAAATGGTTGAATAAATGGTGGCAAAGGTTAAGACCATCCAAAAGAACATGAAAGATGGTCAGATTCAACAAAAGAGCTATGATGACAACCTTCGATGATACCTAGAGTTTGATGTTGAAGATATTTTATTCCTCCACATATCACCATGGAAGAGAGTAATGAGATTTGGGAAGAAGGGAAAGCTTAGTCCAATGTACATCGACCTTTTTGAGATCCTTTATCACATTGAAGTAGTTTTACATCGACTAGTACTCCCAAAAAACCTATCTCAAGTATATGATGTATTCCATGTATCACTCTTGAGGAAGTACATACCTGACCCAATGTATGTACTCAATCTAGAGGTGGTACCATTGGAGAATTACCTTTTGTATGAAGATAAGCCATTGTAGATCTTAGATTGTAGGGAAAAAGTTCTACAAAATAAGAAAATTCCCCTCATCAAAGTGTTATGGAGAAACCAAATGTTTGAAGAAGCAACATGGGAACCGATGGATGTCATATGGTAGAGTTACCCTAATCTGTTTTAGTGTGGGAAAAGGAAATTTCGAAGGTGAAATTTCTTATGGGGGGAATGTTTTAACGACCCGAAAAGTTATGAATAAAATTACCTTTATTTTAATGTCTTATGGATATAGAAAAAACATGAAAATATTATTGTTATTATTATCTTTGGGTTTAAAATACTGTTATTATTGATAATATAGCCTTTGAATAGTGATCACACAAATGATATTAATATACGGTTTAAAAAAATAATTTCAACACAGAAAAAGGAGAGGATGGCCTCATCCAGTAGACTTGGTCCATATGAAGCTCATTTGTCAGATCTTGGGAAGGAGGTAGAATCACTAGAATATGCTCTTGACTAAGCCCAAGACGAGCTTCAACATGTTAATCATGAACAGAATCTCCTACGAGATAAGTTTAATTTAATAGAGATTACCACTCGGGTGATGTAATCCGAGCCGCCCCAAGAGTCTGTCACCATCGCCCACCTTACCCTTAGGTATTATGTGGGTGTTATAATGGCTTATGTAATAAGGTATTAGTTACTTATTTTGTAATCCCTTTTTATAAATAAAATTTTTATTTCATCAATTCCTTTATGGGAATAGTCTTTCTTAAAATAATGATAAATTTGATAAATTGAGGTTTCGGGTAAAAATGGTAATTTTGAGAAATATGTACATTATTATATTAAAATAAGGTTTTTTATTAATAATATTAGAAAAAAAAATTTATAAATGATGATTATATCAATTCTTTATCTGTAAATGAATATGTAATCAGTTTGATAAGAGTTATATTTTTTATATGATAAAACAAAAAATGTATTTTCTAAACAATTTATTTTAAGGAATTAATGAATATTTGAAATAATTAATATTTTAATAAAATATTATTATCAAATTACTTTTATGAATAATAAATGAGTATATAATTTCTATGATGTCAAATGTAATTTTTATTAAGGTTTGAAAACTATTTTTTTTCAAACCCCAAGATTTTTCAATAAATATCGGTTTTCATTTTTAAAGAAAAAATTTACATATTTTGAAAATTATTTAGATAAATTGAATATTATTTTTGGAATCAAGATGTCAAAATTATCCAACGGTGAATTTTTCATAATTTTATGAGACAAACAAATTTTTGGGTAAAAATTAAATAATATATAAATACATAGTATTTTTTATGACATCATAATGACCCCAAAATGATTTAATAAATACAATAATGGGTATTCTAGGCCCAATATATATTTTTACATTAAAATAAGTTGATTTTATATTTTTTTTACTTATTTTATAAAGCCTTAGTGAATCCTCCAAAATGTGTAATATATATTATGATTTAAACTCATGTCTCTAATAATGTGACTCACCTCCAAATAAGAAAGGATAATGTTTTAACATGTTCAGACATTGACCTTATAAAATATTATTTTCCACTTCTATTTTTCAAAAACCATAGGCAAAAACCGTGGGAAGTTTTGTGGTTTTGAGTATTTAATTTTATAGGTTCAAAAACCTATGTTTGTGAAATATTAAAGAAATCTCCTCCCATTTCCTATATAAAACCACCCAATCTCCCACTTATCTTCACCCAAAATCCTTGTATCACATCCCTAATCTATACTCCAGTCTCTAGAACCCCCCCAAGGCACCCCAATCTCTCAATAATCCCCTCTTAAAGCTTTTGAAGTCACAGATCCAAGTAAGGGATTCCTTCCTTTCTCATTTTTATCCAAGTTTATTCATGTTGTTATACCCATTTATTTTCAATTAAAAATGTTTGGGTATGATTTAAAATATCCCCCATACCTCCCTCCTTATGTTTTAATGATAATAGACCTCTTTATCTCTCATTAATCCCTCCCATGTACACATGTTACCATGCTGAAATTTCATATGAGTTATTCCATTTCCCTTATTTCTTCATGTTTCTTTATTATGTTACGCCTTCCATCTCCAAATTACTTATGTTGGGACATATATCTATATGAAACTCTTAATTTACATTTCATGTACATATTATTAGATACCCCTTTCTCTCTAATCATCCATTTTTATGAATTTTTATGTCACGACGTTAGGCTGCTGAAATTGTAGTGTGATTTCCCATGCCAAAATCATCATGTAGTGAATACCATGCTCATTTCTCTATCAAGGGTATTCAACTTTATGCACATAAAAATATTTATTATATAATTTCATTTATTTATTCCACATTCCTTTATCATGGAATAAATTATGATGTTGAATGAGTCCATTTTATATGATCTATGTGGCACACTTAAGAATGAGATTGAAATGATTATGAAGGGTGTGCCCTGATAGCACTCTAATGCATTGGGAAATGTTTAGTATCATGATATGTCATTTTGAGGCATGGTATTACCTTATTAATTTTAGGAAAATTTTTCACCATGTTGGGATAAGGTTTTACCTGATTCCGTTATGTTAATAATGAATTTTTTTAAGTTGTTGCCACATTTCAATGTTAGGATAATCATGATATATCATGAATTTATGTTCATGTTTCACATGAACTCTATTGTTATGCCTATTTCCTAACATGTATTTTATTCTTCATGTTATTCATTTTTACTCCCTCACTAGTCTTTATAGCTCGCCATTTCTTGTTAATGTCCTCAGGTTATCCCATGCAATTATAAGTATAAAGGAATGTTGTGGCCATGTAAAAGAAGTTTTCAATAAAGATGTTGTATTTTATGTCTTATGTTGTCATTTAACGTTCCTAAGACCCAAGTAAACTAGAAATATCGATATTATGGGTTTTATTAAGTTCAATTTTTTGTAATGAAGCATGTTTAAATGTGTAATAAAGAGCAGGGTTGTTATAGAGTTGTGTCCCTAGAACCAACTACTTTATACATTACAATGCCTATATATTCGAAGACCTGAATTTTAATGTCTTATCACATGTTGATAATTCATAAGGGTAAAATTTATATGATATTTTTCTTAGATAATTGGTCACATCAAAAGGTCTTAGATGTACCCCATTACAATGAGAGTGTTGAAGTGATATGTCAATATTCTAGAACTTATATGTACCATAGTCGGTTTTCATTATCTAATGGGACATAGATGTTGTTGGATAATAGGTGTATGATTCTCATTAGTAGGAGAGGATTCATCTCATTATTTTCACACTTGGTATTCTCCATAATTAGATATTATGAGGACTTACCCTCCAATATAGGTTCCATATTATATTCTCATGAAATTGGATATTTCTATTTGTGAATATGTGTACCGACCATTAGAATTGAGATTATTATTAATGTGTATCATGTGTTTCATACATTGATGTATTTTCAAAAACCTTGATTCTCTATGTTAATTGTAAAGTAAAATATAATAGGTGAATCATGAGTGATATTCCATTAATTAACTAGTCAAGAAAGTATTCATCCCTTCTAGGACCATAAGATGATATCTCAGACCCTTTAATTGAAATGGATTTATTGGATTAAATTCCCTTGACATGGTGATTGAATGAGTTATTTTATGAATACAAGTAAATATATATCAAGATTATAGGTTAATTAAATTATTATAAACCATTATTTATGAGTTATTAAGAAAAAGGGATTGTATTAAATAGTGAGTGTTCATATGTGGTTGTTTTTTTTTTGCAACATTATCTTCTTTTACTGTGGTTTCCTTGATGTATTTCTATATGAGGATCTTTGAAATTAGGTAATCTCTACTAATTACATTTAAGAAGAAGACTTGAGGGTCACACACTTACTGTTTCCAATTATTTTAGTTAAATTATATTTGAATTGAACATTTGGAAAAAATATTATTTTCATGACTGAGAAATAATATTTATTCATGATATATTGATTGCAAATATCCAGGAAACATTTATATTTGAGAAAGAATATACGTGTGAGTTTGATATTAAATAAATAATTATTCAAAATACCATCAAATATAATATTTATCTATAAATTTTTTTTATTCATTTATTATTCAAGTTTTAATAAATGATGAGGTGGGTTGACGGGATTAGTTAAGCACCCAATAATGTAAATGATATAATCATAAATACCATTTAAATAAATAATGTATTATTTATTTATAAAATTTTATTAATTTTTTAAGATCAGTGAATTCCATAAAATATTATTATTAATATGATAGTAATGAAGTATATATTAGGTTTAATATAAGATTAAGGGACTTTCTGTAATTATCAAAAGTAAAACCCAACTCATTATATTCTAAATTATATCATTTTAGATAGTGTAGAAAAAACAATTTGCACAAAAAAATTCTTATACAGGGAGTTATCTCAAGAACTAAGAATGTCACTAGGGTCTCTCTATTGATTGTGAGCATTTCTCCACCTCATTTTACATCCAATTATCAATAGAAAAAAAGAGATAATCCTATAAACATGAAGGACTGTGTTGTGATCATGGTAGAAAATGTAAGATGATTGGATCATCTGTTCTTACACCCAACATTCAATTAGTGTTTATCAATGATCAAGGAGCACGTGTGGATCACCATTAGAGGTGTCACAATTTGGGCACCATCCTAAAAACTGATTTTAAAACTTTAATAGTTTTTTATGGATCAATATCTACATCGATAAAAAATATCTTAATTGAGGTATTTTCTTATTATTAAACTTATAATAAATTTAATGTGAACATCATATCTTCTTGGATCAATGATTGGTTATATTGTTTATTTATTTAAATTTTTAATACTTGAAGAATTTATTCATGTTTTTTATATTATTCATTTAATCCAAAAAAATCCACGTTGGGCATGGGTCTGATCGTCACTTATGCTACACCCAAAACATTAAAATGGAATCAGAGAAGTCACATTTAAATTTATTATTTTTTAATTTTTTTTATTGATATCAGGATTATTCTATATGATTTTCATTTTAATTTTAATTATTTTTCCATTACATAGAGGTAACAAACTCATTCACTAGAATGTGAACATGGAAATAAAAGGTGAAGAACACCTCCGAAGTTGGTGAAACTTTTGGTTATATGAGTAGATTACATGCCATGTAACATTTTAAATGTGTTGTAGTATCGATCAAACTCACACATTCATGGTTGTGCTAATCCAGGTAGTTCGTGTGGGATATCATTACATGGTGTGTAATTAAACATTAATTATATAAGATCTCACATCCCTATCATTTGAAAATTATTAAATGAATTTTAATTTTCCATTACTGGATGTGTCAAATTTTTAAGTGAGACTTATAATAGTATTTTGAGAGTTATAATACATCAAGGGATTAATTTTACATAAGGAATATGGCTGGGAAGTTAGCATGATTGTTTAGGTGATCCTAAGGATCATCAGGTTAGGTTTTATGGGGTATTGGAGTTTTTTCTAGGGTTCATTGTTTAGTGTGTATGGTTTATGAGAAACAATGAGACACCATGATGAATAGGGTGATTTTAGTTAAATTTGAACTAATAAAGGTTAATATAAACTTCTAGGTAATGGTTTGGGGTAAACCATGCATGCTAAAGGAGAAACTGCGGAAGGTGTTATAGATCCAGTGGTATGACACATGGGTTGCTCATGGTTTTAGATAAATATCGTGCCTTATTATAGTGGGGAGGTAGTTCTGATAGCATGGTTGGTATATGGTTTATCTAATCGTGTTTCCTAACAATGCATGTTATTTTTTAATGTCTAATAAAGGGTAAATGGTTGGAAAAATATGCCACCAAAATGTGTGACTGTACAATATTTTGTTAAAATGTGGAAATAATGTAAATAACCCATCATGTTTTTTTATACTCCTCATATTCCTCCCCCATTAGATGCATGCAGTCCAAGGGTTCTCTCCCCCCCTTTTCTTCTTATTCAACCCCTTGATTTTGGTTGATTTTATATTGATCATTAGGTGTTTTTCGGTTAACATCACACAACGAAAACATCTTCTCTCTTCCTTAGTCCTCCTCTCTAATTTTTGAGTTCTTTGGTTTATGTTTTTTTTTTTGAAAATTCTACCAGAAAGTGGTGGAATCAAATGTTTCTCATGGGATTTTTGGTTGGATTTCCTAAAGGATATCCCAAGATGAATTCTGCCTAACATTTCATAGTGTTTCATTAAAGTATGGTACCATTATGAATTATCTTTGTTTTATATAAAATTTGTATTTTATTAAACATGGAAATTATGTCTCTTCATAGGGATTCAGTGAAGAATGTGGTCATGGTTATGTCATGGGACTTTGGTGACTTTCTGGATTTGGTTATGGTGTGGTGTGATGAACTTGTTAGTTCACCAGCATTATTCCATGTTAGGATTTGATTAATTTAATTAATTATAATTGTTATATTAAATTAATTGTTATTTCTAGGTATGAGGGTTGATGTTGCGTGGTTTATATGATCTCATTTGGATGATGATGGGTTGGATTAACCTTGTAAAGGCTGAAAATTTTTGGAATTGTTTAGAAATATTTTTTGATGTGGTTGGTGGTTTTAGAGATTTTTCCATAGTCTTGTTAATTTATTTTCATGTGTATGTGGTATGTTTTAGAAAAAAAATATGTGGTGCGTTATTTCATTGTTTAAGTAAAAGTTTTTTTGTTTTAAATTCATTCCCTAGACATACCACATATCCCATCAGATCTGTTGTTGTTTATAAGACTGAAAATATGACTTCCCATGAAGTGTAAACTTTTTTAAAAATAGTAATGTGGGGTTTTAAAAGGATGGATTAATTGGATTACAAGAATAAACTATTTAGGCTCATTATTTGGTTTTTTTGAAGGGTTAAGGGATACATTGTAGGGATTGAGAAATGTTTTTTTAAAACACATGATGAAAGGATGAATTATAATGTTTTTATATGATATATAGGATTTTATAAAATACCTTTTAAGAATTTGAAATTGTTTTAACTGTTTGTGATGGGTTTTGACCCAATTTTGGGTTTAAAAGATGGAGAATTATGTTTGAAGTTTATTTCCTTTTAAATTGGGGTTCTAACATCGAATTTATTTTTAGAAAGGGTTTTTTTGTGAATTTAAAATCTTGATTTGAAATGGTTGTGTGGTTTACCTAATGTGGCCTTAAAAACACATGTTTTGCCACATCTTTTTAATTAAATTTTTTCAATTTAATTATTTATTTTAACACTTTTTAATAAATAATGGCTCTTTTTTATTTTTAATATTATTTTTTAATAATTAGTTAACTTTTATAATAAATCATGTATCATAAGCTTTAAAATAATTAATTTATTTCTTACTTTAATATTAGAGACTAAAAACCTTTTATTTAGACAGTTGTTTTTGTTCTGCATAGTTAATAATTTAACATTAATTAGCTAATTAATTAATTATTCTTCTGCATTTAGATAATGAAGCTTTTATTAAACATTGCATGTACTAAATATTAATTAATATAACATAATCTAAATTTTAATTTTCTTTTAACAATTCAATTCTTATAAATTTAAGTTTACCCACTTACTGCATCTCTTTAATTTAATTTCATTAATTAAGATAGATTGATTAATAAAATAATAGTTATCAATTTTCTTTAATTAATTTAATTAGAAACGGTAGTCTTTTATAAATTTTTAAACTTTGTTTTATAATTGTTTAAATTCTATATTATCTTTTAATAATTTATTTTCTTCTTAATATTTAGTTCTATTTTAGTAATAATTTATTTTTTATAAATTAAAGTTAATAACAATTCAACTTAAGTGTAAACGGTTTTTAAATATTATGTAGCATTTAATTTTTCAATTGTTCTAATTAAGTCTTATCTTTTATCAATTATTCTGTTCATATTTTTAATTGATGTTTTAATTTATTTCATTTACTCTATTTTGCAGGTTCACGGTCTCACTGCTTTACGGTGGCACCATGTCATTTCTTACTCCAAATTGTATCACCGTAATCCTCTTACGGCGTCTCCGCCACCGGTTCATTTATTCACGGTTCCACTATGAATTCAGTTTTACTGTCTCACTGTTCCCACCTTCCACGGTTACACTTTAGCTCTATTTTTTTTCTTTCTTGCGGTCTAACCATTTTCTTTCCACTTCACTGTGCCACAAAAAAAATATTTCAAACCGTTCCATTCTCTTACCATAACCATAATCCTTTTACTGTGACACAGCCTCCGTAAACTCTGTTGGCATCGTGACTTCTATTCTTCACTGTGATACTACAACCGCCTTCACCGCGTCTACCTCACTCCGTCCATCCACTCGTTTTCGGAGTTACTGAAGGATCTGGACCGCGGCACAGACAAGTCCCACCACCGCGTCATCAACTACTTCACATCAAACATAAACTACCACTGAAATCTGGGTTTTTCCACGAAGGAGATCCCCAACTCAAATCTGGCGTTGTGATTGAAGAAGATGCAGTGGGGTTGAGGGTGGTGTCTGATCCAAAGCCGCATCATCGTGGGTTTTTAGTGGAAGTTATTGCGACCAACAAGAATGGGACATCAATTATTGATTGTGTCATAAGTGGAGTTGAGCTGAAGACATCCTGCACTGATACCGTAGGAGCCGGGAGATGCAGACACCGCTTGGAGAATGCATCACAGTCGAAACATCCCCTCTTTCGGCGCACTGGTGAAGAATATGGGGGGAGTAAATTAAGATATCTTAAAACAAATAAAAAATTAAAATAAAATAAAAACATATAATAATTATAATTTATAAAAATCATAATCTAATTAAGTAAATAAGTTATTAAATTAAAAAAAATAAGATAACTAATAAGGATTTATTAAATTATATTCTAAACAATAATAATTCATAAATAAAATTAATCATCAACTAAAAAAATTTATTAACACTTTAATTATAATTTTATTTCAACAGAATAAATATAATAATTAAATTAATAAAATAATTGATATTAGACTAATTTAATAATTTAATTAAGTTATGCTATCTAATTATTAACAATAATTATATTAATAAAATAAATTAATGAATAATAAAAAAATTAAAACTTATTAACATCATTAAATTCAAGATTAAATAATAAATTATAAATCATAATAATAATATTTAATGATAACTATCATTTAGTTATTTATTAACTAAATTTTAGTTAACTTCTTAACAATTAAAATAACTTTAAATTAAATAAATAACTGCTTTACTTTCTTTGCGTATTCATTTATTTATTTTCTTTTCTAACTATCCAGGTTCATTCAAGTGACGAGTTTATGTCCAGATTCACATAACTATCTCTCCAAGAGTTAGTTACGTGAGAAAAGATAGTGCGACGTGCTGGTAGCGAAAAAACACACGTGTGCGGTGTACAAGTGAGGGACATTATGAAGTCAGTGGAGGTGAGCGGTGACGTGGAGTAGATGACTGTAAGGTTTTAAAGGAAAAGTAGTAGCCGAATTTGGGGAGACAGAGGTGGACGCTCGTTTTCATTCATTCTATGATCACATTAGATTAGAGTTGTACTCTCATTCTGATTCCACGCCACACCATTTTTGAGAGTGAAGACTCCCGGGAAATGAGAGTGAAGACATGGATGCGAAGGAGCCCGAGAGCATAGCAGTATTTGGGGAGTACATGTTCCCTTCTACCTTAAATTTTTTACTATGTTCTTGGATGTTTTTCACTTCTTTAATCAAGATTATCAAATGATGAATTGTCTTAGCTCGAGAATTAAATTTTGTTGGTTAATCTTCCAAACTTCTTCATTCACATTACAATTTTTAGAATCACAATCCATCAGTGAGATTGAATAATGATTCTCTGTTTAGTTGTTTCAAACCTTAACTGTTTTAAAAATTCATAAATTCACGATCTACTGGTAAGGTAGTTCTTGAATACTTTTTCTAAGCATTAACGTCTTTACATCGGGAAATTTACGGCGAGTTTATTTCCGAATGTTATCATTTTATAATTTTCAAGCATTTTAACTGAATTTGGAGTGGTGAACTCCTAAAATCAGTTTACTGAGTGTTGAGTATCCTAGAGAGGGAGATTTTTCACAGTTATTTCTTAAGGTATGATTCAATAATGTGTAGTGGAGAAGGTATCCTTTAAACCAGTATATTGGAATTCTCGAGTATTACATTTGATCTGCACCTTCGACCTTGCTACTTTACTTTAGTATTTTGTTCTCTTATGTTAGTTTTACTGTAGTTTTTAGTATTTCAGTATACTATTAATTTATTTAGTCTCTTTTATTAAACAAAAGTACAAAAAATAGAAATGTAAAGAAAACTACAAAGATGTTTAACTCATTGCTGTCAACAGTGAGGTTTTGAGTTTTAAAACCTCAGAATTCACTCACCTGCCTTCTTTGTGGATCGACCCTGCACTACTGTGCTAGTATAGGAGTAATAAATGTAATTTTGAGGGTTGTGACGACCTCTGGCCTATTCAAAATTTGGCACGGTTTCCGGGGAAGGCACACGTTGAGTGTTCTATGTTTTAGAAAATCTAAAACATTAAAAAACATTAAAAAATCATATATAAAAAACTATTACAAAAATCACATTGAACTGGAACCTACTATTTGTGATGTTTTTTAAAAATATGTTTCGCTTTGAATTGTTGTGTGTTTAATCTCACCTGGTTTTAGTTTAAAAATGGAATTTAATGAAAACTGGGATCAACAGGGGCCACATTGTGTGTGTTGTGGATATTATGGGCACACTCCCTGACAGTCTGTCTATAACCAACCACAACAGATCTTTTACATTGAAGAAGATGCAAATTTTGAATCTAATCCTGAATTCATAGCTAAACCTGAATTAATTGAAACCAAACTGGATGCTGGGGAGAATAATTGGAACACCTGGTTTAACCAAACCCATGAAATTAAACTTAGAGATTTTCAAGAGAAAGATCAAAGAATGAAAAGATTAGAAAACATGCTATTGGAATTACAAAAAAGGGTTAAAGAACAAGACAAATTTTATGAAAATGAAAAAGAAAATGTTTATAAATGATTTGAAAATCAAATTGAAGAGGAGAGTGATTGCGAAATTGGGAAGCAACAATTTATTTCTGAAAAATCTGAATTTTAGGAACCATATCTTGAAATAACCAATTCACTAAGTTATGATAATAACATTGAAAATCCCAAAAAGAGATTTAATGGTGTTTAGTTGGACAATTTTGAAGATGAATTGAAATAGATTGGAAATTAATGTCCAGTTCTCTTCATTATTCCTACATTGGATAAAAATCAATGTTTTAGAAGTTTTTGAATGAAGTCACTTGGGTTGAAGTCAAACTTGAAACTGAAAACTTGAAAGTAAAAAACTCTTCACCCAATTTTTCTAATATTGTGAATAATGATTCTTAACTTCATATTGGGTATAATATGGTTGAGAACATTAAACTGGATAACATTTTCACGAACCTTGTAAGAACCCGGAGCTTCGGTTTCAGGTACGGATCTCTTTTACGGGATTTTTAAGGAAAAAAATGAAGAATCTTGAAATTTTAAGAGTGCACGCCGTGTACTTTATGAGTACATGCCCTGTACTCCTCGTCCACTCGAAGTCGTGTGTTGGCTGAGACCGGGCCACACACATGGTGTGTAGGGGTGATGTGGAGGCCGATTTTGGCAGAGTACGAAAAAACCCAATACACGCCGTGTACTTTAAGAGTACACGCCATGTACTTTTTTTATTTCATTAATCGACCCAGGGTCACGCCTAATGACCGTAAACATCTTCTTCTCCACCTAATCCCGTCCAGAACGTCCATGAAGGCCGATTCTTCTCCGAGCCACCGATCCGTCACCGGCTGTCCGAATCAAACTTTGTCAGTTGCATAAGAATCGCAGCGGTGAGTTCTTGGTTCTCCTTTATCCTCGTTTCCTGATTCTTCCTCTCGTGTATGTTATTTGATGTTGAAAGTTTTAGAAATTTTTGCAGATCTACTCCGTTCTAGAACGATTCATGGGATGAGGTTCAAGTATATCAATCTCTGAGGATCGAGGTAGGTGGTTTGTTGCCCTACGTTGAATTTCTTTGAGTTTTGGTTGAAAAAGTGTCAGATACCCATGTGTCGGGTATCCCAGGTTTAGGATTGTGATTCTGTTGTTTATCTTCCCTAGATTTCTTGTTATCTTATGACGAATTTCTGCTAATTTATTCGTGGTTTCATGTTTGAGGATCACCCCATGGGTGTTTTCCTCCCATGTTCGGCTGTTTATTGTCGTTTGGCACCATTGTCGTGAGGCAACCCTATTGCAATTGTTAGTTTACTTGTTATCACTGATTACATGTGTTTCCTGGTGTTTAAATGCTTTTATGTATGGTAGATATTATCCAAGTAGTTTTTTAACTTACTTAGGGCTGCTAATAGTCGATTACGGACGACTGGACTGCTCAGGGCTGTGAGAACCTAGTGCGGGAGATCAAAGAGGGAATAAACGATTAAGTGCTTCCCTAGAGGGTCTGTTGGTTTTAGTTTCGTATGCAGGACCTATGGGAATAGTACTTTGTGCTACCCAAGAGTGTTCTTAGTTACCGACGCATCGAGACCACAAGAGGAATTGGACGTAAGTTCTTCCTCAGAGAGTCTATAGCTATCGTTGCAAGACCATAGGGGAATTGACGTGAGAGATTCCCAGAGTGTCTATGCCTTGTTTGTTGACTAGACTATAAGGGTCTGCTAGTTTTAGACACCCATAGAGTCAGTGTGTATTCTTGATGGTTGGTTGTGACGAGTCCACCAAGCCAAAGAACAAGCTTGGGTTCTGTACTGCTTGTGTTGGGTAGTCTTTTTCTAGATACCTGCTTTGTTACTTGCTTATCTTGGAATAGAGACCTTGCTGGTTTTCCCTGGTTGTGTAATTAAATGAATGTGAATGGTAATTGGTATAATTTTTTACTGTATTTATTTACCTTTACTTTTTCTATATCACTCACTGATAGTAGGTTACAAATCTTGTGGTCGTTGCCTACTGGGATTAGTCTCACACCCTGTTTGGGTCCTACTTTCAGCCCAAACAGTTATATGGTTGCAGGTATAGGTAGGGATTGTGGCCCTTATACTTCAGGTACTTGATTGCTGGTTGGATCTGGAGGGCATGGGATCGGGCCTTGGCCTGCGATGCTGCTGGAGTTGCTGTTTACATTTAGTACTTGGGTTTTAGTTGTATTTCAGCATGTTTTTTTGCTTACTTCTTTCCATAGATACATGTACAATTCAACGTCATTATTATATCATACGATGCTTTTAATTTCAGTTCAGTTGTTGCATGCTATTTACTGCTTCCTCTATTGTTTATGTTTACTCTTCCGCTGCATACTTTACCAAATTAGGGCATAGTTTCCCCACTGACTCACCAAGGCCCTCGCTGCTAGTTGGAAGCCTATGGCATTTGGGGAAACGCGCTTGAGGTCATGTGGCAAACCGGGTACGGGGCACCAGTTATGCAACTCCGGACTTGGGTCGTTACAAAGTGGTATCAGAGGGGTTTTCTTTCTTTCTATTGCCTTACTGTTTTGTGACCATAGACAGGGATAGGAAGAAATGGGTAGTTAGTAATTAACTATGCCCGGGAGTAATTAACCCGTGTACAGGGAAACGCTATATTACCTCGTAATTGCAATTTTCAGTTTTTGCAAGTGTTACAGTTTATTATATTTCACCGTTGGGTGATGCACATGTTTTTTGTTGTTACGGTTTATATGATTATGGTTCTATTTGGTTGCAACCCAATGATATGAGGGTGTTCCATCTCATGCATCATATAGGAACTGGGTAGGAAATCACTTGTCATGCATTTTACCATGCCATCTAGGGTGTATTAGAATTTCATGCTATTGTGATAGATGCCATGATAGATTATGAATGTTGTTGTGGTAGTACCTATGATATAAATAATTGTTGTGCTGATAGAGTATTACTTTTTTTTACAGCCTGTTTAGCATGGGCGCGAAGCTCTGGTCTTGGAGGCGTTATAGCCCCTCGAGGATCGGAATTTGGCGGATCATTGTTTGTTATGTTGTTTACTTGTTGTATGCATTGTTATGATTCCAAGATTTGATTTCGCGGGGAGTATGGGCCCCCACGGATTGGAATTTGGCACATAGCTGGTTGTTTTTCAGTGTTTCTGGCATTCAGAGCAGTTTCAGAGCTACTGCATGGAAAACCCCAGAATACACAACGTGTACTTTATTCATACACACCGTGTAGTATTTAAACCGTGTTGTTATCTGTGTGAAAAAAAACATGGGGTGTCGGAAAGTCTTCTGGGACACACCGTGTACCATAAGTACACGCCGTGTAGTAGTCAACCGTGTACCCAGCCGTGTCACTAACAACACGGGCCGTGGAAACTCCTGTAGTACACATCGTGTGTTATAAGAACACGCTGTGTAGTTTTCTTCTAGGTACTCGGCCGTGTCACGAACAACACGTGTCGGTGTTATCCTTCCTTATACCCACCGTGTTTGTTCGGAACACACCATGTAGGGGTCATCCATGTAGCCGGTCGTGTAACCTGCTACAGTGGTCACCTAACATGTCTAGTACACGCCGTGTGTTATAAGAAAACGTCTTGTAGTTTCTTCTAGGTACCCGGCCGTGTCACGAACAACACGGGTCGGTGTTATCTTCTATGATACACGCCCGGTTTGTTCGAAACACGCCGTATAAGGGGTTAGCCGTGTGGCCGACCGTGTAACCTGCTACATAGGTCGCTGAATCATGGATTGTACACACTGTGTCCTTAGTGCACACGCCGTGTAGTTTAGAATTAGGAAGACCGTGTAGGTTAGCCGTGCAAAGAGACTCGGGCAAGGAAGTGGAGTTCAATTACACGCTGTGTTTTGGGACAACACGTCGTGTAGTCTAGAATGTTACACGACCAATGGTGGTAGAATTATACGCCCATGTAAATGGCTTTAACAAACATGTCGTGTAGTTTAAATACACGTCGTGTAGTTCAGTTTTTCAAATTTAAGTGTTTCTCTCTCTGGCTCCCATTTTGTACTCTTGTGTTTTTTGTCCTTGTTGATCCTAAATCGGAGGCGTGCTTTTGATCTTTCAGGGCTATGGCACCAAGACGCCCTCCCGTTGCACGTCAGGAATGAGGCGATGATCGTACGCCTGATACGGCAGACCAGGGACTACCAGTAGTTCTTCCGATTGTTCCGGATATGGAACCTACAGTGATTCCGGACACTCGTGCAGACGATCAGTTCAGAGAGGGTTTCATGAGGTTTATGCAGACCTTTCAGGGAGCTCAGCATCCTGCCCTGTCTATGGCAGAGCTGACGCGAGTCTTCCAGTAGCAGCATCCTCCCACATTCATAGGGGATGGATGACCTCAGGTTGCAGATTCATGGCTAGAAACCATTCTTTCCATCTTCGATCATCTGGAGACACCCCCAGACAGACGAGTGAAGCTCGCGAAATACATGCTGCGAGATTCTGCCAAGAGATTGTGGGATGTTGTCTCACAGGCAGGGTGCCAGCGGACTATGGCTTGGGACGAATTCCAGCATACGTTCTACGACTACTTCTATCCAGCGACACTGAGGGCCAACAGGGCCAGGGAGTTCATCAACCTGCAGCAGGGTACTCATTCGGTTATGAAGTATTCCTCCCGCTTCACTGAGTTATAGCGTTTCGCCCTAGTTCTGGGAAATGACGAGCTGTTTTTGGAAAGGAATTTTGAGGAAGGCCTCAAACCAGAGATAAGATAGCAGGTGAATGTTTTCCAATTAAATTATATTAATCTGATAGTCAACCAGGAACTGATCAATGAAATAAATTTGAGGGAGACTGGAGTTGTTGACCAGGGTGGTTTAGCATCCAAGGCTGATTCATTTCATACTGACAGCAGGAAGCGCCACCGATAGTCTACTCGAGGTGACTCGAGGAAGCGAGGTATATCTTCTAGTAGAGGTCATGGATGCAGTAGTCAGGCTCAAGGGGGATCAGCTCAGGGATATCAGGCTACTACACAGGGTTGCAGTACTGACCATACATTTGTAGTAGAGTAGATCCATCGGGAGCCGGATCATAGACCTTCCACAGTTCAAGGTACGATCATAGTAGCCTCAGTTTTATCTTCATCCCTTTTCAATACTGTTGCTTCACATAGCTTTATCTCTGTTGCTGTCGTGGAATGTTTGGAGCTCTGTGTCTTTTCGTCTGCCGACATGTTGACTCTCGATACGCCCTTGGGAACGAGGACATCTAGCGTACGTCAGTGCAAGGAGTGCCCTCTCGAGGTTGTAGGGTATCATTTTCTATGGGACCTCTATGTCCTGGAGATGAAGGGCTATGACATCATTCTCGATATAGACTGGTTTGTTCCCTTCCAGGCAGTCGTCAATTTCTATCACCGCAGGTTAAGTTTTGTATCACCAGAGGGTGAATCATTCCATTATAAGGGTGAGTGGGATGTTCAGGCGAGTCGAGTCGGACTCAAGCATCATGGTATAGGAGGAGTTATGGCCCAGATTGCTAGTCTTTATCTGGATGACCAGGGGACTTCACAGTAAGATTTTCCTCCAGTGGTTAATCTCTTTCCAGATATCTTTCCAGAAGACTTTTCAGGTTTGCCTCCGGAGCGTGAGGTAGAATTATCGATTGAGCTCGTGCCAGGAGCAGCACCGGTGTCCATTCCTCCTTATAGGATGGCTACACTTGAGTTACAGGAGCTCAAGAAGTAGTTGGAGGAGTTGCAGACAAAGGGTTTCATCTGACCCAGTACTTCTCCTTAGGGTTTGCATGTCCTATTCGCGAAGAAGGCAGACGATACCCTTAGGTTTTGCGTGGATTATCGGAAGTTGAACCAGTTGATGGTCAAGAACTGATATCCCTTTCCGAGGATTTATTATATCTTCGATCAGCTTTGAGGAGCTTGAGTATTCTCGAAGATCGATTTGAGGTCCGGTTATCATCAGCTGCGTGTTAGGCCTTCAGATATACCTCTGACAGCCTTCAAGAGCAGCTATGGCCTCTACAAATATATGGTTATGCAGTTCAGCCTTACGAATGCGCCAGTAGTTTTCATGGCACTGATGAATTGAGTGTTCCATCCTTACATGGATTCCTTCATCGTGGTCTTCGTGGATGATATTTTGGTGTACTCTCACACTCGACATGACCATGAAACCCATCTTGAGATCATTTTGAATACACTGAGGGAGCATCGGCTTTATGCTAAACTCTCAAAGTGCCACTTTTGGATGGATGAGATTCACTTCCTGGGTCATGTCATCTCAGAGACAGGAGTATCAGTAGACCCAGATAAGGTGAGAGTAGTAGTTACCTGGGAGTATCTGAAGAACGTCTTCGAGGTATGGAGTTTCTTAGGACAGGCTGGTTACTAAATGCGATTTATACAGGACTTCTCATGCCTAGCAGCGCCGTTGATGGGATTGACTAATAAGGATGTGAAGTATGTTTGGTCGGAAGCTTGTGACTCAACCTTCTAGGAGCTGAAGGAGAGATTTACTTCAGCACTGATTATAGTTCTATCAGAGTCGGGCAAGAGTTATACAGTTTTCTGTGATACATCTGGCATCAGGCTTGGAGAAGTGCTTATGTAGGAAGATCGTGTTGTCGTATACGGATCTTGGCAGTTGATGCCACATGAGAAGAACTATCCAATGCATGACCTGGAGTTGGCTGATGTTGTTCATGCTTTGCATTGTTAGAGGCATTATCTCATCGGAGAGCATTTCTTGGTATATACTAACCACAAGAGCCTCAAGTACATCTTCACGCAGCGTGACTTGAATCTGAGACAGTGGAGGTGGGTCGAGTACCTACAATCTTTCGACTTCAAGTTTGCTTATACGCCTAGGAAAGGCAATACTGTGGCAGAAAAACTGAGTAGGAGGACTTAGTTTCATGTAGTTCAGGAGGCCAGAAGTGAGTGGCTGCTCATGGATCTGTTCTCTGAGATGCATCTAGAGGTGCACGACAGACAGGGTCAGACGGTTCTTTCTTCTATAGATGTTACCTCTGCCCTTTTTGATCGAGTTCAAATGAGGCAGCTATCAGACCCTAAAGGCCTAGTCCTACGGGAGGGTGTGTCAGATGGAGACCCTACTCTGGGGTGGACAGTGGGTGATGACGAAGAGCTATATTTTCATGGCCGCATATGGGTTTCAGCGGACATATGGGAGGAGTTGATGCAGGAGTTCCATGCTTCAGCTTGGGCAGTTCATCCTGGTGTCACCAAAATGTACCGATACTTGCAACGCCAGTATTGGTGGCCAGGTATGAAGAAGGATGTGGCTGGTTTTCTTATGTGGTGTTCCACCTGTCAGCAGGTGAAGGCAGAGCATCAGCATCCAGTAGGGCTTTTGCAGCAGTTACCCACTGCTGAGTAGAAATGGAATGATGTCGCGGCGAACTTCATGATAGGTTTACCGAGATCGACTCGAGGAAATGATGCAGTTTGGGTTATAGTGGACAGACTCACGAAGGTTTCACACTTCTTGCCGATCAAGGATACCTTTACTGTTGATGATCTGGGATGGTTGTACATCTGAGAGATTCTACGTCTGCATGGAGTTCCACACACCACTGTTTCAGATAGGGATGCGCATTTTACTTCGCACTTCTGGAAGGGGTTATAGAGGGCATTGTGTACACATGTACTTTTGAGTACAACATACCATCCCCAAACTGATGGCCAGTCTGAGCGTACAATCCAGGTGCTTGAGGATATCCTCCGAGCATGCATTCTAGACTTTGGCGGTTCTTGGGAGAAGCATATTCCTCTGGTGAAGTTCGCCTAAAACAATAGTTTCCAGGTGACTATTCAGATGGCACCTTACGAGGCTTTGTACGGTAGGCCATGTCGATCAACTTTATGCTAGCTAGAGTCAGGAGAGGCAGATTTTCTGGGACCTCGTCTTTTTCAGGAGACCTCAGAACAGATAGAGTTGATTCAGAAGAGGATGGAGACAACACAGTCTCGGCAAAAGTCTTATGCTAATCAGCGAAGACGACCTCTGGAGTTTGAGGTCGGGGATCAGGTTTTCCTGCATGTCACACCGAGGTTGGGACACAAGAGGATTCAGAGATAGGGTAATCTTTCACCGAGATACGTCGGGCCGTTTGAGGTTCTGGAGAGAGTCGGGCTGGTTGCTTACAGGTTGCAGTTACCTAAGAGGTACCAGGCTATGTACGTCGTCTTTCATATTTCTCAGCTTCGACGGTATTTCTCAGACCCATCTCATGTTTTTCAACCCAAGGAGGTTGAGTTGGAGTCGGATGCATATTTCGAGGATCATCCTATATGGATTGTTGATCGTAGTGCAAAAGTGATCCATGGCCGGTCTGTTCCTCTGGTACGGGTGCTATGGCAGCACGGCTGTATACAGGATGAGACTTGGGAGAGGGATGCTGATATGCGACCATAGTGGCAAGATTTGTTCGAGGTTTCTTTTTCTACGCCTTGCTAGGGGAATTCTGGGACAAATTTCATTAAGGGGGGAGGTTTGTAAGAACTCGGAGCTTCAGTTTCAGGTACAGATCTCTTTTACAGGCTTTTTAAGGAAAAAAAATGGAGAATCTGGAAATTTTCAGAGTACACGCCGTGTACTTTATGAGTACACACCGTGTACTCCTCGGCCACTCGAAGCTGTTTTTTGGCCGAGACCGGGCCACACACACGGTGTGTAGGGGTGACGTGGAGGCCGATTTTGGCAGAGTACGGAAAAACCCACTACATGTTGTGTACTTTAAGAGTACACGTTGTGTACTTTTTTTATTTCATTAATCGACCCGGGGTCATGCCTAATGACCGTAAACATCTTCTTCTCCGCCTAATCCCGTCCAGAACGTCCAAGAAGGATGATTATTCTCTGAGCCACTGATCCGTCACCAGTTGTCCAAATCAAACTCTGTCGGTTGCAGAAGAATCACAGCAGTGAGTTCTTGGTTCTTCTTTAGCCTCGTTTCCTAATTCTTACTCTCCTGTAAGTTATCTGAGGTTTAATGTTTTAGATTTTTTTGCAGATCTACTCCATTCTGGGCCGATTCAGGGGCTGAGGTTCAAGTATATCGATCTTCGAGGATCGAGGTAGGTGGTTTGTTTCCCTATATTGAAGTTCTTTGAGTTTTGGTTGCAAAATTGCCGGATACCCATGTGTCGGGTATCCCGGGTTTAGGATTTTGATCCTATTGTTTATCTTCCCTAGATTTCTTATTATCTTATAATGAATTGCTGCTAATTTATGTGTGGATTCATGTTTGAGGATCACCCCATGGGTGTTTTCCTCTCCTGTTCGGATGTTTATCGCCGTTTGACACCGTTGTCGTGAGGCAACCCTATTGCAGTTGTTAGTTTACTTGTTATCCCTGATTACATGTGTTGCCTTCTGTTTAAATGCTTTTTGATGTATGGTAGCTATTATCCAAGTAGTTTTTAACTTACTTAGGGCCAATAATAGTTGATTACGTATGACTGGACTGCTCAGGGCTGTGAGAACATGGCGCAGGAGATCAAAGAGGGAATAAACGAGTAAGTGCTTCCCTAGAGGGTCTGTTGGTTTTAGTTTCGTACGCAGTACCTATGGTAATAGGACTTTGTGCTTCCCAAGAGTGTTCTTAGATATCCACGCATTGAGACCACAAGAGGAATTAGACGTAAGTGCTTCCTCAGAGAGTCTGTAGCTATTGTTGCAAGACCATAGGGGAATTGACGTGAGAGCTTCCCAGAGTGTTTGTGCCTTGTTTGTTGACTGGACTATAGGGGTCTGCTAGTTTTATTCACCCAGAGAGTTTGTGTGTATTCTTGATGGTTTTTTGTGACAAGCCCACCAATCCAAAGAACAAGCTTGTGTTTTGTACTGCTTGTGTTAGGTAGTCTTTTTTTAGATACATGCTGTGTTACCTGCTTATCTTGGAATAGAAACCTTGCTGGTTTTCCCTGGTTGTGTAATTAAATGAATGTGAATGGTAATTGGTTGAATTGTTTACTGTATTTATTTATCTTTAATTTTTATATATCACTCACTGGCAGTAGGGCACAAATATTGTGGTGGTTTCCTACTGGGATTAGTCTCACACCCTGTTTGGGTCCTGCTTTCGTCCCAAACAGATTATATGGTTGCAGGTATAGGTAGTGACTATGGCCCTTCTAGCTCAGGTAATTGATTGCTGGTCGGAGCTAGAGAGAATGGGATCGGGCCTTCACCTTCGATGCTGTTGGAGTTGTTGTTTACATTTAGTACTTGGGTTTCAGTTGTATTTCAGTACGTTGTTTTGCTTACTACTTTCCATAGATACATGTACTGTAACGACCCAAAGTTTCATTAATGTAAATACCTATTGATCTAATTAAATGTCCTTTTATGTTTATATAAAATGTCAACTTATTTGTTTTTATGTTAAGAATTTTGACAATGGCTAATATAGCCGTTTAACAGTGATCACATGATTAGTATAAATATAAGACGTTAACAAATCCAATTTACTTAGTCAAAGGAAGTGATGGCCTCATCCAGTAGAATTGTCCCATACAAAGCACATTTGTCAGAGCTCGGAAAAGAGGTGGCATCTTTGGGCTTTGCTCTTGACTAAGCCCAAGCTGAACTTCATCATGTCAAGCTCAAATGTGGCCTTCTACGGGAAAAGTGGATGTTGATTGAAATTACAACTCGAGAGATGTTATCAGAGCCACCCCAAGAGTCTGTCACCATCGCACACCTTACCCTTAGGTCTTATGCAGCTGTTTTAAGGGGTTATGTAAAAAATCTCTAGTACTATGTTCATGTATATTATTTTTATGTATAATAATGAATATTCCTTCTTATCTTTTTTTTGATACATTGTAAATAGTATTTAAAGTACAAATAGTGTTTTTAGTTATTATTTAATTAAGAATTTTATTTTATTAAATTAAGGGATTTTTGAATTGAATAATATTTTAATAAAATAATAATAATATTATTAAATTAATTTTTATTAAATATAAATGATCTTATAATTTTATGAATGCAATTAAAATTTTTATTACGGTTTGAAAGCCATTTCTGTCAAAACCCGTGAATTTTCGATAAATGTCGGTTTTTATTTTAAAAGTGAAAATTATTATATTTAGAAAATTATTTAGATAAAATAAATTTTATTTCTGGAATCAGAACATCGAAATTATCCAACGTTGAATTTTTCATAATTTTCTGAGACAGTCAAATTTTTGGGTAAAAATTAAACACCATTTAAATATATAATGTGTTTTATGACATCATAATGACCCAATAGTGATGTAATAAAATACTATAAGCCTTATGTTCGGCCAATATATGTTTTAACATTAAAATAATGTGATTTTGGGTTTGTCTGACTTACTTTTCAAAGCATTAATGGACCCCTCAAGACTTAATCAACACCTTGCCTTTTTAAATTAATTTCCCGGGGAGTGTGACTCACCTCCACATAAGCAACCCAAATATTTTTAGATGTTCGGACTTTGACCATATAAAATATTGTTTTCCTCTTCCCTTTTCCAAAAAACCATGGGATGGTTTGTGATTTGGATTAATTTAATGTAAGGGGACCCAAACCTAAATAATAAAGAATTCCCTCACCTTTCCTATATAAACCAACCCAAGCTCCCACTTCCTCCTCACTCAAAGTATTTGGAGTTCGCCCAACCTCTGACCAACTCTCTCTAGAATCCTCCCAGGGTTCCCCAATCTCCCAATAAGCCTCTCACAAGCCTCTCTATAGCCTTTGGAAGCACACTTCCAAGTAAGGGTTTTTCTTCCTTTCTCATTTTTGTCAATTTTCATTAAGTCGTTATTCCCTTTTAGTTTCAATTATGAATGTTGGGGTATGGATTTTCACCTCCCTCATACTTCCATATTTATGTTTTAATGATGGTAGACCCCTTTATTTCTCATTAAATTCCTCTCATGTACACCCGTTACTATGCCGAAATTCTGAAAGGAACTTCTCTCTCCTCATTTACATTCAAGCAGTACTTTTGTATCATGAATCTAAATTAAATTACAATTGTTGGGACATGTATCTATATGACCTCCTTACTATACTTTACATGTAAATATGATGAGGAACCCCTTTCTCTCTCATCAACCTTTTTTTTATTAATTCTTACGTCACGTCGTTACACTGCCGAAATCGCACCGATTTTCTAAGCCAATGCCATTGTGTAGTGAATACCATGCCCATTTCTCCATCAAGGGTATTAAACTTTATGCACATTTAATTATTGATTATAAAGTTTCAGGAATGAATTCCGCATTCCTTCATCTTGGAATAAATTATTATGTTTTATGAATCCATGTTTTATGATCCATGTGGCACACTTATGCATGAAATGAAATTTTTAAGAAGGGTGCGCCCTTATAGTGCTCCAATGAATTGGGTAAAGTATAGTATCATGATACGTCATGTGCAATGAGAGTTGACTCATGCTAATTCAAGTGAAATGAGTGTTTACTTGTGATTTATGTTCAATGAGTATTTACTCATGCTCCATGTGCAATGAGCCTTGGCTCATGCTAATTCTATGTTAAGTGTTGTTGCCACATTTCCATGTTATGATTATCATGCTTTATCATGCCTTTATGTTCATGTTTTTCTTATGATATAATTATATGCCTATTGTCTAACATGTATTGTACTCCTCATGTTATTCCATGTGTACTCCCTTACTAGTCTTTATATCTCACCCTTTTCTTATGCATGTCCTCAGGTTATCCCATGCAATGCTAAGTACGAAGGAATGTAGTGGTCATATAAAGGAAGTTTTCAATAAAGATGTTTTATTTCATGTTTTAAGTTTTTATGTAATGATCCTAATCCCCTAAGACACTAAACATCTTGATCTTCATTGTTGTATCAAGTGGAGTTTCATGTAATAAATCATGTTGAAGTGGTAATAAAAAGCATGGTTGTCATAGTTGGTATCAGAGGATAGGTTTAGTTATTTTTGGGATTAGGAAACCCTAGTAAAGCTTTAGATACAACACTAAGTATAATAAAAACATCCCTAAGTTTTGGTAAGTACTGAGTAAGTGGTTTATCAAACAAATACATCCATGCCTGGATACGAGCAGGTAGAGGCGGCTCTGGCACAGATGTATCCTTGGGGTAAAACCCGAAAACACCGCTTTGAGCTAGACTCAAACCGGAACTGGTGCACGACAATGGGCCTTGTTTCACTCTTGGTTACGACACTCCCGAGGGATATGTTTTGATAAATTCACAAGCTTAGTATGAACCTTTATTAAGGGAATTAAAAATAATTCCCCTAAGAATATATGTCATAAAGTAGATCATGAAAACCCTAGATTGAAGCCTATAGACTCATGAGTTAAAGAAATGAATGTTTATTTATAAGACATCAACTTTTGTCTTTGGATTACCCTTAATATGTTACCCCTAACTTTCCTTTTATTCCAACCAATGGCCGGTAATAGGAGGACTCCGGCTAACAGCCGTTGTGAAGATCAGTGTGATGACTGTACTAATGAGATGCCAAATACAATGGGAGCGGGAAGCGCGAACTTTGTCACGCTTCTCTCTCAGCTAACTCAAGTTTTGAATAGAAACACGGGTCAAGAGGAACATTCAACCCCCCCCCCCCCTAAGAAAGAACAAGTCACTATCGAGAGATTCATGAGAGAAAGGCCCCCTACTTTTAGTGGATCATCCGATCCCAAAATCGCTGAACAATGGATCAACTCCATTGAAAAGATATTCTCCATCCTTTAGTGTTCTGAACAAGAGAAGGATCTCCTGGCATCTTATCGTATGGAGGGTGAAGATGATCAATGGTGGACTTTGATCAAAAATACGAATCCTGAGGAGGATATCGAGGTGTTGGAATGGAAGGATTTCTGGAAGATGTTTTTTTATAAATATTTTTTGCGCACCCTCCGGCTTATAATGGAAAGGGACTTCCTTTCCCTCAAGAAAAAAGATGAAGAATTTGTTGGAGCGTACGAGGAAAACATCATAAAGCTTTCGCGATATGCTTCCAGCTTTTTCATTACCCCCGAATGAAAAGTTGACCCCTTCTTTGGTGGGATGAAGCCTAGCTTGCAGAAAGCATTAGCGATCCGTGACTTCGACAGCTATGAGGAAATTGTCCGATGTTCCCTCAAGGTTGAAATTGAGATCGGAGAATCGCAGGGGTATCATGGGGATAAGAAGCGTAAGGTGGACTTCAATGCTGGTGGTCCGATGGATAAATCCAATGGTGCTATGAAGATCCAGCACCCCACTTGCTAAAAGTACGGAAAGAAGCACCCTGGAAATCGCCTTAAGGGGACGTGAAAATGCTTCAGGTGTGGAAGAGAAGGGCACCTAGCTGTTAACTGTCGGCAAGAAAGACCCATGGCTACGAAAGAGGAGAGGAACGCTCTTTTCGAACCTCAATGCATTTTTCAATGCTACAAATGCAAAGAACCGGGTCATTTTGCAAATCAGTGCCCTAATCCAAGGGTTTTTGGAGACAACCAACAACCTCCAAGGCAGCAAGGAAGAGCTTTTGCCATCACTTCTGCCGAAGTGAACCCCAAAAACGAAGTGGGGACAGGTACGCTATTTATTCATTCAAGAATAGTGAATGTACTTTTTGATTCAGGTTCTACGCATTCTTTTATATCTCAAAAGTTTAGTAGAACAATCCCAGTACCACCAAAAATCATGGACGTAAAGATGTCGGTGAGTACGGAAATGGGGCAATCATTGCATCCCATGAATATAAGTCCTCCCCTATTATAATCTATGGATTGAATTTCCCGTCGAACCTCGTCATAATCCCTCTGGTGGAATTTGATGAAATTATTGGCATGGATTGGCTTTACTTATATAGATACAACATAAATTGTCGGGAGAGGGAAATCACACTCCATATGGAGAATCGACCCCCGATTCATTACAAGTGTCAGGAGGAAGATGAATCTACTTTAGCTCCATCATCTCAAGAATGGATATTACTGTCTTATGAGCATGAGTATCTAGATCATATTATTGAGTCTAAGGAAGAAACCATCCTTGAAGAAATGCCTATTGTTAGGGAATTCGCTGAAGTGTTTAGCGAGGAACTACCTGGTCTTCCTCCTAGAAGAGATGTTGAGTTCTCAATTGAACTTATACCTGGGGTGATACCAATATCCAAGACTCTATATAGAATGGTTGTTGTTGTGCTTGAAGAGCTTAATAAACAACTACATGAGAATCTAGAGAAAGGGTTTATACGCCCAAGTGCTTCCCCATGGGGTGTACTAGTCCGCTTCGTCAAGAAGAAGGATGGGTCAATGCCGCTTTGCATCGATTATCGTGAACTTAACAAAATCACGATAAAGAACAAGTATCCTCTCCCAATAATTGATGACTTTTTCGATCAGCAGCATGGAGCACAATTCTTCTCCAAAGTAGATTTTTGGTCGGGATATTATCAAGTAAGGGTGAAGAAGGAAGATGTCCCCAAGACTGCTTTTCATACAAGATATGGGCACTATGAATTCATATTAATTCCTTTCAGACTCACCAATGCTACATAAATCTTCATGGAATTAATGAATAGATTCTTTAGAGATTACCTAGACAAATTTGTGGTAGTCTTTATAGATGATATTCTAATGTACTCTAAAACCAAGGAGGATCATGAGGTGCATTTAAGTACTGTACTAGAGACTTTGTGCAAGGAGAATCTCTATGAAAAGTAAAACAATTGTGAGTTCTGGTTGAAGGAGGTCTCATTCTTGGGCCATATCATCATAAGAAATGGGATATCTGTGGACCCTTCCAAAACAGATGAAATTGAGGGTTGGCCGAGGCCAACATCGGTAACGAATATCCGTAGATTCTTGGGTTTAGCTGGATATTATCGACAATTTTTGAGGAATTTATCACGATTGTCCAACCCTATTACCAAGATAAATCGGAAGGTAGTAAAGTTTTCTTGGAGTGATGAATGCGAAGAAAGCTTCAAGGAGTTGAAAAGGAGGCTTATCACTGTGCTCGTTCTCACTTTACCCATAAGTGGGGAACGTTTTGTGGTATTCAGTGATTCTTCAAAGAAGGGCATAGGTTGTGTGCTGATGCAGAATGATAAAGTTATATCCTATGCCTCAAGGCAGTTGAAAATCCATGAGCTAAACTATCAAAAGCATGATATAGAGTTGGCGGCGGTGATATTTTCCTTGAAAATCTGGCAGCATTATCTCTATGGAGAGAAATGTGAGATATATACTAACCACAAGATTATTAAAAATATATTCACACAGAAAGAGCTTAATATGCGCTAGAGAAGATGGATAGAGCTCATCAAGGATTATGACTGTTCAATACATTACCACCCAGGGAAAGGGAACAAGGTGGCAGATGCCCTAAGTAGAAAGGACCCAACAATTCTATCAATGATGAGAATTGAGAAGGATCCAATCTTCTTAGACTTGATGAAGATGGAGGTGGGAATCATAAAGAATGTAACATCATCAATCCTTTCACAAATGATTGCTCAACCATCTCTTTTGGAAAGGTTAAAGGATTCTCAAAAGGATGATGTGGGAATGCAGGAAAAAGTGGAAGCTATCAAAAAAGAGAAATCCTCAGAGTTTAATGTTAATGAAGAAGGAATTGTTAGCTTTGGGAAAATACTATGTGTTTCATCAATTCAGGAGCTGAAGAAGGAACTTTTGGATGATGTACATAGGTCAAATATCTCTATTCACCCAGGGAGAACAATGATGTATCGAGATCTCCGAGAAAACATTTGGTGGGATAATATGAAGAAGGAGATTGCTGAATATACATCAAAGTGCCTAGTGTGTCAGCAAGTGAAGGCAGAGAGGCAGAAGTCTAAGGGTATGATGTAAACATTGCCCATACCAGAATGGAAATGGAAAAACATCACCATGGACTTTGTCACCGGACTTCCAAGGACACCCAAAGGAAATAATTCAATATGGGTTATTGGGTATCATCTTACAAAGTCTGCACACTTCATTACTATTCGGGAGGATTTCTCATTGAATCAACTGGCACGGATATATATCAGGGAAGTGGTAAGGTTGCATGGAGTACCACTATCTATTGTGTCTGACCGAGATCCAAGATTCACCTCTAAGTTTTGGAAGAGTCTTCAACATGCTCTGAATACTAAACTAAACTTTAGTATGGCCTATCATCCTCAAACTGATGGCCAATCCAAGCGGACAATCCAAACACTTGAGGATATGTTGAGAGCGTTCTCAATGGACTTTAAAGGAGGATGGGATCAAAATATTCCTATGATTGAGTTCTCCTATAACAATAGTTTCCACTCAAGCATCCAAATGGAATCATATGAAGCCCTGTATGGGAAAAGGTGCAGAACACCGGCATGTTGGGATGAGGTCAGTGAGCGTAAGCTGCTTGGACCAGAAATGGTCAAGGAAATGATGGAGAAGGTAAAAACCATTCAGTAGCATATCAAGGCAGCGCAGAGTCGACAGAAGAGTTATGCAGATAATTGTCGATGAGACCTTGAGTTTAAAGTTGGAGACATGGTGTTTCTATGCATATCTCCGTGGAAGAAGTTCACGAGGTTTGGAAGGAAAGGGAAGTTAAGTCCAAGGTACATCGGCCCTTTCGAGATTCTTGATCGTGTCGGGGCTGTGGCCTATCGACTAGCACTTCCACCTTCCATGGCCAAAGTAAATGATGTCTTTCATGTATCCCTCTTAAGGAAGTACATACTGGACCCTTCACATGTACTATCTTCTGAGGTGGTACAATTGAAAGATGATCTCTCTTATGCGGAGAAACCAGTGAAGATCTTAGATCGTTGAGAAAAAGTTCTACGAAATAAGACAATTCCCCTTGTCAAGGTGTTGTTGAGAAACCAAAAGTTTGAAGAAGCGACATGGGAATCAGAGGATATGATGAAGCTAAGTTACCGACATTTTTTTTAGTGTGGGAAAAGGAAAATTTTGAGGGCAAAATTTCTTAAGGGGGGAATATTATAATGACCCAAAGTTTCATTAATGGAAATCCCTCTTGATCTAATTAAATGTCTCTTTATGTTTATATAAAATGTCAATTTATTTGGTTTTATGTCAATTATTTTGACCGTTGCTAATATAGTCGTTGAACAGTGATCACATGATTAGTTTAAATATAGGACTTTAACAAATCCAATTTACTCAGACAAAGGAAGCGATGGCCTCATCCAGTAGAATTGCCCCATATGAAGCCCATTTGTCGGAGCTCGGAAAAGAGGTGGCATATTTGGGCTTTGATCTTGACCAAGCCCAAGCTGAGCTTCATCATGTCAAGCTTGAATGTGACCGTCTATGGGAAAAGTGGAAGTTGATTGAAATTGCCACTCGAGCGATGTTATCCGAGCCACCCCAAGAGTCTGTCACCATCGCACACCTTACCCTTTGGTCTTATGCAGCTGTTTTAAGGGGTTATGTAAAAAATCTCTAGTACTATGTTCATGTATATTATTTTTCTGTATAATAATGAATATACCTTCTTATCTTTTTTTGATACACCATAAATAGTTTTTAATGTACAAATAGTGTTTTTAGTTATTATTTAATTAAGAATTATATTTTATTACATTAAGGGATTTTTGAAGTAAATAATATTTTTATAAAATAATAATATTATTATTAAATTAATTTTTATTAAATATAAATGGTCTTATAATTTTATGAATGCAATTAAAATTTTTATTAAGGTTTGAAAGCCATTTCTGTCAAAACCCGTGAATTTTTTATAAATGTCAGTTTTTATTTTAAAAGTGAAAATTAACATATTTAGAAAATTATTTACATAAAATAAATGTTATTTCTGGAATCAGGACGTCGAAATTATCCAACGTTTAATTTTTCATAATTTTCTGACACAGTCAAATTTCTGGGTAAAAAATAAATACCATTTAAATATATAATATGTTTTATGACATCATAATGACCCAATGGTGATGTAATAAAATACTTTAAGATTTATTTTTGGACAATATATATTTTAAAATTAAAATAATGTGATTTTGGGTTTGTTTGACCTACTTTTCAAAGCATTAATGGACCCCTCAAGACTTATTCAACACCTTGACTTTTTAAATTAATTTCCATGGGAGTGTGACTCACCTCCACATAAGCAACCCTAATATTTTAAGAAGTTCGGACTTTTTCCATATAAAATATTGTTTTCCTCTTCCCTTTTCCAAAAACCATGGGCAAAAACCATGGGATGGTTTGTGGTTTGGATTAGTTTAATGTAAGGGGACCCAAACCTAAATAATAAAGAATTCTCTCACCTTTCCTATATAAACCCACCCATGCTCCAACTTTATCCTCACTCAAAGCCTTTGGAGTTCGTCCAAACTATGGCCAAATCTTTCTATAATCCTCCCAAGGTTCCCCAAGCTCCCATGAATCCTCTCACAAGCCTCTCTCTAGCCTTTGGAAGCACACTTCCAAGTAAGGGTTTTTCTTTCTTTCTCATTTTTGTCAATTTTCATTAAGTTGTTTTTTCCTTTTAGTTACAATTATAAATGTTTGGGTATGGTTTCACACCTCCCTCATACTACCCTCTTTATGTTTTAATGATGGTAGACCCCTTTCTCTCTCATTAAATTCCTCCCATGTACAACTATTACTATGCCGAAATTCCGAAAGGAACTTCTCTCTCCTCATTTACATTCAAGAAATACTTTTGTATCATTAATATAAATTCCATTACAATTGTTGGGACATGTATCTATATGACCTCCTTTCTGTCAATTACATTTAAATATGATTATGAACCCCTTTCTCACTCATCAAACTTTTTTTATGAATTCTTATGTCACGTCGTTACGCTGCCGAAATCACACCGATTTTCTAATCCAATGCCATTGTGTAGTGAATACCATGCCCATTTCTCCATCAAGGGTATTAACCTTTATGCACATTTACTTATTGATTATAAAGTTTCAGGTATAAATTCCACATTCCTTCATCGTGGAAATAAATGATTATGTTTTATGAATCCATGTTTTATGATCCATGTGGCACACTTATGCATGAAATGAAATGTTTAAGAAGGGTGCGCCCTTCTAGCGCTCCAATGCATTGGGTAAAGTATAGTATCATGATACATCATGTGCAATGAGATTTGACTCATGCTAATTCAAGTGCAACGAGGGTTTACTCATGATATATGTGCAATGAGGATTTACTCATGCTCAATGTGCAATGAGCCTTGGCTCATGCTAATTCCTTGTTAGTTGTTGTTGCCACATTTCCATGTTATGATTATCATGCTTTATCATACCTTTATGTTCATGTTTTTATTATGCTCTATTGATATTCCTATTTTCTAACTTGTATTTTACTTCTCATCTTATTCCATGTGTACTCCCTTACTGGGCTTTATAACTCACCCTTTTCTTATGCGTGTCCTCAGGATATCCCTTGCAATGCTAAGTACGAAGGAATTTAGTGGTCATGTAAAGAAAGTTTTCAATAAAGATGTTGTATTTCAAGTTTTAAGTTTTTATTTAATGATCCTAAGCCCCAAAGACACTAAACCTCTCGATCATCTTTGTTGTATAAAGTGATGTTTTATGTAATAAATCATGTTTAAGTTGTAATAAAAAGAAGGGTTGTCATATGTACCATTCTGCATCATTATTATATCAGACATTGATTTTACTTTCAGTTCAGTTTTTGCATTATATTTACCGCTTCCGCTATTGTTTATGATTATTCTGCTACTATATACTTTACCAAATGATGGCATAGTTTCCCCACTGACTCACCAAGGACCTCACTGCTAGTCAGAAGCCTCTGGCGTTTGGGGAAACACACTTGAGGTCATGTGGCGAACTGGGTATGGGGCACCAGTTATGCGGCTCCGGACTCAGGTCGTTTCAAACCGTCCCCCAGGGGCCCGTATCGTGACTACCCCAAGACCGCCTTCCATAGGCCAGGGGCTGATGACTGGCACCAAAGGCGTAAATCCCTAAAACTGGGATGGCATTGCCTTTATAAAACGTAAACACTCACAACCAGAGTAAAAGAGGAAGGAAACACTAGGTAAAACCTGTATAACAAGTGTATTGAAAGTAAAGGGGGTCAGAATACAAGCCCAACTGTAAAGTACAAGTACAACTGAAAGCAAGTACAACTGAAAAAGGGACAAACAACTGAAAGGTGAAAGAAGCTCCTAGATTCTCCACCACGGATCCAACCTGAAGGGTAGGTACAGATAGCCTCTTCAGTGCTTCACGTCCGTCCGTCTCCTCCGGTTACCGTCTCGTTGTGAGGTCCACCTCCGGTTACTGTCCAGTCCTCGCTCACTCTTATCCTCCGTCAACGCTATCCATCGTCTGCATCCAGCACAACGAGATGCAGGCATTGCCCATGTAGTGGTGAGTATAACGATACTTAGTAGGGACCCTGAGACCCTCAAGGTCTCACAAAATCCAACAAGGATAAAACACAAAGTAAGATATAATCACAAAGTATCAACCAACCTTACTTAGGTATATGCCCATACATATACCTAAGTTATCAATCACAGTCCGGCTCCAACTCTCGATCCCAAGTACAACCCATTACACAAAGGAAGTAAAGTCAATCACCACAATGATAATGGTTTAAATGCATGACTTACCTCACATAGGTATACGTCTTTCGTAGAGTGATAGAGATGATCAGATGTAGTCATTGATTCATCTAAGCTGTCGGACCCACTCAGGATACAGGACCAGCAAAACTGTCAGAACCACACATGATACAGGACCAACTATATTGTCTGTAGAGATGATCAGATGTAGTCACTGATTCATCTAAGTTGTCGGACCCACACATGATACAGGACCAGCTATTCCGTCAGACCCACATAGGATACTGGAACAAAAGTCAGAACTGTCTGACCCAATGAGGATCCCGGTACAGTAGTCATCGCCATCGAACCCACGGAGGATTCCGGTACAGTAGTCATCGTTTTCGAACCCACGTAATATCCTAATACAGTAGTCATCGCTGTCGAACCCACGAAGGATTCTGTTATCTCAGTCATAGCCAGCCCTAGGGTTTCCGCACACAGCACGCTCGATTCTGGGAAGGTCCGCTCCTCGAGCCAAGTGTCATTACATCAACTATCACTAAGTCTCGAGTTGATGTATCCCGTGGTTCCGACTCATTATAAGGAACCCAACGCGACAAGCGGCACGTCAATCGGACGCCCGGTCTGAGAGTTATTGGAATTTCTGTTCCAGGGGCCCGGTTGGTTTTTAGGCTCAATCCAACCTTGTCGTACCTCAGCTGCGTCCAAACCTCAAATGGAGTATGTGAAAGGAATCGTCTTGCTCCAATAATTCCATCATCACACGCGGTACGTCAATCAGACACCCGTAAACCTAGATGCGGGCTAAAAGGTGAAAACGACCATAGCGGGCGGGGTCCGGTCCGACCCCGTCGGACTGACCCGGCCTGATCCGATCTGAACCGGGGTCTGACCCGAACCGTGGGTTTGGCCCGGTCTGAGAAAGCATCCCGAGCCGAGGGGACGGATCGACCCGAAGAGACGGTTCGGCCCGACGGGCGGTCCAGCCCAAGGGAGGCACAGTCGTGGGCGGCCCGGCCGAGGGCGGCCCGGCCGAGGGCGGCCCGGTCGAGGCGGCCCGGCCCAGCCGCGCAAGGGGGGGGGGAGGCACACGCCCCTGGAACCTGAACGGATTAACCGTTCAGGTCGAAACAAACCGGCACCTGGTGGCATTGGTCCCGCCCACGCGGGACCCGGCGGGGTCCCGCACCTCCTAGATGGCTGCTTGGGCCAGCCGCTCCCTTTCACCGGCACGACACGATAGCACCACGCCCTCCGCTGCGGCCCTGCCAGGTCGTGGCTCCATAGCACCAGCACGGCGCGACGGCGCTGTGCTTCCTCTATCGCGCCCCACCCTGGCCGCGTCCCTTCTCCGGCGTGGTGCGACGGCACTGCGCCCTTTCGACTCCGCCACAACCCACTTGGTCGCGGCTTTTCTTTGTGTGGTGCGAGGGCGGCCCTTGCGCCGTCGGCCTATTCCATGATCCGCCTCAATTTTCAAAATAATGAGAATAACAACAAGAGGGGGAGGGTCAGACCGTGTTTGTGCGGTCCGAGCCCTCCTCGTTGCGTTTTTAACATTCAACATCAAGGGTACAACTCATGATGAGGAAAGGTGGGTATAACTCATACATAAAAAATAATCCAATTTCCCCTACCTTGATTTTGGTGAAAGTTGTCAAAGGCATGGGAAAATAATTCGAAGATGTCGTCATATGATGCACCCTTGACACACCAAAAATCCCAAGCTCGAGTGTCGTCCTCGTTCTTCATCGGAGACGGTGCGTTCTTCATTGGAGAGGATGTCGTTCTTCGTTAAGAGGAAATGCTCTCTCAAGGTTCCACCCAAAAGCACCACACAAGAATTATACCAACCCAAGAAGAATAATAGACTTTTCTATTATTAAGCTATTGGAAAAAGAATTCAAAAGATTTCAAATAGATTAATTAATTGAGGCATTAATTATTCTTTAGCTTTTGGCACCATTATGAGGGAAGGTGGAAGGTGGAAGGTGGAAGGTGGAGGGTTTAACCCACATAAATAGGGGGTTCCAAGGGTTTCAAGCCCCTGTGGGCCCCAAATAGAAATATCCTCCCAATAGAGATTATGTGTGGGTGGGCCCCACCACTAACCTCCCTTTTGAGGTTTTAACCACCACACAATAAAAAATATGTTGCACATAATTTTATTTAGATTATTTAGAAAACCCCCAAAATTAACTTCCACTCTCGATAAAACACAACTGCGGTAAAAGTCTCCTTAAGCGAATATCGGCATTTCAAGTTCAATTGTGCCCTCGGATTTCAGTTCCGAGCACCAGTTCAAAATATATAAAATTCCAAACGTACGTTTACTGAACGTCCTTGAAAAAAAAGTTCGGAAAATTATTAACAGCCACCCTCGACCCACTACAATCGAGGTTAGGATCTTCCTAGGTGAAACACACCCCAACGAACCCAATGGTACCCCCGGATTTCCAATCCGAGTAACCGTTTAAAATTTATAAATTTTACAATAAAATAATGGTCACATAATTATTTTATTTGAGGCCAAAAACTAACTTTCTCTGGTGGCCCTCACCGACCCATGTTAGTATCTAATTAAAGAAAGCATAACTTCACGAGTTCAGCGGTGGTCTTGGATTTTTAAACTGAGTTACCAGTTTTGAGTTATAAGCATTTGAAAAATAAAATAACTTTATTTAATTATTTTATTTATGGTTATTCCAGTTTCGGGTTTTCTCACAGGTGGCCCGTGCCGACTAAATTTAAGTCACGCCTAGGGTAAACCCTCCATCTTGAGTGAAAATGTGGCCTTAGATTTCTTATTCGAATAACCATTTAAGAGTTATTCCACTTTTTATGGAAAACTGCATACGCGCGTTAATTTAATCATAAGAAAACTTCAAAGGATCATTTCGGGCACTCCGGGCCTCAGAATCACTGCCGTCAGAAACTGCGGACTCGTAAAATTCCCAAGTATTTAAGAAAAAAAATTTCTCGGAAATTCTTGGTCTTTACATTCTCCCCACCTCAGGGCTTTACGTCCCTATATGCTACAACTCGAAGTAAGGGAACAAATGGGGGTACTGAGCACGCATCTGAGCCTCCTGCTCCCATGTGTTATCCTGGAGGTTCCCGTGCTGCCAGAGAGCACGCACCAGAGGAATCGACCATCCACGCAGGACCCACTCCTATCGATCCTCAATCTCCACTAGAACCTCCGTGAAAGTCTCCACGTCATCGATATCCACCTCCCCATGGTCGATGATGTGGGACGGGTCGTGCACGTAACTCCTCAGCTGAGATACGTGGAAGGCGTCGTCCACCCGGTGTAAATGAGGTGGAAGGGCCAAGGGGTGCGCCACCTCGCCTACCCTACCGAGGTCCTGGAATGGTCTGATGAATCGCGGAGATAACTTGTCGCCTCAGCCAAATCTATGTAGACCTCGTCGTGGTGAGACCCGTAGAAAGACGCAGTCGCCATCCTCGAACTCCAGAGGTCTCCGTCTCTTGGATGTACGTGGAAGACCCATCATGAAGTCCATGGATATATTATCGTAATTCCACTCTGGGGCCGCCAAAGACTGAAACAATCCTGCTAGTACCTAGTGCTTTGCCTTCACTATCTTACAAGTGAGGCATTGTGAGACAAACTCTGCTACTACCTTCTTCATACCTAGCCACTAGTGCTGTCTTCGGAGCTCCTGATACATCTTCGCCACTCCAGGATGTACCTCTAAAGAAGATGTATGGAACTCCATCAGAACTTCCTCCTGAAGTGAAACTAGTACCATGGTACGTCCTTTGAAGAAAATGATGTGCTCCCCACCTTTAGAAAATCCATCAGGTGCCTGCCCTGTGGATATCTGAGCACGTCGTGTCTCGCAGTCTGTGTCCCCACATTGCGCTTCCCGGACTTGCTGAAGATGTGGAGGAGTGACTGTATGAGACTTTAGATAGGATGCTCCATCTCTGGAGAAGTCTGGAATGAGTCTCCGATAGTATCCAGCCAAACCCAGGAAACTTCGTACCTATGTCACACTCCTGGGTGGCTCCCAAGCAAGTACCTCTTCAATATTCACTGGATCTACTGCAACTCCATCTAAAGCAGACGTCCCTCCCCCTTTGGGGGGTTATCCTGGAAACATCTTTTGAAAATATGTCCCCATGTTCTGACACTCCTGTTTGGAACTGAAAACTCAATACTCTTGCTCCCAGGAGGGTAAGGATGGACGATTCAAGAGTGATCGGTTGCACCCTCCTATGCATGAGTTTAACTTGTGCTGCCTGGGTTTCCTTTTTCTCCGACTAAAGAAAACCTCATCCCAACATTCTAGATAAATCACATCCTTTTTTCCTAATACAGTCAATCTGTGTATGAAATGTAGTTACCCAGTCCATACCCAAACTAACGTCGTAAGGCCTCGACGCTACCAACAAGAGGTTCCGACCGAAACTCTTGCCTCAAGTTTCAGATCACACCGTCGGTGTATGTGTGATTATCGAGTCTCCTCCAAAAGGTATCTCCAGACATGAGGGTCAAGTCAATGGTTTAACCAGAAACTCTAGGTATGGGACAAGATTCGTGGAAGGAAGAAATGATTGGTACCTATGTCTATTGATACATCAGCTAGTAGTAGACACATACCGTACCTAAAATCATTCCTAGAGCCCCTGGGTCACACTTCTTGACTACGTGCAACTACTCTCTTCCCCTGCCCTCCAGCTCCCTGATCCTGGCGGGGACTACAAAGGCTGGTGGTTATAACATGTCGAAAAGTACACCACCTCATGCTACTCTCCTAGCTCTTCTTCCACGTCTGCTACCCTATAGATTTATATGTCCATGTCACATACTCTTCCCAAAACTTCTTCATGCTCAAGTCTCTGAGACTGGCGCTAGTTTCATGCTTTCCAACTATTAACATTCACTGCCTGTTTCCGCTCATCCAATGAACATTCAACCACAAAGGTGCTCTCTAGCTCCCTAACATATGTAGGAATGCATAGAGGAAAAAGTGTTGGCTCAGATATCCTTAAACACACCTCACTCAGTGGTCCGATCTCTAAAGCACTGATCGTATCATATTCATCGAGTACCAGGAAAGATAGTTATGCCTTGATGAATACTCAGCTACCGACACGTCGTCCTGCTGAAGCTCTATAAGCTCTAGAAAACTCTCAGCCACCTACTCAAGCCAGTCCTCAGCCGCCTGTGGGTCGGGATCGCCTCGGAACTTGAGGGATATCTGCTGTTGAATCACATATAAGGCACTAAGCCTACAAGTGTCCTATACCGGTACCGTAGGCAGTGTCTGCTGGCCAATGGGTAGTGATATTGTTGGCACACTGCACGAAGGTACCATCTCAGAAAACGGTCCAAGTACCGAAACCTCATCACTATGAGTACCATCCTCATGGTCACTCAATGAAAAAGAATAGTATCTAATATCAACATCTTCTCTTCTAGTGTCTAAACTAGGTGGAAAACTCCAATAATCGCCTCCATCCAGTCCTCTACTGCCTGGGAATCTGTCTCACCGTGAAACCTTGGAGGCATCTGCTGCTAGAACTCATAAAACGCACTCAGTTGGCGTGCACCATCCGCTAGTGCGGCTGGGGGTATCTGATACCCTATGGGTGGTGGTGCTACTGCTGCACCACCCGATGGTGCCAACATAGAAAGAGGGCCCTAATCAGGAGCCTTGTTTCTCGATGGGACGTCATCGTGTACTCCCTAAGAAACCCTAGCTTGAAATCTACGTAACGAAATACTGATAAGGAATAGATGCAACATAGTCAATAATTTATACTTGGTGAGATGACTCAAAGAGTTCACAAAGAAGACTCTTGAAAACACACTCGAAATCAGTGTTTTCGTGCACTGAGTCGAAAATAAGAAGTCGGGGTCCTAGTGTATGGATATGTTGGCCTCCGCACCATCACTGGACTCCCTGGACTGAAATCCACAGTCAATACTCTTAACACTATTGTTTCATAGTAAGATAGATCAGAGTCCTAAGTTCTGCGGTAGAACCGACTCCTCTGATACCAATTTGTCACGACCGATTCCCTGGGGGCCCGTATCGTGACAACCCCAAGCCCGCCTTCCATAGGCCAGGTGTTGATGACTAGCACCAAAGGCATAAATCCCTAACACTGGGAAGACAATGCCTTTATAAAATGTAAACACTCACAACCAGAGTATAAGCGGAAGCAAACACTAAGTAAAAACTATATAACAAGTGTACTGAAAGTAAAGGGGGACAAAATACAAGCCCAACTGTAAAGTACAAGTACAACTGAAAGCAAGTACAATGGAAAACAGGACAAACAGCTAAAAGGTTAAAGCAGCTCCAAGATCGTCCACCACGAATCCTACCTGAAGGGTAGGTACAGATAGCCTCCTCAGTGCTCCACGTCCGTCTGTCTCCTTCGGGTACCGTCTCGTCGTGAGGTCTACCTCCGAGTACTGTCCAGTCCTCACTCAATCTCGGCCTCTGTCAGCGTTGTCCATCGTCTGCATCCAACACAACGAGGTGCGGGTATAGCCCGTGTAGGGGTGAGTATAACGATACTCAGTAGGGACCCTGAGACCCTCAAGTTCTCACAAAATACGACAAGGATAAACCACAAAGTAAGATATAATCACGAAGTATCAACCAACCTTACTTAGGTATATGCCCATACATATACCTAAGTTAACAATCACTGTCCGACTCCAACTCTCGAGCCCAAGCACAACCCATTCCATAAAGGAATTAAATTCAATCACCACGATGATAATGGATGAATGAGATGACTCAGCTCACATAGGTATACATCTTTCATAGAGTGATAGAGATGATCAGATGTAGTCACTGATTAATCTAAGCTGTTGAACCCACTCATGATACAGGACCAGGTAAGCTGTCAGACCCACACAGGATACTGGACCAGCTATTCTATCTGTTGAGATGATCTGATGTTGTCACTGACTCATATGAGCTGTCATACCCACACAGGATACAGGACCATCCAAGTTGTCGAACCCACACAGGATACAGGACCAGCTATTCTGTCAGACCCACATAGGATACAGGAACATGAGTTAGAACTGTCGGACCCACGAATGATCCCGTTATAGTAGTCATCACTATCGAACCCACGGAGGATTCTGGTATAGTATTCATCTCCATCGAACCCATGGAAGATCTTGGTACAGTAGTCATCACTGTCAAACCCATGGAGGATTCTATCATCTCAGTCGTAGCCAGCCCTAGGGTTTCCTCACACAGCACACTCGATTTTGGGAGGGTCCGCTCCTCGATCCAAGTGTCGATACATCAACTATCACTAAGTCTTGAGTTGATGTATCCCGTAGTTCTTAATCATCATAAGGAACCCAAAGTGACAGACGACACATCAATCGGACGCCCGGTCTGAGAGTTATTTGCATTTTTGTTCCAGGGGCTGAGTTGGTTTTCAGGATCAATCCAACCCGGCCATACCTCAACTGCATCCAAACCTCAAATGGAGTATTCCAAAAGAATTTTCTCGCTCCAAAAATTCCATCACCGCACTCGGTATGTTAATCGGACACTCGTAACCCTAGATGCGGGCTAAAAGGTGTAAACGACCATAGCGGGTCCGGGTCCGGTCCGACCCAGTCGGACTGACCCGGCCCGACCCAGTCTGAACTGGTGTCTTCCTAGACTGTGGGTCCGACCTGGTTTGAGAAAGCTTCCCGAGCCGAGGGGATGGCCTGACCTGAAGAGACGGCCCGACCTTGGACGGCCCGGCCGAGGAGGCCCTGCCATGGCGGCCCGGCCTGGCTGCACCATGGGGGGAGGCGCATGCCCCCTAGCACCCGAATGGCTTATTTGTTTGGGTAGAACCGAACCAGTGCCTGGTGGCATCAGTCCAGCCCACGCGGGACCCGACAGGGTCCCACACCTCCTGGCTGGCTGCTCGGGCCTGCCACTCACCGTCACCGGCACGGTTCGACGGTGCCATGCCCTCCGCCGCGGCCCGGCCTGGCCCCGGCTCCATCTTGCCGACACGGCGTGACGATGCCGTGCTTCCTCTGCCGCAGCCTTCCCTGGCCACGACCCTTCTCCGGCGCGGTGCGATGGCACCACGCCCTTCCGAGTCCACCACGGGCCGCTTAGCTGCAGCTTTTCCTTGCGTGGTGCGATGGTGGCCCTTGCGCCGCCGGCCTCTTCCGTGATCCACCTCCGTTTTCAACACAATGAGAATAACAACAAGAGGGGGGGAGGGTCGGATCGTGTTCGTGCGGTCCGAGCCCTCCTCGTTACATTGTTAACATTCTTCATCAGGGGTACAACTCATGATGATGAAAGGAGGGTATAACTCATACATAAAAAATAATCCAATTTCCCCTACCTCGATTTCGGTGAAAGCTACCAAAGGTGCGAGAGAAGAATTTGAAGATGTTGACGTATGATGCACCCTTGACACGCCGCCAATCCCAGGCTCGAGCGTCGTCCTCGTTCTTCGTCGGAGACGGTGCGTTCTTCGTTGGAGAGGATGTCGATCTTCGTTGAAGAGGAAAGGATCTCTCAAGGTTCCACCCAAAAGCTTTACACAAGGATTATGCCAACCCAAGAAGAATAATAGACTTTTCTATTATTTAGTTGTCGGAAAAAGAATTCAAAAGATTTCAAATAGATTAATTAATTGAGGTATTAATTAATCTTTAGGTGCTGGCACCATTATGAGGGAAGGTCGAAGGTTGAGGGTTTAACCCATATAAATAGGGGGTTCCAAGGGTTTCAAGCCATTGTGGGCCCCACCTAGTAATATCCTTCCAAGGGAGGTTATGTGCGGGTGGTCCCCACCACTAACCTCCCTTTGGAGGTTTTAACCCCCACACAATAAAAAATATGTTGCAGATATTTTTATTTAACTTATTTAGAAAACCCCCAAAATTATCTTCCTCTCTCGATAAAACGCAACTGCGGTAAAGGTCTCCTTAAGTGAATACTAGCGTTGCGAGTTCAATGGTTCCCTTATATTTTAGTTCCGAGCACTTTTTCAAAAGATATAAAATTCCAAATGTAAGTTCACTGAACGTACCTAAAAAAAAGTTTGGAAAATTATTAACAGCCACCCTCGACCCACTACAGTCAAGGTTAGGCTTTGCCTAGGTGAAACACGCCCCAACGAACCCAACGGTACCCTCAGATTTCCAATCTGAGTTACCATGTAAAAGTTATGAATTTTAAAATAAAATAATTATCACTTAATTATTTTCTTTGCGGCCAAAAACTAACTTTCTCTGGTGGCCATCACCGACCAAATTTAGTATCTTCTTAAAGAAAGAATACCGTAATGAGTTCAGTGCTGGTCTCAGATTTTTAATCCGAGTTACTGTTTGTGAGTTATAAGCATTTGAAAAATAAAATAACTTTATTTAATTATTTTATTTTTGCTTATGCCATTTTCAGGTTTTCTCACAGGAAGCTCGCTCCGACTAAACTTAAGTCACGCCTAGGGTAAAACCGCCATCCTGAGTACAATTGTGGCCTCAGATTTTTGATCCGAGTAACGGTTTATGAGTTATTCCACTTTTTCAGGAAAATTGTATACGCGGGTTAATTTAAGATTAACAAAACTTCGAAGGATCATTCCGAGCACTCCATGCCTCAGAATCACACGCCGTCAGAAATTGCGGACTCGTAAAATTCCCAAGTATTTAAGGAAAAAATGTCATCAGAAATTCCGGGTCTTCACAAATATGGAATCTGAAATCATTGAACTTTAACTGAACACTTCTCTTCCATGTTTTGAAACTCCAAACCCATCTATTTTTAAAATGATGTTGGATTATTTAGAGGATGATGGAATGATGTTTGATGAAAGATTAAATGATAAGATTTCATCTTCCGGTTCTCATATTGATTGTTTGATAGAAACAAAGTGTACTGAAATTGAAAAAAGTGATTTTTTACATGGGGGTAAATTTTTAAACTTGAAAAATCTAGAAATTGAATTTATTGAAGCTGAATTAAACATTACACCTCCTGATTTGATCTTCTTGCAAAAATCAAATGACATAGTTTTAGAAAGTGAGCTTTTTTAGCATGAACTTAATGTAGAGGTTGAAAAGACACTTGAAGTAAGAATAATTGATTTATTAGAAGTAGTAGATGTTCGTTGTGAGTTATCATATGAGGATAATTTGGAAGAGATTTATAACATTGTTAGACCTGAATCTGTTTGTGATAAAATAAATTCTCTTCCTTGTCTGTCACTAACATCCTCAACTGTGAAGGGTACTGAGCCTTTTCAGAATACTTATAGTTGTCCAGAGGAGGAATCACACTTTTTTTCAATTTTCCATGATTCATTTTAGAACTTAATTGAATTCCCTCTTGAGCCTTCTAATTAGAACTCACCCATGAGCACCTTTGAAGATGAATTTGTTAATGATGAAGTTGAGAGAGATGGCCATGAGAATAATGCTACACCCTTTGAAGCACCTTGATCTATGTTGTCCTTTCATGTGTATTAAAATCATTAAATGTATGAACTTATTCAGGAAGTGGACAACACTATACCCACAACTGTTAAAGGGTGCTACTTTGGGGTTATTATAGGCTGTGAGAATTTAGTTATTAATGTGTTGAGTCTTGTTGCCCATAAATATCATCTTTCTGTTAAATATAATTGGGCCAGAAAAATAAGGTGGTTTCTATTAATGAAACCACATCCACCTAGTGATTATAGTCAGTTGTTAGGTGAGTCTAGCTGGGGACTATAAACCTAGTGCTTCATGGGAGGAAACCTATGGTTTTTCTTTTGTTTTCAAAAAAAGTATTGTAATTAAATAAAGTCTAACTGAAGACTTTTAATTCAGTTCTTCTTGGGATTCAACCCATGATCTTTATTTTTTTTCATTTTTGTACTATTTAGTGTTGTATAAAGTGCTGATGTGTTGTCTTCTATGTGCTCTATCTCTGCTGGATTTTGGTACTTGGTTTATTTGCTCTGTGTTTCTAGGATGATGCTGTTGTGTCATTTAAGGAGTGGAATTCCCATGTTGAAGGATTAATGGAAAACACATTAAGTCAGGGAAGTACCTTACTATTAAATTATGTTTCATCTCTTTTCTCATTAATACTTTAGAAAAAAATTCGGCTACATGTGTACTAAAAATTCTGTTGCATGCTTTGAACTGTATTAAAAATCTGCTGCATATATTGAATATAAAAAACTATTGCTGCATGTCACAAAGTTGAATTAAAAATCTGCATGTGCCTGTTGTTGTGAACTGAAATTCATTGTTTAAAACCCATAAACTGGATGAAATTAAGTGTGGGGGGTACATGCTTGTTGGTAGTTGTGTTTTTCATTGGAAACGATTAGTCTATAGGGTGTTTAGCATGCATCTTTCTATTATATTGAACATCCATTTGAATCATACTATGTTAAAATGCTTACACCCAATTAATTGTGTACTTACACCTTATATGCTTCTTTTGATCTATATTGAAAATCTTTGTCACTTAACTTAAATGATAATGCATTTACTTGCTAATGAACCCTCTTTTAAGTTATTCCTTGTGGTGAACTAAATTTTTGAACTTTAATTTGACCTTTTACCTGTCATATTTCTACTTAATTGAAAATCTGTTTTGAACTTTAATTGTTTAATTGTTCTTCTCCACATAAGAATTCAACTTTGGGGACAAAGTGGGGTTTTAAGTGTGGGGGAGGTGGTCAATTATTGACTGTGCTTAATTGTAATCCCATCAATTCCAACTGTAACTTCAATCTTTTTGTTTAGAAATGGATAATGTTTTTCAAAATTCTTGCATAATTTTAGGCTTTACTCTGTTATAAAATGAGTCTTTTCTTAGGACAAGTACCTTGCTGGTAGTTAAGAACTGCTTTGATTCTGAAATTATTAAGGGTGGATTATTGCTGAGTGGTCTATCTTAGTGATATAATGGAAATTTTGGTTTAGGGATTGTTTTTAGAGTGATTTGGGTGACTTGTTTATGGAATTATGATCATAACTCTTGGAATTGGAAGTTTGATTTTGGTCATAGGTGACTCATTTTCCTTTTAATTATAAAAAATTAATTATTACAATGAGCCAATTTAAAGGATTTTTTATATAAATCTTTTGGAACTGGATTAGTTTGGGCATCTGGGATCCCATGGTGAGTCTCTGAGACCCTAGATGTTGGGTTCTTTTCTGTTTACTATAAACCTTATTTAAACTTTGAATAAGTGCATATGCACAGTGCTTATCACATGATACATGGATTGGGAAAAATAAAATAAAGTGTCTAGGGTCAAAAATGAGTTCATTAAGGTGAGGGGAATGATGAACGCCAAATGAATAAGGGGTCAATGGTTTATATGGGAGACATTTAGTTTGTATCATTGAGATGATTCACAAAAGAAATATATTTATTTTTGAAACCTAGGTGAAAAGGTCAAAGTATAAAGTTCCTACTGTTATGTTCTTAATTAAAAATAAATTTTACCATCTGCCACCCTCGATCTTTGGACTTAAGCCTGGATCGAAGATAGTCACTAAGCAGTGTCACATATGAGGCATGACATCTTTATTGTTCTATGATTCATAGTTGTCTTGATTACCCTATGAGTCTTTGTTCTAGGCAAGACAAAATTTGAACAATTCATTTTCTAAGCCTAATGACAATCTTGAAGTCCACTATTGAATGTTCTGGAAATGTTACATTGTGAGAAAAATCGTGAATACCATACTTATGTTTTCAAAGATAATAAAAAATGGGATTGTTTGAGGACAAACAATGTTTAAGTGTGGGGTAATTTGGTGTAGCCTTAAAAACACATGTTTTTCCTTATCTTTTTAATTAATTTTTGTCAATTTAATTATTTAAATTAACACTTTTTAATAAATAATGGCTCTTTTGTATTTTTAATATTACTTTTAATAATTAGTTAATTTTTATAATAAATCTTGTATTATAAGCTTTAAAATAATTAATTTATTTCTTACTTTAATATTATAGACTAATAACCTTTTTTACATTGTTGTTTTTGTTCTGCATAGTTAATAATTTAACGTTAATTAGATAATTAATTAATTCTTCTTTTTCATTTATATAATGAATCTTTTATTTAACATTGCATGTACTAAATATTAATTAATATAACATAATAAAAATTTTAATTGTCTTTTAATAATTCAATTACTATAAATTTAAGTTTACCCACTCACTGCATCTCTTTAATTTAATTTCATTAATTAACATAGATTGATTAATAAAATAATAGTTATCTATTTTCTTTAATTAATTTAATTTAAAACAGTAGTCTTTTATAAATTATTAAAATTTGTTTATAGTTGTTTAAATTTTATATTAACTTTTAATAATTTATTTGCTTCTTAATATTTATTTATAGTTTAGTAATAATTTATTTTTTATAAAATAAAGTTAATAACAATTAAACTTAACTGTAAACGGTTTTTAAATATTATGTTTCATTTAATTTTTCAATTTTTCTAATTAAGTCTTAGCTTTTATTAATTATTTTATTCATTTTTTTAATTTATGTTTTAATTTATTTTATTTACACTGTTTATTTTGAAGGTTCATGGTCTCACTGCTTTACGGTGGCATCATGTCATTTCTCACTCCAAACTGTCTCATTGTAATCCTCTAACGGCGTCTCCTCCACCGGTTCTTTTATTCACGGTGCCACTATGAATTCGGTTTTACTTTCTCACTGCATCCCACCTTCCACGGTTACACTATAGCTCCATTTTTTTCTTTATGACGGTCTCACCATTTTCTTTTCACTTAACGGTGCCACAAAAAAGTATTTCAAACGGTTACATCCTCTTACAGTAACCATAATCCTTTTACTATGACATAGCCTCCGTAAACTCCATTGGCACCGTAACTTCTTTTCTTCACTTTGCTACTGCAACCGCCTTCACCGCGTCTACCTCATTCCGTCCATCCACTCATTTGTGGAGTTAAAGAAGGATGTGGACCACAGCGCCAACCCCAACGTCCCCACTCCTGCCATCTCCGTCGACTACTGGAAGCTTACCCCTTAAGCCACCCTCTGGGATGGTGACACCATCGTCTGCGCCGACGAGTCCCACCATCACGTCATCAATTACTTTTCATCACACATACACTACCACCGATATCTCATTTTTCCATGAAAGTGATCCCCAACTCAAATCTGGCATTGTGATTGAAGAAGATGCAGTGGGGTTGAGGGTGATGTCTGATCCAAAGCCGCGTCATCATGGGGTTTTAGTGGAATTTTTTGTGACCGGCAAGAATGGGACATCGATGATTGATTGCGTCATGAGAGGGGTTGAGCTGAAGACATCCTGCGCTGGTACCACAGGAGCTGGAAGATACCGGCACTGCTTGGAGAAGGCGTCACAGTCGAAACCTCCCCTCTTTCGGCCCGCTGGTGAAGAATATGGGGGGAGTAAATTTAGATATCTTAAAACAAATAAAAATAATAAAATAAAAACATATTATAATTATAATTTATAACAATCATAAAGTAAATAAGTAAATAAGTTATAAAATTAAAAAAACAAGATAACTAATAAGGATTCATCAAATTGTATTCTAAACAATAATAATTCATAAATAAAATTAATTATCAACTAAAATAAAATTATTAACACTTTAATTATAATTTTATTTCAATAGAATTAATATAATAATTAAATTAAAATAATAATTGAAATTAGACCAATTTAATAATTTAATTAAGTTATGTTAACTAATTATTAATAATACCTATATTAATAAAATAGCTTAATGAATAATAATAAATTAAAAACATAATAACTTCATTAAATTCAAGATTAAATAATAAATTATAAATCATAATAATAATATTTAATGATTACTATCATTTAATTATTGATTAACTAAATGTTAGCTAACTTTTTAATAAGTAATATAACTTTAAATTAAATAAATAACTGTTTTACTTTATTTTCGTATTAATTTATTTATTTTCTGTTCTAACTATCCAGGTTCATTAAAGTGATGAGTTTACGTCCAGATTCACAAAACTAACTCACCCGGAGTTAGTTATGTGAGAAAAGATAGTGCGACATGCTAGTCGCGAAAAAACACCCATGTGCGGCGCACAAGTGAGGGACTTTTTGATGTCGATGGAGGTGAGCGGTGACATGCAGTAGATGACAGTGAGGTTTTCAAGGAAAAGTAGTAGCATAATTTGGGGAGATGGTGGTAGACTCTCATTTTTATTCATTCCACGATCACATTAGACAAGATAGGGACTCTCTTTCTGATTCACGACACACCATTTTTGAGATCGAAGACTCCTAGGAGATGAGAGAGCAGACATGGATGCGAAGGAGCCCGAGAGCATAGCAGTATTTGGGGAGTACTTCTTTCCTTTGTCCTTAAATTTTGTACTCTGTTCTTGGATATTTTCCATTTATTTAATCATGATGATCAAAGGATGAATTGTCTTAGCTCGAGAATTCAATTATGTTGGTTAATCTTCCAAACTTCTTCATTCACTTTACAATTTTTAGAATCGTAATCAATCAGTGAGATTGAATAATGATTCTGTGTTTAGTTGTTTAACACCATTTCTGTTTTAAAAAATCATAAATTCAAGATCTACTAGCGAGGTAGTTCTAGAATACTTTTTCGAATCGTTAACGTCGTTACATCTGGAAATTTATGATGAGTTTATTTCCAAATGTTATCATTTTATAATTTTCAAGCAGTTTAACTAAATTTGGAGTGGCGAACTCCTAAAACTAGTTTACAGAGTGTAGAGTTTCCTGGAGAGGGAGATTTTTCACCTTTATTTCTTGAGGTGTGATTGAAAAATGTGTAGTGGAGAAGGTATCCTTTAAACCAGTAGATTGGAATTCTCGAGTATTACATTTGATCTGCGTCTTCGACCTTGCTACTTTATTTTAGTGTTTTGTTCTCTTATGTTAGTTTTACTATATTTATTAGTTTTTCAGTATACTAGTAATTTATTTTGTCTCTTTTCTTAAAGAAAAGTACAAAAATAGATAAGTAAAGAAAAATATAAATATGTTTACCTCATTGCTGACAACTGTGAGGTTTTTAGTTTTAAAACCATAGAATTCACTCACCTTCCCTACCTGTGGATCGAACCTGCACCACTGTGCTAGTGTAAGAGTAATAAATGTAATTTTGAGGGCTATTATGACCTACTCCCTGTTTATTACCTTATAAAAAAAATTCATTATTGAATATTTTAATGGTTTTGTTATAAATGAGGTTATTGTTTGTTTGGAAATGAAAAGATTTTTAATCTTCGCAATTAAGAAATGATGGAATGGTTTAGGTTCCAAGATGATGCTCTAGGAACTAATAGTCAATGATATGGGTTAGGTTCTTGGTTGACTCTTTAGGCAGAGTTTCTATACTATATGGACTATGTATTAGAATGAGGATATGGGTGGTGATTTAATTCTCTATTGTTTAAGTGACAGACTGATTCTCTAGGCACAAAGGTGTACCAGATGGAATGAATTATGGATTGATGGTCTATATCCATGGTTTAGGTGTTGGACTGATTCACTATGAACTATTTTTATGATGTATGGTTCTGAATATCATACATGTATCTCTATATCCAATTTTTAGAGATTCATATTGGTGGTTAATGATTTCATGAGTTATATGATGGATGAAAATCCCATCTCTTTATTTAAAATATTTTTAGCCTAAATTTTATGTCTGAGAATATGGACTTCTATCGATTCAGGTTTGGTTGGCCTGGGTTTCCCCTTAGAACCCAGGGCACAATGGGTTTTGAGATATATAATTTTCTCTTTTAAATTTATCTTCATTATTGTACTATTTACTTATTCCACAATTTACCTGTTTACACTAATAATATAACTGGTATTTTCCTTAGACAATTTTGGTGGTATCCTACTATGTTTTACTCACACCTTACTTGATCGTCCACTTCACATAGGTACTTTAGTTTATCTGGCATTTTTTATTGTTGAAAAACGTTTAGGATAAGGCCCAAGTTGAGTTTTATATGATCTAGAATGATATTTTGGATGTTAAAGTGTGATTGTTTGAGGTTATAATTGGATATTTAATGGATTATCATATGATTAGTTCATTTAATTTTGTTATCTGTGTGTAACCGCCCTAGTGGGAAGTCCAATTTTTGTATTACATTGTTGTTTTTAGATTACTAGATTTCATTAGTTGTTCAGTCAGGTTTGTATTCATCTTCTACCATTTATAGTTATTTTTGAGATTTTAATGTCTATTTATTATTTCCACATACTTTGATGTGTATAGTGATTGGTTATTTATATTATCATTGATAAATCTGATATGGAGATATAGTCTCTTCATAGTACAACTTTAAACCTTATCTATTAGTTGGTAGCCTCTGATATATGAGGAGGTATTCCTGATGCCTTGTGGTGAACTGGCTCAAGGCACCGACTAAGTGGGTCCCAAGTTGGAATGTTACAAATTGTTATTAGATAATTTACTTTCCTAATGTATTATTATTTGGGATTTTCTAGACTGGAGATATAGGAATTTGTTATATCCAATGATAGATATATGACTGGTGCACCATAAAAACATTCTCCAATAGGAATTCCACGTTACCGGGGATTATATTATTGTTCTGATTTGTTATTTTAGAGTTGCATTTGATCTTCTCTTTGAGTGACACACATGTTGTTTTTATTTGATGATTTATGATGTATTTATAGATCTTATACCATTATTAAGATTCATATTATGTGGCTTTGAATCATAGAATATAGAGGTAAGTGGCAGCTGAGGTATCATATTAGGTATGTATGATTCACCTGACATTAATGCCCTATAGTGTGATATTTCACTAACAAATGAGGTATAGTTGTTTAATGTTTCCAAAACTACTAATAATGAATTTTCCCATATAAGTATGTTTTGGGATTATAAATTTTTATCCCAAAATTTATATTTATGATTTTGTTTTAGAAGTTTTTACTAATATATAGTAAGATTCTTGATGACGAGGATGACGATGTGGTCCTTATGCACAGAAGGTGCATTGACCCTAGTGGGCCATTTTTTCATAGGTGTATAACCATTGGACCCTTTTGGGTGATTTTTTTCAATGTTGGTTGTGTAGCCTAGTCCTCCAGGGAATGGTCTTATGTGTAGATACTTGGAGAAGATGTATTCCCTATTTGTGGGTGGTTCACTTGGAATATTGACATATTTTAGATGTGATATCCTTGTTATGTTGTTATGGTATTTAGATATCATTTGACATTAGTAAGGGATCATGTTTGATTTCTCATGAGTTTTGGACCATAGAGAGTAAGCATAGACCTAGGTGGTTGGTCTTAGTGACTTTTCATGATACTTTACCAGGGGTTCTAGGTGGGAGATCTTAGTGACCTTCTTGAAATTACTCCAATTTAGGGAGTTATTTTAGTGTGACTTTCAATGGTGACTTGTGAAAGGGGTCAATCGAGTAGTGTGTTACTTTTGGTGCATGAGGAATGGGTGGATGTTATAATACTTTTAACAAAGTTTCATGAATAGTGTGGTCTAGAATAGGGTTTAGGTGTGATGAATTATTTTTTTATACATAGAACTCGCATGCTAGTGTTTTATCCTTGTGATTGGTTTCAATAAGGGAAGGATCTTTTGAGTTCCTAGACTAGGTAATGATTATGAGTGCATGATGTTCTTGATAGTTATGAGTCAGATTTGGGAGTACATGAGGTGGTCTAGTGTAGGTGGTTTTAGGCATGCAATTGACTTGGGATGTGACCATATAGGTGATGTAGACACGATTCATTTGAGGATGGGTTAACAGGTGATTCCTGTGGATAATAAAATCCCAAAAAATGATTTTGGTATGATTCAAAATGATATGCCTAGTTTCCTTGATATGGAAATCACTTCTAATCCAAAATCTTCGGCGTCACATATTTTTTTTTTGATGGAAGGAGCGGTTAGGTGCTTGGTTGATTGGATCTAGATGTGTCTTTAGGAATATAGTGAGATCATTAATGAAATTAGTGTAACTTTTGAATAATAGTCAAGTCTCGAGTGGTCATGATGGTGGTTTTGTATAGTTGAGTTGTCTCTGGTTTTACAAATCACTAATAATTCTCTCTTTTGGGTGATATGGGCATACATGGTAGTATAGCCTGTGTATTGGACTTGTGAGTTGTTTTTTAATGATATGTGACTCAATAGAGTCGAAAATATGTTCTATGGTTGGGTTATAAAATATCTAGTAATGGTTAAGTGTTAATGGGATCTTGGGTGACATGAGCATGTGGTGACATGCAGTGTCATTTGGTTTGTGGACCAGATGTTATAGGAGTGTACACCCGAGGTTCTTGAGTTAATATGGATGGCATGAGTAGAATAAAAAAAATGAATTTTAGATAGAAAAACATTTAGGTAGTGATTCCCGAAGGCATTTGAATGTGTTTGACATGTCTATTCAATTAGAGGTGAAAAAAATAAATGGATGAGTTTGTGGTGGTATTCTTCAGTTACATCATAGTGTACTCATGGTTTAGATATGTTGATTCCCATAATATTAACATCATCCTGAGTATGATGAGAGATAACATTATATAAACTACGATATCTAAATTTCATTTATATTTTGATGAATGGAATCCTTTGAGATTTCACTCATGTGGAAGTGTATGTGAAGTAGTATGGTGGAAAGTACACCATAGAACATATATGAGCAAGGTCATTGTGATTGATCGGATTTTGATAAATGCTATGAGTACCATTTTTAAAATATGGTAATCAGTGATAAAATGAAACTTCATTTTGTCTTTCTGGTGAGACAGAGATGACTGCACCCAATTATTGGGTTGATATTTAATATAATGTGTGATGTGGTGATCAGTGTTTCATGAGTTTGTATGTGAAAGTGACACTCCTACAGTGGGGAGTGACATATCAGTCATGGAGGTACGACCCTCATAATGTAAGGGTAATAAGTGTGTAATAATGGTCATGGAATGGTCTTGGAGTAACTTAGATTATATTGATGAACCAATGAGGTGAAAGGTTAAAATTTTATCGAAAATGTTAATAGGAAGTCAATTGTGGTGGGTGATCAAGATTAACATTTGATTTGGGTTCAAGGTGGTTCTAAAAAGTAATATGATTTGGTTGTCTTGGAGGTGAATTGGTGGTGTCGTAGGGAATGATGTCAGTTTGGGGTATGTGGAGGATATGATTTTTGAATTCCATCATTGGTTAGGTATGTAATCTAGTGGGTGTTTTCAGGTTATCATGGAATGCCTCTAGGTGTGAAGAAATTATAATAAAGTAATTTGGAAACATGCCAATGGTTAGAGTTAGGAATTTTTAGGAAGAGTCATCCATGGATATACCAACATGCATTAGTATATGGTACAAATTAATTATGTTAAAAACCATATTTGGTGACTCATATTTGAAATGATAGTTTCATTTTATAAAACAAAACTGACTTTCTAGGAAAATCTGGTCCATTATTAGTTCATACATAGAAATTGAGCATGCATTCACTCCAATTGGTTTTCAATAATGGGGATAAACACCAATTTTGAGCGAAATTATCATGGCTTCTAGGAATTATATTTTGGGAATCATGAAAGTTGCACTATAGGAGGATGAGTTCAATGTTCTTTTAGGTTTTTCTAATGGTGGAGGTTCCAAGCATCAAATTTTAGTGGTTATAAGATGAATCGCATGGTGAGGAGCACCATAGATTCCGTGCTTGATTATGTGATTTAATAATCGGTGTTTCAATTGGATTTGATCGAGTAAGAACTATATTTGTGTTTTTTATTTTTTCCAAAAGGAATTGGATTGGGTTTTTTTTATTGAGTGACTTTAGTGGGAAGTTTTTCCTTGGTTCTGTTTTAGGCATTCAGAAACTGAATTAGGCTATTGGATATAAAGGCCGGTCGATGTAGGTCAGGTGGTGAATATTCATGAACACAAATACTTATCAAGGATGAGAAGTATTATGGTCGGGAATTTATAATATATTATGTTGGAAAAAGTTTTAAATTCCAAAAGGAATTTGAATTTTCATTTAGTGGTTAGGTATAATTTTGAAACAAGAGTTGGAATAGAACTGTAAGAGTATGAAGGTCGTAAGAAAATTTTTTTAGATGATGAATGAAGACTGTATGGCATCTCAGGTGTTTGGATGATCCTCGAGAGCTTCAGTTTATGCTAGAGGGGGATGGAGTTTTCTTTCTAGGGTGCTCAGATTAAGAGAAACCATGAGAAACCTTCATGTACATGGTGTTTTTAGTTTATTTTTAACTAATCATGGTTAAATTTCATAGTTAGAGAATGGTTTGGGCTAATCAATGTGAGCCAAAAATTAAATTGTGTGATGTGGTGGAGATTCTAAGGTATAACAGATGATCTTCACACAGTTTTAGATAAATAATGTAGCTCGTTGCACATGGGAGGCAGTGCTGGCAACATGGTTGGTGAAATGTATTCTAACTATGTTGGTATTTTTTTAATGCCTAGTGAAGGGTGAATACATGGAACATAGTTTGGAAAACCATTTGTCCAAAATGTGAAACTACTTAGAATTTCATTAAAAGGGTTAAATGACCAAAAGTCCCCCATAAGTTATCTATCTAATCACGTCCTCCTTTCCGATTAGGCATGCACAATACAATGGTGATCACTCCCCATTATTTATTATCCAACCTCTTTATTTGGGATTTTTTATGGTGATATTGGGGTTTTATTAGGTTAGAATCACCCTCTAAAAGTCTCTTTTCTCTTATTTATTCCTCCACTCTAATTTTTGAGTTCTATGGTCTAGGTTTTGTTGATGATTCCACTAGTTCATGTTAGAATCATCTATCGCTTATGGGACTTTTGGTTAGACTAAATAGATGAGATCCTGAGATGACTTATGAATTCCATTTCATAGAATTTTTAAGGTATAAAACCATCATGTATTATCTTAAATTTTCCATAAAATTGGTCTTAATTAACCTTGTATATGGTGTTGTCTCTTAGGGATTTGGCTCAAAATGTTTTCAAGATTATAGTGTAGGTATTTTGTGAGTGTTTGACATTGGTCTCATTATGGTTAGATGAACCAATGAGTTGACAAAAATGAGGAAGATTTTGTATTTGATTAATTAATTAATTATAATTATTACAAATAATTAATTGTTTTTGCGCTGTATGAGGTTAGATATTGGGTGGTTGACATGAAATCATTTGGAAGATGAGGAGTTAGATGAGGCTTGGAAGAGACATGTAAAGGCTACTAAACTTTTTAAATGTTCAAATATCTTTGTTGACAAGGTAGGTCACCTTAAAGATATACCCATGGCCTTGTTAAATTATTTTCCATGTGTATATGGTTTGTTCCATAAAACCTGTGTGTGGTGTGTTAACATAATTATTCTTAGTAAATGGTTTTTGGGTTTTAAAATTGATAACTTACACCAACCATGAATCCTATTCAATCCATTAGTGATTATAGGACCAAACATATGGCCACTCATGGGGTGCACTATTTCTTAAAAATGATAAAATAGGGTTTTAAAAGGGTGGAGTATGTGTGTTATGAGCTTAACCTGGTTAAGATCATTGGTTGGTTTGATTTATTATATAATGAATACTTGGAAGGTATTGGGAATAAATGTTATAAAAAATTTATTTAATGGATAAATTGGAATGTTTTTATGTTATGTGATTTTATTGAAGACCTATGAGGCTTTTTAAATGGTTCTTACCATGTTTGTTTAATTTTGACTTAGTTTTGGGTTTTAATGGGGGAAAACTATGGCTCCAGTGGATTTTGTTTTAAAATTTCTGTGTTTACCCTCAACTGATTTTTTAAAAGGGGGTTTAGGGTGAGTTTAAAATTTTTATTTGAAATGGTTGTGTGGTTGTCCTTGTGGAAGCTTTCCATAATGGATATTTTAATGGTTTTTTGGGAATTAAAGGTTTCTACTTGTTTTGAATGTTTTCAAAGGTCAAGATGTTGAAACATTGTAATTGAGAAATGATGGAATGGTTTAGGTGTCAGACTGATGCTCTAGACAATAGTAGTGAACTGGATGAGTTAATTATCAAACTGATTCTCTATTTTCATATAATATACAATATGGACTAGGTGTCAAGTTGAGGATTTAGGAACTGATATTATGCTCTATATTTTATGTTCTTGCCTGATTCTCTAGAAATGGTTGTGGAATAGTTAGAATAGATATTGTACTAGTGCATTTCATCCATGGTTTAGGTGTTTGACTGATGCTGTGGGAACTATTGTTAAGATCTATAGTCCCAAATTTCTAACAAGGATCTCCACATATGAGGTTTAGAGATATGAATTGGTGATTTGTGATTTCATGAGTTATATGATGTATGAAAATCCCATTTGTTTATTTAAATTATATTTCACACTATTTTTATGAATCAGTTGATTGACTTGGATCGATTTAGGTTTTCTTGGCCCAAGTGTCACCATAGAACAAGAGGGATAATGAGTTAGTAAATAAATATTTGTCCATTTTGAAAGAATCTTCCCTCATGTACTATTTATTTATTCCATATTTTATCTACTTACACTATTTTTCTGACTAGTATTTTCCTTATAAATCATTAGTGGGGTCTAGTGAATTGTACTCACACCTTGCTCAAGCCACCAATTTACATGGGTACCTAATAAGCTCTCAAATGTTTATTGTAAGCATAGGTCTGGGCTAAGGTATTAGTTGGGTTTTATATGATTGAGCATCACTTAAACAAATTTAGTAATTATATGGGGTTATAACCCCCTCTAAATACATTTTTGAGAGTAATGGGAAACCACCACTAATGTGGCATTCATTTAAAGACCCGTAAAATTCAAGGGAAATTTTTTCTCAATTTTCTTTAGAATTTTACAAGAGCGCGGTTTCAGACGGCACCTGATTCCGAGGCCCGGAGTGCCCGGAATTAATTCCTGAAGTTTGGCTCGGGTACGTTCAGTGAACGAACGAGCGGGTTTTCCTAACTTTTGATTCGGTGCTCGGAATTGAAATCTGAGGGCACCGATGAACTCGCAGCACCGATATTCGCTTAAAGAGACCTTTTCGGAAGTTGCGTTTGTTGCGGGTTGAAAGTTAGTTTTGGGGTTTTTAGTTTGAGTTAAATAAAATTTGTGAAGAACAAATTTTATTATAACTTGATAAAACCTACCAAAGGGGGTTGGAAGTGGGACCCACACCCACTTAACCTCCCTTGGGAGGATTAAGTGTGGTGGGGCCCACACGAACCCCTAAACCATTCATCTTCTCCCAACTTACTTAACCCCTCATTAAATGACATGAGTTATTTAATTTGGAGTTAATCCTTTTTAAATTTCAAACTTTGGATTTTCTTTTGTGTGGATGTGTTAATAAAATAAGATAGTGTCTTATTTTATTTTGGTTAATAGCTTTGGCCACCTTGAGAGCTTTTGGGAGATTTTCTTCTTCTTCTTCAACTCTGACGAAGAACACGAAGAACGCTCAACTTGACGAAGAACGCTCAAGTTCCGACGAAGAACGCCGCTCCGCTCTTCTTCGTCTTCCGTGTCAACGAGAGGGAACGCCGCTTCCTCCTCGGATTCCCTTCGTCGACATAAGAGGTTTCGCCAACGACGTATCACATCGGACACATCTCTTCGTCAACGGAATTGACGAACGACGACCGCGACGCCCGATCTCCGCGACGTTGACTTCCGCGGACGTTGTCAAATCTTCGAACCTATACCCGAGGTAGGGGTTGTTGATTATTGTTTAATTATTCTATTCTTGATCATGAATTTAGCAAGTCTAACGTGTGGCTTTGAAATATTTTAAGTTGCGTTATTGCTTAACGTGAGGGGGCAGGACCGCATGAACACGGCCGAACCCCCTCCATCGTTCTTGTTGAATTGCTTGCGGGTGGATGAATCAAGGTGGCGTGGTGCCGACGCACCACGCGGATATTCGCCCAATCCTTATTGCGCGACGCCGTCGTGCCGCGCCATGGAAGAAACATCAAGAACGCGACGCCGTCGCGCCGCGTTGAAGAAATCAATGCGCGGCGAAGGAGCGCGGTGTCGTCGCACCGCGCCGGACGACGAACACCGCGGCCGGTTCCGGGCCGCGGCGGGATGAGGAGACCACGGCCGGTTCCGGGCCGCGGCGGGATGAGAAGACCGGCGGCTGGGCCGCCGGTGTCGGAAGCCGAAGAGGGGACCGGATTTTCCGGTCCCGTTGGAGAAAACCGGCCGGCCAGCTGGCCGGCCGGATGCCATTAAACCGGGGGAATTAATCCCCCGGCCAGCATGTTAAACACCCCTCTTTAAGAGAGGGGCGGTTTCCTTGTGGGGGGCAAAGCCCCCCGTTTCCTTCCAATCAAGCCCCCCACGTGGGGGGGGGGGGGGGGGGGCGGTTTTGCAAAGAAGGGCGCGACTTTATGCCGCGCCGTTATTCAATCAGCGGGGGCTTTGCCCCCCCACGTGCAGCCACCTAGCGGCGCCAGGCTGCCGCGCCGCCGCGCCGCCGGCCGGCCGGCCGGGCCGAGTCGGACCCGGGTCGGGTCGACCCGGTTCGGGCCGACCCAGGGGGGGGGGGGGGGTCGGGCCGGGTCGGCCCGGACCCGGACCCCCCCGTTTCGAACCAGTTTCGGTCTTTTGACCATAACTTGAGCCTCGAACCTCCGATTGACGAACCGTCTGCGGAAACGCGATCCTTGGATCGAGACGGTCGTTTCGATATATCACACTCAAGGTTTAGGATTACTTTGAGTTCGGCCGGGTTGGTTCGTTCACGAAACCAACCGGGCCTTCGGAGCGGAAACGCTCATATCTTGAGCTACGGACGACCGATTGACGTTCCGTCAGCCGTGTTGTGTTCCTCTTAGTGAGACGGATCTTTTGGCATACTCCGCCTGAGGTTTGGACGCAGGTGGAGTACGGTCGGGTTGGTTTTGCCTTAAAAACCAACCGGGCCCCGGGGACGAAAATATCAATAACTCTCAGACCGGGCGTCCGATCGACGCGCCGTCTGTTGCGTTGAGTTCCTGTTGACGATACAGAACTTTTGGATACATCAACTCTGGTCTTCGTGACAGTTGATGTATCAGCCTCTCGGCTCGTGGAGCGGACCCTCCGTACGAGCTTGCTGTGTGCGGGAACCCTAGTGCTGGCTGCGACTGATACTGTGACTACTACTGCTACAACAGCTACTGTGACTGCGACGACGACAGTACAGAGATCCTGTGTGGATTCGACGACGACGACTACAGCACTCAGCGATCCTACGTGGATCAGTGCTACAGGTCCTGTGTGGGCCCGATCCTGTGTGGGTCCGATCCTGTGTGGGTCTCTGCGCTCAGCGGTCCTGTGTGAACCAGCGCCTACAGGTCCTGTGTGGGCCCGATCCTGTGTGGGTCTTTGCGGGGGTTAGTTACCTATCGATCCTTCATGGGTCCGACGACTTAGATGGATCAGTGATCATCTTTATCATCCTTTGAAGAAGTATACCTGTGTGAGCTGAATCCTGTTGCTTTCCTGTGTGGATTGTGTTGTGCAATCCTGTGTGGATTACGTTTTGCATTCCTGTGTGGAATACGTTTACTTTCCTGTGTGGACTGAGTTGTACTTAGGCTCGGTGGTTGGAGCGTATTTGAATTGATGACTTAGGTATATGTATGGGCATATACCTAAGCAGTATCGGTTGTTACTTCGTGATTACACCTTTCTTCGTGGTTTATCCTTTGTGGATTTGAGAGACCTTCAGGGGTCTCGGGGTCCCTAATGAGTAGCTTATACTCACCCCTGCACGGGCTTTGCCCGCACTACGTTGTGTTGGTTGCAGACGACGGACAACGTTGACCTTAGCTGAGGCTTGTAGAGCGGGACGGTACCCGGAGGTGGACCACTGGGCGGGACGTGCACGGAGCAGACGGCGGGACCTGTGGAGCAGAGGAGCTATCTGTACCCACCCTTCAGGTGGGATTTCCAGTGGACAGCTCGGTGTAGCGGCATTTACTTTTCAGTTGCTGTTTTCCCTTTCGAGTTGTACTTTACTTTCAGTTTTGGGTTTGTATTCTGGCCCATTTACTTTTCCGCACTTTCAGTTGTACTCTGCTTTTGTTTAGTGTTTACTTTCCGCTTGCTTACTCTGTGGTGTTTGTTTACCTTACAAAGGCAATGCCTTCCCTTTTTATCGGGATTTACGCCTTGGTGCTAGTCGCCAGCCCCTGGCCTATGGAAGGCGGGCTTGGGGTAGTCACGGCATGGACCCCGAGGGCGGGTCGTGACAAATTGGTATCAGAGGAGTTCGGTTCTACCGTGAACTCTGATCTTTCTATGTGAAGCAATAATGTTTAGCGTATTGAGTGTGGTTATCAGTCCAGGGAGTCCAGTGTTGGTGCGGCGGCCGACGTATCTGTACACCAGGACCCTGACTTCTGATTTCCGACTTAATGCACGAAAACATTGATTGCGTGTGTGTTTCAAAGTTTTCTTTGTGATTACTTATATCAGCTCACCAGGTATACTGTTCTGACCGTGGCGCACCTGTTTCCTTTTCAGGATGGCCCCACGACGGCAGCCAGCTAGGGTTCCGAGAGTCGAGCGTGACGACAGCCCACCGAGCGACGAGGCCTCGGTGCAGGGCCATTTGCCAGCAGTGGCACCGACGGTAGCTCTACCCGCCGAGCCCCCGATGCTTCCAGCAGTAGTCGCTGACGATGCACGTCGCCTCAGCGCACTGCATGAGTTTCAGCGCCAGCGACCGCCCAGGTTTCGCGGGGAGACGGATCCCCAGGCAGTAGAGGACTGGCTGGAGGCAGTAGTTTGAGTGTTTAGGCTAGTGAGGACACCAGCAGACCTCATGGTGATCCTCGCTGCGAGCCTACTACACGCAGCAGCAGGACGATGGTGGAGCCTGATGCTCCAGGTGCACGATGAGGCATCTCTACTTTGGAAGGACTTTGAGAGCCTCTTCTGCTCGGAGTTCGTACCATCCACCCTTCGTGCGGTGCGTATCCAGGAGCTTCTTCAGCTGCGGCAGGGCAGCATGACGGTCGCTCAGTACTCGGCGAGATTTACCGATCTCTCGCGCTACTCGACCGACATGGTACGGGACCCATTCTTCCGGGCCCGGACCTTCGAGCAGGGTTTGAGACACGAGATCAGGGCATCGTTGATCTCCCTCAGCATACCGACTCAGACAGGAGTACTGGAGCGGGCTCTTCTGATCGAGAGCTTCCTTGCTGAGTCTACACCAGCACAGAGACCCACCGCAGGGCGGCACGTGGCAGAGTCATCTGCAGCAGGCAGTCGACGGATGACTCAGGGGTCCAGACAGACCAGACCTTCGGGCAGACGATCTCAGGGCACTGGCTCAGCAGTGCGGGGCACACAGCGCGGAGCCAGTCTTACGAGAGGCAGACAGTGCTACTCGTGCGGCGGGCAGGGCCACATGGCTCGTGACTGCCCGACCCGCCGTGCCGAGGAGAAGCAGACAGTTGATGGACCACCGAGGCAGAGGCAGAGGGTCGACCGTGGAGGTCCGCAAGGAGGAGGCGGACGAGGCAGAGGAGCTGGACGAGCAGCCGGTGGTGGCCGACGCTTTGAGGCTCTACCACCACCACCACCAGGAGGTCCACCCCGACCACAGGGAGCTGGCGGGCAGCGACAGGCACAGCTCTAGGCAGCAGAGGCCTATGACCACGGCGCACCCGAGATGATTCGAGGTACTATCTGTGTCTATTCCACCCTTGCTGCAGTTCTTATAGACACAGGAGCGAGTCACTCTTTCATAGCCGCTGCCCTTGTTCGGAGCTCGGAGATTCCGACAGAGCCGTTGGCTCGATCCTTACGGCTAGAGACTCCTACAGGAGCAGACTCGACGATTACGCACTGGTGCCGGCAGTGTGAGCTTACTCTAGGAGGCGAGAGCTTCGGCTGGGATCTTCTAGTAGCAGCGTCGAGGCCTTACGACGTCATCTTGGGCATGGATTGGCTATCTACGGTCCATGCACAGATTGACTGTTTTAGGCGCAAGGTGCGATGTGTACGCACCGACGGGAGCAGGTTCACCTTCACCGGCGAGAAGGGAGCCTTTTCAGCACAGGATGGACATCCGCGGAGGAGAGGACAGCCCATTACTCATCAGTTGGCTAGCCTTATCCTTGGAGCAGTTAACGTGCGGAGTCCTGGTTTTCCTGCAGTGGTGGATCAGTTTGCGGACGTTTTTCCCGACGATGTTCCAGGGCTACCTCCTCGCAGAGGGGTAGAATTTTATATTGACTTGTACCCCAGGACAGCCCCGATATCCACTCCAGCATATCGGATGGCCCCCGCCGAGCTTCAAGAGCTACGGGTACAGTTGGAGGACTTGCAGGGCAAGGGGTTCATCCGACCCAGTGTTTCACCCTGGGCTTCCCCGATATTGTTCGCCAAGAAGGCGGACGGGAGCTTGCGACTTTGTGTTGACTATCGTCGCCTGAACCAGGTGACCGTGAGGAACAAGTATCCGCTACCGAGGATTGATGACCTCTTTGATCAGCTCAAGGGAGCACGGTGGTTCTCGAAGATAGACCTCAGGTCAGGCTATCATCAGCTCAGAGTCAGAGACGGGGATGTGCAGAAGACGGCCTTCAGATGTCGGTATGGCCACTATGAGTTCTTGGTTATGCCTTTCGGTGTAACCAATGCTCCAGCAGTGTTCATGGCTCTCATGAACAGGATCTTTCAGCCATACCTCGACCGGTTTGTCGTGGTCTTCATCGACGACATTCTGATTTACTCTACGACAGAGGAGGAGCACGCCTATCACTTGCGAGTTGTACTAGACACACTCCGAGAGCACCAGCTTTATGGTAAGCTCTCGAAGTGCCAGTTCTGGATATGTGAGGTCCATTTCTTGGGACACGTTATCTCTGAGGCGGGATTTGCAGTGGATCCCGCGAAGATTGAGGCTGTGTTAGCATGGGAGCCACCCAGGAGCGTGACTGAGGTTCGGAGTTTCTTGGGACTAGCTGGATACTATCGGAGATTCGTGCCAGACTTCTCTAGAGTTGAGGAATCACTCACAGCTTTGACGAAGAAGGGGAAACCCTTCGTGTGGTCAGACAGATGTCAGCAGAGCTTCCAGGAGCTGAGACAGAGATTGACTAGCGCACCTATCTTGAGGTTGCCTGAGGAGGGAGTAGGGTACGTAGTCTACTGCGATGCATCAGGGACCGGACTTGGATGTGTTCTGATGCAGGAGAGGGCTGTGATCGCCTATGGATCACGTCAGTTGAGGCCGCATGAGCAGAACTACGCTACCCATGACCTGGAGTTAGCAGCAGTGGTATTCGCTCTGAAGACATGGCGACACTATATGATGGGCGAGCGCTTTACAGTCTTTTCCGATCATCAGAGCCTCAGGTATTTTTTCTCGCAGAAGGACCTGAACCTGAGACAGCGGCGATGGCTCGAGTTCCTCCAGGACTATGACTTTGAGATAGTCTATACTCCTGGGAAGGGGAACGTAGTAGCCGATGCCCTCAGTAGGAGGACGGGCATCCAGTTACTTGAGGAGGCGACAGAGCAGCTAGCCTCTTTGCAGATATCCTTCGTGGATAGAGATGGAGCAGCCTTCCTTCAGTCTCTCACAGTCACTCCTCCACTACTGCAGCGGGTCAGGGAGGCACAGCGTGGGGACGCTGACTGTGAGACACAGCGTGCACAGATATCCTTGGGACAGGCACCTGATGGTTTCTCCCTTGGAGCAGAGCACGACATCCTTTTCAGAGGATGTACCATGGTACCAGTCGCTTTGCGAGAGGAAGTGCTGAGAGATTTTCACACTTCTCCTTTGGCGGTACATCCTGGAGTGGCGAAGATGTACCAGGACCTCAGACGACAGCACTGGTGGCCGGGCATGAAGAAGGCTGTAGCAGAGTTCGTTTCTCGATGCCTCACCAGTCAGTAGGTGAAGGCAGAGCATCAGGTACCAGCAGGCTTGGTACAGCCCTTGGAGGTTCCGGAGTGGAAGTGAGACGGCATATCTATGGATTTCGTGACTGGACTTCCACACACTTCCAGAGGTCACGACTCCATCTGGGTGATTGTTGACCGACTCACCAAGTCGGCACACTTCTTACCCATCAGAGAGCAGGGCTCAGTGGAGAGATTGGGACGTCTCTACGTTCAGGAGATTGTGCGTCTCCACGGCGTGCCATCATCTATCGTCTCCGATCGAGATTCCCTCTTTACTTCCCGGCTTTGGAAGGGGTTACAGGAGGCGTTCGGGACGCAGCTACGTCTAAGAACAGCCTTTCATCCTCAGACGGATGGTCAGACGGAGAGGACCATTCAGACACTCGAGGACATGCTCCGCGCATGTGTCCTCGACTTTGGTCGTAGCTGGGAGGACCACCTACCCTTGGTGGAGTTTGCGTACAACAACAGCTACCACTCCACCATCGGGATGGCACCGTACGAGGCATTGTACGGCCGACCTTGTAGATCTCCTTTGTGCTGGACAGACCCTGGGGAGTCAGCACTAGTGGGACCGGAGATGGTCCAGGCCACGACAGAGAAGGTCCAGGTCATCCAGGAGCGGATGAGGACAGCTCAGAGCCGGCAGAAGTCATATGCTGACAGGAGGCGGAGGCCACTAGAGTTCGAGGATGGCGGCCACGTCTTCTTGCGGGTCTCACCTCGACGTGGTATTCGGAGATTTGGCCGAGGCGGCAAGTTATCTCCGCGCTTCATCGGACCCTTCCAGATTCTCAGCAGGATTGGTGAGGTGGCTTATCGCCTGGCTCTACCACCTCAGTTGCACCGGGTGCACGACGTCTTCCACGTATCCCAGCTGAGGAGATACGTGCACGACCCGACGCACATCATTGACCATGGGGAGCTTGACGTTGACGATGGGGCGACTTTTACGGAGATCCCGGTGGAGATAGAGGATCGACAGGAGCGGGTCCTGCGTGGGCGATCGATACCTCTTGTGCGCATCAGATGGCAGCACGGGAATCTCCAGGAGAGCACATGGGAGCGGGAGGCTCAGATGCGTGCTCAGTACCCTCATTTGTTTCCCTAGTTTTTGATGTATCTTTACGGGGACGTAAAGCCCTGAGGTGGGAGTAATGTAAAGACCCGTAAAATTCAAGGGAAATTTTTTCTTAATTTTCTATAGAATTTTACAAGAGCGCGGTTTCAGACGGCACCTGATTCTGAGGCCCGGAGTGCCCGGAATTAATTCCTAAATTTTGGCTCGGGTACGTTCAGTGAACGAACGAGCGGGTTTTCCTAACTTTTGATTCGGTGCTCGGAATTGAAATCCGAGGGCACCGATGAACTCGCAGAACCGATATTCGCTTAAATAGACCTTTTCGGAAGTTGCGTTTGTTGCGGGTTGAAAGTTAGTTTTGGGGTTTTTAGTTTGAGTTAAATAAAATTTGTGAAGAACAAATTTTATTATAACTTGATAAAACCTACCAAAGGGGGTTGGAAGTGGGACCCACACCCACTTAACCACCCTTGGGAGGATTAAGTGTGATGGGGCCCACACGAACCCCTAAACCTTTCATCTTCTCCCAACTTACTTAACCCCTCATTAAATGACATGAGTTATTTAATTTGGAGTTAATCCTTTTTAAATTTCAAACTTTGGATTTTCTTTTGTGTGGATGTGCTAATAAAATAAGATAGTGTCTTATTTTATTTTGGTTAATAGCTTTGGCCACCTTGAGAGCTTTTGGGAGATTTTCTTCTTCTTCTTCAACTCTGACGAAGAACACGAAGAATGCTCAACTTGACGAAGAACGCTCAAGTTCCGACGAAGAACGTCGCTCCGCTCTTCTTCGTCTTCCGTGTCAACGAGAGGGAACGCCGCTTCCTCCTCGGATTACCTTCGTCGACATAAGAGGTTTTTCCAACGACGTATCACATCGGACACATCTCTTCGTCAACGGAATTGACGAACGACGACCGCGACGCCCGATCTCCGCGACGTTGACTTTCGCGGACGTTGTCAAATCTTCGAACCTATACCCGAGGTAGGGGTTGTTGATTATTGTTTAATTATTCTATTCTTGATCATGAATTTAACAAGTCTAACGTGTGGCTTTGAAATATTTTAAGTTGCGTTATTGCTTAACGTGAGGGGGCGGGACCGCATGAACACGGCCGAACCCCCTCCATCGTTCTTGTTGAATTGCTTGCGGGTGGATGAATCAAGGTGGCGTGGTGCCGACGCACCACGCGGATATTCGCCCAATCCTTATTGCGCGACGCCGTCGCGCCTCGCCATGGAAGAAACATCAAGAACGCGATGCTGTCGCGCCGCGTTGAAGAAATCAATGCGCGGCGAAGGAGCGCGGTGCCGTCGCACCGCGCCGGACGACGAACACCGCGGCCGGTTCCGGGCCACGGCGGGACGAGGAGACCGCGGCCGGTTCCGGGCCGCGGCGGGATGAGAAGACCGGCGGCCGGGCCGCCGGCGTCGGAAGCCGAAGAGGGGACCGGATTTTCCGGTCCCGTTGGAGAAAACCGGCCGGCCAGCTGGCCGGCCGGATGCCATTAAACCGGGGGAATTAATCCCCCGGCCAGCATGTTAAACCCCCCTCTTTAAGAGAGGGGCAGTTTCCTTGTGGGGGGAAAAGCCCCCCGTTTCCTGCCAATCAAGCCCCCCACGTGGGGGGGCGATTTTGCAAAGAAGGGCGCGGCTTTATGCCGCGCCGTTATTCAATCAGCGGGGGCTTTGCCCCCCCGCGTGCAGCCACCTAGCGGCGCCAGGCCGCCGCGGCCCCCGCGCCGCCGCGCCGCCGGCTGGCCGGCCAGGCCGGGTCGGACCCGGGTCGGGTCGACCCGGGTCGGGCCGACCCAGGGGGGGGGGGGTCGGGCCGGGTCGGCCCGGACCCGGACCCGGACCCCCCCGTTTCGAACCAGTTTCGGTATTTTCACCATAACATGAGCCTCGGACCTCCGATTGACGAACCGTCTGCGGCAACGCGATCCTTGGATCGAGACGGTCGTTTCGGTATATTGCACTCAAGGTTTCGGATTACTTTGAGTTCGGCCGGGTTGGTTCGTTCACGAAACCAACCGGGCCTTCGGAGCGGAAACGCTCATATCTTGAGCTACGGACGTCCGATTGACGTGCCGTCAGCCGTGTTGTGTTCCTCTTAGTGAGACGGATCTTTTGGAATACTCCGCCCGAGGTTTGGACGCAGGTGGAGTACGGTCGGGTTGGTTTTGCCTTAAAAACCAACCGGGCCCCGGGGATGAAAATGTCAATAACTCTCAGACCGGGCGTCCGATCGACGCGCCGTCTGTTGCGTTGAGTTCCTGTTGACGATACGGAACTTTTGGATACATCAACTCTGGTCTTCGTGACAGTTGATGTATCAGCCTCTCGGCTCGTGGAGCGGACCCTCCGTACGAGCTTGCTGTGTGCGGGAACCCTAGTGCTGGCTGCGACTGATACTGTGACTACTACTGCTACGACAGCTACTGTGACTGCGACGACGACAGTACAGAGATCCTGTGTGGATTCGACGACGACGAATACAGCACTCAGCGATCCTACGTGGATCAGTGCTACAGGTCCTGTGTGGGCCCGATCCTGTGTGGGTCCGATCCTGTGTGGGTCTCTACGCTCAGCGGTCCTGTGTGAACCAGCGCCTACAGGTCCTGTGTGGGCCCGATCCTGTGTGGGTCTTTGCGGGGGTTAGTTACCTATCGATCCTTCGTGGGTCCGACGACTTAGATGGATCAGTGATCATCTTTATCGTCCTTTGAAGAAGTATACCTGTGTGAGCTGAATCCTGTTGCTTTCCTGTGTGGATTGTGTTGTGCAATCCTGTGTGGATTACGTTTTGCTTTCCTGTGTGGAATACTTTTACTTTCCTGTGTGGACTGAGTTGTACTTAGGCTCGGTGGTTGGAGCGTATTTGAATTGATGACTTAGGTATATGTATGGGCATATACCTAAGCAGTATCGGTTGTTACTTCGTGATTACACCTTTTTTCGTGGTTTATCCTTTGAGGATTTGAGAGACCTTCAGGGGTCTCAGGGTCCCTACTGAGTAGCTTATACTCACCCCTGCACGGGCTTTGCCCGCACTACGTTGTGTTGGTTGCAGACGACGGACAGCGTTGACCTTAGCTGAGGCTTGCAGAGCGGGACGGTACCCGGAGGTGGACCACTGGGCGGGACGTGCACAGAGCAGACGGCGGGACCTGTGGAGCAGAGGAGCTATCTATACCCACCCTTCAGGTGGGATTTCCAGTGGACAGCTCGGTGTAGCGGCATTTACTTTTCAGTTGCTGTTTTCCCTTTCGAGTTGTACTTTACTTTCAGTTTTGGGTTTGTATTCTGGCCCATTTACTTTTCCGCACTTTCAGTTGTACTCTGCTTTTGTTTAGTGTTTACTTTCCGCTTGCTTACTCTGTGGTGTTTGTTTACCTTACAAAGGCAATGCCTTCCCTTTTTATCGGGATTTACGCCTTGGTGCTAGTCGTCAACCCCTGGCCTATGGAAGGCGGTCTTGGGGTAGTCACGGCACGGACCCCGAGGGCGGGTCGTGACAATTCGAATGTTGTTATGGGTGGTTTTAAGAAAGCTCTAGTAAAGTATGGTAAGAATTAGCAGCAGTTATTTTAAAGGGCGTTTAAACCCTTTATAATTATTTTCGTAGAATGGAACTTTTAAAAACACTTGATGCAGTTTTGATAGCATCAATTTTTTTCACCAATTTAGGGGTGGGTTTTAATCGCCCCTAATTCAATTTTTATCCCCCAATTTTAGGTATTTTCTAACAACCCCATTTTTTTAATACCATTCCTACCACATCCCTCACTAATATAACACACCACCCATCCTGTGTTCCCCTAGATGCTTCCCCTCCTTCCACGCATGTCACCCATTTCCCAATATGCAGACAAACAACCCTTGGCACCTCTCCCAACCGCCTATGCACACACACAAATGCGGAACACCCACCCATCCTGTCGATAATTTCCCTTCATTCGTGCAAAATCCAGTTTAATGGGATTTGAACCTGCATTTCAAGTAAGCAACTCCCCCCCACCTGACCACTTGATTAAATAGAAATTTCATTTATTTTATCCACATTATTTTATTTCTATATATTTATATGTTTATTCAAACAAAAATTATTTTCATAATATATTTAATTACATTAAAATATATAACTTATATATACATTTATATAAATTAATGTATTCATATTTATATTATAATAAATTTTTTACTTTATTAATTTTAGAAATTTTTATAAACTATATATTTAGATGTATACATTTGTATTATTGAATTTATTTAAACATTTGTTTTTATATTAATATAAATATATATATATATATATTCATATGTTTAACACACAGATATATATATATATATATATGTTGACCCCTTATAAATTTTATATTTTCGTATATTTAGATAAAATAATTTTTAAATATATTTATTAATAGATTTATTATTAAAAATTATATTTATATATATATTGTAAATGTTTATACTTATTTTCATAGAAGTATATATTAAAACCGGTCTAGGACAAAGGATAAATACAAAGAAAAACATATGCATCACTAGATGCTAAAAATACATGAATATATTTATATGTGTATTTACATAAATTTTACTAAATATTAATTTTACATATATTTCTAATTTTATCTATGTCATGTATATACTAATATATTTATATATATATAAAAATATATTTATCTAATTATTTATACACATAAATACATATTTATATATTATATAATTGTTTATTTATAAAATATATATAAGTATTTATTTAATATACTTATATACTACCTTTAAAAATATATTTATATAATATATGTCAATACACAAGTAAAAACATATATTATAATGCCTTTAAAAATATATTATATATATGTATATATACAATATATGACATATTTATTTATAAAATTAAATGAATTTATATTATATATTATATATAAAAATATATATAATATGCATACAACAGAATAAAATATTTACATAACACATACATTTTTATTTATATGAATGTGTGTTTATGTATCTGTATTATCTATTATTATTATTATTTTAAAAATTATAAAAACTGCAAGGGTTTTTATATGATACAATTTTTTAAAAAAATATGTATATATATATTTATATAATATCTGTATTATTTTATATTATAATTAATATTTTATGAAAATAAAAATTTATACAAATAAATATATATTAATTTATGCATTATACTATTATATTTATGTATATATATAAATACGATTAAATACAATCATATAAATTAATTATATTTAAATAATTATATAATATGTCCATATAATTTCTAAAAATACATTTATATATTGTGTTTTAATTATATATACACATATTATATGATAAGGAATTTTTTTATGAAAATAGTGGGGTTCACAACCCCCTATAATTTAAGACATGTTAGGTGTTTGTGAATCACAACTGATCTCAATGTTGAGGGATGGTTATGACCCCCTCTAATTTCTTATATTAAAGGGGGTTTAAAACCCTACTATTTTCTTAAAGAAACAAATTACATAATATATATATATATAATAGTTCTTCTAAAATCCAACCTAAAATTATATATATATAATCTCTAAAATCTAATCAAATTTATGGTCCCACTAATTTTTAAATTAGCGGAGTTTTTTTATAACTGCCTCTACAATCATGCTGAATATTAAAGAAACAGTGATGAAAAATTTAGAAGTGGTTGTGGAACCCCTATAAATTAACTGAGTAGTGGGGGTTATTCATATCCCCAACTAATGTTTATATAAAATAATTTTAGATGGTTTTTTGAATAACCCATGAGACCTTGGATGGTAAAATGTGACATGTTAAGGTTTTTCTCAGAGATGAACCAGAGCCTTCAGTGATTGGTTTATTTCATTCGAGTATGTGTATATAACCAACCTAGTGGGAGGTAAAACGTATGTATGTCATGTCTAGTATTTACTTACTACATTTAATTATTTTTTAAGTCATGTTTATATTCATCTAGTTTTGTTTCCTGTTTATTTTGAGATGTTGATGTCTATTTATTTTTTTCTATATACTTTGATGTGTATGTTTTTTGGTTATTTGTATTGTTATTTTGAACCCAGATATAGGGTTATCTTCTCCTCATAATACCAATTTAGACCCCAATAATAGTTGGAATACTTTTTTATACAAGGAGGCACACCTGAGGTTTTATGGAGAACTAGGTGGGGGAACTATCTCAGTGGCTCCCGGGTCAAGGAATTAAAAATTTCACTATGTACTGACTACCCGGGTGGAAAACAATTTGTAGGGTAATATATTTTGTAGTTGGAATACATGTCATGTAACCCCACATGACTCAATAGTCGTTTGGTCGATGTATATAGTGTATAATTAATAAACATTCATTGTAATTAATTCACATGCTTCATGTTGAATTCCATTCAAGAAACATGGTCCAAAAAATGACTAGATTATTTCTAACTATCTTACACATTGTGTAACAAAAAATGTTTATATAGATTATATTTCAATTACCTATTTTAGTGTCTTGGATTACTAGATAGAGGAATTCACAATGTGTATCTCAGGGCATATTTCATATAATTCATACCTGTTTACACAGATTAAATGTTAAGCGACGTTGTACACCACACAAATTAAATACACCAAATGAAAAAAATTACATCATTAAACCAAACTACAAAAAAAATGGTGTACAAGTCATGTGACTAGGATTATATAGTATTAAATTCCTAATTAGTTTCCATTTAAATTTCTGAAGCACACCCCAGGTGTGGCCATAGTACATACCGTGTACAACGCATATAAATTAAAAGTAGTAAACATTGTGCTGATTAATGTGTTTTATTCATGATTATATGATACACAATATGAAACATGAAGGTACACACTATATAACTATATGGAAATATACGCACACAACATGCCAAGTGAATACACCTTACATGATAAAGATTGTACAAGTAATCATGTAGTTTGGGTGGCTACACCTCGTGTTTCCTCCTAGTACACACGTCGAGTATAATTTTTTTTAAATTAAATAAGATTATTGAATTTATATCCAATTAAAAAGGATGGTATTTATATATATATATATATCTCTAGGATTGGTTAGATTAATTATTACCATTATCAATTAATTAATTAATAATAATATTAATAATTAATTCAAGATAGATTAATCTTAATTAAAAACTAGTTTGGAATGTATTCTTTAATGTTTGAATGCAATATCATTTCATGTAATTAACTGATCATGAGATTTTTTAACCAATGTATGTGTTGATTTTAGGTTTATTTTAATATGATTTCACATGTTTTATATGTGATAAAGTTTTATTAAAGTAAATATGATGGACTATATATCATCCCTCCCAAATTTTCTACATAGGACCCGCATGACCACATTTTATTTTTCCCATCCCATACCCTTGGTTCCTCTCACATGTGTTTGAGTAAAAATATGTATATGTCAGAGCTCCAAGGGGAGTATGATGTTCAGAACCCAAGCTAAAGAGAGACCAACCAAGATAATACAAAGGTCGATGTTAGAATACTGTAACTTGAGCCAAGACTAACTTAAGGAGTTATCCCCTAGGTTCATAGGTTTATTTATCATTCATTCTATAAATAAACCCATATAAATATCATTGTAAGACCCCAAGATTTATATAAAATAGAACTATGTTTTTTAGCATATAAAACACACAAAATCGATTCTAAATGAACCATGGAATATTGTTATTCAAATATGAGTATCACAACCTACCCATTAAATTTATCGGTAATAATATGATTAAATTATTTATTGAATATATATAAATATCCTTCCCAATATAAATTTATTGACAAATTCTTAGGAAATAAGAACCTAATATTTAATAAATATAATTTATTCTTCCAAAAAAATCATTTTCTTAAAAAATGATTTTTTTTTATTTTTGCGAGAAAATATAATAATTAAATTATTAAGATTTTATAAAATTTATATTATATTTTTTTTTAAATAATAATTTCAAAATTACCTTAAGGTGAAATCTTGGTATTTTTCATAAATGATTGATTTTTCCGGGGACAGTGAAAATTATCAATTCTCTAAATACTGAAATTTATTTTTATTAAATTTATTAATTATAAAGTACCATTTTATTTTAGATTTTTTATTAAAGTTATATATGAAACATTTTATTTTTAATAATTTAATTAATTTCATTTGAATCAACGATTTTCATGATTTTGTTATAAGTTTATTTTAATGCTTAAAACACACAGTTTTTTTTGGAAACTATTATTAAATGCCTAAAGTTTATCCAATTCGGATAATTAAAAATAACCTCTCTTCAGAAAATAATTATATTAAATTTATATATTATATATCTATTTATATTAATTTAAAATCATATAATGATTTTTTCTAGTCGTAGAGTAAATATAAGATCATATATTGCTTGAAAAATGAATTTTTCAAAAGAACATCCTTTCATAGAATTTTCTGGTTATAATTTTAAATTAAATGTTCCAAATTATAGGTATTTAATTTGAGAAAATTGAATATATATTTGGAATCAGGAGGTTCAAATTGGCTAAATAGGACTCTTCCATTTTTTCATTTTTAATAGTAAAAGTGGTAAAATTTATGACCTCCGTAAAGGGTAAATCAGGTTAATCTAGGTAAAAAATAATTTTCAAGGTCACTATTTTTAATATAAATTCTTATTTTATGAAGGTAATTTGACCATTTACCCCATTGAATATAAATTTTATTTTTTCAAAGAAACATTTCTATAAAAATGATCTATATAATATTTAAAGTGAATAAAGTTACAAATTGTCCCGGTCTAATCTTAAAATATCTCTTATTTTTTCATGTACGAAAAAAGGAAAGTTCAGAAATAATAATAATATTAATTTTGGTAATAATTAAATAATTTTCATTATTAAAATTTATTTATAATTTTTAGTGATTAAATAATTTTCTTAAATGCTTGCGCAACAATAATACAATATTTATTTAATTAATACAAAACTAAAATAAATTCTTTTAAAATATTAAAAGTAATATAATTTGAGTAATTTATAGTGTCCCATTAATTTTTTAGATACATAAAACATAATAAATATTCTTTAAATTATTATATTATAATTTTTACTTTGTTTTTGGGTCTTTATAAATTCAAATTAAATGAATAGTTCAAAAATTGACATTAATGATATTTTATGATAAATAATATTTTATTAAATGATTTAAAATTCATAAAAACATTATCTATAGATTTTTTAATGGAATATGGTTGAAAAAATCTTCCATAGTCCATTTATTAATCCATTTTCCTATTATGAATACATTGTTAACCCTTTATGGTTAAAATAGTTGTTACCTTGGTTAAGCTAAAAAATAATTAACAAAAGGGTTAATAAAAAATAAATGGTTTGAAATGGCACAAAAACACATATAAATTTCCATTAATTATTTTATTTAATCAGTATAAACTTTTTATTCACATTTATGTCTATTTGGAAGAATTTTCATTAAAAATGGATTTATTATATTTTAATCTTTAATAAAAGTCATATTGTTTCCTCTCCCACTCTTATAAAAGGGAACCACACCTTCCACTTACATACAACACATTGAGCCATATAGTTCAACCATCCCATTAAAAAACCCGTTGTAAACATATGTATCCACATTATAGAGGTTATGGTATTCCTAAATTTCTAACCCTATGATCCATAAGAGGGTATCTAAAAGAGTTCTTTCAAAGAAGAGGTAATCGCCTTAACCAATCAATTTCTCTTTTTTACTTTTTTTTACATCCTATAAATAAATGTTATTTATAATAAAATAATAAATTAATTATCCTCAACATATTTAAATCTAATTATTATTATTAAATCACCAATATCACCCCATTTCCAATCATATGGGATGTGAAAGTATTGCTTGTGCATATGTATACCTTACCGTCTCCACATAGAGGAACACTTAATTTTCCACCAAAATATTTCACAGATGGTTATTATAATGGTTTTAATGTTTATATATGATAATTTTAAAATAATTATAGTTTTATAATCTTAATACGACATCTACATTCTTACATTCCAATCTATTGTAAAATGATAGTGCCACTTTTGCATATGTGTGAACAACCACCTCCATGAAGCGATGAAATTATTTTTAAATTCACATTTTAATTGTATTGTAATAAGTATTGATTTAATGAATATATAAGATATTTTTTATATAAAAATAATTATGTAAAGTTGAATTACTATTTAACATTCTTTCATTCAATCCGTCGAAATGTGAAAATAGTGTTAATGTGTCCGTACGACCTACCATCTCCATGAATGGTGTAATTAATTTTTATACCTATAAATATCATTTATTAATCTATATAAATAATGAATATATTTTATATTTATATAATTATTAACATTATGGAGAGTAAGTAACTATTATCAAAGCATAAGGACCAAAACTACAGAACTGAAATACTCATGATAAATAAAATATTTAACACCTTCAAACCACAATTTTTATAAGGAATTATTGGTAAATTGGTTTTAAAATGTTATAAATTGATCATATATGATATTATAAGTTTTTAAATTATTCAGTTATATTATTATAATCCATTTAAATTTATTATATAGGGGATTAGAGTGCTTTCAAATCAAGTGGAACTCGAGGTAAGGAATTTTAATCTCAATTTTACTTCTATGAGACACATTCCATATTCACCAGAAATTTATTTATTTTAGTGTATATACTACCAAATTAATATTTTATATGATGAATCAATTTATATTAATGTTATTTAATTTTTCATTTAATATTAATTCTTTCATGGGTTTATTATTTAATAGTTATCACATCAGTAAGTGTTTATTTCACAATGTCATCATTATTTGGGATTGTTATAGTTAAGTCTCTATTGGGGGAATTATTTGATATTTCAATGATAAAATTAATATATTTTATTCTCCTATTCTTATTTATATAAATTAAAATTTTTAATTTCATTTTCCTCTCTTTAAGTACACAAGATATCAATATTATGTTTTAATGTAAAATTGTCTTTGTTTTTTATACTCGATCGTGAATATTTTTCTTTCATGTATATATTTTTTGTGAAAATATTTTAGAGAATGATTTTAATACTCTACAATGATTCATTGAATATGTTATTACCCATTTTTTACTTTTTACTATGTTTTTTAAAGGAATCCTCTTGTTTCTTTCTGAAATGAGTCTCTTTTATCTTTTTACCATAATTGTGGAAGGAATCTTTGTTTTAACATGTACGACATGAAATTTATCACCATCATAGACACTATAATATATAAATATTCCTTTATAATTTTAAATGTATATTTTAAATTGAAATATATTCCTTACTATATATTTTTTTATTTTAAATGAGTGATTTTAAAGTGAAAAGGTTATTATCCTCAATAAATGTTCCATGTGATATTTAATGATATTTTCCATCTAATATGACATACATCGATGTTACTAATGTTTTATTGGGGATATGATCTAATGATACCATACTTATTCTTTTTATATATGGTTTATGATTATGAGGAAATTTTGTTTTTGGAACCTATAACTTTTCACTTTGTTATACTATGATGAATTGATGAAATGTTATGAAACCGGTTTCTTTTCCATGGGTTATGCGATGATGAAATGTTTACAAAAACTATTTCCCTTTCATTGGTTATGATATGATGAATTTTATATGATATTTTGGAATAAATATGTACAATTTCCATTATGTTATGGGTGTAACATAATTATATATCCCATTAATGATTTGAGAAAAGATAGATATCTCATGAGATAAACATTATTAGAATTATGAGTAGTCCTAGTTTTGTAAGAGACTCAATCACTTATGATAGTCCTGGGACTAAAACATGACTACTATGATGGTTTGGGGAGTGAACCCAATCAACTATAATAGTCTTGGATATTATCCATGACTACTATTGAAATCATTTTCTATACTTATGTGTATGCCACAAACTTTGGAGAAGGCAACCTTCTTGGATGGAGCTCTCGCTCTCTACCTCTAGGGTTTTCCCACTATCCACCTTCTTATTCTCCTTATACAATTACATTACTCATACTTTATTTTATTCTATTTGTATTTTTATGTCCTCTTATTACTTACATTCCCTTCGTCTCCATCTGAGGAGTTATTTATTTTCCTCCTAATTTTACTTTCATGCTAGTTCTCACAGATTCTTGGTTTCGCTAGTTTTCTAATGGATATATATTCCCTCATATTTTATGACCCATGAACACTAATATGACCACTCTTACCACTTTATTTTTTGTGATAAAAACCTACAATATTTTTAACAATGAAGCTCTAGGGGTGTGGGTGTTTTTGGTTTCGTTGGTCGGCACCTTTTCCTCACCAGATCATTCAACATCCTATTCTTTTTCTACCCATGATGTTGTGATGTACATCTTCCCCAGGCCAGTATGAAGGAATTTGTGGTGTCTTTGGGATCGTGTTGGGGGATTCATTTAGTGTCGGGGGTTAGTTACGGCTGGTGTCATCCTTTGATTCAATTGCTGGTTGAATCAAATGGTTTGGTGGTGGTTTGGTGTTTCATACTCTTTAATGTTTTCTTTTGGTTTTTTGAACTTATCGGCAGTTCTTAAATACTTCTCTCTTATTGCTAATTTTACGACCTGATGGTCTCTATTTTTCTATTGAAAGTTCATAATAAAGTGGTTCACGGTTCAGTGAAAGGTCTCAACTACCTGTTTAGGCCCTCCCTCTCCAAACTCTGCTCTTGCCTCCCGTTCATTCTTTCCATGCCTGTTTGGTCCAGTGCATTGGTTTTTAGTGAGGCTTTGGGATGGTTCTATTTCATACGTGGTGGTATTTCATGTGGAGTGACCTGAAATATTGTGTTCATATTGGTCTTGGTTTGGTGAATATGTTTTTTACTCATGATGTCTCAATTGGTTCCTATTTTCTTATTAGTTGTCTGATGTTGGTTATCCTTGATAAAAGGGTTGTTCTTTTACAAGTTTTGTTTCTCTCAATGGTGATAGTGATTTATATTTGTCTCGTTTTCAGTCTGTTCATGACTTAATATAGTGATTTAGTCTATTATTTCTAGGGCTTCTTCTATTATGGGTTATGGATGACGATGATGGTGACTATTTCATAAGGTGTGCTTCTCGAGGGACTCACAGGCTATGATGATTGTGACATGCACTGGTTTTGATTTTTTTTTGAATTTTAATGTCTGTGTTGTGAAATATGTTGTTTGGTGCCTTTTTTATTTTAGTATGGTGTAATTGTTTTTGGTATGGTGTAATTTGAGAGGTTCCAACTCAACCGTAAAAGTTGGTTTATTCTGAAAATGAAAAGAAGAGATTTTGAGGTGATTTTATGCCACAATATTTTGTTTTATACCAATTTTTTTCTCCCAGGACTAAAGTTCTTTTATTTATTTATGGTTCATGTCTTATAAACACCAAGTGTTATTCCATGATTCTGGATCATGATTCATGATTATGATCTATGATATGTAAGACATGGTTTTCAAATTTAATTTTCAGGATCTCATACCCTTACACTCATGTTATTTTTAGGTAATAATTTATATCTCCTTTATTTACTCTAAAAAGCATCTAATATCACCATTTTTTATGTTTCCAATCCCTAGGTTATGAAAAAAAGATTTAAGTATGTTATCCCTAAGAGGGTTACTATATGTGATTATATTTTTGGGGATGATGTATAATTTTATGAAGCAATTGTTTATGTATTCAAGATGCTATGTAATAGTTTGACCTAATTTGCTAAAACTATAAACCTAAAAGGACCGTAAATATGTAAGTGAAAAAATAATTATTTTTTATGTTATATATTTCAGAGGATTAAAATTGGGTTGTATTTATTAGTATAAAATACAGAAATGTAAATATATTTTTAGCACTGAATTTGGGAGTATGAGTTCAAGGTTGTTATAATTGGTATTAGAGAAAAGGATTATATAACTTTAGAGATTAATATATTTTTATATTAGGTATACATAATAGTTGTATAAATAATAATGGGTTTATATGTTTAAGGTTTATCATAACTGTAAATTCACTGAAACCCCTTTATATATTTTATGTGATGATATATTACGGAAATTAATGACATTTCTGGAAAAAAATTATTAGGATAAGGTATATGTGACCCTTAACTTTAACATGAAGGATTTTTTAGAATAATGTTATAACATTTTTGGTGATGTAAGTGGGAATGTATGAGATAACTATTATGTTAAAAAATTCTTCAATGTTGAATTTATTTATATTATATTTTAGGATATAAAAGTTAAAGTGTTATAGTATTTCTATGAGTATTGAATTTATAAAGACAATTTTCATATTAATATGAAATAATTCATTTCAATTTTTAATGATGTTGTTTTATATATATTAAATTTCATTTAGGAATATAAAAGTAAAAGGATATCACACAACCTTATTATCACTTCTTGATGATTTAATCATAATTATCATAGAAAAATATAGGTCAAATGATTTTGAAAGCCTTTTAAAAATCCCAATCAAATGTAAGAATCTATTTAATACTTCCAAAACCTTTTCATTTCCCAAAAATTTCTATGGATCATGAAATCTATTTTATTAGATTTTAAAATATCAACTCATCCATATCATTCGTAAAGGGAAACACCCCAGAGTAATTTAATTTTTATTTTTAGGAGAAAAATGTAATTAATGCTGGGAGATAAAGGTGAATATCAATAACATAAAAGAAGAACCTAATGTCTGGGTTTAAAGTATAAATTATTTTATTATTTTCTAAATATAAAACAGTATTGTTTTATTTCTTTTTAATAATTTATCTGTCATAATGACATAATTCTCATCTTTGATTATAGGAATGAATAATTAAGGAATAAGATAATGAATTGTGGTTAAAGGTTCTAGAAACAAGTTGAATGAAAGAAGGTTTTTATGTATTCAGTTTTTATAATTATAGTGTAGTGTTATTTTATCAATGATATTATGATATATTATAAATATTATGAGATTCATGAAACAACTTAGGAGAATTTTATAGTAGGTTTTTATTAAAAATTTTGAACATATATTAGATGGAATTTATAACATTGAAATGTGGCATAACAAAAAGGTGTTATTTTTTAGGATACATCTATTGAGTCTTAATATATGTTTTAAGCATATGAAACCTTTAATATTACATTTTGTTTAATTAAATATTATTTTAGGAATACTTTCTTTACTATTTGTGGGACTAAATTTAAAGACATGTAGAACCTTTAGGGTTTATATTATATTTGATATTGAGGTAATAGTGGGTTATGACAGCTTGGTAACATATGTCTTATCATATTAATAACAATGATATTTAAAGTGGATTTTATATTTAGGTGATTAATGATATTTTGGAATTATATCACTATAAATTTTGTGAATATTATATGATATTATGGGATTTTATTTGAGGAATCATGGTTAAATAATATTTTAGATGTATATATTATTTTAATGCAGATTTATAGTGATACATGTCATTTATATAAATATTTATCATATAATAGATATTATATTAATTGGAAATATAAATTTTCAGTATGAGACATTAAGAGTTATTGATATTATTTGGAGGTGAATATTAAATTTGTATTGAATTAATATGCGATCAAATCATTCTAATCATTGGGTTTCAATATCAGTTTGGAATATTATTAAGGTTAGTTATATATCAAATGATCTAAGTGGAACATTATTTTTTATTTTCAAATATTTGATGGTTAATGTGGTATTTAATAATATGAAGGTCTATTAAATTTTTTAATTGTCATACCTTATGCAAAGCATTATGGTTTTGGTTAATTTCTTATGATATGAGGAATAAATTGTGATCCTTTTGTGGAATTATCTGATCCATTAGTAGTTTATTATAACTATTTATGAAAAAAAATCATTATGAAAACTATGTTTTTGGATAAAGAAATGATATTGTAGTATAAATTGATTAAAGGATGAAATTATACAAAAAAAGTGTATTTTCTTATGAAATTTTTCTAGATGTTAAAGCACTTCCTTAATTCTCCGAAAAAGGTTCTTGAAATGAAAATTATATCGAATATCCTTTATTTATAATGAATAGTTGGCCTTTTTCAAACCTCATTGGTTTATGGTTTTTTGTCTATTAACGTTCTCATGATCATTCACTTTCGTGTGATCAATGATCTTTGTCACTATATATTATTACACGAGATTAATAATTTTATTCCATTTTCATATTATAACTTTATACCAATGTTCTACTATTTGGAATTCTAGTTGTGTTATTCTAAATGAACTTCATTTTTACCTTTCACTCTAATCAAGAGGAACTACTAGTAACCCTTTTTACAATAAGGGATTTCAATAAAGGTATTTTTAAATATAAAACATCTGATTATGAATATCATGTTCAAATTTTAATGAAATAGATTATTAAATGTGGGAAAATGTAACAACTTATATTTAAAAAAATTAAAACCATGTTAAATTGCATATAAGACATGAAACATTTTACCTAAACAAACCATTATAAATTATTATTTAAATATGACCATTATAACCTACCTATTAACTTAATGGGTATGAATACAATTAACTGATTTATGATATATAAATGTATAAATATATAGATATATAGATATATAAATATCATATTGAATATGATTTCATTGATAAATTCATAGGAAATAATAACCCAATTTTTAATAAAGATATTTTATTAGTCAAAAACAAAGTTTTCATCAAAAATAATTTTATTGATTTTTTAGAGAAAATATTATAATTATATTGTAGAAATTTTTTTAAATTTATTTGATAAAATGAACTTAATTCCTTAAATCATCATATCAAAATTCACTTAGGTTGAAATTTTGTGATTTTTCTGCGACGATTGATTTTTTTAGTGAATAGTGAAAATTAATTATTTTTTGAATGCTGCCATTTATTTACATTAAATAAAAGAATTTAAACGTACAATTATATTTTATATTTTTTATTAATGTGAAATTTTATTTTTTTTAATAATAAAATTATGTTGATTTTAAACAATATTTATGATGAATATTGTACAACTATATTTTTATGCTTAAAAACATAGTTTCTAGAAACTGTTTTTAAGTGAAAAAAAGGTTAAACATTTTAATTAATTAAAAATAACCTCTAATAAGAAATTATTTAAATTATATTTACATAATAAATATTTATTTATATTATTTCAAATTCATATAATGATTATTTCTAGTCATAAAGTTAATATAAGATTTTTTATTTCTTGAAAACTGAATTTTCTTGAAGAATCTATTTTCATCGTGTTTTTTTGGGTATCATTTTAAATTAAAATAAAAAAATTATAGGTATTTGATTTGATAAAATGTATTCAATATTTTCAGTCAGGAGGTTCATATTTTTCAAATATTTCCCTTTTATTTTAATGCACTACAAATAGTAATCATGGTAAAATTTATCACCTCAGTAAAGGGTGAATCGGGTTAATCTAAATTATAAAAAGTGACAAGATCACAATTATTCATCAAAATTCTTATTGTATGAAGGTAATTTGGCATAAATCATCTTATTCCTGAAATTTAATTGTTTAATAGATAGTTTTCCATAAAAATGATCTATATAATAGTTAAAAATAATAATGTTGACATGGGTTACTCTCTTATTTTTAAAAATATCATATTTGTTCACATAGGGAAAAAAGAAATTTTTTAATGAATATTAATAGTAATTATATTTATAATGAAATTATATTAGTGATGGTAATTTATTCATAATCATTACAGATTAAATAATTTCCTTAAATTATTAAGCAACACTAAAACAATATTTATTCATTTAATGAAATGTTAATTTAAATTATTTTCAATATAATAAAAGTAGAATAATTTGATTGAGTTATAGTTACCATTAAATTTTTAGATAAATTTAAAATAATAGTGATTTATATAAGTATTATACTATAATTTCATCTTTCTATTGGTGTCTTTAAGGTCAAACTAAATGAATAGTTTGAAATTGATATTAATTAAATTATACAATAAATAATATTTAATGATTTAAAATTCAAAAAAAATATTATTGTCAGCCACATGGATGGAATATGGTTGAAAAAATCATAAATATTACATTGATGAGCCACATTTCCATTTAGGATAACATTCTTAACCCTTTATGGTTTAAATGGATGTTACTATGGTGAAGGTAAACAATAAGTAACAATAGGGTTAATAAAAAGAAAAGGTTTATAATGAAACCAAAAATAGTATGAAATTCATTGGATAATGTTATTTCAACCATAGAAACTTTTTCTTAAAATTCATGTCCATTTTTAATAATTTTTCTTAAGAATGAATTTATTATATTTTAATCTACTAAAAAATTCCAAGTGTTTCCTCTCCCACCCTTACTAAAGAACACACCTCCTTCCTCTCCCTTATAAAACATTTATCCATATAAATTAACCATAACATACCAAAATTCCATCTCAACTTCATTATAAAAATTATACAGGTGATTTTATCCCCCAAAACCAACCATAGGATCATTAAGAGGAGATCGAAAATAGTACTTTCAATGAAGAGGTAATCACTTTTACCGACCACTTTAATTTTTTTACTTCACATTTCCTCATATAAATATATGATATTTATCATAAAAGACAAAATTCAGTGTACTAAATATAAATAAATTCTATTATTATTATGGAATCACCAATACACACCCTCTTCACATCAATCAAGAAGTTAAAGTATCTCTTGTGCGTACGTACGAATTATCCCCTCCTCATAGAAATTACACTTCATTTTCCACTGAAATATTTCATGGATGGTTAGGATTTTGGTTTGATTATTTTTATATCAAATTTATTTAATAATTATACTTCTTGGATCATAATATAATATCTACATTATTACCATCAAATCCATTAGAAAATGATAATGTCTCTCGTGCGTATGTGTGGACTACCACCTCCACTAAGCGATGTGATTTGTTTTTCATTTTTGTTTTAATTGGATGGTAATAAGGATATAATTACTGAACATATACTACATATATGATATAAAAAATATTCTTTAAATGGGAAATATTATTTACCTTTCTTTTGTTCCATCAGTCGAAAAGTGAAAACAACGTTCTTGTATACGCATGGCCTACCGTCTCCATAAACAATGTTATTCTTTTTATATATATAACATTTATGGATGAATATAAATATATATAATGAATATATATTATATTTATATCATTATTATCATTATATAGTATATTTAAAAATTTCAATTTATAAGGATCAGAACTACTGAACTGAAATACTTTAGATAAATGAAAAAGTTAACATCCAAAAACATAAATTTTAATAAGGAATTATTGATAAATGGGTGTTAAAATGTTATAAAGGGATCATATATGATTTTAAAATTATGTAATTTATTATTTTATATAATTGTAATAAATTTAAATTAATTATATAAGAAGTTATAGTGTTTTAGAATCAATTGAAACTCTAGGTAATGGATTTTCATCTCACGTTTACTTCTGTGAGACACATGTCATATTCAGAAAATAGTTATTTTTTGTGGTTTATATACTTAAAATTTAATATGTTATATCGTGAATATATTAATATTCATGGTATTTAATGTTTACTTTTATTTTTCTTATTTAATTGGTGATTTGACTCAAAAGATACCATATCAGTAAGGGTTTATTTCATAATGTCATCATTATTCAGGATTGAAATGTTTAAGTATCTATCGGGAGAGTTATTTGAGATATATATCTTAAATAAAATATATTTTATTATAATATGGATATTTATATAATTAAATTTTTTCATTTAAGTTTCCCCTCTTTATGTACTAAATATACCGAAATAATTTCTTTAAGGAAAAGAAACTCTGTTTTTCTACATTGTCGTGAATATTTTAATTCCATGTCTAAAATTTAATTATAGTATTTTAAATAATATTTTTAACATTAAACAATTATTTATTAAAGATATTTTTATCCATTTCTCAATTTTTAATTTTTTTTCAATTAGTCCTATTGTCACTTTTCGAAACAAGTTACTTTAGACTTTTTCCCAATATTGTGGAAGGAAAATTTGTTTTAATATGTACGACATGAACTAAATTTCCTTCCATCATGTCCACTTAATGATTTAATAACCTCTTTAAAAGTAACAAAGGTTATTTTGAAAGATAAAAATTCCCTTAATATTTGGTGTTTATTTATTTTAAATAATTTATTTCAATGTGAAAAGGTTACTTTCCTCCGGAAATGTTCGAAGTGATCTTGAAAGTCATTTTACATATAAGATGTCATCCTTTGATGTTAATTATGATTTTATGGGTATATAATCCATTGATACCATACTTATTATTTCTATATATGGTTTATTATTATGATGACAATATAGTTATGAAACCCATACATTGTAAATAGGTTATCCTATGATGAATTAATGGAATGTATATGAGACCCATTTCATTCACACAGGTCATGATATAATGAAAATTTTATGAAACCTATTTCCTTTTAATGGGATATGATATGAATAATTTTATATGATATTTTGGAAAAAATATCTATGATTTACATTATGTTCTAGGTGGGAAAAAATTACATATACCACCAATGAATTGGGTAAATAAGGATATATAATGAGATAAATAGGACTAGAATTAAGTCTAAACCTAGTTTCAAGTGGAACTATGCACACTATGACTATCTTGGGATTAAACCATGACTATGAAGATGGTTTTGAATGTGAAATAAATCCACTATGATAGTATTGACAATTATCCTTGACTAAAAAGGAAATTATTTTCATTGATTAAACATATGTGACAATCTTATGACTTATGAAAATTTTATGATATCATAGATCATGTTATTTTATTTCATTATGATGCATGTCTTATGAAATGCCATGATTTATGTCACATTCATGATTATGATATATGATATAAAGTGTATGGTTTTTAAATGTTTTGATCATGATATCATACCCTTATGATCATGTTATTTTTTTTGAACATCAATATATCCCTTTCTTACCGTACTAATCATATAAGCTCACACTTTTTTATGTTTCCTTTCCCCAAGTTATGAAAAAGTTTTTATGTATGTTATTCATATGAAGGTTACTAGATAAAAATAAACTATTGGGGATGATATAGATTTGTGTGAACCATTTGTTTATGTATTAAATTTTTTATGTAAGTGTATGTCATAATTATATAAAACCCAAAACCTCAAAGGTCTATCAATAGGTTAGTGAACCAATAATTCTATTTGATTTTATATTTTCTGAATGGTTAAAATTGGGGCATGATTATCAGTATAAAAGAAATAAATGTAAATATTATATTTTCAAAACCAGATCTTTGAGTTTGGGTTCTACGTTCTTACAATCATTATCAAGTAACTTTATTAAATTTATTTTTTCATGTTCCATGGTTATTAATTTTTTTTGTGGATACATGTTTATATGATGATTTAACATGATAACATAAATTGAGTAAGATAAAAATCATGAAAGATAAATTAAAGTAAATTGATTATGTAAAAATTATTTTATCAATGACTTGGTTATTTAATTATATAAAATATACATAATATTAAAAATACATGTAAGTGAAAAAAAATCATATATAAAAACCCTCAAGGTAATATTAATTCCAAATGCCTTCAATTATTTGAGATGATATAGACCCATAGATAATGTTTTTTTCTTGACATAGTATGAGGGAATTTTGATATTAGGGATCCTAAACAAATATTATTGGTTTACTTAACAAATATTGTTTTGGATTTAGAAAATATAGTCCATTTAATACAAATTTTGTTGTACATGTTCAGGAAATCAATGTTTAGATTTTTGTATTGGAGAGTCCACCCAATGGATGAAGGATCTACAAGCTAATAGTTGGAAATAGTTCTACTTTAAAACCTTCCTATGATTTTCAGGGATAAATAGTGTTATGATAAGGGAAATATGAATCCTTCCCACTAGGATTTCCATTTAACAAGACACTCCAAGTCAAATAGTGAAGGCTTTAGGGACTTGATAAAATAGTGGGAGACTAATAAGATATTAAGATAATAAAATTTATTGCACCTCATAAATTTTAGAAATAAACTTAATGTATTAAAATATAATTTTTATACTATTTTATAAATATTTAAACGTCATAAATCTTGATATACCTATTTTCTATATTGGAGAAATACAACCTCCTTATCGACAATAACTTTCTGGAGTGGTATTGACTCTTATGAATTGTACCACACATGGAATGGTATATTTATATGATATAGTCCATAGTTAATTATCTTCATTCTATGTATGAAATTGAAGAATTTATTTAACACCCAAATTTTTTATGAAATATATATTTTTTACATAGATTCAATTTCAATAGCTTGTGTTACATATAGCGCTGAGTTGTACCAAACTATTATATACTATTAGTATTATTATTTAAACATGAATGTTATAAAATAGCCACTAAACGTTGTCATATTAATAATAATAACATAATTTTAAAAATTAATTATAATGGTTTTATATAAATAAAACATACTGATTCAAAAGTACTTAATTTTTAGTAAATTCTTTAGATCCTTGGAAAATATTTTTTTCTCAACGAATGTTTTTATTTCATTTTGTGAACAAATAATTAAAATAAATTTTCCCCTTTTAGAAAATATATTAGAAAAATGAGCTTAATTTTTTAAATAGACATGTAAAAATTATCAATGAGTGAAATATTTATAATTTTATGAAAATATTAATTTTTTGTTGAATATTGAAAAAACATATTTTTATTAATAAAAACAATTTTATTTAAATAATTTATATGTTATATATTATATAATAAAGTTTTAAAATTAAAATTAGTAAAATTATGTTATTATTAAGTAAATTAATATCATTTAAATCAAATTCATGTAGTATTTTTATATAAAAACGTTTTATACTTATGAAGACTTTTTCATTAGAAAACAACTTTTTTTATCGCATGTGAGAGATTAATTTTAAATTAAATGCTACCCATTATGTGAATTAAATTAGATTAAATTTATTTAATATTTTGAATCATAATAAATAAAATTATAAAATAAGGATAACTTCATTTTTTTAATGATGAATATTAAAAACAATACAAATTAATTACCACCATTAAGGTTAAAACAGGTTTATTGAGGGGCTAAACTAAAAAGATATGGGTTAAAATGACCTAAAAAATTGAAAAAATCAGATTTTATAGAAATATGTATACTATATATCATATAAATTTCATGAATAATCCATTTTGGAGTCGTTGTTCATGTGTAAATTTTGGGTATAACTTTTTCTTTCCAAATATTAAAGGGGTTCCCTCTCCCCCCTCTTATAAAAGTGCACAACCTATCCTCTTCTATTAACAATTTAAAAGCATTTTATTTTGTACAATACCTACCAAAATAACTTAATTAATTTTCTCACCACATTATATATGTCTTATTTTAATTAGTAAACCCTCCTAATGTGTCTTTATGTGTAAACATAAATAATTTCTTTGATGAAGAGGTATAGTATTTAACAATGTGTTTTTATTTTATTTCATCATCTACCTCCTTCAAATATTATTCAAAAATGATGATATAATAAAATCATTATTTCACATATATTTTTTTATTATGGTAATTTAATTACCTATATCCATATATTCTTCTATTAAATTGGAAACGAAGTCTTCGATCACGTTTACGGCAAACTACTGCCTAACGAACCGATGTAATTAATTTCCTATCCCTGCCTCTAATGGATTGAGGTAATATTTAATTTAATGGTTATATAGTATATTTATGAAATATTTATACTCCTATAATTATAATATCACATATATATTCTTATATTCCAAACCATTGAAAAATGATAACATCGCTCCTGCATACGTGTAGAATACCGCCTCTATGAAGCTATGTGATTCAATTTCCATTTTATTTTCACATGGTAGATAATAAATAAATATTTAATGAATATAAAAAATATCTATTAAATAAAAATTATTATTAAATTTTGACATATTATTTACCATTCTTTCATTCTGTCTATCTATAAAATGGAAAAAAATATCATGTGTATGTACGCCTTATTGTCTCCATGACCGATGTAATTCATTATATATATATAACTGTTGTGGATGAATATAAATATGTAAATAATGAATTTATATTATAATTATATCATGATTAATATTTTTAATGTTATTTAAACATAATCAAATTACAAGGAATGAAATAACCTATCCAAAACATATATGAAAAACAAAGTAGTTATTATACAAAACAGTGATTTTATCAAAGAATTGTTAATGAAGGGTTAATAAAAAGTTAAATTTGGATAATATATGGTATGATAAGTATGATTATGATTATATAATATATTTTTAATAAAAATATATTTAATTTGATGGGGGTTCAAATGACGACGATGAATGTTGAGAAATGAGATAAGAGATTTTCGTCTAACTTTTATTTTCATTTGAAACATGCCATATACACCTTTTTATTCTATTTTGTGGGGGTATATATGGACAATGAATATATTTTTATGATTTTTATTATATAAAATATTGGATATAAATATCCATCAATGGTTATTTGTTTAATTTGGCTTATAATCTAAAATTACCAAAGTGGTAAAGGTTTTAAGTTACAATCTCATTGTTTATCGAGATTATTTATGATGAAGTTTATGATGATGAAATATTAGGATCTATCTCTCATTAAAATCATTAATTTTATTCTCCTTTTGTTATTTATATATAATACATTTTACCCTTTCATTTCCTTATTTTATGAACTCAAGACACCAAAAGAATATTTTTATAAAAAAATGACTTTGTTTCTCAATTTGGTCGAAAATAATTTCCCTTCCATGTCCATGGATGCTAAAAATGTTTCAATAAATGTTATCAATATTATCTAGTTTGTATTTAAATTCATTTTTAACCTTGTTTTTAATTTGAATTTTTCTATAAGGAATCATTTTTTCTTTTTTTTGAATGAGGTTATTTTTACTCTTTATAAAAAATTTGAAGAAAAAATTTGTTTTAAAATAGATGGCATGAATGAAATTTCAACAATAAAAACCATTAAATTATTTAAATTTTCATTTAAAATTTTAGAACATTATTTTAGAATAAATTTTTTGATTAATATTTATGTATTTTTTAGATTTTAAATAATCAATTTAAATGTTGAAAGGATATTTTCCTCAAGAAATGTTCCAATTGATCTCTTAAAATAACTTCATATATAAGATAAAATCCATTGATGTTTTTTCATTTTTATGAGGGATATGATAAAATGATACCATCCTTATTATTATCTATATGTTTTATGATTATGATGAAGATGTATTTCTTAAATGTGTTTTCTTTTCATGGGTGATGATAGAATGATTGTTTTATGATCATTTGGCATACATATTTATGATTATAATTATTTTAATGGTGGTCTAAGAATTATATATCCCTCCAATGATTCGGGTAAAATTAATCATCTATGAGATCAAAGGGTTCATGGTAGGTCATCCCAATCCTAATATAGGGTACACTGGAGGTTATCCAAATCCCAGAAGAGGGTATATGGGAGGTTATGACAAGTCCAAGCAGGGACACTGGTGGATATCACAAGCCCAACATATTATGAATGTATTGTTGGATAAACATGACATAAGATTTTATATTTTGAAGCGTATTCCACAAATCTATGTCTTATGAAAATGTTATACTCTCAATGATTATGTTTTGTTACTTTATGATTCATGTCTTATAAACTACCCAAATTTATTCAATGACTCAAGTTTATGAACTATGATATGAAAGCTATAGTTTTAAAATGTTACTCTCTTCTTGTCATATCCTTTTCTCTAGTTATATTGATATATCCCTTTTTTACCCTTACTAAGTAACCAAAATCACCCTATCTAATATTATCTTTCCCCTAGTTATAAAGAGAGGTATTATATAATATATCTATAAGAAGGGGAAATTATGAATAACTCAGTGGGAGATGTTACATGTCACCAATAAACAAGTTGATTATATATCCATATTTACAAAGGCAATAGACCTAGTAGAATTTGGTGTTGATCATTATGATTTATAATGAATATTCATTTATTAATATGTAATATATATGTATGAAAAGTGTGGGTCACTATTAGAGATATTTGTATATTTGAAACAAATGGTTGATATGTTTGATTTTTAGTTTTTGATGTCATTATTTATGTCTAGTGAACTCATGAAGTCACATTAAAAATTGGATTAATATAATATTCTTATCCATCTCCTTGATCTTTATTAAGAGATATCCATATAGAAGAGTTTTTATATATATATGGAACTATTTATAAGAAAACATAGGGTTGGTGGGGAATCTGGGCCTCACATATTCAAGATTAATAACTTCATTTCATGATTAGATATTCTTGGGTTTATGTTACCTGATGAGTTGCATTAAAATATCATACATTCCATATAGTTTGGTGATTATCCACATTTTTTGTAATTTTTAATATTTAGAACATTGATAATTCACTCCCACATACAGTTATACTAATTATTATGGTAGATAAGGACATTTGGAATAATAACTGTTTTGATTATGTTGAGAAAAGGAAGAAAAAAGAAACGGACCTTATGACTAGATCCAATTATATGGCATGATCACAATGCTTGACCAAGAGGAGTAATTTCAAGTGGAATGAAAGGGAATATGATGTTCCTTTTTTCCTTGTGGTAAGAAGGGAAAATAGATGGAATAACCTATAGAAATGAAATAATGTGAATATTCATGTGACTTCATTATTGAGTGAAACCTATCAATTTATATAAATTGTGTACTAGACAAAGCTTTAGACACTCACATTTGTATCTAATTATAGGAATAATGTAGGTTCAGAAGATTTTACCATGGTTATTTGGATATACTATATAAAAATAGAGAAAGTATCATTATAGTTCCTATAAGAGAAAATTATATCATGTTTACAATATGAATGATCATGGTTTCTGAAATTTCTGTTGGATTGGGTGAAAACCCCTGATGATGAATCAGGTGCTTCATACTTTTAATCATTTTCCAATTCTCTTTAAATATCTTCCCTTTAATTTTTTACCTATGTTATCTATTAGGACATGAATAGATTTTTTTTTCTATTTTACCAATAATTGATAACCAAAAGTAATCAAATTAAATTACTAGAGATGTCGTGCAATATTTTTATAGGATTCCACTCAAAGTCCTTCTCTTTTTTATTATTGGATGTTTCCCCCAATCAATGATTCTAAAATATAATAAATTAATAATTATAGTGGTTTTTTTTACTTCTCATACCTATATTGTGTCTCAATTTTCCTAAAATTTCCTACTAATATGAATCCTAAAAATGCATCTTCACAATGAAATCATAACTTTACAGTTTTTTTATATTTTCGTAACACGGGTCGTATAAATTCCACAAGGGTTGTATTTCATGATACTTATTGAAGTATATTAACATATATTCTCAGGATGCTTCAACATAAACCATTATAAGACCCCCTCAACCCAAAGGTACCCCTACTAGGTTGAGAATTAGATAAGGGAGATAATGATGCCTGAAGTATGCCTATAAAGGTCCATGAGTTGGTAACAAGCACCTGGGGTATATCATATACAAAAATGGGAGGAATTACCATCAAAGATAACATGAGGAATTTAATATAATAATATAACAACAATAAAACTCCTTCCCATGATAAAAGAAAAAATAATCCAATATACATTCATGTAATGTCATACAAACTAGTAAATCAAAAATGGAAAATGAATGTACCAAAATGTAAACATGGAAGTTACCAAAAAGACTAAACAACAAATCAAAAACTATGAGCAAGTAATATCCATCATGATCTCTATCATTCCACAACTGACCAAAAAAACTATTTATACAAAAATTGGGTGATTATAATAGGTATACTAAATAGGATCCTACCAGGAGACTCTCTCACAATAGATAAACAAGTAATACAAAATCATAGTGAATAAAAAGTGAAACTAACTTATCACCTAAATAGGTATACTATGTTCTTAGTCTATCCATGGATATCTCTCACCTTGTAACACATACAAGAGATCATTTAATTTAGTAATAAAAACATGTGTACCCTACTACCACTTCCTCAATTGTTTGCTTCTCTTACCTAACATCGTATGTCTTCTGTCATCTCTCTCCAAAGAATCCATCCCAAATCCACTTGGCTTAATGTATCATAACATAAATCTCATTAATAAAATTATTTTATCATTCCATTCCACATATCTAGATATTAATAGAGTAGTTTTAGAGAGCCACCACAACCCATATGACGAGTAATGTACCTCAATCTATTATATCCCACACACATCATACTTGTAATATTCTTTATCATACTATATCTAGAGATACATGTGTGTGAAATAACCAAAATCCATTAAAACCCTCTACAAACATATTTGGGAAAATATAACCACCATGCACTATAGCACATAATTCTACCAAGAGAATAGTGTGGGACCATAGGGGATAGTGAATCGTTCATTCCTCGCTAACGTAGATGTTGAGGAAAACTCTCTGAAAAATTCTACTAGGTGTTAGTTTCCATACCAAAATGTATTGGGTAGCATATGAAATAATAATACATACAAGATATAAAATATATCTCCCAACCACAAAAAAGGAATTCAAATAGTATTAGTCTCATCTACAACTATCATCTCTTAGACCCCCATCTACCACCATTAAGAACTAGATATCCAGTAAGAACATAATCATTTAAGATGGATTTTAAACTTTGTTTATTTTCTTATATTAATTAAAATTACATTAATTAATTAATTAATTAAAATTATTCCATATAATTCCATTAACCCTCAATATAAATTACATTCCCTCTAGGTATAAACCAACCGAAGCCACATTTTCTCAAGATTATAAACTTTTAGCAATCCTGAAATCACTAACCCCAAGGGTAAAAACGTTTATTAAAAATTATTATTATTATTAAATAATTCTAGGTACTCTATAAACATCCTAAAATACTATAAAATGTTGATGTATAACCAAGAACAAACATCTACCCCAATAATTAGGGAAATGAGTGATGAAACCAGAAACTCAGCCATCCATACCTAAAGCAAAATATTTACCAGAAAGAAAGATATATTTCAAGATAAAAATGGAGAATCCAAGATTAAACCTATTCTATATTTATAGATTTTATCCCCTTAACCATCATATATATAACCATTAATCTCATTATCATAGGTATCAACTAATTCAATAACTCCAGTTCTCCCCCAACCATATCTTTTCAACCAGCAGTGATCCCAAACTCCCATCACATCACATAGAAAGTGTCACGTCCAGAGAAACACAGAAGGAAAAAAACAACAAACAATTTAACCATGGAATGTAGTTTAGAAAAACAAGGAATCTATCCTTTATATAAAAATGGGATTTATCGACCCCAAACATTTATCTATATCAAGCAACAATTTTTCATTCTTTATTGGTTTAACTGATTCTTTTATTTCACATTACAACTATGGGAAACCTATGGAATGAGCTATTTTATGCTATTAAATTATTTAAACATTCCATATATTATATATTAACAACACTAGTCTCACGTAATGTTCTTTATCCATTTCATTAAACATATTGAAGAAGAATTTAATTAAACATGAATTATGAATCATTTTATTTCTATAAATTTCTAATAATCAATAGATTCATTAAACATTATTATTTTATTTTTTATCCAACCAAATCTTCTTAGACTTAAAATGATAAAATATTATCATCGGATTGAGATGATAAACCCAATAGTAAAAAAAATACTAACAATAATAAACATAGATAACACATTATCTATCAAATCAAGAATAAAATATTTATCATGGTGAAAACATACAATCACTATGACGAAAAAAACCATTTCTTTCATTAATATGATTCATTATTTATTATGTTAAATTAAACTATCTACCAAAGTGATAAATCATGATTAATTTATGATTACACATAATGTAAAAGCGAAGCAATGAATCCCCTACCTCAAGAATTTTAATATTCTTCAATGATAATAGATCAAGAAAGTGAACCTCTGATCACATCATCCATAAGAACAATACGAACCACTAAGAATGTTTCACCACAAATAGAAAAAAAAGGAAATCAATGAGAATAATTGACGTTAAACACCATATCATGATAATAATAATGGGATAAAACTAGACTGATATGAGAATAATGATAAGAAAAGGAGGAGGAAATCAACTTGGATTACCACAGATCGAACATGAGAGTTTGGGTATCAATCCCTTTTGAATGGGATTTATAATTACATGAGAGATAATATTTGGATGACTGGAGTTTGGGAGCACATGTATGGATCAAATTAAACTGAGGGAACTTCAGATTTCATAGATTCACTTCCAAGTAGTGATTCATAATGTGAATGGGAAATTCGCATTGTGAATGAACTTCATTAAACATCCATTAAAAAAACATCACCTCAATACATCCAACCTCAAATTAATTCAGAATGTGGATCCCATGTTCATGATGTGATTTTTCATTGCCAGATTCTTCATTCATAAAACCTATTTCATTTATGTCATGAATTCCATACACATCATTAATAAAACCCCAAAAACCGCCCTCAGACAATCTGTAAACTCCTATTTGGGAGATGAAACAAACAAAATCATAAGTGATGAACCTCATATTCATGGAATGATATTCCTTTCACATTGTTAATTCCACTTTCTTCTATATTATAACTCCCAAACACCATTGAATCTACTATTTCCCTCCTCTGAACACCACAATAATTATAATCACACAAGGGGACAAACTAGAAGGAATTCGTCCCTTACATTAGATACTAATAAAAAAATTGACAACCATAAGAATTTAAAACCACACCCACAGAGAAATAAATAATATGGGCCATCCAAATACAAACCCTGCAAGATAACCTACAAGAATATCAGTAAAAATGGATCTCAGTTAAATTAATCATTGAAATGATGTGAAAATGATGCAAAAAAACTATATCGTAAACACTGTCCAAGGGAATAATACATATTAATAAGATCAAAATCATAGAAAATTATCAAAGAAGATGAAAAAACCTCAAAAACTAGATAATGGTCAACAACCATAATGAGTGTCTCTATAAGATAATAGTTAAGAATCAATACACTTAGGATATTAAGTGCGCATATATGAACTGTAATTACACCAAATTTAATAATTATCTACTGTTTAAGAAACCGCCATTATTTTTTTTCAAAATATAGCGGTAGTTTTTCAAAATACACTGCTAATATGTTTTTTACGAATAACACTCCACCCCCGATCCCGACACCCCCACCCACTCTTCCCCCAACCTCTCTAAATCCCTCACTTCTATCCCCTAACCCAATCGAGCCCCATTGACCCGTCAAACCATATCCCCTCACCGTCGGCCTCCGAACCCGTCGAACCCCCCACCCCTTCGAACTATAGCCCCTGGCTGCCAACCCCCGACCCCATCAAATCCTATCCCGCCAAACAGCAGCCCCTCATCATCAGCCCCCAACCCCATCAGAACCTATCCCGTAGGAACCTTCCCCAACACCAACCATATCCCCTCACTACATTTACCCTTCTCCTCCCCATCGTCGACCCCCTCCTCTGTTTCCACCATCATGACCTACATGGCCAAACTATCACTCCCTATTTTTGAGTCAATTCAACCTTTTATTATATATTTTTTTTATATGATATAATTTTTGGGTTTGATCATGGTTATTCTCTATATAAGGTAACGTTGGATTCATGATCATGTGATGCGTTGACCAGTTGGATGGGATTCTTATCATGTGTTAGGAATTCCCCTAGAGGTATTTATGTATTTTTTGTTTGTGTTTGTGAATTTGGAATTGATATTACAAGTTAATGAAATGGATAAATTATTTATGATGTTTATATTTAATTGAAATAAATTAGTATGTTGTTATGGATTTTCTACCTAGAGTTTTATTTATATTTTGAATTGTGAGCTAAGCTGTACTATTCCCAACGGCGTGGGTGGTAATCGTTTGGTCGGATTTACAAATGGGTATGATTATTAGCCCCATCAATATGAAAATTTTTGTGTATTTAAATAAAAAAATGGTTATGATAAACCATTTTATTTATAAATATAAAATATTAAATATATTTTTAATGGGTTTTTAGTTGAAACATTTAAATCATTCCTCCCTTATCCCCCAATATTATTCTATATAAAATCTATATATTTTTAAGATTTCATTGGTGTGAAGTTTTATTGTTAAAATATTCATTTAAAATCCTTTAATCTATTTTTAAAATTAACTATTTAATGTCAAAAAATTTATATTTTTATAAACAATTCAAAAAAAGTTTCGAATTATCTTATCAAAATCTTTTTTTTATTTCCTCTATGTTCTTATCAATATTCCTTTTTAATTTATCTTTATATTAGTTAATATGTCCATTATATATTATGAAATATAATTATTTTAATGAAATGTTTATATTATAATGACTACGGAAATTATTGAACCAAATATACACCCTTTTTTAAATATTTTTCAAATACTATATGATTAATTATTATGATTGATATGTATTTACCAAATTTCATACATTATTTAATTTGATTCTCATTTTCTCTCTACAGGTTATCATTTGGTTATTTTTGATGGATTTATGATGTTTTTAATATTCATGTGAATCACACACACAAACATATATATATATATATTATGTATTATGATGAATGGAGTGGTCTTAAGATTATATAGCCCCAAATAAATAGGGTAATTATTAATTTATTATGAGTTATCTATGAGTGGGTTATGTAATGTTTAAATCATCCATAATTTTATGCATGAAAATGAGTGTCGCCCCTACCATCTTCCAGGTTCCCCCTGCCATCTTCTTGGTTCCCCCTATGCATACCCCACCAGCCTCACTACTATGGTGATATTGAATTACTAGGTTCAACTAGAATTAGTGACCCTGGTTTTTTATCCAATGATGCCTATTTTAAATTTATGAATATATGATTTTTCATTATCTTCTATTTTACATAATATTATCCATGATTGATTTATGTTTTTTTACATTTACTTTTTTAGAACTTATAAGAATCTTCTTATAACTACCAGGGTTGTGGTTTTTTCACTTCCATTTATCTCTTTTCCTAATTAGTAATACTTATGAGTTTTAATTAAATTATTTTTAAGGGATTATCAAATAAATATTTTCATCAAAAATAGAAAGGCTATTGATGTGGAATTATTTTAAAATGGAAATAGTAAATATATATGTGCTTATGGTTAGAAGGATTAATGATTTATGATGAAAAATTAATAACAAAAAATATAAGTGTAGAGACATCTGAAGATGGTTAGTTTAAAGACACATTTAAGGAGACTACTAATGACATGCTAAAATATAAACACGTACCCCACTTGTATATCGTTGTCTTCTATAATAATTATCCAACCAATCAATGATTTTGAACGTTCACAACATATAAAGTAATTATCTTCTCAATTTATAGAATGATCCAAATCCCAAATGTTGATTGGGTTACATATTTTCTTAATAAATGGATAATTGGTATGGGAGTTGATGAAAACATGGTGAGATAAGTAGATATAACATAAATATAAGAGTGAGAGTGGGAGAGGTTGGAAAATCTACAAAGAAGGGAATTAAGTAAACATGAAAGAATGAGAAATTTTAAGGGAATCATACCATCTAACATAGGATTCTTGGCCTCACAAGAACAATGTGTTTTGTCATAATCTTCGATGTGTCTGCAACAGAAATAGATTAACCTATTTTAGATGGTAGGGATGAAAATTTTAGTATGTCCCCATCCAAAAAAATCATGAAAATAGGTTTTTTAAACCCCAAACCTCCACTCAAGGTCATGCTATCCACATTTTATGAAAATGAAACCATAGAGTGTGTTAAATAATTTAAATTTAACAATTAATTCTGTGTTGCTACTATGAGGCCAATCTACCTATGTCGGTTGGTATGATTCCCTTCAACATTCATGTTCTTTAATGTTTACTTCGTTCCCTTATTTATTGATTTCCTGACCTCTCCCACTTACATTCTTGTGATTATGCACCTCTAATTTTCTCTCAATGTTTGTAGCAAGTGTCATACTAGTTTTCCATGAGATGTTTCAAGTAATGATGTAACTCAGTCAACATTTGGTCTCTAGATCATTTTATAAATTGTGAAGTGAATTTATTTATGCGACTTGAATGTTCAAAAACATGGCTTGGATGGAGGATTTTTCTAGAAGACAACGATATGAATGTGGGGAATGTATATATATTTGATAATGTCATTTGTAGTCTCCTTGAAAGTTTTTTCAAACTAGCCATATTCAAATGTCTTTAAATGTATGTTTTTTTCTTCATTTTTCATCATAAATCATTAATCCTTCCAACCATAAGAATATATATATTTACTATTGTAATTTTTAAATAATTCCACATCAATGGCCTTTCCTTTTTTCTAAAATTTTTTATTTTATAATCTATTAAAAATAATTTAATTATTTGTATAAAGAATATCAAAAATTATATATTTAATATATTATTTATTTTTCAAGGATTTGTGTTGCATATAAAGATAAACCACCGCAACAACTCTCTATAAATATTATTAAGAATATAAGGGAATTCATTATCCATTTTTTCAATATTTTTAATGTGTACTATTTTTTAATTGATCAATTTCAATAATTTTTAAAATTAATGTATTTAAGATTATATATACACTAATAATGTTAAAAATATATATTTAAATAAATATTAGTTTTTTATTCATAATATTTCACCCAGAGAGGTCCTCGATGTTGCTAGGTGGTCTTGCCTTGTTTCTAGTAAAACTCAATTGCTTCCCATATTACATGGAAATAGAGGTTCATTAGAGGAAATGAAGTGGCTTGAGGAATGTTATCATTTCATCAGAGTGTTTAGAAATCCCAAAGCAGTTAGAGTTCCTACTATTCTGGGTATGCTTGTGGGTCTAGCGTTGGAAGAATGGGAGTTGTTTTCCCCACCAAAGATGAATGTTGAGATTATGTGGGATGTTATTAAGTCCATCATTATACGATGGTTTATACATGATGAGGTGAAGAAAATAAAAGGGAAGAACTCATGAGTGTCCAAAAATTTTAGCAGATGTTGAAGGATTATGTTGAACACTTCAAAGAGATGGTTTTCTTTTTTATGGAGGTGGCATATCATGATCTATTGAAAGCCTCTCTTTTCATTGGGGGTATTTATCTATAGATCAAGGAGTGAGTCCTCTTCTCCAAGGATCTCCATTTTGAGAAGTTCATGGAGGAAGTGTTTATGGATGAGTTGTTGTGAAAGAAGTATACAACCCATTAGCTAAGATTTTGTCTCTCAAGTTGGGGTGAAGACATTCAGAGTTTCCTTTTTTTTGGAAGTTCATATTTTATTATAAAATTATGATGAAATTATCCATTAATTTTTAAAATGGTTAGCCTTTAATTAATTATTTCCCCTCTTTCTATCGTGCCTATTTAGTGATGTCTATTTTTTGTGGAATTTCAGCTTTCTTTAAACCATATGTTCAATCAAAAACATTCAGTAAATTTTCTTTCCCACTAATTTTTCGGAAATCCCAATGTCTTATCTGGGGATCATCCTTCCCCTATCCTCCACTATTGATCATAGGGTTATGGTGGTTGATATTTGTTGATATTTGGTGATTCTATCATAATACCTAAATTGGTTACAAGTTTTATTCCATTTAAGAATCATTGGTGTTGGGTTTTTTTGGTTGATGTTTGGTTTGGATTGAATTTTTATATGTGCAATTGAAAGATGAAATATATGGGTTTGTGTGGTGGTTTCTGGTTTTTTATATAGTGGTGCAAACAGTAGTGACTGTTAGCCTATGGTACAATAGTTTTTTAATAGTGTATGCTTATATAGTTGTTTCTTTGTTAATTTAAGGATGAAATTTATTGGTATATTCATTTGTTTTTTTCTTCAAGGTAGTTCTGGCTGTCTAATATACTGATGGATTTTTTTTAAAACAACATTTAGTAGCATTTCAAATTGCTGCAAAATATGGAATATTTTGTTATTATCAGCCCTTAAAACTACAGATAAATATGGCACACTGTTAATCTAGAAGTAGTTTTCTTTATTATAGTGGTGGTTGTCTGGATAATTTTTTTGGCTTTATCACCAGTTCTAACAGGCACTATATCCTCGTTATTATTTTTCCATAAAACTACTGCTAAAATGAGGGAAACTACCACTAAATACAAATTCTTCAATGATTACTAGAAACTACTACTAAATGGAAGGAATCACCGCATATTGGATGCCGAAACATACTTTAGTGATTTTTTTGAAACCATTGCAGAACCATGTGGTGGCAGTTTTAACCACCCCAGAATAAAACAAATCCACTAAGAAGAGATTTTCTTGTAGTGTGTGTTCCTAGGTACTTTCCTCTATACCATAGTTTCACCACAATACATGAATCAAGGGAATGAAACAACCATGAAATACCTTCTCCAAGTAGTCATGTATCTCCATTGGGCAGTCTATACAGTTTTCAACATTGTTAACATCGATCTTTTCCCAATCAATTACATGGGGATATTCATGAAGATAACAATGGAGCTGTGAAACGTGGAATAAATTATGTATCTGAATTGCCTGTGGGAAATGTACTATTTTATATGATATATATCTAACATGAGCTAACACATTGAAAGCCCCAAAAAACTAGGGAAAATATTTTTCCATGACATAAACTTCATCTCCCATGATGAGGAGTCAACTTCATGAAAACATGATCTCTAGCATTGAACTCCAAAGGTATCATCCAATGATCGGTATAAGACTTATAATGATCCTTCGTTTCCTTTAGCCTCTTATGAATCTCATAAACCATCTCTATCATTTTCTGCACTAGTTCCATCCTAAAAAATCGTTGACTTTCTCACTCTAGTTCAATACAACAGAAAATGGTAGGTTTAACCATATAAAACTTCAAAGAGTTCCATAGTAATAATGGAGTGAAAACTATTATTATAAGCCAAGTCGACCAAGGGAAAGTACCTCATCCACAAACCTCCAAAACCAAAAAAACAAGAATAAAATGTATCCTCAAGAGTTTAGATATTATACTATTTATGACCATCCTTTGGTATATGAAAAGTATTGTAAAGGCATAACTAAAATTAAACAACATAATAGATACCTCTCTACCCACAATGGGTAAAACGAGGATCACGGTAAGATATGATCATCCTTGGGGACCTATAGAGTCTAACCACCTCCTCCAGGTAATACATCGAAAAAAATTACACTAATCTCAACTCTTGAATTTCTAAAAATAAGCTGATTTAATCAAACAATCCACTATCACTACAAAAATGTGAATTAGAGACATTTTAAAATATTGCTAATAAATTTATCAATTTTTCAAATAAACATAGTGAAATGAAACCTTATTTATTGATGTTTCTTTAGAAACATCATTAAATGAGTTATAAGGTGTAAATGTTTATATAAGATGCATCTTTTTTCAAAAAAAATAATTTCAATCATTTTTTAATTCTCCCATTTCCCTCATAATTCTTTTTCTAAAATTTATTTGAATTTTTTTAATTGGAAACTATTATAATCATCATTAATTAGAAACATGTAATTTACTATAGTTTCTAAGAAACATTGATAAATGAAACCTCATTTCCTGACATTTTTTATAAATTTAGATAATTTATTTATAAAATATCCATATTTATTAAAAATGCGGATATTTTTTTGAAACAATCATTTGAATATATTTTTTAATTCCCCTCCCCCTCTCTCAAAATTTTTTAAAAAATAATTTGGATTTTTTTTACATGGATATTTTTATAAATAACACTAATTAAATGAATTTCAGTTGCCAATGTTTATAATAAATTTTGCTAAACAACACATAATTTCCCCGTATTTTTTAGAAACATCTGTAAATGAGTCATAAAATTTCCATTTTTATAAAAAATGTGGCTATTTTTTAAAAAAATAATTTGAATATATGTATTTTTTTAAATTTCCTCATCTCCATAAACATTTTTTATTTAAATTAATTTTAATATATTTCTTAATTCCCCCAACCAACATTTATCCCCCCTCCCCATTTCCTGCTCCTCATGCGCATGAACCTCTCCCAAACCTGCGTAGGATGTCTCCCACTATATGAATCAAAACAAGGATTATCTGCATAATTGGATTAAAACCAGACAAACTAATATACAGAATTTTCATTTATAAAGGTATAATATCCAATATTTATACATATATTAGTATATTTCAATATTAAATATATATATATATACATCATTACACATATATGTACACATATATATATATTATATTTCTTTATATATATATATATATGTTAGATTTTATTAGTCGAGGGTATTATGATACATATGAACCCATTATGATTGAGTGATACCTCACCCACATATGTTTTATGGTCTGGGACAGGCTGTAATCCATATTAATAAATAATTAATATGTATATATATATATCTATGTGTGTGTTTATATGTATATGTTTATATTATATATATATATAAATGTGTGTGTTTTTTTATATATAAATATATATACTTATGTATACATTTGTGTGTGTGTTTATATATATATATATATGTTTATATTATATATAAATGTGTGTGTCTATTTATAAATATGTGTGTATGTTTGTGTGTGTGTTTATATATATGTGTGTGTGTGTGTGTGTGTTTATATATATATATATTTGTTTATATAAATTTGTGTATGTTTGTGTTTGTATTTATCCATGAAAATAAAAAATTTATTCAAACAAAGAACAAGAAATAAAACCAAGAGACACCAGGAATTAGGGAGGTCTAAAATAGTGCAAGCCGAGGGCATCCCATCTAAGTAAATTAACACATTCCTGTTTGAAACTATTGATAGGGAGAAGACAAGTGTTGATGGAGGTATGGACCACCAAGGAAGCCATGTGATCTGCAACCATATTACCCTCGCACCATGTGTTAGACACTTGGATGTTGGTTCCAAGAATGGCTCTACATTTCCTAACTATGTAAGCAATAGACCAAGGGGGTATCCTTTACCAAGCATTGAGTCGTGTAGAATCTTGGAATCAGTCTCCACTTGGGTTAACTCTATATTCTCCTGCATGCATAGGGATAGCCTCGTGAACATGTCTTTGGCCTCTCCCAAGTGTGAATTACCATTTCCAAAGAAAGATGTGAACACCATGACCACCTCCCCCCTAGGGCCACGAACCATGCCCCCTCCTTTCAGCACCCCCATTGTTCAGGACCCATCCATGTTCAACTTGAAACCGGAGCCATGGGGTTTCCAACACAACCAATTCCCCTACTGAACATACATGTAAGGAATATCCGATGGGACACTGACCTGAAGAGGTATGGAAGAGGGGGCCTCCTTCCAATCCCTGATAAGAAAATCCAGGTCAAGTGGAAGGAAACGAGTCCACATGATGATGGACCTTACCATAGGAATATGGACTTTGAACCTTGCTTGGTTCCTAGATTTACATAAACTCCAACATCATGTACTGAAGATCACCGAATGAACCATTATATCCTTCTCAGAAGAATCCATAACTTGGAACCAACTCTCCATAAAAGTAGTATTGTTCTGCACATGATAATAGAGCGCCATGGAACCTCCAATGCAGGACCACACCACATAAGCCCAATCCCCCTTGAAAAATAAGTGGTATGTACTCTATTCCTACCTGTTGTTGTAGCAAGGATACCTAGAGGTCAGTCTTATTCCCAGATTTCTGTTGTTCTCGTCTATTACCAAAGCAGATTTCCTGATATGCCATGTTATAAAGTTAAAATTTGTTGGGATCTTATGGCACTACACTACACCAATCCACCCCTCATGAAGTCCATGCTCGGAAAACTGCCTGCAAAAATCGCTATAGGAGAGGACCCCTTAAGTAGTATGAGTGAAAACACATTTTTTTGGTTCATCATTAAACTCAATGGTATCAAGAAGGGAATGTTGGTCCTCATCCAGAATAGCCTTGGTAGACCTAGGATTCCGACATGCTTCTTTAACAAATATCATCAGGGCAAGGAAACCAGTGAAATCTAAAACAGAACCCTCCCAGTTTTTGCACCAGAAGAGGAGATCCCCTGTGCCAACAATCCATTTGGAGATCAGTTGAAGAGTCTTGTACATGGGGTATATTTTCTCCCACATAGGAGATTCATGATCACGAGAAACCTCCACACATCGGTCACAGAGAAATTACATGGACTTGCCCCATAAATATCGCACCTCCAGAATTTCCCAGGTAAGATTTCTATGCATTAAATGAATTGTTCTCTGAAGGCAAATTACGTTAATCCCACCATCCGGGATGGACCTCTCCATCTTTCCCCACACATCTCAGTGTCTATTACCTCCATATTTAGAATCCAAAACAAAGATACACAGGATATTATAAATGTTTTTAATCACACCATAAGGGACGTTGGAAGAGTCCAATGCATGGATAGGAATGGAAGACAACAAACTATTCACCATAGCTATTTGACCCCCAATAGACAGAAACTGATTTTTTTAGTTAAGGACGCATATAGTGATTCTTCTAACAACATGATCATAGTGTTTGATTCAAATACAACCTGAACAAATAGGAGATCCCAGGTACTCCATCATAAAAGAACCATGATGCATTCTCAGATGATTGCACAGAGGGGACACACACCTTTGAGAGATTTTATTGGAGATGTAGATATTGCTTTTGGAGTTGCTGATGACTTTCTTGCTACAGTAGAAATATTCATTCCAAAATATCCTTGATCCCACAAACCAAGCCTTAGACACCGTTGATGAAGATAATCATGTCATCAGTGAACATTAGATGAGACACCATTGGTATATTCAACTTTCTCATGAAAGGTAAAATAACCCCTTGTTATATACCTCTATTGATAAGCATGATAAGAGTGTCCTATGCCAGGGTAAATATGCTTGGAGAGAGTGGGTCTCCCTGCCAGAGACCTTTCACTTCCTGGAATAATCCACAAATCTTCCCTCTAAACGAAACATCCATCCAGGAATTACTAAAGCTCTTAAAAATGAGGTCCACTACCATGAAAAAAAACCCAATACTCGAAAGTACTTTTTTATGAAACTCCATTTCAGCCGGTAATATGCCTTGTTCATGTCCAGTTTAATTGCCATGTTGGATCCATGGGTTTTCATATTTATGTCCCTTAACATCACCTGAACTATAGCTATTGCTTCCTGGATGGAGGGACCTCTCCCAAAGCCTTTCTACTCAAATAATATCAACCTCGAGAGAATATTGGACAAACTACGGTTTAACACGAACATAATAATTTTATAGGGGAAGTAGAATAGTCTCATTGGGATATAGTGTGTGGGAGAGGAAGGTTCCTTCATCTTTGGAATGAGAACTAGGGTAATTGCACTTGCCACCCGAGGGAGGCACCCACCTCTGAAGTAGTCCTGATTAGAAACAGTGATGTCGTGCTTAACAACATCCCACACCCCCTGTAAAATGAACTAGGAAAGCCGTCACGGCCTGGTGTGCTCTACGGATTGAGATTATTCATGGCTGCATGGATTTCATCCTCACTGGGAATCAACTCAATGACCCTATTATCCTGATTAGACACCACAATGGGAATCATCTCCCACATCCTTGCATTACCCATGAGATTTCTGCTGGGCATCCTCGGGTTAGGTCCAGCAAGAAGGTCCTTGAAGAAAGAGTTCACCATACTCCCGACTATTTCACAGTTATCTGTATAGGATCCATCCTTGAGTAAGATGTTCGGAGAGGTAAGGTGTCCTCTTTATCTAATGAATGCATGGAGATAAGTTGTTTTTTTATCTCTTTCTTTCAGCCACTACACCCGGGAGCGGTCCCGAGCCATCTGCTCTTATTTTAGAAGCTCCTCAGCCCAATACAACTTATTTCCCACAATCTATTGAAACCCTGAAGCATCCCATTCCCCCTCTAAGTAAGATTCTATGCTTTTTATGCTCTGTTTAATATAATTATATATATATATATTATTAGCCATATTTTAAAACACTGTTAAAAATGTCAATAAAATTTCTCCATTTTCATAAAAACATTTCAAAATATAAAATATATATGTTTTTTATATAAAATTATATTGTTATATATATGTGTGTATGTTTATATATATAAATATATATATATATACACACACACATATACCGTGCTGCACCATGATGGCCATATATATATATATATTGATATTTAAATATATGTATAATGCCCCAACCTTAAACATTAGATAATCTTGAGTTAAGTTAATAATTTGAACTTATTTCACATTGAGGATCTTTTCATGTTTAGAGTTTTATAGAATTATCCACAATTATTACATAATAGACCCAAACATTACATGTGGACAATTACACTCAATATCAACTTTTTCAACCAAAGGAAACCCTTTAAACAAAACATGATTTATTTTTCTTGATAAAAATATTCTTGACTTCTTCCTTTATCATACCCATAATTATACCCTATGGAAAACATTTTAATAACTTTTGATGACCGTAAAAATCTTAGTAAGTAATATAAAATAAGGAAAAAAACTATTAGTCCATGAATATTTAAAACCCATGAAAACATTTTCACAAACTCATACTTTTCACCCATAAAACATATAATATTTAGATTAAATCATGTAATCATAAGATTCCTACAAACATTCATAGAAATTTTAAAACATAAATGTAACTTATGGAATCTATATCATACTTACATTGTAGATTTCATAGCTATATTGGGAGTAACCTTCCTGGTTACATTTGGAATACCCATCACAGTTTGTTCCCTAAATCCCTTAGGAGAAACCTTAATGATTGAATCTTTCATGTTAACCAAAGAATTCAAGAGCTATCACAGGATAACCTGCCCTTATATTATCACATAACTACTCATATAAATAAATAATTCCCAATAACAATAACATAATCATATAACATAAAACAAGCATAAAGGAAAAATGACATTTCCGCATTATAATAAAAATAGATCATTTCATGATATTTACATAATAAATCCTTTATCAAAACTATTTTAAATAACAAAATATATAATAATGGTATATGGTATTTATTTTTCTTTTAAAAACATTACAACTTTTAGAGGAATCCAAATATCAAATAATGCTCACAGTGGCAGAAAGGTCGTTGTCTCTGCGTATATTTAAAAGAAACATTCCTTTTTTCATTTAGTAAAACTCTTCATGGAAAAATATTAATTTTGAAAACATTTAATGAAATTAAAATTCCAAGGGAATTATTATATACCGTATAAAATAATGTCATGGATAAATTAAAATATGCCTCAATGAAAGGAGATTGAGACGAAGTCCCTTATCTCGAATCCAACTTGTCTCATTCATCATTTATATTTGTGAATAATAAACATAGGTTAATTTTTGTATTATTCATATATTTTTCCATGTTTATTATTCATTTTATATTACTTGTTACCATGTTATATCAATTAGTTAATTTTTTGAGTTCGTATCATATGTTTTGTTGATGTTTGGCACATGAGTCAAAAATGAACTTGTTATGATTACAAATTGTCCATGTAGTAAAAATTACATTATATACAGAATAGTATTCATGATTTAAATATCATATATATCCAGTGGATATGTATTTATAATATTCCATAATATTTTGAGATAAGAAATGAAATGCACCATTCAGGGAGACGGTAGGTCATACGTACACATGAATGACACTTTCATTTCTTTGTAATATTCAAGGAATGAAAACTGAATGATACATAGGCATATTATAATTATATTATAATATAAATTTTACATATGTTACATTAGTTCATTAACTTGATCCTTTAGAAATTCCATTTATGGCATGAATGATTCATATCACATTGAGGGGGCGGTAGTCCACACTTCCTGAAATTATCATATTTAAACATTATGGAAAGCATAAAGGTATATTGTAAATAAAACTTAATGAAGAATGGAGACAATATAAATATAATATATATCATATATATATAGTTCCATCATAACGTCCACCATGTTAGGTGGTTGGAGAAAATTTAACAATCATCATTTCGGGAGGTAGTAGTTCGCTATACACAAAAACAATATATTCTATATCCATTAGATGGAGGTGTGTGTACGTGTTTTTAGAAACCATAGAATAAAAAAATAATAGTATATTTTGGATATTGGTGTTATTATAAAATAATGTAATAAAAAAAATTTGGGTGTTGGAGAGGGAAAATGAATGAAAGGAGTTTGAGAGAAGATGTTACCTATAAATCGGGAAAATCCTTCTGATTAGAGCCAAAAGGCATTCTTGAATTGACTTATACCCAAGTTAAGGATTCTATGAGGAATTGAGGGATTTCGGGATCTTATGTGAGTATAATTTGGATGAGTAACGGGTATTTATAGGTGTGATTAAGTGGGTATAGATGTGGGCCTTTTATAAGAGGGAGGAGGGACACTTTAGGAAATTCTTGATATATTATTTTATTATAAATTTATTTTCGATTTATAATAGGTTTAAATTGATATATTTAGAGTATAAAATGAGTATGAGTCGAAATAATCTAAAAATATAGGGTTTATACAAGTTTAGGTCACAAATGTAACATTATTTTTTTGGCTTTAAGCAATAGTTAAATAAATTAACTCTTACCATGTCTTCTTGTATTTTTTCACTATATGGTTAATATAGTTACTATAAAATGCCAAGAGAACATCAAGTCTATATTTAATGACATTTTTAACCTTATATAAGTCATTTTTTTAAATCTTATATTTTTATGACTATTATATCATTTAATAAAATAGTATTTTGTTTTAAAAACTCATTTATGTCAATTCTGAAACTATTTAGTAAATTATTTTTGTTAAAGTCATAATAACTTGATTCCATATAAAAAACTAAATTAACTCCAAAAAACGTGTCATAATCATCATTTAATTTTTTTCATGGCATCAAAAAAATTTAAATTACATTTATTTTAATATTTATTATATCATTTATTTGAATCTTTCATTAATAAGGTAATCACTGCATTATCACTGTGTCATATATAAATATTATTATTTAAAGTCTAAAAAATAAAAATAAAATACCATGATTTAGGAAATAATTTTATATTTATAATTACTATTTTTTATAATATAATAGTTATATAACCCCATATTAATGTTTTTTTTATTGAGAAGATACATGTTTATGTTATATTTCTCTTTACTTTAAATTAATTATTATAGCATGTCATTATCACACCCAAGTGGCTCCCAAATTCCTAAAGCTCACACTATGGATTTATTTGGTCACCCATGACACATTCAATAATATTATCATATTTTCTAGCGTAGTTTTATTTTATTGTAATAATATTTTTTCCCTTATTTACCTAATTTAACCTTTATTCGTGATAAATAAAAATAAATACTGAAGTTAGTATTCATAATGTCCAAAAATAAAAGGTACATATTTAAATTTTATGGACCTTATGATTAAAAAAATAAAATCCATTTTTACATATTCAAAACATAGAATTTTTAGTAATTAATTCAAAATTAAATCTTGTTTTCAAAACGAGAAAACATGTTTTTAAAAAGTAAAAACCATCAAAAGATTGACATGTGTTTATATCTAATTTCAATGTGAAATTACTTAAAATGGAAATTATTGGATTAAATTATAAAAACATAATCTAATTAAAAATTAAAACAAATTAAAAATATAATCTAACTATATAAATAAATTTGATGAAAAAGAGGTTTGGAATTAAAATGCAGTATTTATCACTATTCATTAAAAATGAATTTTATCATAAAAATACCAAAACATCCACCAATGTAAATTTTTATGTCTCTATTATAAAGAAAAATTTTATATTTTCAAATTGAACATATAATAATGACCAAATCTTGATTTAAAATGGGTTTACATCAAAAGGCGGTAGAAAAAATATTTTTTTTGAAAAATACTTCTTTAATCTGAAAAATTGATTTTGTTCTTATATTATATGTAAAAAACATATACGATGAATTTTAAACATTAGATTGAATATATATTATATATTTTTCATTGAATATATATCCATATAGAGTGATACTATTAATTCTCTCCATTCTAATGGCTAGGTTATAGTGGTAACATTTAAATAATAATATTCAGTTGTTCATTTAAGCTATCTGTATTGTGTCGTGAACGCTATTAAACATAGTGTTTCTTACTTAAAACCCAAGATGTTACGTCCTCCCCGATTTAATAAATCTTATCCTGAAAATTTTAATTTTGGGTTGGTAACTAGGGTATGGATTTTAAAAATACCTTTATTCCAAACCCACATCGGATAAAGTGTTAATAACACTTCCACTTTAAAAGATTGAAAGTAAAGTACAAAGGTCACCTGAGATAACACATACTAGGGTTAAATATAGGAAAACATGGATATATAAGAAAAACTAACAATATTATTCTGATGGAGAGTGATATAAAACACGATCAAGAGAAATTGAACAATCAAAAAACCACAAACTTGTGATAGATTAAATGATCATTTATTTCGAAGTTGGAAAAGTAAACAGAAAATGTTTTTGTTTTAATATCCTTTTCATAATGTTGAGGTATTTATTTATGATCTTTACTAAGAACATAAGGAAAAAATACTTACTTGTTTAGTATATTTACATACACTAATCTAATTCCACAAAATACTAATCTTTTTACCAAATCGACGAGTATTTAAGATGACTTGGTCACACCTAAAGCACTAGTATAAAATTCTAGTGAATCACATAATCCATAATAGATGAGAAATATATTTTCTCTATCTTTATACATTAATGAAAACCAAAATGGTTAGTTTAAGATCCAATAACCCCCCAAAAATAATATTCCATTATAAGGAGAATGAAAACTTTTAATCTCCAAAATTAAATAGTAATACCAATGTTCTACATAGACCATTCAACAAACCAATGTCCTTAAAATTACTCAAAATAATCCAACTAATATTGAAACCCAAAACTCAGAAAAATTTGATAACAAAGTATTCCAAGATAAAATATTACATGTATCTCTAAATAAAATCGGTCACTCTTAAGGTCTTATACTAAACATTAATTAAACTAATCACATATTCTCTATGATAGGTCAATAATTTCCATAAATAACCCAATTCCAATAATTCAACAATTAAAATCCTAGATTATTCCAAAATATAATTTGACCATTACTCCGTTAAAATCACACAGTGTTCTATTTACCATAATCATATTAATTTCCCAAAATCAACTTCTTCTTATTCCAAAAACCCATTTAATCTAAAATAAAAGTTATTACTAACTAGGGACATCACGTACACCAGTTGTAGTCAATAAAGGCCCAATACAATCTGGTTGTTGGTTCGATTCTCACAACCTTGTCCGACGTGACCTGTTGTCACTCACTATACTTTTTGTCCTCTTTAAAAACTTTATAATTCATATAAAATTAATAAAATGATATAAAATCCTCAAAAATAACCACAACATGTTTTTTTGTCTCAATGGTTTTTCTATACCTTTCATTTTTCATCCCCAAAATTACTAACCCATAACTAACTCAAAAATAAATTTCTCTAAAAATACCATTAATTACCTTCAAATTTCATAATATAAGAGCAAAAAGGATTTTATAAGGCATTTAAAATCTAATTATTATTATACTTATAAACCCATAATGATATGAATAACTCTTAAGAAAATAACCTAATCTTATAGGTAGACTAAACCATCCTCTGATACCAAACATAAGGCCCCTACCATAAACATTACATAATCTTGAGTTAAGTTAATAATTTGACATTATTTTACATTGAGGATATTTTTCATGTTTATAGTTTTAGAGAATTAGAGCACAACTATTACATAATAGACCCAAACATTACATGTGGATAGTTACACTCAGTATCCACTTTTTCCACCAAAGTAAACCCTTTAATCAAAACATGATTTATTTTTCTTGATAAAAATCTTCTTGAATTATTAATTTCTCTTACCCATCCTTATAACCTATGGAATTTTTTTAGAAACATGGGATGAGCATAAAAATATCAGTAATGAATATGAAATATGGAATAAAATATTGGTCTATGAATATTTAAAACCCATGAAATCATTTCCACAAAACCGTACTTTTCACCCATAAAACATAAACTATTGAGCTTTGATCATGTAATCATAAGATTCCTACAAAACTTCATATAAATCGTAAAAAAAAAGTTATCTTTTGGCATCAATAACATACATACATTGTAGATTTCACACCTACATAGGGAGTAACCTTTATGGTTACGTTTGGAATGATCATCATAATATATTCCCCACATCCCTTTGTATAAACCTTAACCATTACCTCTGTCACATTACCCCATGCATTGGAGAGATATCACGGGCTAACCCTCCATCAGTTTATCATGGAACCAACTATATAAATAAACAATTCCCAATAACCATGACATAATCATAACACATAAAACAAGCATAAAAGAAAAAAATAACATTTCCACATTGCAATCACAATAGATCATTTCATGGTATTGACATAATAAATCATTTATCAAAACCATTTCAAAACCAAAATACATAACAAGGGTATATGGTATTTATTTTTCTTTTAAAAACATTATTAATTGTAGAGTAATCCCAATATCAAACAATTCTCGCTCCAGTGGAAAGTTCATTGTCACCACATATGTTAAAAAGAAAAATTACTTTCGTCATTTAGTAAAATGGTTAGTGGAAAAATATTTCATTTAAAAGGCTTTTAATGAAATAAAACATCAAAGGGATTGATTATATACAGTATAAAATAATTTAATGTACAAATCAAAATATTCTTCAATGAAAGGATATTGAGAAGAAGTCCCTTAACTACAGGAAAATGACCATTTCACGTCGTTTTTTTAGAAATGGTCGTGGTTTAAACCACTTCCATATGATTCTATAGCGGTTTCAAAAAACCACCGCTAATCTGTGTGTCAGCATACAATACATGGTATTTTTCTCGATTTAGTAGTTGTTTATTGTAACCATTGTAGTGGGTTAATTTTTTGGAGGTTTTCCCCAGTGAAACTGATATTTTTAAGCAAATTTTATAATCGTCTCTAAAATAATGTGAGTTTCGCTGGAAAAAAACTGCCGCTAAAACCAAGTTAACCACCGTGAAATAATAAAGGAATATGAAAACTGTGTAACGTCGGTTAAAACTGCCACTAAATTATTTTCCTTAGTCGTGTATTTAACCACATTTAAATATATTATATTTATTTTTTGGTGGTTAAAACCGCCGCTAAAGCCAGATTTACAAAAATGCAGGTGATACTGCAGACCCATTACCAATGGCCTGAAAAAAACCATTCCAATTGATTGAACCTATAAAACATCATAACAAAAACACATCACAACCACCGTACATCACAACCACCACACATCACCACCACCAACCATCATAACCACTATACATCATAACCACCACACATAATTTAGTTTCAATAATATTTTTTATCATAATTACAAAAAAAAATTATGAAGTGTATTCACACATAAATACAATATTTCTTGGGATAAAAATTTAATAGGTCAATATATATTCTCTATCATTTTCATATGTGGTGAGGTTATACAAACATACAATGAAAGTTTTATAAAAACCAAAACAACACACTATATCAAAATACTTCATAATTGGAAAATCAAGTAAGTGTGGCCATATAAGAATAAATAACAAGAATAAGTAAAAATCATGTGATTTCTCGCTTCTCCGTAAAATTCAATTAATCTTGTTCATTATCTTTACTAAGACAACATATACAATTTAACCAAATAAATAAAAAAGCATGATATTTCCAAATGTACATATAAATAAGGGGAGATGAAGGATACCCAAACTTGAATGAATCTTCAAGGAGAAATGAACAAGAACCAAGGATAAACCACCACTGATCTCATTTGAATCACTATTAAATCCAATGAAAAATAAGACTACATCAAAAACCACCCAAAAAAGAAGAGAATTAATACCATAATGAACTCTTGAATATAATAGAAAGACAATAAATGAGTAATGGGGAAATATGGGGCTACCATGAATCAAATAACTTCAATATAAATGATCCAATATGATCCAAGTGGTTTGGAACACCAAGGGAGGTGACTGGGGAGGGGGCGGATGAGTGAGAGTCAAACACAAATTGAGGGAAAGTATAAAATTCAGAACAATGAGGTAATAAAACTCCTATTTATAAGTGAATCACACTATACTCTATGAAAACATAGTTAATATCCAAAACTCATGTGTTGGGTTTGGTAAAAGTGTGATATATAACCCTCATTGTTGTTTTATCCTTTTCCCATTTTAAAATCGAATTTGGCCTCCCACAAATCTTAGAACATGGAGTGGTCTAAGACATAGTGATTATTCTATATTCTTCCATGTATAAAATCTATAACCTAGTTTCCATTTCCTAAGCATTTTACCATCACCGCACCCAAGGCTATAATGTGGTGAACTTCGGTTTCTTATTTTGGACAGGTGTTCCACCGATATTCCATGCCCACCCAAGTGCAATTAAAGATTCTCATGGTGCATAGGAAAACTACTAGGAAAACATGCATAAAAACATGTCATCCACAATTCATGTTTATATATCCCATTTTACACAAAATCAATCCCAACATAATATTACCTCCAACATATCCAGACAAGTCATTGCACAAGCCATGGTGGCCTTGAAAAGGCTAAAAAACCACCTCAAAGCTCAAAATCACCACAAAACTCTCCCTAAACATCACCAAGAATTGATAATTCAAAAATGGAAGTTCATAAAGGGTATGTACCATTACAATCATTGTATTTATTTTTTCCCCTATTATTTCTCAATTCTAATTCAAGATCATCATATTTTCCCCAAAATTATAAGAACTATGTGTTGATTGATTCCTATTTTCATGGGATACATAGTGATTCCTAGATCTCCTATCTGAAACCCAACCAAAAAATGTATATTGAATCCCCCACATTATCTTAGTGATTGGGTTTCTTCATTCAATTTTTTTTCAATGCATATTTTTGGCATAAAGACAAGTTCATTTCATTTTAAACATTAGTTTAAACTACATTAAACCTCATATAATAAGGTATTTTTCATATAATCATAAACTATAGATTATTTTATTCATTTTCACATGATGTTAAAATATGTGATGCATGGTCCATCCTGTATGACTTGAAACTTCTTAGAGCAGTCTACCTAGTAAGACCTATCTTCCTCTACATATTATCCAAATCTACATAAAGATCCTTAGCATGTGGCTCTTTATCCATAAACCTATGTTTTGAAAAAAATGAACCTTACCCTAGGAAAGAGCCTAATATGAATAGGGGTATTATATAAAAACTATTTGTTGATTGGTTCATGATGTTTCAATATATGTAATGATGTTAGGATCTCTTATAATAGGCCATGTTGAAAATTATAATCACAATGGTTATACCCTAAAAGTGTGACCCTTCCTCATTCACATCAATTTTTTTATTTATATCTCACATAATGGTTCCCATACATCTCATCCTTCTCCTCCTATACACGAGAAAAATTTTAATAGAGGACCTTTTCCAAGAACTATGAATGGATTGATTCCTGTTACTAAAGGATATGTTCTTCATCGTTCATACTTGAGTAAAAAATATAATGAATTTTTGAATTTTTTCATAAAAAATGATTCATGAAAATAAATAATCGACATATATGGTGCATACCACACTCGAGAAATCAATACATAAAAGGAAACATCAGAAATCAATAAAAGACATAAAAGAAACATGAGAAATCAAGAAAATATTAGGTCATGAAAATGTTTGGTGGGATCTATGTGCCCCACAAGATACATATACAAACATACTGTTGCCATATTTTTCCAGCATATCAACAAAACAACTAATCACAGTTCAATGATGAACACAACTCATCACCCTCTCCACCTCCATCTCTACTTTTTTCTACCACCTGAAAGAACATTATATTGAAAATTAAATACTGTTGTATATTTATATTTAAACATAAAACCAATAAAGGTTTGAAAATTAAATGATTTTAAAATTTTGTGATTTACCTGCTCACCACGAGTCGATCCAATAAAACCAGGGGAAGATCTGAGCATCTTTTGATATAAATCAATCAACAATTTATACAAAGATGATATATAACCCCCCTGGTTGTGAACTATGTTTTGTAGAGAAACAATCTATCTCTGAGTCTCTTGAGGTATGTACTCACTACAACCAGGAGTAGATGCATCTTAAAACCCCAGTGGCCTTCCAAAGACCTCAGATGGTATGGGTCCCAAACCCCTCCCATGCACTCTACTAGGATGATTCTTCCCAAGGACTTTAGAAATCAGGCCATCCTGGGAGATTGAGTAGGACTGCGTATGACTGGAATCCCACAGTTCTTTAATTTTTTCCTATAAATAAAATAGTAGTCATATTGGATGAAATATATATTAACATAGTAACAACAGTTAATAAGTTATTATAGTTTGAACCAAACATGGAAAGCAGGAGTATGAGACCTCTATAGATCCCACAATGTATTGAAGGATCATTGGGAGCTTATTGTACCTCATAGAAACACGTCCAGACATTGCCTTACAATATGCTTAGCGTCCCGCTTTCAGAGTAATCTGATTGAAGAACATTTAGTAGCAGTAAAAATAATCATGAGGTATATTCAAGGTACTCACAATTGTGGATTATACTTTTATGTAGGTAGGGACAATGAATTATCAGCATTTTATGATGCCGATTGGGCAGAAGATGTAGTTAATAGAAAATCCACCATTGGTGGACCGTTCTATATTGGGAAAAAATGTGTTGGCTAGTTGAGAAAGAAATAAGAAAGTACTTCTCTTAGTACTGCTGAATCTGATTATATATCTACTACAAAGGACTAAACTCAACTACTATGGATGAAGAAAAAATGACAGATATTGGTAATGGGTTGAAACAACCAATGACGATTTACTGTGACAACAAGAGCGCAATTGATCTTACGAAGAATCTTTTTTAGAATTCTTGTACAAAACATATTGAAATAATATATCACTTTATCAAAGAAAATGGCGAGCAAGGAGTGATTAGAATGGATTATGTGGTAACTGATGAGAAAGTGGCTGAAATCCTAACCAATCCACTCTCATCGGTTGTGTTTGAGAAACATCTGTTGAGCCTCGGTGTTCAGCCACCTTCTAGTGCATAAAGAGGTTACAATTGTCCCCTCTCCCCAGTTGTTTTAACTATTTTAATCTATGTTGTGTAATTGTTTTAGGTTTATGGGGCAGATATGACCCATAGAGAGTATGTTCTAAGCTCTATAATAGAAACTTATCCGTATTTGGTTTTATTACTAATGGGGAGAAATGGATAGAATGTGGTGTCTCTGGAGGAGAGAAGATAGAGAAAATCGTGGATGAAGATGGAGAGAATAGTGAAGGGAGATGATTTTCCAGGAGCATTCATTTAAACACATGATACCACAATTCATTCCCTCTCTCTTGTTTTCTACACTAAGAATTGATCACGTAGACTTAAAGTGGTGATTGAGTTAAATCTTGTGTATTGGGTTTCAATAAGTGGCTAGTTGTCTTTTGACTCTTTCTGGATATTTCCAACAAACCCAAAGGGGGAGATTTTTGGAAACCAGGTTGTTCATTGCTGGAAAAAGAGTTTAGTTTGTGTTTGTTGACAATATAACTTGAGTTGATCTTGTTTTGGGTTTTTTATTGTCAACCCTTTCATGGAATATCAGGGAGATTACATGGAAATGGGTCGTAGAGTTTGATACAAAAGAAATATTGAAGGTAGTGTTATTCTCCGGTGGTTGACATATTTTTGGGGCTAAAAATCGAAAAATGGAGAAACATGTTTTTTTAGAAAAGGGAGGTGCGAAAAAAATTTGGCGTGTCTGTGAATGATTAGTTTTTTCGTGTAGTATTGAAGGTGTTTTTGGAACTTTCATGCAAGACATGTTTTGGGATCATAATTTCAAAAAATTGCAAAGTCGTGGACTTCACGGAAGATGATGTTGCGTGAAAGGGTTTGTGCGCCCAATGCGATGTCAAAAGTGGTTTTGTGTGCTCATGAAGAATATTTCACGCACCGACCAAGATGTTTTGGGATCTTTCACATAGGGTCATCAAGTGTATATAAAGATGAGGATACCCCCACTGAAGAATGAGGAATTTTCCAATGAAAATATGGTTATTTAGCCACGTGAAAGATTTGCGCGCAAAATTTTTGAAGGGGTTAATCTTAAGAGAAAGGTGTTTCTTTAGTTTTAAAAGACTAAGTGAACACTTTGGTCATGTTGTGAGAACGATAATGGTTTCATGGAAAATAGGTGTTGCGTTAATGTCGTCTTTCATAAAAATTCCCAAATCTTGCGCGCAAGTTGGGGTATTGCGCGCAAGTGTGGTGTTATGCATCTGACAGGTTTTTGATTATCCGGTGTGTTTGATCAGTGCATTCAAGTTAATCAATTCAAAAATTTGATGCAAGTTGTGTCTCATGATGAATAGATACAAAAACTTCAATGAAAATATATTGAAGATACCTTCAAGTTGATAAACTGAGATTGACATCTCTTAAGGTAGTGAGCTAGGGGGAGTTGACGAAAGTGATCCAAGGGATGCAGTGAGTGTTCCCTGAACCTTTTTAAGGAAGTGTGCGTGGAACAGAGTGACTATGACTGAAACTTTTAATCCATAAACTTTTAAAGATTAGTGTATTTTGGTACGAATGACACACGGTAAACGTATGATCCTTGGATGTATCCCTTTGTGGCGAAACAAGTAAATGTGTTGTGTCTACTCCCTCCATTCATTTTTTTGACAGATTTAACAAATTCCTACCAACGTGGGAACAAGATACACAACTTTAAAAAGAAAAATTTGACACCCTGATTCCCCCCCTCCCCTTTCAGGGTGTTCCTAGGTCCTTCAATTATAATGAAAAATGAGTTCATACCCCAACTTCTTTGGCAGGCTCATTAACAAAACATCCACCATATTTTTTGTGAACATTCAATCACACTTATTTTCAAGATGATTCATGCCCTAAACTATGTGACTACATTAAACAAATAATATTGTCTTATAAATATTTAATCCAATGAAAAGATTACCAGAGCAGATCGGCTTCAAGAAAAACTCTTTGACCCCGGAGTGTGAGGGATGACCTTCTTAGCCCGACTTGATGCATTATTTCTTGAAAGATTCTGAAAAAAAATTCAATTTAATATTGATGTATTCAATGTCATCTCATATTAATATACATGTATAAATGTAAAATGATATTATTATAGTAATATATATTTAAATACCATCTGCTTCTCATCACGATGTATTTAAAAAAACATTCCATTGCTCTTTGGGTACCCCATCGGGTATCTTGTCATACATCTATTGGTCAGTCAATGAAGTATCATTGACATCGCACAACAATATCTATTTAATGTCTTTCCATTTTTTGCAATGATTTTCAATGTCCACTTTCGTGCTATTACATCAGCAACCGTAATGTTGAAAAACATATGTACACAAAAATTAATTTTGAAAATATTAATAACATGACAATTACAACATAATGTATTAAAATTAAATTTATTTGGGAATGAAAAACTTCATTTTTCTAACTTCAAGGAATATTTATCCAATCATCATATGAAATAGGAATGGAAATGGGCACCGCATCTAGCTAGCCTAAAATCTGGCCAATTAATCCTGCTGCATCATCCGTAGAGACCCCATATGAATCAAATGGGACAACTATCTTTTCTCTGGTCAGATTCCATACATATGAAATTTTTATATTTTTCTCCATAGTTTCATTATTTCCATATTTAATGAAAAAAACAATTAATATAAAAAATTGTAATAAATTTATTCATATTAAAATTTGTACCTCTAACAGTCACCCTCTAGTATCCCCGAGAAGAAATATAAGTGGAACACCACCCCCCCACTGCTAAGGCTCCTGAAGTGGGGGGGCGATGACTGAGCTGCTGAAGGGATGCTCACAGAGGGTGTGAGAGATGGTTCAGGGAGAGATAGTGCAGGGGGTAGGAGGATGGTGGCTCTGATGTCGTAGGGAGGGACAGAGATGGATCATCATCTGTTGCAGTGGTCGATGAAATATTATATCACTTCCTCCTTGGCATTCCTATTATTTATTCAAATAATATTTAGTTTAGAACATATATTTGAAAAAAAATTAGCAGAAAAAAATTAAAAAAGATAACATATGCATAATACTAACAAACAAAATATACATAACAATGATAATGAATGATTACACAAATGATATAATTGGTTGCTAAATGAATTTATAACTGTACATACAATCATTTTATTCTTCAATCATGTTGGTTTCCTGCTCCATTACTTCATCCACTTTATTAATCCTTACTAGACTAATATTTTCAATATCATGGTGGAAAAATAATTCCATTTCTTATTGTTGATGAGATTCAATGTCAGATGTCAAATCATCCACTTCATCACCCATATCATACAAATATTATTATTCTACATGAGAAACTACACTCCACCCTTCATCCACAACATCATTCACATAATATACCATTTTTTCTTATGATGATAAGATATATGGATCATACAATTCACGATCACCAAAATTCATCAAGTGAGATAAGTTCATAGAAGTAAATTGCAAGGAATCTCTTTTAACACCTCTGATAATATAGACAGAATTTAAATTGAATAGAACAACTGAAAAATGCATGTGGTAGTTTAATTAAATAATATCATTTAGCTTTACATAGTATCCCACTTCAGAAAATGTAAATATACCCCTATTATGTGTTTTCAAACCCTCTTATCGATAGACTGTACGATATCTAAATCCATTCACATTGTAAGCATTGAACGTTCTAACTTGTTTTAGAGGACCTCGATTAAGAAACTTCAAATCTTCTGACAATTCTGCTCGATTATCAGTATTCATGATCTAAAAAAAGAAATATAATTTATTATAATTACAAAGTATATATGTCAACCTAGTATTAGTATTTATTGAAATATTTTTAAACTTACACGTCGTGCAAACCATTATACAAGGTCTTTATTAACATATTTCATTTTATCTTTCTCCTTTCGTGTTCGTCCTCTCATTCGTCTCTTTTTTTGTATCCTCAACTCTTCAATAAATGGATCTACAATTTCACTATTCAGAAGCAGATATCTATGTGCTTGTAATAATTCTATTTCTGTTAGTGTAACATTTGGGGTCCTCATAACTGATCAGCCGATAGTAGGAAATATTTTTGATTTCCCATGTATTTTAGATTGATTCAATGTGTCATAAACATGTCCAACTAGATTAAATATTGTCTCAATATCATCCAAGTATCTAGAAAAAAAGGTAAGGAACTCTTCTACCAAATTTTGTTTAGCAATAGAGCCTTTTGAATGAGATTTATTTCTCACACATAATTTCAAATTCCTAATATATCTATGAAATAAAATAAACAATCATAATTATGAATTTAGTTAAGTGACAAAAATTGTTTACTTAACTGAAAAACATATAAATAATGTACCTCCCAATTTGGTACATCCATTGATAATGAACTGGGCATCCTAATATAACTTCCTCAACCAAATTCATAGTTAGATACATCACGACAGTAAAAAATGATAGAGGAAAGATCAAATCCATTGCACAAAGTGTCAATAAAAACCTCTCCTGAAGGCTGTCAATGTCAAATGGATGTAGAGATTTCTCAATAGTTGTCTGAAAAATGTACAGAATTGGAGTACAATAGGAGTAACTTTATTAGGTAATAATGTACGCAATGCCAATGGTACTAACTACTATAAAAAAATATGTGAATCATGACTTTTAAAATCCATGTAACTTACAATTATTTAAGTCAAAAAACCTCAAGATGTTACTTCAATAACCATTATATACTTTCAAATGATTTAAAATTATAAGGAATGTATCTTTATCACTATTTTTCATTGCAAAAATTGTTGAAGCATACTTTTCATTCTAAACTGTCCAGAGATCATGTTTTTTGTTCATTAATTGTAAGTATTTCCGAGAATTGAGATGATCCTTCAACATTCCATGATCAGTAAGCAATGTGAAGATTAAATTTTCACATACATTCTTCTCAATACACATCACATCAAGATTATCCCACAAAAAAATTAAATTCCCAATATGGAAGTTTAAAGAATATACTCTTTTTCTTCCATTTTTGCGTTCCGATTTCACATGACGATGAACTTCAAACTTGTTTCCCAATATCATTAAAATGATAAACCTTCCCAAATTATGCTTCAACTTTTCCAAGTTGTGTCAATATTTTTGAACCAATTTACATCTTTAGAGGTGGTATGTGATCAATGAAATCGTTAAATTTTGATTTGTTCAGCCGAAATCTATGAGAGGCCTCGAGAAATCATTGATGTCACAAGAAGCCCCATTTTCTTATGGGAGGTAGCCGTTTGGGCTCGAAATGAAAGTTACAAACTAGACAAGACAAACTCATGTAGGTGTTCTAACCAGATAAATTCCCAAGCCCAGGGAAGTCAATAATGGCCCACATTAAAGCAGCATGCATTTGATCATTGTTTTAGAAGATGCATCAAATGTCTCAACACCATTTCTCCATAACTCCTATAATTATTCAATTAAAGGCTACAATTATACATCAATATCTTTTCCAGGAATTTTATTATAGGAATAATCATATAAATGATAAAATACGTTAGTTTCATACACATCCACAAAGGCATTTTGTAAGGGATCAAAACAACTGGCCGAATGCTATAACTGGTACTCAAAGTCCAAAATGGGTTGAATCCATCAATAGCCAATCCCAATCGAACATTCCTAGGATCAGGTAAGAAATATGGATATAATGAATCAAATTTCTTCCATGATTGTGAATTTCATGGATGTCACATTAAGTCATCATTGTTATTATCTGCATAATTCCACTTCATGTGTTCAGTGGTTTTCGATGACATGAATAATCTTGACAATTGAGGATTTAAAGGAAAGTAATGCAAAACCTTTTTAGGTGTGTTCCTTTTCTTCTTCTTCATGGTAGTATGTTGATTCAGACTTCCAACATCACCCATTGACTTCCATCTAGAAGAACATTTTTTTCAATCCTATTTACTTGAATCCTCTCGCCAATAAAGCATACAATCATTGGGACATGCATTTATTTTTTTATAATTCAAACCATGCCTACTAACAACTTTTTATATCATAAAAAGACTCAGGGATTTTTTGTTTCAGGAAATGAATAATTCAACAATTCCAATATCATGGATATTGCCTTATTTGTAATTCCACATAGACATTTGATATGGTACAACTTTAGGAGAAAAGAAAGTTTTGAATATTTCAAACATCCACTATAAAACTAATGATTTTGATCATCAAATAAATCATGGAATTTATTTTCCTTAGTTAAGTTTTATCATACATTAGTCTCCACATAATCAAGAGGAAGATCCACTGATATGTTACAATCTTCATCTGGTTTTCCTAATGTCTCAAAAACATCACTTGTCACATTTCTATTTGTAGTACCCTCATCCAGTTGTCCTGATATGTTTTGATGTCGATGGTGGTGTCTCTAGTGTCAAATGAATCATTTATAAGGATTTTTATTTCATTTCCCATTATCGATGAATTTGGGAGCTCATTCTGTGGATTGACATCAATGCTCAACCTTTCTGTAATGTTAGATTATCCATGCCAAATCCAACAAAAATATTGAACAGGGAATTGCTTCAATATTAAATGTTCATAAACATCATCTCTCTTTAACCATCATTTAAATTTACATTTAGGACATGGAAATCATATTCTCCCTTCAATGGATGTATTGGAAATTGAAAAATCTAAAACCACTTCTAAACACATAACATACAGAGGTGTGTTCCTCGGTAATGTGATCCAGCTTTTATCCATGTATATCACAATGTGTATACAAAATATTAAAAAAAAATTAAAACACATAACTATTAATAAATAAGGAAAGAGATTATTATATACTAGTGGAAAAAATATATAAATTTGTTAAAGATTTGGAAAATTCTAGGATTAGATCAAAAAAAATCTTGAAAGACGTGTTTTCCCAATAGCCCATGGTAACATAAGGCACTTGAAGACAATATCTGGCCAAGATATTTCTCATAATATACCTATTAAGTCTCAAAAATACTATCTCATGTCTACCAATACATCCAAAACTATATAGCAATTTCAAAGAAGAGTCATTAATTCCCTTGATACTAATTTTTCACAAAACAACCTAGATAACCCACCTAAGCAGCACATAATGATGTTTTGACATATCCCAGTGGATTTTCCAAATCCCTACAGGCTAGTGACTATTTCCTAGGAATCAAAACAGGAATGAGTAAATCATTTAAAAGTAAATTTCCATAAAATTAGGGAGACATAATCATCTACGTCAAAATAATAATGAATAAGCATTTCTATCAAAAAGAACATTATTAAATCATTTAAATCAATAATTTTCATGTATAAATCATTTTACATCATTCTCAATAATAGAACCATGGTGATAACATCTAGGGTTAGTAAAAGTCACAAGGGTTCACAAAATCTCAGTGAAATATGCCTCTAGGTGTACACACACTCCTTAGATCCATAATATTGGGGGGAATTTGATAACACCCCAAAGAATTAACTACCTTCCCTCAAGTATTTTTGTTTCATTTTCATCATCAGGTCAATTTAAGATGTCAATTTACATAGCCTAAATATTATTTCTCCTAAATACCTTTAATTTTATGTGCTTCAATGAAATTAGTCATAATTTGAGATATCATTCAATACAATCAAAAATTAAATCAATAAAATAAATAGTCCCTAAGTTAAAGTTTAAAAACATACATTTCATTTCAAAAACCAATATCAAACAGTTTTTATCAAAAACTCATGCCTTTACTTTAAAATCCTTTCATTACAGAACATGAAACATTGTATGAATTCATATCTCATTAAATCATGCTTCAAATATTATCTTGTGGTATTTTAATAATTTTTTATAATAGATACCATCTAAAAGATCATTCTACTTGAAACTAACATCCAATGGAAATGTTATCTATTAAATATTAAAATAGTTTTAAATAAGAAATATCTATGAATAATCAACTTAATTATAATTTAAAGGGGTAAAAAAATTAAATTAATAAAAAATAATTATATGGTCATAAAATGTACTTTCTCCCTGGTACCCATATATTTCCACGAATATAATGGAACAATGTTTCAAGAATTCCCCTTATCACATGAAACAGAAAAGTTGGTATATGTTTTTGTTGTATTTATGTCAATGAATTGGTATTAATAATACATTATAATTTAATACTTTTATACTTTAAGGAATCAATGAGGACTCAGCTAAAATGAATGATTAATAAAATTCATTTTTCTTGGAATAGTAGTGAAGTGTATATTAGAAGGTATATTTATTTCCTAGAATATAAACGTAAATGATAGTATGATATTTATTGGTAAGGAGTTAATTAATATAATCCAAAATTCAATGATGGATAGATTGTACCTATTTTCAGAAAACATTGAAATTTATTTGTTAGTTAAAATGATTTAAAAATACCAATGGCATACTTGAATCATGTATACTAGTAATGGGGCCCATTAACATTAAAAATCCACCAAAGAATTAGGGGAACCAAAAATGATAAGTAGTTTCATGTAGCCAAGAAGAATATATGAAATAATAAATTGAAAGAATCCATATTTAGAGCCTATAAATCATCAATGAACATATAAGCACTCATAAAAAATTCCTCATTACAAAATGATCATGAATGTAACAATTTTTTCCCAAATACCAATACATACAATGGTACATAATTAGCTTAAGGAATTATGAGAATTGAAACTAGGATATATTCATTCCAATACACTAATATATAATAGTATACCTGTCATGTCCATATATATTTTAGGTGATAACTCTAAAAATTCACACCATAAGTATGATACAAAAATGTAATGAAGAATAATATGTTGTAACTCCAACCTACCAAAATGTCGGTGAGGCGGGGAGGGGATAGGGATTTGGGTGTCGGTGGGGGGGGGGGAGTATCGAGATTGAATAAACGTTTTAGCTGCAGTTTATTAAAAATTGCTGCTAAGTGATTAATAAAAAAATTAGCGGCGTTTTACTAAACTACAGCTAAAAAAATGCCGCAAAAGGCTGCTAATGTTGTACTAATTACCACCAATATGAGTTTTATTGTTTGTTATTCATATTCCTAAATAATAAAAATAGGTTAATTTATAATTATTCATTTGTATTAATTATTACCATGTTATAGAAATTAGTTAATTATTTGATATTATATCAGGCGTTTTGTCGATGTTCGGTAGATGAGTAAAAAATAAACTTGTTATGATTCAAAATTATCCCTGTGCAAAAGTACGTTGTCTAAAAAATAGTATTCATGATTAAAATATCACATATATCAATTATTTATGTATTTATAATAATCCATAATATTTGGTGTTAAGAAATTAAATGCACCATTCATGGAGACGGTAGGTCGTACGTACGCATGAACGCTAATTTCATTTCATTGTCATATTAAAGGAATGAAAATTAAATTATACATAGGTATATTATAATTAAATTATAATATATATGTTATATATTTTACATAAGTTCATTAATTCCATCTTTTAGACATTTCATGTGTGGCATGAACGCGTCAAATCACTTTGAGGGGGCGATAGTCCACACTTCCTCAAATGAAATTATCGTATTTACACAAAATGTAAATCATAAAGATATGTTGTAAATAAAAATTAAATAAGAATATAGGAAATATCAATACAATATTTATCATATATAAATAAATTTTCATTATAATGGCCACTATGATTGGTGGTAGGATAAAATCGAACTGTCATCATTTCGTGAGGTAGTAGTTCGTTGTACACAGAAACAATATGTTCTATATCAATAAAATGGAGTTGTTTATATGTATAGGTAAAAAAAATAGTATAAAACATCCTAGTATACCTAGGATACTGAATTTTTTATAAAATCATGTAATAAAAAGACGTTATGGGGTTGGAGAAGGAAAATAAATGAAAGGATCTTGATTGAAGACGTTACCTACAAATCTGGTAACTCCTTTTGATTTGAGTAAAAATGAACTCTTAAATTTCCTTATTCTAAAGGTAAGAATTATAGGAGGAAGGAAGGGATGTTTAGAGATTATTTCAGAAGAATTTTATGAGAAAATTTTATTGAGATTTTTTATTAAGTGGGTATAGGTTGTGGCCTTTTATAAGAGAGAGGTGGGGAACTTTAAGAAATTCTTGAAATATTATTTTATTATAAATTTATTTTCGAATTACAATAGCTATAAAGTGATAAAATTTGAGTATAAGTTGATGATGGGTCCAAATACCTTCAACCAATATGATTTAGATAGGTTGAGGTCACAAATTTAACCTTATCTTTTGGCTTTAACCCTTAGTTAAAAAAATTAACTATTACCATGTCTTCTTGTATTTTTACAATATATGGTTAATATAGTTACTATAATAGCACAAAAAAACCTCAAGTGGATCTTTAATGACATTTTTAACATTATATAATTCATTTGGACGAATATTATATTATTATTACTGTTATATCATTTAATAAATTAGTTTTTTAATAACTCATTTATGTCAATTTTGACACAATTTAGTAATTGATTTTTTTAATGTCATAAAAACATTATTACTTCGAAAAAACTACATTAAATCAAATATAAAATTTCATATTATTCTATAAATTTTTATGGAATCAAAAATTTCAAATTTTATTTATTTTAATATTAATAATATCATTTATTTGAATATTTCATTAATAAGGTAATAACTGCATCATCATTATGTCATAAATAAATTTATTTATCTAATGTCTAAAAATTATAAATACAATACCATGGTGTAGGAAATATTTTTATCTTTATAATGAAATTATTTAATCAAAGTCATCAGTTATATAATCCCATATTAATTTTTTTATTATGAAGATACATGTTTATGTTATATTTCTCTTTACTTTAAATCAATTTTTATAACATGTCATTATGACACCCAAGTGGCTCCCAAATTCCAAATGTTCAGCCTAAGTATTTTTTTGGTTTCCCATGAATCATCCAGTAACATTTGGAAACGTTTCATGGTAGTTATATATTATTATAATATTAATTTTGTTACCCTTATTTACCTAATTTACTATTTAACCGTGGTTAATAAAAACAATTACTAAAGTTACTATTCAGAATGTCCAAAAATAAAATATACCTATTTAGATAGTTTGAACCTTATGATTCTAAATATGGAATAAATTTTTCCAAATTCAAAACACATAATTTTCAGTAATTAATTTTAAACTAAATCTCGTTGCCAAAAAGATAAAAGCGGTTTTTAAAAAGTAAAAACCATCAAAATATTGGCACGTGTTTGTATAAAATTTCAATGTGAAATTACATCAAATTGAAATAATTGTATTAAATTATTAAAAAAATAATCCAATTACGCTTTAAATATACTTAAAAAAATAATCTAACTATATAAATAAATCAGAGGAAAAAGATGTTTTGAATTAAAATGTAGTATTTTCACTATTCATTAAAAATGTATTTTATCATGGAAATACCAAAACATCAACCAAATTATATTTTGATGTACCTATAATATATAATATTTTTATTTTGTCATATATAACATATACAAGTGACAAAACTAGATTTAAAAATGATTCACCAACAAAATGCGGTAAAACTGTATTCTTTGGAAAAATACTTCTTTTATATGAAAAACCTGATTTATTCTTATTTCATATCAAGAAAACATACAAGATTAATTTTAAACATTACATTTAATATATAACATATATTTTTTATTAAATAAAAATCCATAAAGAGTGATATGAATTTATAAACACAATTAATCTCTTTTAAATAAGTTTTCATAAAAACACATTATTTATATTCAATTGTTTTTTATTTCCATTTCTAATAAATTTTGTAACCAATGAATAATTAGTTAAACATGTTTGAACCATATTTTTATAATTCATTTTATATTGTTAATTCCCTCTATTCCAACAACTAGTATATAATGGTAACATTTAAATAATAATATTTAGTTGTTCGTTTAAGCTCGTTGTAGCACATCATTTACACTATTTAACATAGTGTTTCTTTCTTAAATATATAGATGTTACAATATGATAATGTATTGGGATATAAATGTAAATTTACATATATTAATATATATTAATATAATTATAAAATTATATATATACTAATATAGATATATATGTAAATTAATAGAATTATAGTGATATAATTAGCCATGTTTTGAAATAGTGGTAAAAATGTCACTAAAATAGTCATGATTTCAAAAAATACATCGCTAAATTAGACAAATATTATTAAAAACATCTCTTAGTTATTAATGATTTTTGGAAAGCATGGTTGTTTTAAAAATATAGCACTGTTTTTAAACATGGCTAATGTATAAATGTTTTTTAAGTTGATAAAATTAGTGTATTTTTGAAAAGAATGGCTAATTTAATGAAATTTAAAAAAACGTTGAAAAATTTAAAAGTATCCAAATTTTAAAATGAGGATAAAAATTATTAGTAAATTAGCTACATTTTTAGGAAACATGGCTAAAAAATGTCTCTAAATTCCAGTTTTTTTGTAGTGTAACACCCTTATAGAATGAAATACTTCATAATCTTGAGGTAAATCCCTATCAATGCCCATCAAGATTTCCTCCCAATTACACTAAGGAATATCCAATGGTTTGATCAATCCACTAGGTACCCAGTTCCCAACTTTTACATTCCAGAAGACAAAACTTCAAGACACAAACTCTAAAACTACATGCTTCAACCTAGTCTATCAATACTTCCCAATTATATACCAGTACATTATTTTCATTCCATGATATACCATCATGGGTGATCTAGGGAACTCACAAAGAACCACCTAATGAATCACTAAAGTGATTAAATGCCTCCCATATATCAACACCTGGTGTTGTTCATGCTTATAATAATCATTTGGTGAATCACTAAGGACAACTAAGTCTATACCAACCTCTACATCAGAATATACTAACTTGGAATACTGTACATTATGCACCAAGGATGACTATACTATTATCTAAAAAAGGTAACCTATACCACCAAACTCTCCCATAAAAATATTCATTGCTAAAAGATTTCACATCACTGTCAAGGATTCTATAGGTTCTTTTATAACACCACCATGCGACTTCATGATCAATACGGCAGCTAAAATATCAGCCATTTCTAGTGCATATGAAATATAAATGTCATTATCCTCCATGAATTATATCTAGTTTAATTCCCACATGTTTAGGTCAAACTTAGAGAAGACATACCTTAGGCTCTTGATTGGTAGAAACCATGAAATTCTCACTATTAGGGTAATTTCAACACAAATTCATGGTAAACATGACCTGATACCAATTAGATATCATATATGGAATAGTTAATCTTGTTGGGACATAACTATTGAGACCCATAAGAAAAAACTATACTATACCACATTTGAACACGTCCCAAACCAAGACCTGAACTGTCACAAAAAACCTTAAACTAAACTCTCACATATAGAAGACAACGAACTGGAGCACTGAACAACTTCTACATTTGGTATATGAAAGCTTGTGAACACTTATTTATTTATAAGAACACACAATTAATTCAGATGAAGGATATAAGAGGATTCAAAACCAAAGATAAATTAGATACAAACCTATTATAATAGCTTGTAAGACCAAAAAACTTTTCACCTATGTAAACATATTGGGGGATTCCCAAGAAATGAGCACCTCAATCATCAAAATAACTTTAGAAGCTCCTCACTAAGACATGAAATTCCCCAATTAACTAACTTTATAATCCCAGAGCTCACACTTTTATAAATTAATGTATAGTGTTTGATAATTAGTAACTCCCAAAATAACATGTAGATTCTCTTTAATCTCTTCTTCAAACACTTAGTATAGAAGGATGTAGTTGATAAACACTAATATAAACCAATAATAAAATTATCTAAAAATTTAATTCATCAAACCAAGGGACATTACTAGAGTGTTAATTAAAAAGATGACATCACAAAGAACTCATAATAACCATATCGATAACAAAAATAAGTATTCAGAATACCCTCATATTCTACGACATTTGATGATATCCCGAATGAAGATTGATATTTGATAGTTGGAGGATTCATTTTTATAAAATCCCTATTTATGCTAATTTCCAGCATGTTGGAATCTATATTTTTTCGAGATGTATGTTTTTTCACCAACATTGAGAAGACATTGAACACCTTTTTCTTTGCATCCATTCTGCCTCCTCTTTGTGGATTACTGTTTCAGAATTATTTGGAGTCAATATTCCTGGAAAAAGTTCACTGGAGGAATTCCTTCAAGACTTAATTGATATCCCTATATCAAATAATACTTCCATTATGTTTAACTTTTCCTACGTGGAGTTTGTTCAGAAACTTTTTAGAGGCCGGAATAGAGCCATCCACGAACTGGGATGCTTCAACATCAATACTGGCTTTACTCAAATTGTTTCTGCATTTCAGAACTCCAATTCACAGAATTGTAATTGATGCAACAACTCAGTGGCTGAATTCATGCTTTTATAAAGGCTGAAGCTGGAGGGGAATTACCCTCCTTCTCTTCACACATTTGAGGTCATCCGGTATCCTCCTTTCACGGGTTAAATAAAATTTAATTTTTATGAGGATTTGAAGGGAAATCCAGTACCAGAAGGACATGGCCATGTATTCAGGGACTCCAATAGTGATGTTGTTGTTTTCAAATATGGTCACCATGGAATGGAAGCATCCCTTGAAGCTGAGATTTATGGCCTGATCCATGATATCAAGACATCTAAACAAATAAACTAAGACAACGTCTTGTTTGAATGTGACTCTATAACATTAGTGCGTACTTTCAGAAATAGATAGGTACATCTCTCTTGGAAATTGAAGGTAATATGGGCCAATTATCTGGATCATCTCTCCAATATGAGCAACATTATTACTCATGTCTATCATTAAGCCAATACATTAGTGGATGCACTGGAAAACAAGGGAGAGAATAAGGAGGTTTTTTACTGACATTCACCCTTCCTAATTATCTGTTGTTTTTATTATAAAAGGATAAATGTAAAATACCTACTTTTAGACTGTCGTAATTGTTATTTTCATCTTATTTAAGAGCCTAGATGACCAATTGTTTCAAAAAAACTTCCATTGGTATTCTTCATGAACGAAATTGGTGCACCCAAATGTGAAACACTCAGATGAACAAATCCTCACTGCAATATATAATCTATTTTTACTTTTATCTGTTGACACTCAATTGGATTCTTTCTATATAGAGACATGGAGATTGGGAAAGCACTCGAATGTAGCTCTATACCATACTCGATCTCTCATTGAGGAGGTAATTCCACAACCTTTTCAGAAAAAACATCAGATTATTCTTCCACAACCTCTGAAAACACCATCATCTAAACCTATCATGAACTCGACATTATCTTATACATCAAGGAAGACAAGGACAAGAAAAAACTCTGAACCATAATATGATCTTTCTCACCATTGATCATGAAAAACTATCTGTCTTTATCATAGAACATGATCTACCTCCTAAGGAAAATCACAATACCCTACATCAAAGACATATAGTCCTATTTAGGACGATATTGTATGGTTGTATCCATAAACATAAGAAGTATCACAAAGAGTGGTGCTTCCCTATAACTAGTTCATAGTCTCCACATACTTCATATAGATAATATCAACCTCCAATTGTAATAGTCAACCCAAAGGGAACTAGAAGCCTCCCCTAATCATGTCTCAAAGCACGAATTAGGGAGAGTGATACGACGAAGTGTATAGTTCTCAAATAAAACAAGGAATAAACCCAAGTAGAAAATAATTAATGGATATCTCAAATGATTTATGTCTTGGATAGAATTGGATATGATAGGGCTTGAATCATTCCATGACCAAATCCATGACCTCTCTATCCTTGAGGAAGAACTCCTCCATGGAAGAACTCTACTCTTTGAGAATAAGGATAATCTTAGGGATGTTATCTACCTACATCATCCCCTATATGTTGATCCAAAGATGGAGTGTCTTATTGAAGATTTCTTGGTTGAAACTTCCTTAATAGAGGAACCAAAATTTGAATACTTGGTGTATGATTACTTATTATAAAGGTTGAGCACTATCAGCACCTATGACCTCAATATCCATGAGAAAATCATGTGTATGAAAAATTTTAAAAGTCCTGCGAGATACCACCACATGAAAAATGAGAAAAAAAGGGTTGGGAGCTACCCCTGTCTATCTTAAATATCTTATTTATTAGAAATTGGTAACCCAACACCAGATATATACTTCACGGAGAGTCCCAATGATTCCCCAATTGTGTTGATCTAGTTATGTATCATGTCCTCTCAATAACACTTGTTTTCTCTAGAACCTTGAGGTTCATCAATATCATAAATGGGGTGACTTAATGTTGGATCTATATAGGAAAGGCGTCCTCAAAATTTCTTTCCATGGAATCTGCATTTTTTTAATAGGTCAGATGCATAATAGATAATTTTTAAAAAAAATTAACCAAATTCCAGACATTGGAACTCCTCTATTGAAGGGTAAGTAGATCCTGGAGATTGGTTGCCTTTATAGAGGAAGAAAGAAAATTTTCTCGGAACTAGTCTCATAAATTCTCCCATGATACCTATGACTCCTCACAATCCCTGAATAGCATGATCCATAATTTCATCACTACTTCACACAATATTTTTACTGCCTATGAAACCCAGTGATCCTTCTGAGCACAAATATAAATGAAAGATATCTAAACCTACTCTAATAAGTCTTCATTCACTAAATTTGAAACTGATCCCTCACAATTTTGTATATTATGGTTCTTAAACCCTCAAATCATCCTCCTCTAAGTATTATCATCACTAAACTCTACTTTTCTAAGGTCTTCTTCCATACATCACTAAACGTCCTTGGTACGAACCTGATGGGGTCATCGACCTGGTCCCATTCGAATACCAGAAAAAAAGGTTATATTATCTTAAAAAAATTATGGAATATTAAAGATTAATTAATTGTTTTACTTATGTAAGGTATAACCTAATCCAAATATCTACCCATTATATACATATTTTTAAAAAAATGATACATGATCTTTTCTGAGTTCACTACCCCATAACTAATATCACATAACTTTATAGGCTCTGTAAATTTAAATTTCCATGAATCTAATCAGAGGGTGAAATAAATACTTGTGTCTCATTTTGTTTCCCATGTTTACATTTCCTACTAAACTCTGATGAGAGCATTTCTATACTAACCCATGAAGTATCACATATGCCTATGTCTGAATTCCATTCTATCCATCAACATGAGCCATTGATACCACTACTTAATTCACCCCCCCAAAGGTACCACTCTTGGGCCAATAATAAAAGAATGGTGATAATAGAAGCTGAATCCCACCTCCAATAGGGAACATGTTGACAAAAAACCTTACGGGTGTTTCATAAATAAAAATGGGTGTCAGTACACTCTAAGAGAACATGAGAAATGGGAGATAAGAAAAGAACACTAAAAAATATAAGTTAGGATAAAAATAATAATACCAAATACATGCATGTAACTCTATAAAAAATAGTACAACTTAAAAGGAAAATTCAAGTTCCAAAAAATAAACTCAGAATTGGAAATGAGACAAAAAATGATTCCAAACAACCATGATCTAGTAATATCTATCATAATATCCAAAATATTATTAATGTTTTATAAAATAATTTTTATCAACATAGGGTGATCATAATTGGTATACTCAACATGATCCTCCCCATATCCTCTCATGCAAAAGATAAAGAATTAATACTAGTGCCTAGGAAAATATAAGTGAAACTATCTCATCAGATAAATAGGTATACTAATTTTCCATTATAACGATGGATATATACCACCACATAACCAATTCCAGATATCATTTAATATAGTAATGAAATCATGGTAACCCTGCTAACACTTCCTCACTAGTTTTCCACTCTTCCCTAATGTCGTACGTCCTGATCCATCTATCTCTAATATACTCAATCCTAATGAAACATGGGATAAAGTATCATAACATTCATATCATGAATCACATTATCTCATCATCCAATGATACATCTCTATATAGTAAAAAATTAGTTTCCAACGGTCTCCAAAACTCATATGTTGAGTAATGTACCTCAATCCATCACACCCCACACAAAGCATACCAATAATAATCCATTGAATACAATATATGGAGATACTAGTGTGTGAAATAAAATAATACATTACATTTCTCTACACACATACATTGGGAATGATAACCACAATGTATACCTATACATAATACTACCGGGAGAAGAGAGAGGGTATAAAGTTGGTAGTCAGTCATCTATTCCTCACCAACCTAGACATTGAGAAAAACAACCCCATAGTCTAATGGTTGTTACTTTCCCTAACAAAATGGTTGGGGTAGTGTATTAAATCCTAAAAAATAAAATATATAAAATATAGCTCATAACCACACTAAAGTAATTAAACTAGTCTTTAGATTATCTATAGCTATTGTCTTTCAGACACCCAACTACCACCACTAATAACTAAATATCCTCTAAGAACAAAAAAATATATGATAATTTTCCTTAATTTATTTCTTTTCATGGAACATTTTAGTTAACATTAATTAATTTGAAAATTAAAATTATTGTATTTAATTCCATTAATCCTAAAAAAAATTCTATTCAATTCATGTATAAACCAATTGAGTTCATGTTTTCTCAATATTAACAAGTTTTAGTATTCTAGAAAGAAATAAAACCATTGGTTAAAAAATTTATTAAAAAATATGATTTTTATTCCATAATTCTAGATAATATAGGAAAATAATGAGTTATCATAAAATGGTGACACGTAAACAAGAACAAATAGATGCCTCATACAGTAGGTACCAGAATAAAGAAATAGGCAACTCAACTATCCATCCCTTAAGTAGAAAATTATAAAGAAAGTATCTTAGATTTAAGAAAAAATGGGAAAAACTAACTTAACCACATTTTATCAAGCTTAATTCCATCCCCAAAACCATTATACACAACCTCATGAATCTCAACATCATTGGAATCAAGTGCTACCACAATCCTAGGCCTCCCCACTCATATCTCATCATCCAACAACTATCCTAGTCTCACATTACATCCCATAGATAAGATCATGTCTAGAGTTACACAGAAGGTTGAAAGAAAACCAATTCAATAGGGAATTTATTTCAAAAAAATTGCATCCAAACATTACTTGAAAATAATCTTTCTCAACCCCCAATGTTTATCTTTATAAAATAATCGTTTTTCATTCCATATTAGCTTAACTGATTCATTTCTTTCTGATTAAAACCATGGGAAACCTAAGGGATCAATAATTTCAAGTAATTAAATTATTTAAACATTATATCTATCATATATTAACAAAAAACATTCCAATTTCATGTTTTTATCGATTTCCATAAACATAGGTTAGAATAATTAAATTAATCACGAATTAAGCTACATTTGATTTATATCAAATTTCAAGAGTTAATGAATTCATTAATCATGAAACTTTAAACTCATTAGCCAACCAAATATTATTGAATTTACATTATTAAACATTTATAATAAATTAACTTTCTAATACCAATCATAACAAACATGAAAACACGAAAAAATATAGATAATACACTATCAATCAAATTAAGAGGCAAACTGTTATCATGGTGAAAAGAATAGAATCGCTAAAAAAATTGACCATTTCTTTAATTAATCTAATTTATTATTTATTATGGTCAATAAAAATATCACCAAAAGTGAAAATCACGATTACATTATGATTTAAAATAAATTAAAATAGAATAAATTAATCCCCTACCTCATGGATTTCAATGTTTCTCAGTAAGAACAGATCTACAACAAGGGTCTATGATCACCTCTCCTGCAAGAATACCATAACCCTCTAAGAATGATACACCATGACCATAATAAAAAACATCAAAGGAACTCCATAATAACAACAAAGATCAAATTCGATAGCATGATAAGAACAATGGAAGGAAAATAGATCGATTGGAGAAGAATGAATTGAAAATGATGAAAAAATCACCACATATCACCACATGCTGAACATGAGAAGTCGATGAATAATCCATCATAAAGGGATAAAAAACTCATTAAGAGATTTAATTTGGATTCTAGGAGTTTGGGAGTAAGAATAGGGTTCAACAGAAACAAACAGTGCTGTAGGTTTTATAGGAGGACTTCCAGGATAAGATTCATGGAATGAATGGGTAATTCGAATTGTGAATGTTCCAAGCTTAATAGACACCAAAAAATTCATCTTATCAAAACTTCCAACCTAAAATTAATTCAAATTCTGTATCCCACTTTCAAAAAAATGTCACTATTATATTCACTAAAAACAAAACCGATCCCATTTATGTCTTGAATTCCATACACATTGTAAATGCACTCCTTGAACCAACAACACAGAAGCCATGAACTCATATTAAATCCATCAACAAAAATCTCACACAAGTAATGAACCACATATTCACTATATTATCTTCCTTTCATATCATTAATTCCCACTTATTCTATATTCTAACTCACAAACACCACTGAACCTTCTTTTGGCCTCCTCCAAGCACTATGAGATTCAGAAACAAATAATGGGAAGGAATAGAAGTTTCTAGGCCATTAAACAAGAGAATGATTTCCATCCTCATGATAACAGATTCTTAGACTATGATTTTTGTTCATTATGAATACCATCTTGTATCTCATTCTATATTTTCTATTCAGTTTTAGCTCTATGAGAAAATTGGTTTTCTAGATTCGCAACTCATTGATCTCCTATGATATTTTAGAATATAGAATCTCCTTAATTACTAAAAGTCTAAAAAATGATCAATATCTTGAATAGAAGGTTTTTCATTCCATAGTTTCTCAATATTTGGTAGAAATGATTTTTAGAGGATCCTCTTTCTACTTCTTTAATACATAGATGACCAGAATTCCTAACATCAACTCAACATTCACTTCTTCTTATTCTCCATTAAGAGTTATAATTTATTATTTAGTACCTTTAACTCTCGATTCTCAAGTCTAATACATAACACATATTCTCTCTATCCTTATTTTTATTTTTATTCCTAGGCCACTTCAAAAAATTTCTACATTTCTTAATATTGAAAACTTCTCAAATCAATATGGGTGATCCTCTACATTCCTATCAATGGATTGTACATGGGTTGTCTTGCATGATCTCATTTACATTAAAATGAATTATCTATGTTATTGAGTTTTCATAATATCATTTTATTTTTCCCTCCATCCTTTTCCTCATGCTTAATTACAAGAGTGACCTCAGTTCAAAAATATTTTCATTTTCTCTTTTCACAGCTGAACACAACTCTTACAAGTGTTTCTAGTTGGCATATCACACTTATAATATTATTCTCAAAACATCTCAATAAAATATGAATCCCATCATTCATTTAAATTTGTATGAATTATCATATAACTAATAGATTTTAAAGTTTATTCATTTACACTACTTGAGTGATTTAGTTAATATTAGTAAAAAATCACTATTAAATCAATATATATCTAATATTAACTCATCCCAATAATATTTATCTTCATTTAGATTGAATAAAAAATCTTATGATATTTATTAAACTCTAGAAAACCTCATGCATCTTCATGTTTATCATTTCCATATTTTTTAATATGGATATTCAGTTTCATTATATATAATATACTCAAAAATTTAATCTTTCCATCATATTTTTCTTTTCTCAGATTACGATATTGAATAACATATTTTCGTAATATTTATAACAATGAATACAATATCTTACTTTTAAAAACTCATTTTCATCATAATTAAATATTTTTAGTTACTATATATTTATAGACTTCAAATGGTTTCTCAAAATCCATCTATCATTGATCTTCTCCACAATAATTTAAATATGATATTCTAATAGATTTAGTTCTTGTATGACATTTGTTCTATGATATTTTGATTGATGAAAAATAGTCAAAGAATCATCTTAATAATTTTTTCCATGAGATATTAAATTTTAAAAGTCTCTTTTTATGTAATATAATTCATTAAATTCCTCTATGTATTGATGATTATGCACCACATCAATGTTTAGGTAGGGTAAGACGATATTTACATAGAGTTAATTCATTCTTATGCATATTATTCTTCCAAAAATGATTCTTATATAGAATTGGATAATGGTTTTACACACACAAAATCATGTATAGAGAGATGATTTCTGGTTTTTTAAATAAGGATCATACTTACAAAAATGATATAAGAAACTTATGAATATATCAAATGATTATTTCACATAGCTATGATAAACACCGTTTATTTTTACCCAACACTAAATAAACCTTACATAGGTCCTTTGTCTCTATTCTGAATCATTCAGAGGTGTCCAGGCTTAGAAAAATTTCAACTTAAATCTCTAAAATAAAATTTTCTTCAATTAAAATAAGATTATATTCAAATGAAACCATGAACTATTTAATACCATGAAAAATACCTTAACACATTTTGGAAATTAATCAGACCTTCTTGAACTAATTTGTTTTATCTGAATATCTCTTACAACAAATAAATATACTCAAGTTAGATTATATTCAAGAACCTTACTGAACTTTTAATTCCAAACATAAAAATCAGTATTCAAAAACCACTTCCATATGATATAAAATGTTTTATTCACTAGTATTTATGTTTAATATTCCTTAGATGGTTCCTCAAACATATTGGGTGTTCAAACTCTCCCAAAAACTTATTTTTAACTACATTAATAACAACTCTTAAATATTTTTCAATCATCTAACAAATTATAGCTCTATAACCAACTGTATACAAGTGATCATTCTTTAATCACCACAAGTCACATAATTCCAGAAGGATGCACCATATCTATAGTTTAATTTATGGGTATTCTCACTAAGGAACTGAATATTCCAAAATATTTTACCAACATGATACCCTTTATTATTTACCTAATCAATGGAAGAAAGCTCTTCTAATTTACCAATAATTCATCGATGGAACCATTAATATTTATATAATGGGTGTATTATAAATCAATAACCCATCATTCACACACATAGGATTTCACCTTTTCAAAAAATTGATTAAAAAAATAATAATCAGCTTCCAAATCCATTTGGGTAGTTATATGTTAAAGAACTATTATTATGTTACCATAATTACTAATGAAAATAATTTCTATATCCAATCTTGATATGGATGGTTTTATTTTAATTTTTTTGGATAAAATATTATATTTTTACAAATATATCACATGTTATGGTATAAAACATATTAATAATGGTATTTATGTATTAAATAAGTAAACCAAGTGTTGGAAATTGATTATATATCTGGATCACAAGACTCATATCACCCCAAACTATAACATCATTAGATTTTTCATGTAAACAAAAATAACTTGATAAAATAATATGAAGATGTAAATTTATAATATTTTAAACCAAAACCACATGGTATATGTCACCATTTTTATAAAGTATAATTAAAAAAGATCTATTTAGCGGGAATGGTTAAAGGGACACATATCTTCTTGAATTGGTTCATACAAATGTGTGTGTGACTTTTATAGTTTAATCAAGGGGTGGATTACCATACTTCATAACTTTCACTAATGAATTTTTTAGATATGTATATGTATACATAATGTTGTATAAGTTGAACTACATTGATAAATTCAAGTATTAAAATATCGAAGCTAAGAACCAAATTGTTAAAAGATAAAGAAACTCTACTAAGACCTTTACATAGAATATTTTAACCAATATTTCATTGATTATTTACAGGAGTTTGGGATATTATCCATACTCAATACTCCTAATACATATCATTGGAATAGTGTAAGTGAAAGGAGATACATCACATTGTTATATAGAGGGATATCAATGATGAGTCAGGCAAGTCTTACATAATCCTTTTTGAGATAAAAATTATTGAAAAAATTTATTACACTATACAGAGTGCCATTTTTATAAAATAGTATTCCATACAATATTTGGTATGTAAGTAAACTTATGTTGTCACATATATGTGTTTAGGGATGTAAGGCAATTTTTTAGTCTATATTTGAAAAAAAAAGTTCATCGTAAGGTAATAAGTGTATCTTTATAGGATATCATAATGAAACTATAGGATATTTCCTATATAACCCCTCAAATAAAAGAATCTAGGTTAAGAGGCTCACTATATTTCTTCAGAGGGATCACATATCTAAAAGAGGTAGGAAGATAAAAATATAATTCAATGAAGTTTAAGCTCAAGATACATATGAGATAATAGGGGAGAAAATAACACAATGCCTCATAAAATATGATATTTCAGAGAAAAAAGTACTACCTTGAAGCATTACAAAGGTTAGATAGCCAACGATATATTTTTTTATAGTTACTGAGGATAATGAATAATTTTTAGTTGATAATAGTGAACCTATTACTTATAATTAATTTCTAATTGGCTTAGAATATTATACATATAATGAATCTATTAATTCCTATATATATTCTATTTACCAAAAGACAGGTTTAGATTTTAGTAGACCATCCAGTGAAGGTGATGTTTGCTGGTTTCAAATGGGTATTCAATATAAATATATCCATGGATAGGAAATCAATACTAATAATTAATGAATGGTTTGAAAGGGGTTTAAAAAATATTGAGACAGATACTATGAATAAAAATTCGTCAGTTTTTTTGCTGAATTCTATCAAAATTCTACTTTCCATAGTATCTTACCATGTTTTTGATTTTTGTAAAATGGATGCCAAACACAACATTCCACAATTGGAACCTTATATAAAGTATCTATATAGCACAACCGGAAGGGTTTATGACTCCAAATAATTTCAATAAGGTATTCATTTTATAGAGATATATTTATTGGTTCAATAAATCATCTAGATAATAGAGAATTAACTTTGAGGAATCTATAAGAGAATTTTATTTTATAAAGAGAAAATTTTATCCTTGTTTATTCAAGTAGTTTAGTGGGAGTATGGTATTTTTCCTAATAATATATATAGATGACATATTACTAATTTTAAATGAGATACGAATATTACAACATATTAATATGTGGTTAAACATATGATTTTACTTGATGGAATAATGTGAAGTAGTATACATTATTCAGATCAAGATCCATCCTGATAGATCCAAGAGGCTACTTGTGAAAAGTCAAGGTGAATATATTGATAATGTATTGAATAGATTATGTTTGGAATAATTAAAGAGGGGATTGTTTCCCATTTCACATGGTATATATATTCTTAAGAAAATGTGTGTCCTTAGACCAGTGTGGAGATACATAGGATGACTAGTATTCCAAACACGTCACTGATTGGATAATTGATTTATGCTATGTTATTCACCATAATTTATGTCATCTGTGTATTGATAATTTTAGGAAAATATTTTGAATATTTAATAGATCACCATTGGATGGAATTGAAGACAATTGTAATATATCTGAGGCATACTAAGTACATAAACCTAGTATATAGATGAGATGATGTATTAATCCTTAGGGGATGTGTAAATAATGGTTTCTAGATAGAGAAGGATGATATTAAATCATATTTTTCATATGTATTCTATCTCAACCAAGGGGATATGTCCTGTAAGTTCTTGAATTACACAATTTCACAGATTCTATAGTAGATTATGGGTATATTGTAGTTTTTTTTGTAGAAAAAAAAATTAGTATGAAGACAAAACATTATCCATGGTCTTGATGTGGTTTAGAGTTGTAAAGATCCTACCACACAATAATATGATAATATCATAGCGATAGATTTTTTCAAGGAGTTAAGGTCAAATTATTGGATGAATCCAATACATTGAATATGTCATCACATGTTGGATTTTTATCATGGAGGTGAGGCCATAGTGAACAAATTTACCATGTAGGAGAATATGGAAAACTCATTGACTAAAGCCTTTTCTTATTATAAGCATGGATATCATGTGAGATATATGGAACTAATTGTCATCAGTAGTTTCCTTTAGTGAATGTGAAATTTTTTAGAGTTGTATCCCTATAACCAATAAAATTTTTACTTTATATTACAAATATATTCAGTAAACCAAATATTAATTTTGTATCATGTATTGAATTTTCTTATATTTAAAATTTATGTGATAATGTTCCTAGAGTGTTAGTCATACTAAAAGGTCATAGAAGTTCCCTGCTATGATGAGAACATTAAAGTGAAATGATAATATTATATAACTTATATATTCTAAGATCATTTTTCATTATCTTATGGGATATATATGATGCTGACTATTAGTTTATTGATTTTTGTAAGTAGAAGAGTCTCCATATCATGAATTTTGCAGTTGGTAATCTCTAAGTTGAGAAATTATGAGGATTGAACCACTAATTGAAATTATACATTATGTACATGTGTCGTTGGGAATTCCTATATATAACCTTGAATATTGATCCTTATACTTAATATTATTATTAACGAATATATTGAGTCATATACATTTTTGTTTATTATCTAAAACTGTGATGATCTATGTTTGTAGTGAAGTAGGATGCGTTAGGTGTGTCAAGAGTAATATGGAATTAATGAATAAGTTAATAAACTATTTTTACCTTTGAATATTGAAATATGAAGACTCGTTCAATTTAATTGAAATAGATCTGTGAAATAAAATTCCAACACCATTGTGGTTGAGGGTTTTTTTCAATAAGTGAAAGAAAGATATGTTGAGAATATAAGTTGATGAAATGAGTATTAAACCTAGTTGATGAGATATTGAGATAAAGGTATTATATTACACAATGAGAATTTATATGTGGTTGTTTTCATTACAACATTTTTTTCTTCCTCTATGGGTTTCATGACATATTTATAGATTTAGATCATAGACTTTAGCTAATCCCACCTAATTCCACTGAGGAAGATCTCTAGAGGGTCACCGATTAATTTAATCAATTTATCTTAGTAAAATTATATTATAATTAAATCATTTTAATAACTATTATTCTCACGTCTAAGGAATAATATTAATTTATGATTTATTGATCATAAATAGTCAGTAACTAATTATATTTGAGATAGAATATATATGTGAGTTGAGTAATAAATAAATATTTATTCACAATATCATAAAATAGAATACTTATTTATCAAATGAATAATATTCATTTATTATTTGAGGTTTGGTAAATGCCAAAGAGGTTACAAAGGATGATTTATGTTCCCAGTAACAAAAATGACATAATCTAAAATATAATTTATATAAAGGATGATTTATATTCCATCAACATCATTCACATGTTATTAATAATGTTTAGATCACTACTAGATACATTCTAATTTGGATCCTCTTAGAGAAATGATATTACCACATGAATGAGGTTGTATCGATCAACATATACATCGAATAAATATAAAATGTAAAAAATATTTAATTATTAATAAATTTATTGTGAATGATCCTCTTTTCTTGTCTATGTAATTATTTTTAATGTATCTTCATGTAAATTCATTTGAGATGATTATTTTTCTTTAGGTTCTTGAAAATTATTCATTGAATCTGACAAAATCCATGTTGGGTATGGGACTGACTGGAACATCAACTATATTTGGAACCATCATATTATGATTGATTGACTAGTGGTGGTAAGAATATTTTGTTTTATAATTTATATTATATTACTAATAGTCATTTCATCTCCTATGATCTCACATATCATCTTTTATGATTCATAGAAATATTATAATAGAGATACGATGCATTGTTTTAAAAATATGGAATGATTCTATCATTGAATTTGATATCTTGATATATTAAGTTATGAAAATTAAAAAAATAATTGGTTTTGTATTGAGTCATTGAAAATTATATCCTATAATGTATTCATTGACTCCACCGATCAAAACAAAAGATGAGCTGTATTTTATGACTGGAATACGGTAGACTATAAAATTTCAATAAATTTCATTTCTTTGTATGATTTCATGAATCAAAAGTGATCATAAGTATTTGATACCACTTTTGGGGTTCAAATAATCCAAAAAACATATTAATTGTAATAGAATATATTAAATAATCCCAAATATGAGATCCCAATACTATATAAACAAAATCGTATGTAATCTTGAAATAAAGAAACTATAAATGTCTACCAAACACTATTACTTCCACTACACCATATTCATAGGGTATTGATGAAGATCATCAAGAAGTATTCAAAATATATACCTCCCTTAAAGGTATCCATAGGTTTCGGAATCACTCAACGTTCATGTATAATTCCTCCTATCACCATGAAATGATAACAACTTCTAATGAAATGGATGAAGAAGATGAGTGATTTATATTTGGGGGAGTGTTATCCAAGTCTCAAACAAGAATTAATTATTACTATCTCATGGATAATTCCACATTATAAATCCCTTTTGGATTCTACTTGTGTGAGCTATCATTTAATAATAAATTATAATTCATGAGAAAAATCCTTGACCAATTCATATGTCTATGGAATGAATATATCAAACTACTGATCTATTTCATAACATGAAATAAATAGTTTAATTATATGATATTTGGAATACTTTCTTAACCAAAAACAATTTTCATTTCCCCCCAATATATAATAATATTTTTTGTTACATCATACCTTATGATTGTTCTCAAATCACTCATTGCAATATCACCCTATCATATAATACATTTTAGAATGAGCTTTCTTGTTTTATCTAAACCATTACTTCTGATATACCTATATCACCACTTATGAAATGGACATAGGGAATTACATGTGCCATAGATTTATGTAATTTTTTCTTATATATTTTAAATCAATATATTTAACATAATTTATTAGAAATTATTTCCAAAAATCCATCTTCAATATCATGTTAATACTAATCAACCAAATATTCCTAAAAAAATTATTCATTTAATTCTATTATATCACAAATTGAATCCTCAAGATTATCACTAAAAATTATTGATATTCAAATTCATCACATCCTCAAAAACCATATGTGATAATAGTTTACTTTTGATTTATATTTTTACTCAAATAGTTACAAGATAATCATCTAAATAATCTTCTAAATAACTTTGTAGATGTTAAAATTTTTGAGTAATGCAAACTGATGAATTTTTTCATAAACATGAAAAATTATAAACTCTCATATTTAAATAAAATTAAAATATTGAAAAAACTATCAATGTATCCATTAAATCACACAGACCATTTTGATCACTATTATACAACCTGTAAATTCATTATATATCACTTATAGAAAATCTTTGTTACTCAATTTAATGTTATACTTATTTAGAATCATTTTAATATAAGCTCAATATAACTCTTACACAACTAAATTTAGATATTACATAGAAAACTCAAATCAATATTTAATGGTTTCAATCTTTAAACCACTCATATTACATAAGTTTACTATTATTTTTATAGTTAAAATTCAATTCCAATGTTATGAATCCTTTAAAAGTAACAACTAACTATTAATTTTCCTTCATAAATATCTTCCCACTATTATGGATCCCTATAAATGATTAATTTAACAACACATTTTAAAATTAATATTCTCATTAATAATGACTTTTAAACTTCCTTTACAACATTTAAGTCCTTTCAATATCCAATTATAGATATTTATACTACATTCCATATAGAATTTATAAAAAATACAACATAAAAAACCCATTGGAACTTATTTAATCTACCCAAAAAAAATTATGATTATTCCATGGGTTCTTAGTTTTCCTTAATAACTTGTGAACAACTAAATCTCTATGAATTAAACTGTAACAATCTTTAACAATCTCTCCTTATAATTTCTAACTAATGAGAAATGAACCCATTAATGGAAAATTATTGATCCTAACCATATATTTCATGTTACTCTCAACTAATATTAGGACAGAAAACCCTTCTTCACTACTCCTAATCAATACAGAGATATGTTTGTATTGATCCCAATTTACTACAACTGAAACAATGACACAATCTTCTTGAATAGTCTCTAATAACATAACAATGTTGATAGAAATGAAAACATATACATATACTCATGATTAATATCATGCACCTACCAAATTATTTTATAGATAGTCATCCCTCAAATTTCTAGGATTCAACATATTATATCTTATTCACATATAATTTATTATTATAAAGGGTGTGCATGGCTAATTTAAACTTGTTTAGGGAACAAATTTAAACAATCTAATTTTATATAGATGTATATAAGAAAAAAAACCAAAATATAATCCTAAATCAACACATAACTACATTAAACCAAACTAATTAATTTATAAGTGTTCTAATCAATATCAGTTTTGGAATAAAATAACCACTAACTAAGAAGTGGAATTAGTCTAAGTAATTATCTCAATAAACCATGAGCTAGAAAATGTATTTATATCATAGGTACTATCAAATTTATTTTATTTACCAATAAAATTACTTATGTCATGTGTACTAAAAATATATATATAATTTCATCAAAAAACAAAACAAATATTAAAGAAATAAATTGACAAATAAAGAAATCAATAATCATAAAAAATTTAAATCATCGATCATAATTTGAACCATAAATACCAATCACAAAAAATTGTTATAAATAAGGAAAAATTATATAATGAAAAATAAGTATATAATTACAAAAAAGTTAAAATTTTATAACTATGTATAAATGATAGAAAGGAAAAAATAAGTCCGTGACTATTAAAATTACACAATATTCTAGTATTTTTTATATAGTCCAAAAATATTAATTATAGAATTAAAATCACATGTACGAGCCAAACATAGATTTATAATATATAATATTTCCTTATAAATTTTCTTTATTTAGTATTTTCATCAACCCCTCGTATTTTTTTACAATAAAAATTAATAATTATTTATAATACATTTATACTTGATCATATAAAATAATTTCCACTTTTAGTTTCAATGGAAAAGTAAATTCTTCATTTAATCATTCAGCTTTCCTTAAGAGTAGTTAAGATTGTTAAAAATAAACATAATTGAATAAACTAAATTGTGTAACACTCCCTGTACCATTTTAATGAATTCATCAATTTAAAATGACTTGTATTGATTTATGTTGATTTGGATTGATGAATTTTTATTAGTCAGATTAAATCTACAAACCCTTACCTATTAAAACTTCCATCATTAATCCAATTAACTATAATTATTCATTTTATGATATTTTAAATATACATATTTTTATGAAAAAACATAAAAAATGTTAGAAAAATAAATCATTATTAAAAGATCCTGAATATCAAACCACTACCTCGACATGATATGAGAGATTTTATCTTTGAATATAATGAAAACTCCAAATAAAGTATTAGTAGATCCAATAATTTTTTTGGGTAATCTATATAATTGATATCCGCTACTAAAACCCCATTAATTTATATAACATAGTTATTTTATACATTAGTGGATATAATATTTATAAATAAATTTTAAATAAAACAATACCAATCAGTTATCCTAATTATAATCCTTGAGATATCCACTCTGTCCATTAATATAATGTTTCTTGAAGACAATGTCTCACAAAAATGATTCTATATTCCCTCAACAAAATAAAAAGATGAAAATTTTAAAATATTCTGATTATTTTGTAATAAAAAACTTTTGTATTAGGAACTCCATTATAGATAGAGTTTCTATATCTCAAAAAGTCTATAATTTTGACAGTTTTTTTTTTGTTTTTTCTTATTCTATACACACAAAAAACATTTTAAAGTCTCCACAAGATTTTAAAGTACTTATGGATTTATATTTTTCCCACTCTATCAATGCACTAATTAAACATATAACTTATTGACTAAATATGGTCATTAATGGTAATTTTTTAAAAAATTAGTTTATATTATTAATTAATAAATAAATAATCCATCATGGCCATTTTTACACCACTTATACATAAAATATATACGAAAATATTGTTAGCATTCCACCTATAGTTCAATAATAGTTAATAAAAAATTTAGAGTTCTAATGTAATACTAAAATAAAATTTCTTAGGTAACATAACAAGATCTATATAGTGGAAGAACATGTTCTTTATTTTTAGAAGACATAGTATAAGACATTCCATATAATAAATTCCTACCAAATTTCTATCCCATTTCCCCATTTTCTCAATTTTAAAATCATGTGTCTAAATACTAAGTATTAAAATATCCAAAAAAATCATTCCTATTGATCAATTAAACATGTTAATTGGTCATGGGATGATACAATTCCAAAACCTATATTTAGAATAATATGTTTATTATAGTATTCAGTGTCATCCACTCCAAAATATGACTTGGCATACAAAAAAGGCTATGGTAAGAAATAAAAATAGAATGAAAAATATTGAACTAATAATTATATCATTTTAAATTTTTTTACCTTACATTTTTTACATACATTATTTTTGATATTTCAAATTATTAAATAAATAAAATAATTTATTAATGTATTAAAATTGCGCTTTTATAATTTTTTGGGGTTATTATTATCTTTATTAATTAAAAATCAAATATATTTTTCGGTTTAAATAACTATTTACATTTCTTAAAATAACCTTATTTTGAATTTATTTTTTATCTTTATTTCAAGATTTAATTTATGCTTATAATATGATCAAATGTGTATATATAATTGGATTGAACAAGAAGTTTATTCAGATTGACCATGAAAATAATTTATATCAACCAAAACTTTTTCTATTTCTTTTTCACAATTGACCGGATCAATCACTGGTTTTTTATTTTTCCACCTTCCCCTATTTGATAATTAATTGGATCAATAACTAATTTATAAAATTATTATTACAAAAAATCCTGAAATTTATAATACCCATGATAATCAATTTTCTGTTCAATAAAAATAAACCATTTATTTTCATTTTTTCAATGGATAATTGGTTATGATCCCCCTCCATTGATTTTATGTTTTATGATAGTGAAATGAGTTCAATTGTTTATGTTTATTTGATCTTTTACCTAATACATAATTGATTATGATTTGTAAAAATAGTTTTACTGAACATAGGTGTAGTTTTGAAGATATGGCTATATAATGATGTAACTAATACTACATTAACATATGAAACTATAATGTGCAATATTAATTTTGATATGGTATATTTTCACATTATATTTCTATGGTTTTGAATAGATTATGAATACTTAAATAACATTTTACATGTTTAATGAATATGATAATTTGTTATTACAAATCATGATATCAGGTTAGAAATTATGAACTTATATCTAAAGGAACATGAAATAAAGGATTGTTCAATTATTATTTATTTATTGGAATAATAATAATACAATTTTAATTATTAAATATTATAAACACTCATGAATTTTGAATAATTGATAAGCAATAATTCTAACGACTATGAAGTAGTTAGATTCATAGAAAAAAAAATTAATGTGATGATGTGTAATTTTTTTAGTCATAAATTGATATTTTATATTCCATTTGTATATATTTTCATTCAATAATAAATAAATTTTATTTCTAGTCTATCATTCATTTTACCTCACGATAAATAATAATAAAAAAACTATCTCTTAAAATCAAATATTCAAACCTGATCGATGCATTTGGAATTCTATTAATCTATTTTAACAAAAAATATTAATTATTTACCTCTATCTATTGTAATGAAAATTATTGAAATTATTTTTTTCCATTAAACATTATTTTAACCTCAAGGATGCACTGTTTTATCATACATCAAGGATAGTGTGTGTAACATCATTTATTACATTCTCCCACTTAGTCTATACAAATTAATCAGAATATAACAAGTCAAATGCCTATTAAAAAGAGGCGTAATGAATGAACCATAATGCTATATTCTATAAATAAATTGTTATTACCTTCCATTTATCACAATATATTATGTATCTTAAAAATTGGTATATGAGAAAACCTGATCAAAATAGTTTATTCCATAACCCCAAAATTTTTCTCAAGTATTTAATATGACCAAAAAATTAAAATGTAAAAATATTAGTATATTGATTTTAAAAAATAATAAACAAAAAAAACAGACATCATAGAGAAATTTATTCTCACACATATTATTTTGTCCTTAAATTTAAATATAAGTATGTATTTAATCAAATAATCTATAATAATTATTTCAATGTTGATATAATTAATGAACACTTTTTCATCTATTTCATATTTCATAGTGGATATGTACTCAATGAAAATGTGTTTACATTAGCCACCACTTTTTTTTAGTATTATCCAAAAATAATAAATAAAAAAATTCAAATTATATATTTAATAAACGTGAAATAAAATCCACAATATTATTCAATAAAATGAAATTTCTTATCCATATACCATAAAAAAGCGGTATCAAAACATAAAATAATCTTAGATTCAATAGAGTTAGTTTTCATAGTGTCCGTTTGACACTCCTAAAGAATAGAACTCCCTTATTCATGATAAAGATCAACCTAATGTTGATTTACATGAATATATAAAACTAATATATATATATATATAATTATATATTAAAATCTAGACCATCATTAATTTTATAAATAATAAATTAGTTCTCATTTCAATCAGGCATTGTATAGAAATTATCATACATTAAAATAAAAATGATTAAAGTATATGACATGGTTTTCATTTGTTCTATTTCTTTATTTTTTTAGATCATCATTTTAAATACAAAATTTTACCCTTAAAATAGTGTTATAATGGAGGTGCAATATTTCTTCCAAAATATCTATAGAGCTTTATACATATTGGTTTCTTGATATAATACAAAAATTACATTAATCATGTATATATTAATCTTAATTCCAATGACATAGGATGCATCACTGATATATTTCATTCCAAATATTTTAAATATAATTTTTTACCTTATATAGAAACCCATTATCACTATTAGAAAGTAAAATTTTATCTACATATAATAAAATGAAATATATTTTTCTATCATTGATCTAAATTTATAGAAATAAATCCATAATACTTCCTCAAATTTAAATCATAAAATTTCATCACAAAATTTTAATTAAAATTACTAAGATGCTTATTTTGTTCCATATATAGAACTATTAATCTTTTAAAAGAAATTCTAATAATTAATATATGGAAATACTCTAGTTTCTTCCTATAAATGTAATCTTCTTGATTTCCATTAAGGAAATAAATGTCCATATACATTTATTTTAATTAAAAGTAAAAATATACTACAAACCCTAATACAATATGTAATGAATACTATTTACAATATAGATAAAATGTATCAATATAAGTGATCTATTAATCTTGAGTAGATCCTTTAAAAACTACTCATGCCTTTTATATTTAAATATTTATTAATTAATTTTTATTAATTTTAAAATACCATTTACATCTAATAGAATTTTTATTAAGAAGAAAATAAATGATATCCAAAAAATCATTATTATTTATGGAATTCAATTTCTAGAACATGATATCATACCACATTTTTGAATCTTTTCAATTATAGATTATTAAAATGTTTAAATATAATTCTAAGATGCAATATTAAAGTTATATTCTAGTTGAAACATTATATAGAAACTATAGATTTATGATACTTTAATCCTTAGAGTCTGTGTTAATGTTTCACAATAATTCCCCTTAGAATAATATGGTTCAAATGTTTATTCATGTGTTTCATGTTCTTAAACAACATAATTTATAGGATGGTTATAAATAAATTTTGGAATAATAATTATTTAAGAATAATCCAAGAGTATTATGAATAATTATCAATCTATCTCCTAAGGTAGTGGGATGCGAATATGGATGATTTTTATCAATAAAATATGATCGAATTTCTCCACCTAATGATGTCACTTTCAAGAAAAATTATATATCTTTATTTAATAATTATATTATTTCATAGTATATAATAAAAATATTATATATTATGAATTTTATAATATAAAATGAATTAACCACCGATGGTCCTAGGATTCAACTTATTTTCCCATATGTTATAAAAAAACACTTCAGAAGTGAATCACCAAATGAGAGTATATCAAAAACATGGTTATCAACCCTTAAAAAATTCAAAATGATATTTTTATTTTTATTTTTTAGAACAATATTAATAATTTATTTTATAATTTTTCAGGATTCATTATACAATACATTTGGTATATGTAGATACTAAGAATTCTACTTATCGTATCTATTATAGCGCCTAACCCATATGTCACTTAACAGTGCAATGAGCTGATTGGTCATATAGCCTCAAGTGTGCCTCCTTAAACGATAGAGGTTTCTGACTAATTGTGGGGGCCTACGATGTGTCGGTGATGAGACTATTCCATAATGTTAGAGTATAACACAATGGAATAATAATCTGACAAAATAGAATATGAATAATATAAATCACTTACCAACAGATAGAAGATGAAAATACAGATGATTGTAATAATAATTATTCCAAAATTAGTCATATAAGATATAAAGAACATGTCATGTATCTAAAAATTAGGAAAATAGGTTCAATATAATCCATTACTACACATATATAAAAATAAAAAATACCAAAAAGAAGTGTCTCTAGAGGGAATCGTGATCTTAGCTTTGTCCTTCTCTCCCGTGAACATAATAAAGGATCAATCAAGAATCATAAAGTGGATTCTTTCCCCAGTACCTACCTTCATCCATGTAGTCAATCTGAGTAACCAATGGTGGCCCAAAAATTGTGTGAGGTAACAGTTAATAGGACACCACCAATGATGACTATAAAAATTCCATATTGAATAATCCAAAAAAAAACTATGGTGCAATAGATATCACAGGTATAATAGTAATGAAAGTAATGCACGATCCTATATAACCAAGCATAAATCCCTGTAAGAAATACTCACATCCCCATAAACAATTTATTCATTAAAGAATAAATGAACAAGTATTACTATCCAATGTAACAAATATAATCCAACACTCATACCAGGGCTATCAATAAATATAGAAAAATACCCATATCGACCTTGTCGTGTAATCTAATGTAAAACATACACAATGGCCACACCATGTAATCAAGTTTAAAATATCCGCAATAGCCATGTCATGTAATCAAGTTTCAGACCATGAATGTTCAAATACAAGGTACAGAAGACCAATGTATCCTCGTCAAGTCCTAGAATAATCTTGATGGATACTTTGTAAGACTTGGTTGGAGTCCACGGAGCATGTCAACAGAGCATGCCCAACATGATTCTAGGAAATTCGGATCCAAGGGGTAGAAAGGCCCTCAACATCCTATTGAGTAATGATCTATATATAAGGCCAGTGCATTAACTACAATAATGAACATCCATGGTGTAGAAATTTCCAATGAAATCTAATGGAATAAATATCCAAGGATCTCACCCATGACATCCACTACCACTATCAATTCATCATTACTATTTTCAACAAATGAGTTCTTCCATCCTGTTTGACATTTTCCATCAAAACTAATTGTCCAATTCAATCGGATGCAATAACATGAAAATTAGAAAACAACCATCTCTTATAAATTCAAAACAATTCACTCAGATCATTTATAAATGAATAGGGAAAACAAGGTGCTAACAAAATTAAAGAATTCATTTAATTCGCATTAAGGTTTCCACTAAAATTGGTTATCTCATAAGCCCCGAACGGGGTAGTACACCATAATGAAGATGCAAGGGAATACCCTATGGATGGATTAGTTTGAATCAAACAAACTCCAACCATAAACATTTTATTCAAAGGGAAACTGAACAAGTTACAATTCATTCATATTGAAAATTAAATCAATTTTAAGGGAAATTCCAAAACGTACGGCATGTAGAACAATAGTGGAAAAGCCTATAAAACACAAAAACATGAGTTAAAGGTATGGAACACCTACCAAATACATGAGGTAGATAAATAATCGACTATCGACCTCCGATTCTGTACAAATCATAAGGAAAAAAGAATAATGGATGAAAATACTGAAATTAGGGCACATAATCTTTCACCTAAATAAGTCTATCGATATGGAAAAAATAAATAATGACACAAAATGAATGTTGAACATAATGATGAAAATATAATGGGAAACAATTATCGAATCAGATATTTTTTAGAGAATAAATAGGAAAGCCTATGTTTTGAACTTTAAAGAAGCTCCCAATGCCTCAAGGATGTCTTCTTGGAGAAGGAGAAAGAAGAAATTAGATTTAAAAAAAGAAAAATTGTAATTTACCATATTTTAACTGGGTTCCATGATTTTGATGCATGGTTCCCTAAACTATGTTCCAACAATGAACACTTCTATGCCACAAGGGGTACCTCTCATAGTCATGGTGAACATTTAGAAAAATCATGCATTGAATATAAGTGAAGCCTCTATCAAAAACTCTAATTCCCCCACACATGCATGCACTTTAGGTTTCACATTTTTCTAAAACTGTGCGACCTCCTACTACCCAATATCCATCCCTAGATGGTTTACTCAAATCGTGCAGCCTGGGTCGCACAATTTCTACTAAATGTGTTTCCTGAAATCCTTTTATAAAAATAGAGACTTTGGGCTCCGAACAATCCCTAGACACCCCAAAAATCTGGTGATCTCATTAGACACTCACATTACGTCAACAAAATGAGTTAAAATATAATTAAAAAATTCATTCCTCATAGGAAAACATGCTATTTTATATCTATTAAGGTTTAGTTTCTTCTTTCAACTACAAAATTTTGGTCTTGTATACCTGGAACTATGTATTGAGATACAATTATATTTTTATTGAGAAATATCTAAAATGGTCTACGTAACTTCCCACCGATAGTGTATCTACTATAATATATTTCACCTCTACTTAACCATGCATTATTAATTTATTTACCATATTTCTTCTATATTCTGGACTTGAAAAGCATAAATTATTACATAATTTAATTTGTATGATGAAGAAAATAGAGATACATATATAATTTATTATTATCTATGAAATAAATAATGATTTTATAACTATATAAATCTGTCTCTAAACTATATTTTTTTTTGTAAGATTTCAAATATAGTTGAAATTCAATCTGAAACATTCATTGAAATGTTTGTTTTCTTACACATACTATAATCCATATATGTTTAATTTCATTAAAATCAAGAGTACTAATTAATCCATTATGAACTCATATTTGAATTCTTTATTTAGTGATATGACCTAATATTTGGTATTATAATATAAAGGAATTTTTATATATAACAACTATTTCAATACCAGAATAAACACCATATCATCCATAAAATATTTAATTTTTAAATTAATAATTAAAAAACCTTCCACCAAGGTATCATATCCAATAATATCATTTTCATAAATTAATAAAAAACTCATTTTGTAAAAACTAAATTTAAAACCTGGAAATAAAAGTTTGGATATTGAAATAATTGATATAAAAAACATAAATAATATTATTACTTATCCAAATAAAAATTAATCCCAATTCTTATCACTGGAATACATGTCCAAATTGATTTTAAAAAATGAGCATATCTTGTTTCCAAAATAGATTTCAAGCTCACTAGCCATTAGAATCCTTTATATTTTCGTACCATAAAAGGTATTCATAATCTGGATTGTAGAACCAGAATTAATACATGAAGTTTTACTATTAAAAAAAGGCTATAACTATATTTTTTTTCCAAAAACATGGATATATGTCAACCCTATAGCCACAAGGCATGAAATTTTTCCAAAAGGATACAGGAAAACCTATACCAATAGTTTGACCAAATAATGGGTATTGATAAGTTTTATGGGCAGCTATACCAATTTTTTTGGTGAACCATTGTTGTACAAATAGTTTTATGAATTATTTATCCATAATAATAGCATTAATAATTAATAATTTAATATAAATAAAATTTTATATATAAAAATAATATTATTTTGAATATTAGAACAAAAAATTTGTTGTAGGATAGTGGTAAATTTATTATATTATATGTGGAAGGTGTTGGGATCAATTCCCAGTGGTGGATGTTTTTTATAAAGAACCTATACCCGCAGTTTGACCAAAATGTGGGTATTTTTTGACTCAAAATTTAATAATAATAGTAATAATAAAATATATTAATTTAATTATATATATATATATATATATATCTTTGTATATAAGAACACCAGATTTATTGTAGAACAGTGGTAAATTCATTAGATTATAGACAGAAGATGATGGAATCAATTCCTAATGGTGGATTTTTTAATAAAGGACCCATACCTAGGCCTTTACCAAATCATGGTTATAAGTATTTTTATTAACATTTTATACACCAACGGTTTGAGAAATTTTGGTATAAGTGGTATATACCAATGGTTTGTTCAAACCGTGGGTATACTCTGATCCCGATGTCTTAAGAACTCTGAGTTCATAAAATTGTGGGTATAGAATATACCATGGTCCACTGGGCTATACTTATGGTTTTAAAATGTGCTTATAAGTAATGATTCCAGTAGTATTTCTAATTTGTATCAACATATTTGATTCTAAAAACCCAAAGAGATTAAAATACCTTTCTTTTCAATCTATTTCTAAAATTTTAGATATCCTTTCTTTTTATGCACTTAAGCTTTATAGAATAAATAAAGTATTTATTCATTAATGGATGTTTGGGGTAATGATTTCTCTTTTCCCTTCTAATAATATTGAGATTTAGTAGAGAATTTTTTCTGTTTTTATTTTTCTAGGACATTTTCAACACACATATTTTTCTGTATTTAACAACACTCCATTCCAATCGAATTCATTAATTTTCCACCAATATTTATATGTGTCATACAATATATTAAAGATACCATATTTATATGAAATTTTATTAAGAATATAATCCACTATAATATACATGAATATCAAAACATTAATTTTTTTTTAGCGAATTCACTATGTTCAATATCATTATAATGTGCTCACACACACCTCTCATGGTGGTGACTCCTAAGGATGGGAAAATCCAATAAAAAAATTACAAATTATTTGTCTGATGTGATGATCTTTTCATTTATATCCTTTATAAATTCAGAAAAATTATTATACATGTCTACTAAACAATGATTTTTCGCATGTAATTTAGTTTTTATGAACAATACAGAAAAGCGGTTAGACCACTATAAATTTTTATATAAATTTATCTGATCAAATTTTCTATAATTCATAACTATATATAGCTCATATATTTAGATAACATATATAGTTTTCATCAATCCATAATTAATAAAAATTATCACCTTCAAAATTTTATTATTATAAAACTTTATCTTAAGAATATTATAATGAATAACTGAAAAATTGGTTGGAAAAACAGAAAATTCAATTCAAACATTTAAGTATAAAATTAAAGTACAAAATTTATACAATAAATCACTATAATATGAAAGTATAAATTTAAAATTACATATTGGAGAAATTTAAAAATTATTGGATTCATCTAATTAAGTTATAATTATCCATTAGAAATGAAAATCATTAAGTTATGAATAATATTTGATAAATTAATAAACCATATGATAAAATAATAAATATATTATTCATAATCCTTTTGTTAAAATTAAAAATTAGAATTTAATATTACATCTGTTTAAAATATAATAGAAATACCAATAGGGAAAATTTTAATATATTTATATTATATTACATTACGTAATATGATTTCAATAAATAGATAAATTATATTTAATTAGGATTGTTGTGGAAAAGGATAACTAAATAAAATATAAAAAATAACTATTTAATAATAAATTTATAAATTAAAAAAAATATATAATTAATTTTTTTGAAAAACTATATATGAACCGGTTTATTTACTTTTATCTAAATCTAATTTCATATGTGACTAAAAACTAAATCTTTATTTTAAAATTCACTTGGACAAAAAAAATTTACAAAAACTGTAATATATCAATACATATGATTAATAAATTATATGTGTTTTTTAAAAAATTAAATAATAAATTTATAGTGGAAATATAGTGTATTAATTAAAATATTACAATAATATTATAATATAAAATTTTATTTTCATATATAATGTAAATCTATTGACATGATGCAACACATTGAGATTTTGGGAATTTTATTTCAAATTAATTTAATATTTTAGAAAATTTTCACTTTAAGAAACACTGAATATAGATTTTTTATTATATAAAAGTAATAAAATTGGATTACATTATAATAAACACCATGTTAAGCTTGTAATTCACGCAACACCGACATTGCTTTCATTACACAAAACACTGAGTTTATGCAAAACAACACTTTATTATTATAATTATTTAAATGAGACAGTTATAACCAAGACATTAAAAATAGTACTATGAATTGGAATAATTTTTTTAAAATTTTATTTATAATTGTTCCACATGAATAAAACATATTTATAATGAAATGTGTAGTTTATTATAAAGTCTTTATATGTTTAAAAATACTATTTTTAAAGGAACTGTTTTTATGTCATTCTGTGAATAATAATAAAATTAATTTTAAATAATCTTAGAATTTTAATTTTATTAAATGAACACCGTTTTTTAATTTTTAATGTGAAAATTAACTAATGGTTAATTACTAGTATTTTTCTTAGATGTTTCATTTTTACTTGAATAGTGATAAGTATCCCATTTTGTTAAAAACTACCTTATTCATTTAAACAGTTATTTTACTTTAAATTGATTTTAAAGTCACAATAGATAAATTATACATAAATTAATCAAATTTAGGTAATTTGAATCATTTTTAAATTACAATTAGATGTAAAAAAATTATTGAACTTTTGAGCATTCTTTTTACCCACATTTTCCCCATGTTTGCGGGATTTCCAATAAATATAATTTTTCCATTTTAGTGAATTGAATTTATAAAAATGGACATACCCAGTCTTAATTAGTATGATATTAATAGTATAATATGATAAACTATTTTTTCGAATTGTAACTTTAGTATTTTTTTACCACGGTTAAGTGTAAATTAGGTAATTAAGGTTAAAAATAATATTATAAGCATTATAAAATTCAGCTAACACTTGTCCTAATATTATTGGATGAGTGGTTTTAGACTAATATAAATCTTAGGAAAAAAATTATAACATTTTAAATTCACTTGTATATGAGTATGGTATTAATTATATTTTATTTAAAGATAAGTTAAAAATGTCATACTTGTATTTTTAATAGGTAAATAATTTTTAATATAGAGTTATACAGAAGATAAAATCGACTATAAATGTTAATTTAAAATATAATAAATTTATATTCATCATGATAAATTATTTTTATTTTTTAAAGAATATATTAATTAATTAAAGGCTTTCATAATAATGATGCAGTAATTGTTTAATTAAAATAAATATCAAATAAATGATATTAAAAATATTAAAAAAATAAATTCTCACATAATTAATTACATAAAATAATTTTATAGATATATTTTATATGTTATTGATACATTAGATGTTTCAGTTTTAATTTATCATGTTTTTAGGATATTCTTAAAAAGAAAAATAATAAATAGTATCGAAATTGACATAAATGAAACTTTAAAACAAATAATATTTTATTAAATGGTATAAAATTCAAAAAAAAAATAAAAATCTGAAAAATGACTAAAATAAGGTTAAATATTCCATAAATTATCCATTTGGGGTTCTTATTACATTTTATGTAAACTATATTAACCTATTAATAGTACAAACCCATGTTGTCATGGTAAGAGTTATAGGGTTTAACTAAGCGTTAAACCAAAATATAATGGTAATAATGAGACCTAAACTTGTATATAAACTTATTTTTGAGAATATCTAGATCCATAATCATAATATATCCAAAATAAAAAACTTTTTTTAAATTTTCATTCAAAAATCAATTTATATTAATTTAATATTTTAACGTATTCCAAGAATGTTCGTCCCCTATTATATAAAAAGAAACCTAATCCCTCACTTCCTAACACCAACGTTAGCCTTCTATATCAAAAAAAACCTACCCATTTCTCCTCCAAACATACGAATACATGTTATGGAGGTCATGGAGTTCCAAAAATACCAACCCTAGTGTCCATATGAAATGATCTAGAGGTAGATTTCGAAAGAAGAGGTAATCTCCTAACCAACTCTTTCAAAATTGTTTCATCTTTTACTTACTATTCATGTGTGGATTATATTATAAAGTAATAAATCCAGTTTAAAATAGAATAATATATGTTATTATGATTATGGAAAAACTATATTACAACTTTTATTCAACTTGTAGAAAATGAATGTACCACGCGTGCATACATATGACTTACTATCTCCACAATGTGGTGTAATGTATTTTTCATCACTAAATTATTTATATGGGTATAATAATGGATATAATGGAAATAAATAAAAAATATGAAATGGTATTTATTCCGTTTAATTAATATAACATCTAATTCCTCACCGTTTTACCATTATTAAAATGATATCGCCACTCGTACGTGCATACGACCTATAGTCTCCAGGACACAATGAGATTCATCTTCCCCGTTAACCAACAAAGAATGATTATACAAATAAATATAATCAATAAATATGAAATAATTGACACAATAATTCTTATTAAATAATATATATATATATATACACATATATATATGTCATTTACCTCCTTCTATTTAGTACGAAGAGAAAACAGAAACAACATTCATGTGTACTTATGACTTACTCACTCCATGAATGATGTATTCCAATTATTATATCTATAATTTATATATATATAGTAAATATATATTTCATATAAATAGTCATTTACATTCTTGAAGTTGTTATATCATGATTCTATGTAATTGTATCAAGAATAACAGGTCAAAAAACACACGATAAACAAAATGGTTGTTACACAAAACATTACAATAACTTCAAATTATTAATAAATATTTACAAAAAAGTCATAAATGAATAATATATGATATCATAAATATTCATATTATTCTGATATATGTTAATAATATGTTTAAAACCTCTATATGAGTGTTTTGGACACATATGGAGGGAATCAGACCTAAGTAAGAAATTTTTTTCTCACCTTTACTTCTGCAAGGCACATGCTTCATACACTACTTGTTTCTTAAACGTGTTGTATATACTGAAAATTAATGAATTTAATGATACATAATCATAATATTATGTTATTTTTATATAAATATAATTTTATTTATTTCATGGGGAATATGATTCTATAGATTGTAAATTTTCTAGGGAATTTCATCTCACTAGTTATTTCCATGAGATACATGCCATATTCTCCACTCATTTCATTTGTACGGAAGACATACTACCAATGAATTTATTCCATGATTTTTATACTTTACTTTATGAGTATTTACATATTCGTTTTATGATCTCTATTTCATGGTGTTTTAGGATTCAATGGTTACAAATATGAGTATGGTATTTTTGAATTAATATTCCTTCTTTGATACAAATTTTTTTGTTATGTACCTATGTTCTTTTATGAGGTGTATATATTACCATTGAACGTGTTATATTAGTAATATCCTTATTTTTAGGATATTTTAATCTTCTTGTAATGTTATTATTTCTTGGGGATTATGATTAAAATGTTTTAAATTGGTATGGGATAGTTTGAAATGTTTAGATATTATTTTCCCAATGATTTTTTAAAAGATCTCTTAAAAAAATTTGAAGGAAAATGATTTTAAAGAAATGTTTTATGTTTTAATGTGTTTTTCAAGGATCCATTTTTTTTAAAAAACATATTTTTTTCAATGAAAAATGGTTTAAAAATGGTTTCATTCTTCCTTCATATATTTTCAAGGAATAAGGCTTTCAAAATGTTCTCAATATATCTTTACAAGCTTTCAAGTTTATTATCAAAAAAAATGGTTTTCAGAAGGTTTTATGTATAAAAAAGAGATTCCTAATGAAAATTCATATTACATGTTATCTATCGAAATCCATCCTTCATATGAGATGACATACTTTTCTATAATTCAAGAATACCATTCATATTATTTCTCAGAATGGTTTAAGTTTGGAAAGCTTGATGTTCAATAAAACCACTTATTTTATAAGGTTATTCTATTGATGAAATGATTATGAAACCTGTATGTTTTTCATAGGTTATGATATGATTACATATTTACAACAGCCATTCCATTTCATTGGTTATGATATTATTATTTATGATCTTGTGGAACATATATTTTTGATTTCACTATTAGATGGGTGGAACCTATATCTCCCTCTAATGTATGGGGTAATGATTTATATCTCATGAGATAAAAAAGGACCTTGTCTACCAAGATGGTTATGAAAGTGAAAAATTATTACCAAATGGTTATGGGAGTGAACCATTACTACCAAGATAGTTTTGGGAGTAAACCATGACTACCAAGATGGTATAGGGAGTGAACCCATAATACTAAGATGTCCTTGGTAGCGATGAATTTAATATCATGGTAATCATATTATATGCTTATGTGACTTCCAAAAATTATATGTTATATTCCTATATTGTGCATTCACGGTTTTTTTCATTATTTATTTATGATTGATGTCTTATGAATTTCCATTATTTATTCCATGACTCATGTATATTTTATTTCATATGTAGGTAAGTATCATTTATTTTCAAAATCATGTTCTCATACCCTTATATCCATGATTTAATTACATATGTCAGCTTTTTACCCTTATTAAGAATCTAAGATCACCCTTTATTATGTTTCTTTTCCCCAAGATACAATGAAATGTATTAATTCTGATATATCAAAAAGGGTTTTAGTTATGAAGAAATATGGAGGAGAATAAATAGATGTGTTATGAACCAGTTGTTTATGTTTCCAAGTTTCTAAAGGCTCTATACTATTATGGTCTTTGGTAATGTGATTATGTAATGTATTAAATATTATGAAAAAGTGATGTAATATTATTGTACATCAATCATGGGTTGTTATAGTTGTTATCAGAGAAAATTTTTAGTCTTTTTTGGAAACAATGATGAGAAAACCTTAGTGATATCCCTATGGGTATTTCTATGGATATGGATAGGGACGTATCTAATTATAATTACAAGGATAATGATATGTATAGGAAAATATCCTAGAATGTTGGTAAAGGATATAGTAACTGGTTACATAGAAATACATCCCTATCTAGACATTAGAAGTGGATGTGGCTCTAGCACAGATGTACCTAGGGGTAACAACTCTGAGAAGGAACATCATTCCAGAATCGATCATAACCCGAAATATTTCAATGGTCCTTAATACACACCTAGTTTGACACTCCCGGGGGATATGATTTGTAAATTCACTAACTATTGACAAACCATCATGAATGATTTGAATAGAGGATGACTATGAATAACCTAGGATAAACCAAAGGTGTCATCAATAAAATGTAGGTGTCATGATTTAGACATCCTATAAGTAAATTTTAATGATTATGTTGTTTTATGCTATGAAAAGTGTTTCACATCATTATCTTTTTAGTTTCAATCAATTGTGGGAACTAGAAGGAACTGGTTTAACCTTGAATATTTCAGATTTTTAAAGTATGGGCATTATAAAAATCAGTTTTCTAAATGGAAATATCATGAAGAGAATCAGAAAGGTCTATGAGTATTGGTTATACAGCTGAAGATAAAGAGACTACAAACGACATGTGAAAGGTATAGGATGATATTCCAGTATTTTCTATATTAAATGTAAGAATCATGATTATATTGAGGGTGAGGAACCATATGATTTTATTCATACTTCATATTTCAGGAAATAGTTATTATGGAATAAGATGATGAATAATAAGTAATGGTTTAAGAATAAAGATGGATGATTGAAGTGTATATGTTTTTTAATTCAATTATTATGTCATATGAATCCTCTTATATATAATTCTTTTAGTATAAGTTTTCATTGGGGATTAAAAAGTATATTTTGAATGGTGATGAAGACTTGGAAAAGTGATATTTAGATAAAGGAAATGAAACCCTTAATGTGATCAAGATGATTATAAAATTGTATTAAGCATGACTCATTTAGGTAAAGTAATTTAGATAGTATCAATGACCTTGGAACCAATTAAGGATTTATTGAAAATTTTATATTTTTCATCACAGATGAAGTTTATAACATCTTGGATTTAAGGAATTTATCCATTAATATTTTGATTAAGGAAGTATAAATGTTTTTGAAAAGTATTTATTGTAATTTAGGTTTGTTACCATATTTCAAGAGAATATACAATTATTGTATTCACATGTTTGGAAGGTGACAACCAAGAGTTAATTATATGATATATGGGTGATCATTGTTAAGAATATTTCATTAAATTCTTTCTAATGATTTTAATTTTCATCTTTTGGAAGACTTATAGGTTAACCATTTATAGATGTGATTAAGTTTATAATTAGACTAAGTATATGATATTAAATTAATATATCACCATATGCGGATTTATGAACATTGGAAAACTTTTTCTCACCATTTGTTGTGATAAAGATAATTCTTCAAGAATGAAAATTTCAAATTAATTTCATGGAATAATAAATGAAGTAGAAATTGATCATGGAAAAAAGGGCGATATTTTACTGAATCAAGTATGTATATATTTTCAAAAAATTTCTTTATCTTTTTTAAAATGGATTTTGAAACCAAAAAATGTCATCCTATTATCTTCATTTTTGATGAATCAAGTGGCCCCTTAAATTATCTTAAGTTATGGATTTGTGATTTTTGACTATCTCCTAACCATGTTCTCTATCACTCTTCATCTGAACATGATAGTTATATTTCTCTTCCAGGTCAATGTTTTTAATTCCCACCTATATTCTCCTATGTGGAAACCTAGTTATGAGTTACTTTGGGAAACCGTTATATATCTACCTTTCCTTTTTAAAAGGGAGTTTTATTATTTTTTACAGTGCGAGATTATATGAAAGGAACTTTAAAGTATTAAACCTTTTATAACCGAAAATAATTTTGTGGAAAAATTTATTTTAAGGGGGTTATAATGTAACATGTAGAGATTTTGAGATTTTGTTTTGAATTAATTTAATATTTTTAAAAAATTTCACTTCACACAACACTGAATATAGATTTTTTTATATTATAAAATAATTAATTGTGGAATAAATTTTACATAATGACAAGTTAATCTTTCACATCACGCAACACCGACTTGTCTTGCGTTACACGCCACACTGAGTTTCTGAAAAAAAAACACATTATCATTATAATTATTTAAACGATATAGTTATAACCTAGCCATTAAACACAATAATTTTAATAGTAATAAATAATTTTTAAATTTTATTTATAATTTTTTCACATAAATAAATCATATTTATAATGAAATGTATAGTTTTTGATAAAGTCTTGATATGTCTAGAAATACTTTTTTAGAGGAACTAATTTTAATGTCCTTCTGTGAATAACAATAAAATTTATTTTGGAAACTCTTAAAAATTTAATTTGATAAAGAAAACATCATTTTTGAATTTTTAATTTCAAAAATAACTTTGGGTGAATTTTAATTATTTTTTGAGAAGTTTCATTTTTCGATTAATAGTTAAAAATACTACCTTGTAGTTAAAATATAAATTTTTCATTTAAAGAATTATTATGTTTTAAATTTAATTTAAAGAAAAATTATATCAATTATACATACATTTATCCAATTTAGTTCATTGGAATCATTTTTTATTGAAATTAGATATAAAAAAATTATTCAACTTTTGAACGTTCTTTCTATCCGCCTTCTCGCCATGTATGTGGTATTAGCATAAAACATAATTTTATTGATTATGGGAATTGAATTTTGATGTATGAACTTACATGGTTGTAATCAGTATTATATTTATAGTCAAATAGGATCCATCTTATTGTTTTTTAATAGTAACTTTAGTATTTTTTTAGCACGACTAAGGATAAATTGGGTAATTTAGGGGGAAATAATACTATAAGCATTAAAAAAAATTACTAAAACTTTTTATAATTTATTCATATGAGTCGGTTTCAACCAAAATAAACCTTAATAAAAATTTATAACCTTTTAAAGCAAATTGGGAAATAATAGGACAATTATTATATTTTATTTAAAGATAGGTCAAAAATTTCATACTCATATTTTTAATAAGTAAATAATTTTTAATATAGGGTTATACAAAATATATATTTGACTATATATAGTGAATTTAAATATAATAATTTATATTCGTCATGATATTTTTTTATTTCTATAGAATAAATATTTTAATTAAAGGCTTTTATAATGATGATGCAGTAATTGTTTAATTAATGAAAATATCAAATAAATGATATTAGAAATATTAAAATAAATATAATTTTAAATAATTAAAGACAGACACTATTTTAAAAGATATATATTATATATTAGTGATATATTATGAGTTTTTTCTAATTTATCATGTTTTTATGGTATTTTTAAAAATACAGATAGTTAATAGTATCCAAATTGACATAAATTATACTTTAAAGCAAACTATATTTTTTTAAATGATATAGAATTCATAAAAATATAAAATTAGTCCAAACGACTAAAATAAGGTAAATTATTTCATAAATGAACCATTTTCAGTTTTTTGGAATTTTATAGTAACTATATTAAACCATTAGTAGAATAAACACATGTTGTCATGGTAAGAGATAAATGGTTTAACTAAGGGTTAAATCCAAACGATAAGGGTATGAATGAGACCTAAATTTTTTTAAAAAGTATTGGTTGAGATTATTTTGAACCATCATTATATTATTTATTAAATAACTCCTTTTGGAGCTATTTTAAATTCAAAATCAATTTATATTTATATAATATTTTAAAGGATTCCATGAATTCCCCTCCCCTCTCTTAAAAAAAGGAACCTCATCCATAACTTAATCACAACACATTGATCATTCTAGATGAAATAAAATAAGAACATTTCTACTCATAAAATATTTATACATGTTCTCGAGGTCTTGTTATTCCAAATATACTTGACCTAGTGTCCCAAAGTGATGTCTAGAGGGAGCTTGCCGAAGAAGAGGTAATCTCCTTACCGACACTTTCAAAATTGTTCCACATTCTTCTTACTATTCATGTATTAATTACATTATAATGTAATAAATCTAGTATGACCTATATTATTTTAATTTATTATGAATATGGAACAACCATATTCCACCTTTTATTCAAGCTATGAAAAACTAATGTACCACTCATATGTACATACGTCTTACTGTCTCTACGTCGTGGTTGAACATGTTTTTCATCACTAATTTATTTTATGGGTATAATTATTGATATAATATATATAAATAATAAATATTACATGATATTTACTCATTTTAATTAATATGCCATCTAATTCATCACCCTTTTACCATTAAGAGAGGGATATTGTCGCTCGTGTGTACGTACGGCCGACCATCTCCACGACCCAAATAGATTCATCTTCCATGTTAACCATTCAAGAATGATTATAAAAATGAATATAATGGATAAATATGAAATATATGACATAATAATTTTAATTTAATAATATATATATATATATATTCAAATATTTTATTTACATTATTCTATTCAGTACGATAAGAAAATGGAAACACCGTTCATGGGTACGTATGACTTATCATCTCCATGAACAGTGTATTAATATTCATATATCTGTATTTTTTGTATATTATATACAAAATATATATGTTATATAAATCATGATTTACATTATTTCTGTATTTAAATCATGATCTAAGTAATAGGATCAATAATAACAAGTCAAAACACGTACAATAAACAAAGTGGTTATTACCCAAAATGATGTTTTAACTTTGAATTGTTAATAAATGGGTAAAATAAATTCATAAATGAATCATATTTGATTTAATAAATTTTATTATGATTTATTTATAATTTAAGAATAGGTTTAAAACCAATATATAAGAGTTTCAGTCAAGTACAGAGGGAATGAGACCTATGGTTTTGGATTTTTGTCTCACCTTTACTTCCATGAGACACATGCCTCATACATTACATGTCTCTTATATTTGGGGTATATACGGGACATGAATTTATTTTATAATCCTTAACCAGAATATTATGGTATTTTCATATCCATATATTTTTCTTTCTTTCATGGGGTATATGAATCCACAGATTATAATGTTGTAAGGGAATTTCATCTCACTTGTTATTTCTGTGTGATACATGCCATATTCAACACTCATTTTTTTTGGGTGTACATACTAACCATGAATGTATTATATGTTTTTCATACTTTAATTTATGGTTATTTACACATCCATTTGATGATATCTATTTCAATTGGTTTTATGGTTTGAAATTTACCAAATGAGAACAAAATTTTTGCCTCAATTTTTCTCCTTTGAGACACATGTTGTTGTATTCACCTATTTTCTTTTAAAACGTTTATATACTAACATTTTACATTTTATTTCAGAAATATCCTACTATTCATGATATTTTAAGCATTTCGTAATTTTATTTTTTCACGGTGATTATTATTCAAATTTTTAAAAGAGGTATGGGACACATTGAAAATTTTAATGATTAATTTCACTAAGAAATGTTTTTAAAAGATATCATAAGCCCATTTTAAAGGAAATAGATTTCAAATAAATGTTTTATGCTTTAAGGTGTTTATTAGGGATTCCATTATTTGTTTTAAAAGATATTTTTTCAATGATAAATGAGTTAAAAATTTTATCATTATTCCTTCATATGTTTTCAAGGAAAAATGATTTCAAAAGGTTTTCATGATTTCTTTCAAAAATAATTATGTTTATATTAAAAATAAGGGTTTTAAAAAGGTTTTATATTTCAAGAAAGATATTTTTAATGAAACTCCATCTTCTAAGTGATCTTTAAAAATAGTTTCCCCATTTGGGATGCCATTATTTACTATATTTCAGGAAAACCACTCATATTCTTTATCCAAATGGGTTATGTTTTGATGGCATGATGTTTAAGAAACCCTCATTTTTTCGGATATGATTTGGATGAAATGATTATGAAAACTATATATTTTCCCATGATTGTGATATTATTACATGTTTATGAAACCCATTAAATTTCATTGGTTTTGATAAGATTGATTATGGTATTCCGAAACATTTATGTATGATTTCGTTATGATATCAGTGGGACCTATATCTCCCTCTAATGAATTGGGTAAATTTTTATATATGATGAGATAGACATAATGTACCTTTTCCACCAACATGGTTTTGGGAGTGAACTATGAATACCATGTTGGTTATGGGAGTGAACCATGACTACCAAGATGGTTATGGGAGTGAACCATGACTATCAGAGTGGTATGGAAAGAGAACCCATACTACTAAGATGTCCCTGGCAGTGATGCATTGACTACTATAGAAATAATAATATATTATTATGTGTCTTCCAAAATTTAGTTGTCTTATTCCCATGTTGTGATTTTATGGATTATATTCTTTATTTCATTATGATTAATGTCTTATTAATTTCCAGTATTTATTCCATGATTCATGTATAAGATCTTTGATATCCATGGTATGATATTTTATTTTCATGATAACGTTATCATACCCTTATGTTCATGATATGATTATATATGTCCCTTATTTACCAATAATGAGAATCTAAGATCACCTTTTCTTATGTTTTATTCCCCATGATAAAATGAAAGGTATTAAGTCTGATATATCAAAAAGGGTTCTAGTTATGAATAAATAGGGAGGAGAATAAGTATACGAGTTATAAATGAATTTTTCATTTTTACAAGCTTCCAAAAGAACTAAACTATAGTGGTCATTAGGTGTGTGTTTTTACAATGTATTAAGTGATCCACAAAAGTGATGTAATATTAATTTACCTCAATTATGGTTCATTATAGCAAATATGTAATATTAAAAAACAAATATTAAAACTACATCGATTACTTTTATAATTTTTTTTATATTTTAAAAGAGAATATAGTTATTTTCTATAATAATTTAAAAAGTTATAGAAATAATATTTTCTTCCCATACCATGCACTAACCACAACGATATGTACTCTAATCAGGCCTCATAGATGTTGTGTGTACCATAATTTAGTACAATGTTATATTTCAATGACTATTATAAAAGTCTTTTAGATTTAAATTAATTGTAATAACTTTTCTTCATTTTAATACCTAAAATTATAAATTATATTATTCAATAGGGATTAATTCATAATATTTTTTTAATTAACTAATAACTTGATCATTTTTTAATTTATTAATATAGTTAAGTAGTAGTAATTAATTTTCATAGATTATTAAATTTGGAATCATTTAATTATCCTTATACTGGGAAGTTATTATTACATTGAGCTAGAAAATTATGAAACAAATAATCCCTATATTATAGAAACCAAAGTTTATTTGTCATATATATTTCTTTTTATTAATTCTTAATTTTATTAATGTGTATTTTTGATAAAAAATAGGGTTTTTTAAAATGTTCATTGATGAATCAAAACATATTATAATTTTAGTTACATTAAATCCTTTTTAAAATTTATTATTTCTCACTTTTTTTCAATGTCATAACCCCCCATATTTAATAATAAACATATTGAGTCAATAAAATTTATACCTTTCATCAGAGAGAATGGTTTCACTAATACTATATTATCTGATTCAATTTAATATTTTTTTGTAAAAGTTTTATGACTAAATATATATACCATGAAACTTTTAATAAATTATATAAATTTTAAATTACTTATTATTATTAATTGATCAATATGTATGTCGTTGACACTTTTTTCCACTTTGATACCTTTTAATTTAATAGTTATATTGTTTCATATATTATCATTAAAAATATCGACAAATCATATAAAATTTGTAAAGAGGATTGGTTAATATTATACAAATCATTTTCTGAATCCTAAAAACTACTTTGATGTTGTTATTCTATTGTAATAATTAATATAAATATTTCAAAAGAATAAATATAGATAAATGTTTTAATTTTTTTAATAATTAAAAAATAATTCATAGATTTTTGCATCAAACTATTCAATAATCAATAATTAATTATTTGATCCATGAATGAGGGAACATCATATATTCAAAAAAACATTATGTTGCAATGATCATTTATTTATTTTCATAATCTTTGGGGATAAAAAATCACCCACTTTAAATGAAATATATAATTTATCTCTAATTTCTCTGCTCTACCCTTTTTATTTATTTAATTATTTATCTAAAAATCCATTGTGAAATTTAGTATCAAAAGATTGTGTCGTTCATCTTTAGTATTATATACCTGCTAATTATAACATATTTTTTAAAAAAAAATACACACCTAGATACCATGATCACCCTTAAATATTGTTGTCGCATGTCTATTTCATTTTAGATGTCATCCATGGAAGTATTGATCTTTTCAGGGGACCAATGATATCATTTCAAAAGAACTAATTTTTATTACTTTATATTTAATTACTACCAAGTATTCAATAAGGAAAAATGATGGAAAATAATCAAAGTACTTGAATATTTCATGGTTTGTAGAATCCTATTTCATGAAATGGTGTCAACCAAACCTAATTGTAAAATTATAGGGGAGGGTATTTAACAATGTTATATTCCATTTACTTATATTCTTCATAGATCATTTTTTCTATAGTTTCATTATCTATCCATTTAATACCTTCATATAAATTTTATTCTTCATCTGTATCAATTTATTTACCATTTTCTTTCTCCTTTTTTCACTTTCACTATTATATTATTTTACCTCAATTTTTCTTTCCCCAATTCTTTGATCTCATTTCTCCTCATTTTTTACCTCAATTTTTCTTCTATGATTAATGGAACAATAAAAAAGGTAAATTGGATGAAAAATGGGATTTATTTATCTTTGAATTTTTTTTTACCAAAACCTAACCCCTCTCTATACATGGATATCTCAAGGAACTTTACCCATATATAAGAGAACTCAATATGATATTGTTATTTTGAATTGGTTCTATAAATTAGAAATATAGTTAAGTTGTGTGTTATAAAATATCAACATAAATGATTTGGAAGATGAATGATAATTGGTTTGGCTCTATCCATGTTTAATCACATCAGTTTTCATTCTATATATCTCTCAACAGACTAGAGAATCCAAATTTCATTTTAATCATGAATTGTATATATCTCTATAATTTTTTTAGATGCTCTCCATTATTTCATATCAAAAGACTTGGTCAAATCCTACTTTAGTTGGTTTATCTTCATAATAACATTATCATTGGTCAAAATTTAATCAAAATAAAGTCAGAGAGAAATTAAATTAATGTCCTAAATCCTCATCAAGTAGAGATATTTGTCCCCATATTTTTTCTTCTATCCACGAATCAAAACTAATTATTTAAACATCTTTTACCACTCACTAGGATTCTATTTTAGTCTAGTAAATTCTAAATAAATTTATATACGAGGCTTTAATATCTATAAAAGTAAAACAACTTCCTTTTATGGAGATATTTTAGGCTCGTTTATAGTTATTCTTTTCCTTTTTATTGACTAATTTTTTCTCGTATATAGGTATTATTTTCCCTTTTATTGACTATTTTTTTGGGTTTTATTATGGTGTGCGTTTGGGTGAAACTTTTGAGAAAACTTGAATGGATAAGGGTAGTGTAGGGTTGTAGCATGGTTTTCCCAAACTGTGTGTCCCACCCCAGCAAACTATGAAACCCCGGAGAGTGGGGATTTATACAGTTCTCACATGGATTTTCAAACCATGAACCCTCTAATGATAAACCATTCACCCCATAACATAGGTGAAAAATTTGGAACACTTTTCGGGAAAACTGTACGCCCCTACCTAGCTAACAGTGCATGCCTTTTTAAATGACCCAAATTATAATTTTAATCACCCAAACCCCCATTTTAACTCCTATTCCACCCCTATTTGACCCTATATGATCTTTCATGGTTTTGGAGCCTCTAAAAACAATTCTAAGCCTTCCAGACCTCCTTTATTCGCGATTTGAATCCCGGATCGAAGATTTTCACCTCCCCCAGTAAGTGGGTCATATCCAAGTTGGTTTCCCATTCATTTTCCATTCTTATCCAATAAATAAATGGTATTTTCTTCCTATTTTTATTAGATATAGTTATAGGGTTGTATATACAGATATATATTTTTAGGATCATGATTAATTTGATCTTTTGTAGGGTTTTATATTAGGATGTCATTCTACATCGTTGTGCTGCTCAAAGTTTGGGGATTTTCATTGCAAAATCACCCTTCAATGAATCATGGTGGGTAGTCTATAATTCAAATCCATAGTATTGATTTCTATTATGTGTATGTAATTGTAAAATTTCTATTTGAAGGTTTTAAATTGAGCTTCTTGATATAATTAATTAATTTTTTTAATTAACTAATTAAAAAGTTGTGACCTTTGGGATTTCCGGAATTATAGATTTAGGTAATTAATTTTAGAATTAATTATGAGATATTTATTTTTTGATTGAGTTAATTATTTTTAGAATTAATTATGAGATATATATATATATATATATATATGATTTTAGATAAATAACTATGGAGTTAATTATTATGTATTATGATTTTGAATGAGATAATTAATTTGGGAATTAATTATGGGATTTTTTGTTTCTAGATATTGATTAATTAATTTATGAATTAATTAATGGGATTTGTATACTTAATTAATTGAAGAATTAAATAATATGATATATTTTATAAAAATAATTATTTAATTAGCAATGTATTTGATGCGGATAATTAATTGGTTAATTGATTATAGGTTATGAAAGACATCATGTCCATTTAGTTATGAAATAAAGAATGAGAACATGGTCATTGTAATGTGTGAGGTATGAATGGTAACATGGTTATTTAGTTTAAAAATAAATATTGGGAACATCTTCATTCTAATGTGTGTGGTATGGAAGTTAACTTGGTCATTATTTGTGAAATAATTAATGAAAACATGGTAATTATAATTTGTGTCAAATTATTGGTAACATGGTATTTTTTTGTGAATTAATGAATGGGAACTTGGTCATTATATTTTATAATGTCTTGACAGTGACATGGGCATTCAGTTATGAATTAAATAATGGTAAGAATGGAATTCTAATATATGATATCTGTCAAACATACTTTGGGATCCGGTACGAACCAAAGTAGGGATTGATGTACGGGTGTCTATGGGAACCTGAGGGTTAATGTGGTTAATAACAAATTAATTGATAATGTGATAACAATTTACTTATGAATTATAATTATTTCTTTATACAACTACATACACATTCTATTAAATGGATATTGTTTTAGATGCCACTAGTGGTGGCCTACTGAGTTGTACTCACACCCCACTTAGGATGTTTTCTTAGTACCTGAATAGACATTTTGTTTTATAGATATGTTAAGTTAAAAGGCCTATGTTAGATACATTATATGGCATGGAGTGTCGTTGAGGGAACGAGACAAAATTCAGAACCCACTTGGGCAGTCTTCAGTGTCTTTATTTTGGGTTAAATTTTAGAAACTTATCATGTAAAATTTCAAGACATATTTTCTTATCTAGTTTTAATATTGTATTTATAGTTTTTTAAATCTTGTAATAATTGTTATTTCAGGTTATTATTACATGTTTTTTAGTTATAATTTTTCATTTTCCACTTTTGTATTTACTCTAATAAAATATTGTATAGTCTCCCCATGACTGATAGTAGACCCTCGATTCTAGTCTGCATTATCTAGTGTATGGGGAGGCACAATTGAGGTCATGTGACCCAGTGACTTGGGGAACCGATGTGTGTCACCCATGTTAGGACATTAAAAACTGGGAATGGGATCATCCGCACCATGTTAGGCATGTTTTTAGAGTTTTTCTAGTCGAGTTGGTATAGGGACTGGATGTGGATCATCCGGGAAAGGGCGCCAAGATCAACAAAGTGGTGAATATTAGGGGAGACAGAATACATCCCAAAGAATAGGGGAAGGGAAATTACATATTATATAACCTAAAATTGTGGAGAGTGAGTCTGGACCATTTAAAGTGAATGGTACTATTATTGTAGCTTCTACATTAACTAGTTCCTTATTTGAAATGGTATCCGCTTATTCCATTATTTCTATAAAACTTGTGAATGGTTTGAGCCTAGAGTTGGAGTTCATGAGTGGGGTTTTGATTATTGAAACTTCTATGGGAGTTCATTTTAGAGACATTTTATTATGATAGGGATGTTCTCTTGAGGGTGGGGAGTATCAATTTATGTGGTATTTATACATTATAGACATGTCACAATTAGACTTAATTATCGTTATGGATTTTTAGTGGCATAATGAGCCCAAATAGACTGTTATCACATGAGAGTTACTTTTACATATCATAAGGATGAAATTTAGGTTCATCTTGGAGAGTGGTAGATACAGGCAGGCTTAGTAGGGCTAATTACATAACATCCAGGAGAGCTCCCAACCCAGGTTTTTAGTATATTGCAGGACGATGGAGGTTTAGAGTAGGATGCATTTACTCTTATAGTGGACTAGTTTTTGGATGCATTTCCTGAATACATCTTAGTATTTCCACCTAATAGAGATGTATAATTTACTATTGAGATCAAGATGGGGAATAAGAAACTTTCTTTTACACCATACATAATTGAATGTATAGAGCTGAAAGAGCTCAAGACCCAGTTGGAAGAGTTGGGTGATAAAATATTAATCCATCTAAGTACATTTCCTTTGGTTTAACGAGTGTTTTTTACAAATAAGGATAACAGAACTCTACTATTGCGTCTTAACTTCTAGAAGATGAACTAGATGACTATGAAGAACCCATATTCTTTTCCACATATCAACGAATCTATTTGACCAATTGATAAGATCTTGTGTATTATCAGAGATTGAATTGAGATCTGGGTATCATAATCTGAGATTTTGGACTTATGATATACCAAGGATTACATTCAAAAGGAGGTATGGAATTTATGTGTTTGTCATCATACTGTTTAGATTAAAAATGCACCAATAGTTTTTAAATCCTTGATGAACAAGATATTTCATTCGTACCATGATATTTTTTTGGTTGTGTTTATGGATGACATATTGGTCTACTACAAGACTCATGATGATCACACCCACCATCTTGACATCATCCAATGTACCCTGAGAGAGAATTGGATATTCACCAAGCTATCTAAGTGCAATTTTTGGATTGACCAGGTACACTTATTATGTCACATCATCTCAAACGAAGGTGTCTTAGTGGACATAGAGAAGGAGAAAGAAGTGGTTTCTTTGGAGCATCTGATGAACTTATTAGATATCCATGGATTTCTGGGTCTATCTCAACATTAAATTATGTTAATTTAGGAATTTCCCCATTTGGAAGCGCCAATTTCTATCCTGACCAAGAAGGAGATAAAGTTTTAATGGTTGGAAGATTGTAAGAATGGTTTCTATGATTTGAAGAAGCATTTGAAATTGGAACCCATATTGATCCTACCTAATCCATGTGAAGAGTACACGGTGTACTATGATGATTATGAGATGGGGAATGAAGTTGTGTTGATTCATGGAGATTGATTTTCTGTATATGGGTGTCAACTGTTGAGGCCTCATGAAAGGAACTACACTACATATGATCTCGATTTTGCTATAGTGGTGTCTGATTTAATGTTTTGGCATTATTATCTATTGGAAAAAAGGTTACTATTTATATTAAACACAAAAGTTTAAAGTATATCTTTTCCCAATGAGATTTTAATATTTGGTAGAAAATATAGGTTGATTATATTCAGTCATTCAATTTTTTCCTAGAATATAGGCCATAGCAGGGAAACAATATTGGTAATTCTTTGAGCAGGAAAAATCTAAATCAGGTGGTCCAGAATTCTAGTTATAAGTGGAAGATGATGTATTTGTTTGATGAGATGCACATTGTGGTTTATGAGAGTCAGGAGAAGATGACTCTCATATTAGTTTCAGAGGAGCCCAATATTTTATTAAGGGACATAGATAGACAGTATGATGAACCAATTTGTTTTACCTTGAGGTAAATCCTTGTATGTGAGGAGTCACCTTCCAATTGAATCATAGATGTGGATTAGATTTTCATTATCAGGAATGATGTTATTGTACCTATGAACATTAAAGAGGATTTAATGTGTTAGTTTCATACCTTAAAGTGGGTGGCACATATAGGTGTGACCAAAATGTACCATGAGCTACGATGATAGTTTTGGTGGCCAGATATGATAAAAGAAACAAAAGGGTTCATGAAACAATGCTTCACCTATCATCATGTGAAGGTAGAGGATTGAAGAACTGTTGGTATACTACAACCATTTCCAATTTTGGCATAGAAGTGGGATGATGTGAATATGGACATTATGTTGGGTCTCCTAAGGACACCATAGAATAATGATTCTATTTGGGTGATTGTGGATCTAATGATCAAAGTAGCACATTTCTTACCTTTATGGGAGACCTTTTCAGTGGATTAGTTGGGAGAACGATATGTTTATGAGATAGTCCATCTGCATCGGTTGCCACAGGCTATTGTCTTGGACCGTAAATCAATTTTTTACTTCATGATTCTAGTAGGTAATACAGAAATCTATTGGTATACAGGTTTTATTATGTCTGGATTTCCACCCACATACAGATGGGAAATCAGAGCACACCATACTAGTGCTTGAGGATATATTGCGATCTTGTGATCTTTATTTTAGTAGGTATTTGGAGAAAAACCTTTCACTAGTGTAGTTTTCCTATAAAAATAGTTATTATAAAACTGTCCAAATGGAACCATATGAGGATCCATATGGTAGGACATGAAGAGAACCACTATGCTAGATGGAGGTAGGTGATTCAGAGTTATTGGGACTATGTATTATATAGGACATATCCGGATTAGTTGATTCGAAAATGTATGGATATGACTCAAAGTAGAAAGAATTCATATACTAATAGACACCAAAACCCCCTAGAGTTTATTGTGGGTGATCATTTATTCCATTAGGTGTCACCTATTTGGGTCACCATAGTATAAGATGATTGTGAATTTTTGTGCACAAGTTTGTTGAACCTTTTGAGTTTGTTGAGAGAATGGGATCTATAGCATAATGATCAGATCTTTTATAGAGGTAAAGTTCTATGAAGGATGTTTTACATGTGTAAAAACTTTAGCTATATCTCCTCGAACCTTCTCATTTGATATATTTGGATGATGTTTCCAGAGACCCCAAACATGATGTACATGGACATTACATTACTTTTTCGGAATACTTAATACATAAAAAAACCAACACTCAAGGACCGTAATAGTTTAGTGTCTTTGGAAACTTGGAACATAATCTTCTAATCATGGTGAAAGATATTAAACATCTCCCATAAAGATCTTCCCCTTTTTGTTTTCTTACCTAAAACCATTATTTATATACTGGGGAAAGGAAAACATAAAAATGGTGAGCTCAAATTCTCATTAAGTGTAAGCAAGGATAAAATCAAACCAACCATATAAATTTGAACATAAAAACATGAACATAATGATTAAAATTCAAAATCTTGAGAAATGAAATAAAGCATGGAAGTACGTAAGTCATAGATCATAATAGAACATCAATCATGATAAAATATCATGGTAATAAAATATGTAATTGTGTCAAAACGTTAAGCACTTGATATTATTTCCATAGTAGCCAAGGCATTGCTGCCAAGACTATCTTAGTGGACAAAGTCCCTTTCTAAATCGAGTTCACTCCATGTTCCAGTCCTGTAACACTGAATCGGATTAACTTAACATTCTATCCATGTCTATCTCAGGAGATATAAATCTTTACCCAATGCATTGGAGGGAGATATAGGTCCCACCCATCTCATAATGGAATCATTCTTACATGTGCCACAACATAAACATAAATCATTCATCATTACCCCAAGAATAAAATGGGTTTCATAAACATCATCCCATCATAAGAGAACCCAAATAAAAAAATGGATATCATTTCATCATAATAAAATTGAAACCATGTAAATCATAGAGACATTATACTTGAAATATAAACATATTAAATAATGTCATCTTAGATGAAAAATGGTTTTGATTAAACACTTGAAATGAATTCTTGAGGAAAATATCCTTTCTTCTTCAAAATCATTTTCTTTTCACAAAATGACATGCAATTTTAAAAGAAAAGGATTTTGTTGAAAATAATCATGAAAACTTGAAGAGGAATCCTCATAAAAATTAGGCGTTATGAAATCGTAAAAATCCCTTCATGCCGTATACGTTAAAAAAACATTCTCCTCGTACTTTTGTCAGAAAAGTCAAAAAGTACCACGTATGGTAAACAAAAGAAAGATTCCATCCATAACACAAAGTAAAAGTCAAATAAGGGTAAACATGACTTTTAACATACATGGAAAAATATTAAACACTTTATGAAAAATATTTTATTGAAATAGAAGAAAAATATAACCCCAGTAAATACTTACGTATAAGCAATCTCGAATAAAAATGAGATTGCAAAATTATCTCTTAACTTATGTCTGATATGCTTCGTATGTATCTGAACCTACAGTATAATTATTTAAATAATTTCATTGACTTATTACAAAATCATATTCATTGTTATGATATCATATATGGTTCACTTAAGACTTTATATTACCGGTTCTTTTGTAAATTCCATGTTAAAGCAGCATTTTGGATAAAATCGTTTCATTTATCGTATGTGTTTAGACTTGTTGTTCTTGATATTATTACTTATATCCTGATTTAATTAATTCCAGCATGTAAAACATGATTTATATATAATATATATTCATCATATAAATATATATGGTAGATCGATAACTGGAATGAAATACACTGTTCATGGAGACGGCATGTCGTATGTACGCATGAACATTGTTTTCATTTCCTTATTGAATTAAATGAAATTAAGTAAATGAAACATATATGTACATAAATCCAGTATAATTATTATGTAATATATTTCATGATTATTTATTATATATACTTTATAATCATACTTGAATGGTAAATCATGGAAAATGAATCTCATCGCGTTCGTGGAGACTGTAGTCCCTACGTACGCACGAGCGATGATATCGTTCCCATAATTATTTAATAGAATTGGAGTGGATGATATAATATCTCAGAATCCATATGATGTTATAATAACCATATATAGTTATTCTTTACACCATTATACCCATCCAAGTAATGTGGTGGTGGGAAAACTGATTACACCACGGCGTGGTGACGGTATTTCGTACATACGCACGCGCTGTGATTTCTTTTTCCGTAGGATAGATAGAAGGTGAAACGGGGTTGTTTTATATTTATAAAAAATATCAGTATATTAGTGATACTGATTTTATTACTTTATAATGAAACAACTAAATAAGAAGAAGTTGAAGAAGAAAGAAACTTGAAAGAGTTGGTAGAAGAGATTACCTCTTCCTCGACTCACCTTCTTTAAACTTCATCTTAGGGCACTAGAGTTGGTATTTTGAGAAGACCAGAACCTCTATGATATAACTATAGAGGTTGATAATAGTATTTTTCAGGGTTTGTCCGAGCTTAAAGGCTCAAAAGGGTGTGAAGAGAAGAGGGAAGGGGTGCCCTTTTTATAAGGTAGGAGAGGGGCACCTTTGGAATTATAAGAAATATTAATTTATAATAAATTTCAAACCTACTTAAAAACATCCAAAAATGACACAAATTAGAAGCTTAGATGAGATAGGGTTGTAATCTCATCAACCAATAAAATTTAGACAATTTTGGAATTTATTTTAAACATTATCAACTTGATTTATCCTTATATAATCTATTTAATTTTATTTGTGGTAATAATATTCTAAATTTTAAATCATTATAAATAATTACTTATATGTTGTGAATTGTCCATAATTTTATACTTTATTAAATTTTAGACCATATAAATATTAATTTATAATTTTTAAATATTTTTGTGATTTTTAAACAATTTTATAATATGTAATTTTAATAAATTAACAATAGTGTCAATTTTGACACTATTCATTTATTTGAATTTAAATAAAATATACACAGAAGATATGTTAAAAATAAAAGATTTAATATATTCATAAAATTTCATATTTATCTATTAAATTAGTTCAAAACATTAAATAGTTTATATAATATTTATTTTAATACTTTTAAAATCATTTATTTGATAATTCAATCAATAAAATAATTTCAACATCACTATCGTGTCATAATTAATGATAATTATTTTATAACTAAAGATTATAAATAAATTTACATGATATAGATAATTTTATTATATTTCTATAAACTATTCATGTTATAAGTTTTATGAATTTTATCACTAAATTAAAATTATTATACTTATAAGATTTAAGAGAGTGGCATGTTGTCACTTTCTTTGGTTTTAATAATAATTAATTTTTTTTAATGGTCAAAAGTCCATAAAATGAATTTATTCCAATCCTTAGGTGATTAGGGTAGACTTTTAGACATCCAATAGAATTTTGGAATGTTTTAGGGTAATTTCATAATCTTATTTTTACCCTTAATTACCCGATTTACCTTTAACTGCAGTAAATAAAAATTACCGTAGTTACTATTCAGAATATCAAAAAAATAAAAGTAACCTATTGACATAATTTGGACCCAAATAATCCAAATATTGAATCCATTTTTCAAAATTTAAAACACATAAGTTTTAGTAATTAATTTAAAATTAATCCCGTTGTTAAGAAAACGGGTTTTAAAAGTTAAAACATTGCCAAAGATTGAAATGTTTTTACCTATGAATTCAATGTAAAATTAATGGTAATGACATAAATTATATTAAATGGTAAAAATATATTCTATTTATACTTTAAAACCATTCAATATTATAATTTAACCATATAAATTATTGCGTTGAAAGAAGTTGCTTTTAATTAAAATATAGCGTGTTTTTACTATTCATTAAAATATGGAAGTTATCAGAATAATATGAAAAATTTATCCAAAGTAAATTTTTATATCCTGATTCTAAAGAAGAATTTTATTTTTTAAAATTTTACTTATAAACATGTCAAAACTAGATTTAATGTCGGTGTGCCATCAAAAGGTGGCAAAACTGGTTTACTACATGAAGGTTTCATTCATAGAAACCCACATCGTAAAAAGGAATACTAAATCTTAATTTTAAAAAGTGGAGTATGAAACATAATGGTTACCCAAATGAGCTCATCAATGGGATTCCACATAGGAGAATATAGGTGAAAATATGGATATAGAAGAGAAATCTATCCATTAAGGTCTGATGGAGAGTGGTAGAGAACATGGCTATGAAAAATCCAACAATCACAAAGCTATAAATTTGTGATGATCTAAGGTACCATCTGATTCATCATATATGAGGACATTAGGACATCATTTTTGGTTTTTAAGATCATTTCCCTAAAGTTGAAGAATTTTAATTACAATAAATACATACATTATTTCGGAACAATCTCACCGTTGTTCATGCCTTGAACAATTTCCAATTCATCTATTAAAGAAATGAAGTTGAATTTGTCTTCCGTGAAGTGTTAGCAGATCATGCGATAGAATGATAGGTCATTCCATCTGTCTCAAACATAAGGATAGAAAAAGTTATTAAATATACATAAGTCCATCTATAGTGAGATTAATCATATATGGTTCCTAAAATGGACTTATAATTCATATATCATACCGCTTAATATAATAAAACTAGTTTCTACTGACCAGGGACTTCCTGTATGCCATTGGTAGGCGATAAAGTCCTGTCACACTTTGGTTGTGGGTTCGATTCCCAAATCCTTGTCCAACGCGATGGGTTGTCGCCCGTCCTGCAGTTTGTGCTTTTTCTAAAACTACATTATTATAACATTCCATCAATAATATAGAAAAAAGTTCTAGACTTAAAAAATACTAACTTATGTCCAACATAATCTATTTCAATCTTTAGGCTTATCCAAAATACTTCTGTCTAAGCTCATAGTATAAAGAAAACAATTACTAGAAATTTCAGCTGCTGAGCATGTGAATACCATCATTTATCCCCCATATATCATACGATATATCTTGTTGGTCAAATTAAAAACATGTGAATACCTTAATCAGGTATTCTCTTGAAAAATGAATACTCATTGAACCTTAGTGAAAAAAATGAATGCTGTCAAAATTTTACACTTTCCACATACCAAAATCCCAAAATTTCTATATACTCAAACCATGATATAACTTTGTCCTTATATCATTCATGAGATCATTTAATCTTTTCTTTATCCCTTCATTATGCACATATCATCTTATTTCCAAAATTATTTTAATCATTTTTCATGGTTACCGGTACCATATAATTATTGAAAACCAGAAAATAGATATTCCCAAATTCCACGATAATATAAATGAGATTCCATGATACTATTTTGAAATCCCATTACATAGAACTTGAATCATTACACAACATAATTTTCATACTCAGCATCACTAATAGTTGTAGATACCCGAAGCCTATCGTACATGGACATTACATTACTTTAGTGGAATACTTAATACATAACAAAAACAAACACACAAGGACTGTAATAGTTTAGTGTCTTTAGAAACTCAGAATATAATCTTCTAATCATGGTGAAAGATATTCAACATCCCCCATAAAGATCTTCCTTTTTTTTAACTAAAACCTTTCTTTATATCCTGGGGAAAAGAAAACATAAAAGGGTGAGCTCAAATGCTCAGTAATGGTAAACAAAAGAAATATCAGTCACATCATATTCATAAGAACATAACAATTTGGAAATCTTACCCTGCAAAAGAGATCATAATTTCATAACATGGGATAAATCATGGTAGTGAAATGTAATCCCAATAATCATAACATAAAACATGAAACTTTGTGGCATGCACACATAATCATAGAGAATCATTTCTTATTAGTCAAGACTCATTGCCAAGACTATCTTTGTGGAAAAAGTCCATTTCTGAACCGAGTTCACTCCTCGTTTCAGTCCTGTTTTACTGAACCGGTTTAACCTTCCGTTCCAGCCATGTCGATCTCATGAGATATAAAATCTTTACCCAATGAATTGGAGGGAGATATAGGTCCCACCCATCTCATAATGATACCATTCTTATTTGTGCCACAAAATCATAAATCATACATCATTGCATAACCTATGTAATAAAAATGGGATTCTTAAACAACATGACATCATAAAACAATTCATATAAGATAAAGGAATTCATAAAAATAATTCCATCACAACATAATCAAATCAATGTAATAATAGGGATAGAAACAGAACCCTATATTATCTTAGATGGAAAATAATTTTGATAAAACACTTGAACTCCATTCTTGAGGAAAATATCCTTTCTACTTCAAAAATATTTTCCTTTCTTAACATGTCTTACAATTTTAAACTAAAAGAAGTTGATTAAAAATAAACATTAAAACTTGTAAAGGAAGCTTCTTGAAAATAATGTTTTAAAAATCCATTCATGCCATATAAGTTAAAAAAACATTCTTCTCGTACTTTTGTCAGAAAAGTCAAAAAGTACCTCGTACGAAAAACGACAAAAGATTCCTTTCATATCCTTTACTAAAAACTCACCAAAGGGTAAAATTGGATTTAAAATATTTTAAGTGGATGGAAACAATATTACATATTGAGGAAACATGGATGTGGATGATAAAATACACCCCAGTAAATACCAAAGTATAAACAATCTCGGACAAAAATGAGATTGTGATATTTTCCCTTACCTTAGGTCCTATTTGATTTGTAAGTGTCCGAACCTCCTGTATAATGATTTAAATCATGTCATTTACTTATTCCAGAATCATACTCATTGTTATGATATCATATATGGTTCACTTATGACTTTATTTTACTCGTTCTTTTGTAAATTCCATGTTAAAGAGCGTTTTGGGTAAAATCGTTTCATTTGTCGTCCGTGTTTTGACTTGTAATTATTCATATGATTAATTAGATCATGATTACTTAATTCCAGAATATAAAACATGATTTATATATAATATATATTCATAATATACATATATATAATAGATCAGTAAATGGAAAGAAATACACTATTCATGGAGACGGTAGGTCGTACGTACGCATGAACGTTGTTTTCATTTCCTTATTGAGTTGAATGGAATTAAGTAGATGACATACATATATATACACATAAATCCAGTATCATTATTATGTCATTTGTTTCATGATTAATTATTATATATACTGTATAATTATTCATGAATGGTTAACGTGGAGAATGAATCTCATCACGTCGTGGAGACGGTAGTCCGTACGTACGCACGAGCGATGATATCGTTCTCATGATCGTGGAATTGTATTGGAGTGTATGTATAATATTTCAGAATAAATATCACTTTACAATAATCATATATAGTTATTATGTACACCATTATACCCATCCAAGCAAGGTGGTGGTGGAAAATAGATTACACCACGGCGTGGAGACGGTATTCCGTACGTACGCACGCGCGGTGATTCTGTTTTCCGTAGGATGGATAGATGGTGAAATAGGGTTGTTTCATACTTATAATAACATATCATTATATGAGTGATACTGATGTTATTACTTCATAATGAAACAACCTAAGAATAATAAGTGGAAGAAGAAATAAATTTGAAAGAATCGGTAACGGACATTACCTCTTCTTTGAAATGCCTCTTTGAGATCTCCTTTTAGGGCACTAAAATTTGTCTTTGAGGTAGACCAGAACCTCTAGGATGTTGATAGGGAATTTGAGAAAAGAATTTGTCAGGGTTTGGCCGAGCTTGAAGGCTAAAATTGGTGTGAGGAAGAGAGGGAGGAGGTTCCCTTTTATAAGGGAGGAGAGGGGCACCTTTGGAATAACTAAATATATTATTTTATTATAAAGTCCAATTCGGTTTTTAATAGCTCCAAATTGATATATTTCGAAGCTAAGGTGGTTATAGGTCGAAATCCTCTCATCCAATAGAATTTATACAAGTTTAGGTATCAATTTTAACCTTATCATTTAGATTTAACTTTAAGTTAGATAATTTAACTTTTACCGTGTCTTCTTGTTTTCTTACACTATAAGGTTAATAAACATACTATATCAAGCCAAACGAACCCAAAGTTGTTTATTATTAATATATATAACCTTATATAAGTCATTTGTCCGAAACTTATATTTTTAGGAATAAAATAACAATTAATAATATAATATTTGTTTTAAAAACTATTTTATGTCAATTTTGACACTATTTAGTAATTGATTTTTGTGAAAATCATAACAGAATTATTAGTTCGAACAAATATAATTAAATAAATAATAACATGTCATATTAACATATAAAATTAGTGGAATTCATAAAAAGTCTCAAATTATATTTATTTGGGTATTTATAATATCAATAATTCTAATTTTTCACTATTATGGTAATTACTGCATCATCATTGTGTCATAAATAAATTAAATTATATAATGTATAAAAATTATAAATAAAATTTAATTATGTAGGAAATATTATTAGCTTTCTAATGAATATTTAAAATCTAATTTATCTTATGTATAGCCCTATATTAAAAATTATTTACTTATTAAACTTTGATTTTAACTATTTTAACCCTTCTTTAAATAAATTAATAATAAATGTACTAATATAATCCAAGTGGGCCTAAATGGTCATATTTTATTCCTAAAGTTGTTTTTGGTCGAATTAAAATTATCCAATAGAATTAGGACATGTGTTAGGGTAATAATAATATCATTTTTACCAGTAATTACCCTATTTACTTTTAACCGTGGTAAAAAAAAGTAAAAAGTTACTATTCACCAAAAATTATTTTCATCTCATTGAATCACATTTTACTTACTGACATCAACTGTGTCTCTCGGATTTTTGAAATTCCACTCACAGAAGCGGTAAAATTAAGTTTTATGAAAAATTCATTTTTCTTAACTACCACTTAGTGGTTTCACTATTCATCAAAAAATGAAAGTTTCCAGAAAAATACCAAAAATTAGGCCTAAGCTATATTTGATATTATGAACTCAAAAATTATGTCTATTTTACCAAACTCAAAAAATATCAGTTGCATTAATTAATTTAAAAATTAACTCCCGTCGTCAAAACAAATAGCGTGTTCTTAAGAGATAATAACTATCAAAAGATTAATACTTGTTTATGTCTGGTTTAAATGTGAAATTACATCCAATGACCAACATTGTATTAAATTGTAAAAATATATTCTAAATATAATTTAAAACCACTCAAATTAATAATTTATCACTATTAATTATTTCGATTAAAAAGGTTGTTTTTTATTAAAATTTAGTAATTTTCACTATTCATCAGAAAATGAAAGTTATCCGAAAAGTACCAAAATTTCACCCTAAGCTAATTTAGATATTTCGAATCCAAAAATTAAGTCCATTTTGAAAAATAAAATTTACAAAATTTCAAAAAGTGGTTATTACTATTCATAACAGCTAGTTTTAATAATATTTTAATAGCATATCATTGTTTAGCCAAACTCCGTATTGCGTACAACACACGCTATCGCGAAAGGTCGCGCTTGCATGTAATGAAAGGAAAGTCAAGGATGCGTGTTGTGCAAGCTTATTTTGGTGTAGCGTATAACACAAGAAATTAATGAAATTAAAAAGAATATTTTTCATAAAATCTCGGGGTGTTACATTCTACCCCCCTTAAAATGAATTTCGCCCTCGAAATTCGTCGGGGTTATAAATGGTTTACTACTCGAAAGTTTGTTTAATAGAAACCCACATCGTAAAAAGGAATACCCAATCTTGGCTTTAAAAACTAAAGTATTAAACGTAACGGTTACCCAAATTAACTCATCACTTGGTTTCCACGTAGGAGAACATAGGTGAAAATATGGATATGGAAGAAAAATCTAACTATCAAGTTCTGATGGAGACTGGTAGAGAACATGGCTATGAAATAGCCAAAAATCACAAAGCCATAAATTTGTGATGATCTAAGGTACCATTTGATTTATCAGATATAAGAGCACTAGGACAACATTCTTGATTTTCAAAATCATTTCCCTAAAGTTGAAGAATTTGAATTAGAATAAATACTTACTTTATTTTGGTACAATCTCACTGTTGTTCGTGCTTTGAACAATTTCCACTTCATGTCTTAAAGAAATGAAGTTGAATTTGTTATTCATGAAGTGTTAATAGATCATGTGATAGAATGATGGGTCATTCCATCTGTTTCAAACAAAAGGTTAGCAAAAGTTATCAAATATACATAAGTCCATCTATGGTGAGGTTAATCGTATATGATTCCAAGAATGAGCCTATACTTCATATATCATACCGCGTAATAAAATAAAACTAGTTTATACTTACTAGGGACTTCCTGTAGGCCAGTGGTAGGCAATAAAGGCCAGTCGCACTTCGGTTGTGGGTTCGATTCCCACGGCCTTGTCCGACGCGATGGGTTGTCGCCCGTCCTGCAGGTTTTCCTTTTTCTAAAGCTATATTACTATAACATCCCATCAATAATATCGAAAAAATTTCTATCCTAACTTATGTCCAATATAATCCATTCCAATCTTTAGGCTTATCTAAAATACTTCGGTCCAAGCTCATAGTATAAAGAAAATGATTACTTGAAATGTCAGCAACCAACCATCATTTATCCCCCATTATCTTGTTGGTCACATTCCAATCATGTGAATACCGTAATCATGTATTCTATTGAAAAATGAATACCCATTAAACCTTAGTGAAAACATGAATGCTGTCAAAAGTTAACTCTTTCCACATACCAAAATCCAAAAATTCTATATACTCAAACCATGATATAACCTTCTCCGTATATCAGTCATGAGCTCATGAATACTATCAAACATTTAATTTTCCCCTTATCCCTTCATTATGCACATATCATCTACTTTCCAAAAATACTGGTACCATTCATCACATACTTTCAAAACATAAGGAAAGACAACAGTGTAACAATGCTTAGATGTCTCTTTATTCCATAGTACCATGAGATTACTTATACAACATTACACTTGATAAACACGTAATCATTCCACTACATTCTTAAACCATTGACCGAGCTTCAACAATTCTTTCATCTCACATATCATTTGTAGTCTCTTCATCATCATGAACATAAATACTACCCATACGACCATACTGATTCTCTTCATGAGACTTTCCCTTAGGGCATTGGTTTTCATAATGCCCATACATTCCACATTTAAAACATTTAACCATTGTTTATGTCATAGCAATACCATTATCTTCATCCCTGGTGTTAACTGAACCTTTTCCTTTGCACTTACTGGCTTTGTGTCCTTCTTTTCCACACCCAAAGCATCTTCCAGTTCCTTTGAAACATTCTCCTTGATGCCTCTTCCCACATGATTTACATAGGGTAAATTGAACTTTTTTTCCTCTATGATCATCATGAAACTCCATCTTTCTCTTATTAGCCGAGTCAGGAAACTTACCAAATTTTACTTTATTGATCATATTATGAGATTGCTGATTCGGAATAATAATGATGTTTGGACCTCAAAATCCCATTTCATTTGGTTGCTCATGAAGAATATCATTCCATTGTCCATCATATCCTCCATTATCGTGAATCATCTTGTTTCCAGCCATTTTCTAAAACCCAAAAAGAATAGTGTGAGAGGCAAAAATCATAATAAAGGGGGAGTAACTTCAATATCTAACATCTTTGGTATAATCTAATATCATTACCATAGTTCTAGGACTATATCCTATACGTATACTTATCCTTAGGGACATCCCTAGACATACCTTAGAAATATCTCTAGGGATCTCACTAACGTTTTCGCATCCTAGTTTCCAAAGGTTGACAAAACTTTTCCTCTGATACCAACTGTAGAGACCCGAAGCCTATCATACATGGACATTACATTACTTTAGCGGAATACTTAATACATAACAAAAACAGACACACAAGGACCGTAATAGTTTAGTGTCTTTGGAAACTCAGAATATAATCTTCTAATCATGGTGAAAGATATTCAACATCCCCCATAAAGATCTTCCTTTTTTTTAACTAAAACCTTTCTTTATATCCTGGGGAAAAGAAAACATAAAAGGGTGATCTCAAATGCTCAGTAATGGTAAACAAAAGAAATATCAATCACATCATATTCATAAGAACATAACAATTTGGAAATCTTACCCTGCAAAAGAGATCATAATTTCATAACATGGGATAAATCATGGTAGTGAAATGTAATCCCAATAATCATAACATAAAACATGAAACTTTGTGGCATGCACACATAATCATAGAGAATCATTTATTATTAGTCAAGACTCATTGCCAAGACTATCTTTGTGGAAAAAGTCCATTTCTGAACCGAGTTCACTCCTCATTTCAGTCCTGTTTTACTGAACCGGTTTAACCTTCCGTTCCAGCCATGTCGATCTCATGAGATATAAAATCTTTACCCAATGAATTGTAGGGAGATATAGGTCCCACCCATCTCATAATGATACCATTCTTATGTGTGCCACAAAATCATAAATCATACATCATTGCATAACCTATGTAATAAAAATGGGATTCATAAACAACATGACATCATAAAACAATTCATATAAGATAAAGGAATTCATAAAAATAATTCCATCACAACATAATCAAATCAATGTAATAATAGGGATAGAAACAGAACCCTATATTATCTTAGATGGAAAATAATTTTGATAAAACACTTGAACTCCATTCTTGAGGAAAATATCCTTTCTACTTCAAAAATATTTTCCTTTCTTAACATGTCTTACAATTTTAAACTAAAAGAAGTTGATTAAAAATAAACTTTTAAACTTGTAAAGGAAGCTTCTTGAAAATAATGTTTTAAAAATCCATTCATGCCATATAAGTTAAAAAAACATTCTTCTCGTACTTTTGTCAGAAAAGTCAAAAAGTACCTCGTACGAAAAACGACAAAAGATTCCTTTCATATCCTTTACTAAAAACTCACCAAAGGGTAAAATTGGATTTAAACTATTTTAAGTGGATGGAAACAATATTACATATTGAGGAAACATGGATGTGGATGATAAAATACACCCCAGTAAATACCAAAGTATAAACAATCTCGGACAAAAATGAGATTGTGATATTTTCCCTTACCTTAGGTCCTATTTGATTTGTAAGTGTCCAAACCTCCTGTATAATGATTTAAATCATGTCATTTACTTATTCCAGAATCATACTCATTGTTATGATATCATATATGGTTCACTTATGACTTTATTTTACTCGTTCTTTTGTAAATTCCATGTTAAAGAGCGTTTTGGGTAAAATCGTTTCATTTGTCGTCCGTGTTTTGACTTGTAATTATTCATATGATTACTTAGATCATGATTACTTAATTCTAGAATATAAAACATGATTTATATATAATATATATTCATAATATACATATATATAATAGATCATTAAATGGAAAGAAATACACTATTCATGGAGACGGTAGGTCGTACGTACGCATGAACGTTGTTTTCATTTCCTTATTGAGTTGAATGGAATTAAGTAGATGACATACATATATATACACATAAATCCAGTATCATTATTATGTCATTTGTTTCATGATTACTTATTATATATACTGTATAATTATTCATGAATGGTTAACGTGGAGAATGAATCTCATCGCGTCGTGGAGACGGTAGTCCGTACGTACGCACGAGCGATGATATCGTTCTCATGATCGTGTAATTGTGTTGGAGTGTATGTATACTATTTAAGAATCAATATCAATTTACAATAATAATATATAGTTATTATTTACACCATTATACCTATCCAAGCAAGGTGGTGGTGGAAAATAGATTACACCACGGCGTGGAGACGGTATTCCGTACGTACGCACGCGCGGTGATTCTGTTTTCCGTAGGATGGATAGATGGTGAAATAGGGTTGTTTAATACTTATAATAACATATCAGTATATGAGTGATACTTATGTTATTACTTCATAACGAAACAACCTAAGAAGAAGAAGTGTAAGAAGAAATAAATTTGAAAGAATCGGTAACGGACATTACCTCTTCTTTGAAACGCCTCTTTGAGATCTCCTTTTAGGGAACTAAAATTGGTCCTTGAGGAATACCAGAACCTCTAGGATGTTTCTAGGGAATTGGAGAAGAGAATTTGGCAGGTTTTGGCCGAGCTTGAAGGCTGAAAGTGGTGTGAGGAAGAGAGGGAGGAGGTTCCCTTTTATAAGGGAGGAGAGGGGCACCTTTGGAATAACTAAAAATATTATTTTATTATAAAGTCCAATTCGGTTTTTAATAGCTCCAAATTGATATATTTCGAAGATAAGGTGGTTATAGGTCGAAATACTCTCATACAATAGAATTTATACAAGTTTAGGTATCAATTTTAACCTTATAATTTAGATTTAACTTTAAGTTAGATAATTTAACTTTTACCGTGTCTTCTTGTTTTCTTACACTATAAGGTTAATAAACATACTATATCAAGCCAAAAGAACCCCAAGTTGTTTATTATTAATATATATAACTTTATATAAGTCATTTTTCAAAACCTTATATTTTTAGGAATAAAATAAAAATTAATAATATAATATTTGTTTTAAAAACTATTTTATGTAAATTTTGACACTATTTAGTAATTGATTTTTGTGAAAATAATAACAGAATTATTAGTTCGAACAAAGCTAATTAAATCAATAATAACATGTCATATTAACCTATAAAATTATTGTAATTCATAAAAAGTCTCAAATTATATTTATTTTGGTATTTATAATATCAATAATTATAATTTTTCACTATTATGGTAATTACTGCATCATCATTGTGTCATAAATAAATTAAATTATTTAATGTCTAAAAATTATAAATAAAATGTTATTATGTAGGAAATATTATTATCTTTCTAATGAATATTTACAATCGAATTTATCTTATGTATAACCCTATATTAAAAATGATTTACTTATTAAACTTTGATTTTAACTATTTTAACCCTTCTTTAAATAAATTAATAATAAATGTCCTAATCTAATCCAAGTGGGCCTAAATGGTCATATTTTATTCCTAAGGTTGTTTTTGGTCGAATTAAACTTATCCAATAGAATTAGGATATGTGTTAGGGTAATAATAATATCGTCATTACCCGTAATTACCCTATTTACTTTTAACCGTGGTAAAAAAAAGTAAAAAGTTATTATTCACCAAAAATTATTTTCATCTCATAGAATCACATTTTACTTACTGAAATCAACCGTGTCTCTTGGATTTTTGAAATTCCACTCACAGAAGCCGTAAAATTAAGTTTTATGAAAAATTCATTTTTCTTAACTACCACTTAGTGGTTTCACTATTCATCAAAAAATGAAAGTTTCCAGAAAAATACCAAAAATTAGGCCTAAGCTATATTTGATATTATGAACTCAAAAATGATATCTATTTTACCAAACTCAAAACATATCAGTTGCATTAATTAATTTAAAAATTAATTCCCGTCGTCAAAACAAATAGCGTGTTCTTAAGAGATAATAACTATCAAAAGATTGACACTTGTTTATGTCTGGTTTAAATGTGAAATTACAACCAATGACCAACATTGTATTAAATTGTAAAAATATATTCTAAATATACTTTAAAACCACTAAAATTAATAATTTATCACTATTAATTATTTCGATTAATAAGGTTGTTTTTGGTTAAAATTTAGTAATTTTCACTATTCATCGGAAAATGAAAGTTATCCGAAAAGTACCAAAATTTCACCCTAAGCTAATTTCGATATTCCAAATCCAAAAATGAAGTCCATTTTGAAAAATAAAATTTACTAAATTTCAAAAAGTGGTAATTACTATTCATAACGGCTAGTTTTAATAATATTTTAATAGCATATCATTGTTTAGCGAAACTCTGTATTGCGTACAACACACGCTATCGCGGAAGGTCGCGCTTGCGTGTAATGCAAGTCAAGTCAAGGATGCATGTTGTGCAAGCTTCTTTTGGTGTAGCTTACAACACAAGACATTAATGAAATTAAAAAGAATATTTTTCATAAAATCTCGGGGTGTTACAATAGTGATCACATGTGACTTCCATTTATCCTTTTCCTTAAGATGTTGCTTATGTTGATCATCATTAACCCTTGGATTAGGTCATTGATTAGAATAATGCCCCATTTCCTTGCACTTGACTCATTGAAGTGTTGGTGGTGCGTTCTCTACAGTCTTTTATTTATTCACATCATTATCAACCCTTTTTCCATTACTTTGAAACTCAGCGGCTCGATGACCTTCATTTCCACACTTAAAACATTTTCTAGTCCCTCTAAGACAATCTCCACCATGATTCTTTCCACACTTTGAGCATAATGAAACATTCATCTTCTTTTCATCATTATTCGGTGATTTCTCCTTGAACTCCATCTTTTATTTCTTGTCAAAACCATGAGATGGATATGTAACACTAACTTCCATTTCTAGCTTGATAGCACAACACACAATTTCTTCATAGCTAATGAAGTCTCTTATAGCTAATTCCCTTCAAAGACTTGGTTTTAAGACACTAAATAATCTATCAACTTTGCTTTTAGTTTGGAAAATAAATCCAGATGTATACCTTGCAATCTGTGTAAAATTCGCCTCGTATGTGCCAACAGATTAATCATCCTTTTTCTTAAGCTCAAGAACTCCTTTTCCATCTTTGTTCGAAGAATACAAGGGAAGTACTTATTGAAAAACAATTTCTTTAACTCATCCAATTCCATGGATTAAATTTCATCTTGGGGCCTTGTATTCTTAAATAGAGTCCACCACTGGTCTACTTCACCTTCTAAACAGCAAACAACCAAAATGACTTTTTCATTCTCTAAATAGTGAAGTATGGAAAATATCTTTTCAATGGTACTGATCCATTGTTCACCAACAAGTGGATCAGAAGACCCACTGAAAGATTGTGGATGTTGCCTCATGAAGGACTCAATAGAATATTTTTCCCTTCACTACTCATTCGGAAGTCCAGAATTATTCATAGATTATGTAAGTATAGCAATAAGATTTTTCACTCCATCTCCCATAACATTGGTTTGTTCAGGAGGAAAATCATTTCATTTTCCATTAGATTGATCAAAACGATTCCTTCGGGTTCCAGCCAATGTCTAAAACCCAAAAAGAAAAGTTTTAGATGAAGAAATAATTCTAGGAAATCAAATTAATAAAGGGGAATTACTTTCAATATCTAACATATTAGGTTTAATTATATGATCGTTACCATAATCCTAGGACTATAACCTATAGTTATACTTAACCTTAGAGACATCCCTATACATACCTTATATATATCTCTAGGGATCTCACTAATGTTTTCGCATCCTATTTTCCAAAGGTTGACTAAACCTTTCCTTTGATACCAACTGTAGAGACCCCAAACTTGACGTACATGGAAATTACATTACTTTTGCAGAATACTTAATACATAAAAAAACCAACACTCAAGGACCGTAATAATTTAGTGTCTTTTGAAACTTGGAACATAATCTTCTAATCATGGTGAAATATCTTCAACATCACCCATAAAGATCTTCCCCTTTTTGTTTTCTTACCTAAAACCTTTCTTTTTATCCTGGGAAAAGAAAACCTATAAAGGGTGAGCTCAAATTCTCAGTAAGGGTAATCATGGAGAAAATAAAACCAACCATATACATTTGAACTTAAAAACATGATCATAATGTTTAAACTTCAAAATATTGAGAAATAAAATAAAACATGGAAGTACGTAAGGCATCGATCATAATGGAACATCAATCATGATAAAATAGCATGGGAATAAAACACGTAATTGTGGGAAAACATTAAGCACTTGATATGATTTTAATAGTATCCAAGGCATTTCTTCCAAGACCATCTTAGTGGACAAAGTCCCTTTCTAAATTGAGTTTACTCCTCATTTTAGTCTTGTAACACTGAACCGGATTCACTTACCATTATAGCCATGTCTATCTCATGAGATATAAATATTTACCCAAATCATTTTAGAGAGATATAAGTCCCACCCATCTCATAATTAAATCATTCTTATGTGTACCACAACATGAACATAAATCATTCATCATTACCAAAAGAATAAAATGGGTTTCATAGACATCATCCCATCATAACATAATCCATAAAAAAAAATGGATATCATTTCATCATAAGAAAATTCAAACCATGTAAATCATAGAGAAATTATACTTGAAATATAAACATATTAAATAATGTCATCTTAGATGGAAAATGGTTTTGATAAAACACTTGAAATGAATTCTTGAGGAAAATATCCTTTCTTATTCAAAATCATTTTGTTTTCACAAAATTCCATGAAATTTTAAAAGAAAATATTTTGTTGAAAATAATCATGAAAACTAGTAGAGGAATCCTCATGAAAATTAGGTGTTATGAAACTATAAAAATCCATTCATGCCGTATACGTTAAAAAAACATTCTCCTCGTACTTTTTTCAGAAAAGTCAAAAAGTACCACGTATGGTAAAAAAAGAAAGATTCCATCCATAACAAAAAGTAAAAGTCAAAGAACGGTAAACATGACTTTGAACATACATGGAAGAATATTAAACACTTTATGAAAAAAAATTTATGGAAATGGATGAAAAATATAACCCCAGTAAATTCTTACGTATAAGCAATCTCGGATAAAAATGAGATTTCAAAATTATCCCTTACCTTATGTCCGATATGCGTCATATGTATCCGAACCTCCAGTATAATGATTTAAATAATGTCATTGACTTATTACAGAATCATATTCATTGTTATGATATCATATATGGTTCACTTATGACTTTATATTACCGGTTCTTTTGTAAATTCCATGTTAAAGCAGTGTTTTGGGTAAAATCGCTTCATTTATTGTACATGTTTCGACTTGTTGTTCTTGATATTATTACTTAAATACTAATTTACTTAATTCCAGAATGTAAAAAATGAATTATATATAATATATATTCAGCACATAAATATATATGATAGATTGATAAACGGAATGAAATACACCGTTTATGGAGACTGTATGTCGTACGTACGCATGAACACTGTTTTCATTTACTTATTGAATTAAATGGAATTAAGTAAATGAAAAATATATGTACATAAATATAGTATCATTATTATGTAATATATTTTAGGATTATTTATTACATATACTTTATAATCATACTTGAATGGTAAATCATGGAAAATGAATCTCATCGCGTTCGTGGAGACGGTAGTCTGTACGTACGCACGCGCGATGATATCGTTCCCATAATTATTTAAAAGAATTGGAGTTGATGATATAATATCTCAGAATATTGATTATGTTATAATAACCATATATAGTTATTCTTTACACCATTATACCCATCCAAGTAAGGTGGTGGTGGGAAAACTGATTACACCATGATGTGGAGACGGTATTCCGTACGTACGCACGCGCGGTGATTTTATTTTTCATAGGATAGATAGAAGGTGGAACGGGGCTGTTTCATATTTATAATAACATATCATTATATTATTGATACTGATGTTATTAATTTATAATGAAACAACTAATGAAGAATAAGTAGAAGAAGAATGAAACTTGAAAGAGTCGGTAGAAGAGATTACCTCTTCCTCGACGCACCTCCTTTAAACTTCTTCTTAGGGCACTAGAGTTGGTCTTTTGAGAAAACCAGAACCTCTATGATATAACTAGAGAGGTTGATAAGAGTAATTGGTAGGGTTTGGCTGAGATTAAAGGCTCAAAAGGGTGTGAAGAGAAGAGGGAAGGGGTGCCCTTTTTATAAGGGAGGAGAGGGGCACCTATGGAATTATAAGAAATATTAATTTATAATAAATTTAAACCCCACCTAAAAACCTCCAAATATGACTCAAATATGAATATTATATGATATAGGGTTGTAATATAATCAACCAATAAAATTTAGACAAGTTGGGAATTTATTTTAAACATTATCAACTTTATTTATCCTTATATAATCTATTTAATTTTATTTGTGGTAATAATATTCTAAATTTTAAATCATTATAAATAATTACTTATATGTTTTTAATTGTCCATAATTGTATAATTTATTACATTTTAGACCATATAAATTTTCATTTATAATTTTTAAATATTTTTGTGATTTTTAAACAATTTTATAATATGTAATTTTTATAAAATAAAAATAGTGTCAATTTTGACACTATTCATTTATTTGAATTTAAATAAAATATACACAGAATATATTTTCAAAATAAAAGATTTAATAGATTTATAACATGTCATATTTATCTATAAAATTAGTGGAGCACATTAAATAGTTCATATAATATTTATTTTAATACTTTTAAAATCATTTATTTGATAATTCAATCAATTAAATAATTTCAACATCACTATTGTGTCATAATTAATGACAATTATTTAATGCCTAAAAATTATAAATAAATTCAAATTATGTATATAATTTTATCATATTTCTGGAGACTATTCATGTTTGAAGTTTCTTGTAGTTTATCACTAAATTAAAATTATTATACTTATAAGATTTAAGAGAGTGACATGTTGTCACTTTCTTTGGTTTTAATAATAATTAAATTATTTTAATGGTCAAAAGTCCATAAAATGAAGTTATTCCGACCCTTAGGTGATAAGGGTGTACTTTTAGTCATCAAATATAATTTTTCAGGTGTTAGGGTAATTTTATAATCTTATTTTTACCCTTAATTACCCGATTTACCTTTAACTGCAGTAAAAAAATTACCGTAGTTACTATTCATAATATCAAAAAAATAAAAGTAACCTATTAATAGAATTTGGACCCACTTAATCCAAATATGGAATCCATTTTTTAAAATTCAAAACACAGAAGTTTCAGTAATTAATTTAAAATTAATCCTGTTGTTAAGAAAATGGGTTTTAAAAGTTAAAACATTGCCAAAGATTGAAATGTTTTTAACTACGAATTCAATGTTAAATTAATGGAAATGACATACAATATATTAAATAGTAAAAATATATTTTATTTATACTTTAAAACCATTAAATATTATAATTTAACCATATAAATTATTGGGATGAAAAAATTTGTTTTTAATTAAAATATAGCGTGTTTTTACTATTCATTAAAATATGGAAGTTATCAGAATAATAAGAAAAATTTATCCAAAGTAAATTTATATATCCTAATTCCAAAGAATAATTTTATTTTGTCATATTGAACTTATAAACATGTCAAAACTAGATTTAAAGTTGGTGCGCCATCAAAAGGCGGAAAAACTGCATTTTTTGAAAAATACTTATTTTACCAGAAAATTTTATTTTGTTAACATACCATGTTTTAGAAAATGTGTAAGATGAATAATAATGATATAAAATTCAAAATTTAGTTAATAATATTCATAACGGCTAGTTCATAATTATATTATAACCATATATCGTTGTTTAGTGAAACCCGATATTGCGTACTACACACGTTATCGTGGAAGGTCGTGATTGCGTGTAATGCAATCCAAGAATAGTTTTGTGTATACTTTAATCTAATACAGTTTTGCGTATAGTACAAGCTAATATTGGTGTAGCTTACAACACAAGACATCAAAGAAATTAAAAAAATTATTTTTCTCATAAAATCTCAGGTTGTTACAATGTTGAGCATGAGATAAATACATCCTTTGAAGATAATCCAATACGTGTACTGGATTGTAGTGAGAATGTGTTCTATGGAAATAACATTATTATAGTTCTTGTAATGTGGAAACATAGACATGTAAATGAGATAACATGGGAATGGGAACCCGATTTTAGGGCTCCATTGACCACTATTTTTGACTTCGAATCTTAGATATTCTTGAAAGTACAACTCATAAATGAGATATTATAAGGTGGGTAGATTGGAAAACACCTACCTTTTCTGGAGACATCTCGAGATCATTTATAGGTATTATTTTCCCTTATGTTGATTACTTTTTTGGGTTTTACAGTGGGGTGTGTTTGGGTGAAAATTAAACAAAATTATAAGGGAGAATGATAGTTCATAGTTGGTGAATGATTTTCCAAAACTGTGCTCCCCATCCCAGCAAACCTTGAAACCCTAGACCGTTGGGATTTTCAAAATTGGTGCATGGTTTTTCAAATCGTGCACCCTATAAAGAGAAATCGTGAACCCTCATAAAAGAGTTGCATGGTTAGGGGAATCTATATGTCCCTAACCATCTAACCAATATTAATATTTAAATCAACATAACCTCCATTTTAACTAATATTCAACACCAATTGACCCTCGATGATCCTTCACGATTTTGGAGGCTTTTATATTGTTTCCATACCTTCTATACCTATGTTTTTTCTCAAATTTAATCCCATATCAATGATCTTCACCTCCACCAGTAAGTGTATCCAATCCCATTTGGCATCCCATTCCTTTTTCATTCTTCTACCATTAAATAAAGAGGATGTTATTCTTTTTTTGATTAGATCTAGATCTAGGGTTGTAGATCTAGATATAGATTTCAAGGATATAGATTTTTCTGAACTTGTCTTAGGGTTTTAGATTCGAATATCATTCAATATCATTGTGTTACTCAAATTTTGGGGATTTACATTGTGAAATCACAAGTCAATGAATTGGAATAGGTGGTCTATAATTAAAATCCAATAGTCATGAGTTAAATTATGTGTATGAAATTTTAAAATATATATTTAATTTCTAGAAACTGAGTTTCTTAATTTAAATAAATAATTTAGTGAATTAATTTATTGAGGAGATATGGTATTGGTGTTTTGGGAATTATAGATTTAGGTAATTAACTCTAGAATTAATTATGAGATATTGAGTTATTGATTGAGATAATTAATTATAGAGTTAATTATGATATTTAGATATTATTGATTTTAGAAAATTAATTGTGGAATTAATTATGAATTATTGATATTTGAAAGAGGTAATTAATTGTGGGATTTTCAGTTTGTGGATATTGATTATATATTGATGAATTAAATATTGGGATTTATATACATAATTAACTGGGAAAATTATTAAGTGGATTTATGTGATAGTATAAATTCTGAATTAGTAATGGATTTTTTGTGGATCTTTAATTATTTAATTAATTACATGTTATGAATGGTGACATGGCCATTTAGTTATGAAATAACAAATGGGAACATAGTAATTCTGAGGTTTGGGGTATAAATGGTAACATGGTTATTTAGTTATGAAATAAATAATTGTAACATGGTATTTCTAATGTGTATGGTATGAATGGAAACATGGTCATTTAGTTGTGAAATAAAGAGTAGGAATATGGTCATTCTAATGTGTGTGGTATGAATTGTAACATTCCCATTTAGTTTTGAATTAAATAATGGGAACATGGCCATTCTTTTGTGTAATACAATTATGGTAAAATGGGAATTCCAGTATGAATTAAATAATGGTAACAATGGAATTCTATGATATGATATCCCTCAGACATACTTTGGGCTCCATCCTGAGCCGAAGTAGGGATTGAGGTACAAGTGTCTATTGGAACCTGAGGCTTAATGTAGTTAAATAATGATTAATTGATAATGTGATATATTTTTTATTATGCATTTTAATTATTTATTTATACAAGTACATACACATTCTATTGATATGCTATTTTTTAGATGTTGTTGTTGGTGGCCTATTGAGTTTTACTCACACCCTACTCGGTCTTCCTGATATATTCCTAAATAGAATTTGTGTTTTCTAGATAGTTTAATTGAAAAATACCTATGTTAGATGGTAGATATGGGATGAAGCATGAATGAGGGAACCAGATTTGATTCCAGACCCTATTTTGGGATTCTTCAGTGTCTTTATTTTGAGTTTCATTTTAGCCACTTGACACATACTTTGGAATGAAATATTTTCTGCTTTAGTTTTGATATTTTATTTCTATTTTTTCCATATTATGATACTAGTTATTTCTGGTTATGATTACACATTATTAAATTATTATTATTTTCACTTTCCATAGGTGTTTTTACTCTAATAAAATACGGTATAATATACTCATGACTATTATTAGACTGTAGCTACTGGTCGGAATCCTCTAGAATATAGGGAGGCATGCTTGAGATCATTTGACCCACTAACTCAAGGCATTAGTGTGTGGAAATCAGTTCAGTATATTACAATAAAACTCAAAACCATTAAACTTCTTCATATATAGCTCATATTTAAGGTAAATATGAAGATAAACAGTCTTCACATCCATCTGAACAAGATATAACTTCAAGTTATCCATCATTTTTAAAATAACATAGATTGAAGATATTATCAACATGGGTGAAAATATATCCTCAAATTCAACTCCTTTATTCTATTGTAACTACTAATAAACCATTTTATTGTAATCCTAAACACCCATTTATTTATTAGTGTCTTCTTACCTCTATGTAGTTTCAGTAAATTTTATATCTGGTTCATCACCAATTGATATATATCATCCTATATTACATGAAATCACTAAATTTTTTAGTGACGAGATTCTGTTAAATGATATATTTATGGATCTCCATCATTATTCAGTAATAAGTACTCTGATTTTGAATATTTTTCCAATAGAATACTTCCTCATGTATATCTTATGGAATGATCGTCTCTAAAGGAACACCATCACCTAGATCTAATGATTCTTTTTCATCTTTTGGTGGAGAAGATTTCATATATTATATGTTAATATCATCATGAATTTCCTCCATATCTACTAATAATAGGGAATCCTATACCACATCACCTTTAGTTTGAAGTTATGAAAATAAAATTTATAGATTAATAATTCATTCATTGAAACTTTCTCTTTAATAAATTCTAGGATTTTTAAATATCCCCAATCATGTGGTTCTTAGAGAAGATGATTTCTTTACTTTTGATCAACTTATTTTCCTTATGTACCAATCATTGTTTCCAGACACTTTATCACTATAATTGATGAATATATATGGAACAATACCTTCATATTGATTTTGTTTCAAAACATTTGGATAAATGAACAAATTTAAAACCAAATAATCATAAATAAGATTAAAATGATTGTTCATGAAACCATCTCTTCGGTGTAGTCCCAAAAATTCAAAAGGAATAATAGTGATTTGTTAATTCATTATTATTCTACTCAAAAATCTTCTCCCCAAAATAGTTTTAGTACTTTAGACAAAATACTCATAAATATTCACCTTATCTACAAGGGATTTATTTTTTCTAACAACAACTCCATTGTGTTTTGGGGGTATATTGGACCATCCTCTCTTGTTGGATGCCTTTAATCTAGCAGTAGACATCAAAATCCTATGATATTTACTTACCTCCATTTTCAGATTAAAGAAACCCCATGTATAATGCCCCAGCCTTAAACCATACTTAATCTTGAGTTATTAAAAGATTACACATTGAGGATCTTTTCAGGTTTAGAGTTTTAGAGAATTAGATCATTAAACATGCATTACCTTCCACATTTAAACAAAGTGGTTACATAAAATATAGTATTAATTTTTTTCCCATCAACGGAAACATATTTAAAAATAAAGCATGGATTCTTTCTTGAAACTTCCTTGACACTATCATCATATCATGTACCTTTCCCTTGACCTGTGAAAAACATTTCAAAAAAACATGGGATGAGCATAAAAAGCTCAGTAAGGGTTATAAAAAAATATGGAAAGGAAACATGAGTTTATATATACATAACAATGAAATCATACTTTACCCATAAAACATAGGCACTTTAACATACCTCATCAAATCATGAATAAATCATAGAAATCATAAGACATAAAAGGTAACTTGAGGCATTCATAACATTCTTATGTAGGGAGTAACCCTCTTGGTTACGTTTGGAAAACCCACCACAGTATATTCCCTAAATCTCTTCGTAGAAACCTTAATGTTTCACTTCTTCTCATTACCCAATGCATTGGAGAGCTATATCAGGCTCACCCACCCTTAGTTTATCACGGAACCACCCGTCTTCATAACAATTCCCAAGAACCATAACATAATCTTATCACATAAAACATGCAAAAAGGAAACATAACATTTCCACCTTTCAATAACAAGATATCAATACAACACATTGATATAAAAACACTATGAAAACCATTTTCAATACCAAAATAAAATAAAAGTAAAACATGGTATTTATTTTTCTTTTAAAAAGAAGGTATGACTTGGAGAGGAAGCCGAAACTCAAATAATGGTCACGGCGGCGGAGAAGTCGTTGTCGTCGCATACGTATGACAAAAACATTCCCTTTTGTCGTTTAGTAAAATGATTCGTATAAAAAAATATTCATTTTTGGATAAACATAAAATTCAAAGGGGTTTATACACCGTATAAAATAAGGTTGTGTATAAAACAAAATATGCCTCAATGAATGGAGATTGAGACGAAGTCCCTTACAAAGACGGTATCCTTGGTTTAAGGATAAATCAATTACATAATTATGTGTGAAAAACAAATACACCAAATATAACTGGATATTAAGTGTAAAAAAATCAGAGGTTATTCACACATATTCATGGAACATCATATTCAAGGAGTACAAGTTTATCCCAAAGAATCAAATTTAGGTTAAGAAGTTCCCTTGCAAAAATTTGACAGCCTAACGGCGTCACTACAAAATTCAGAAAATGAGTTGATGAGAGATAAAAAGGGTATCTCATAACATGGACATAAAATTTAAATCAATAAGGATATAGAAGAACATATCCCAACATAATAGTATGTGAATTAAAAGACATAACAAAAGAAGTCTTTTAAAAAGAGGAGGGTGAAAGGTTCCCTTACTGACATGGGTATCTTTCGAAACATGCGCCCTGTGAAATAAGGACAATACAACATTGATGTAAATACTCATAAATGAAAGTATATTACACAATAAGTAAAATAATGGGCAGTACATACACCACTCAAAGGAAATTGTGGCAAATGTAGCATAAATCTCACGGGAATAAAAGTGAGATGAAAAATCCCTTACGAAAACTCGGCAGCCTAACGGCGCCACTTAAAACTTACAAAAATGGATTGATGAGATCAAATAGGGTCTCTCATCATATTAACATAATGTTTAAATAAATAGTAATATAAAATAACATCCCCCAGCATAACAAAGAGGAGCTTAAAAGAAGTGACATAAAGGAGAGTACTTAAAAATAAAGAGAGAGGTTAGATCTCTTACGAAAATTCAGCAGTCTAACGGCACCACTCAAAACTTCCAAAATGGATTGATGAGAGGAAATAGGGTCTCTCATAATATGAACATAAAATGTACAGTAAGATTAATATTAAAGAATATCCCAATCATAAGAAAGATGAGCTTAAAAAGAATGACATAAAAGAGTGTACTTAAAAAGAAAGAGAGGGGTAGGATCCCTTACCTCAAGTCCAACTTGTCTTGTTCGTTTCTTTATATTCCTGAATAATAAAATTTGGTAAATTTATAATTGCTTAAGGACCTCCTATAAATATTATTATTCAGTTCATATCACATATTTTAATGTTATAATAATTGGTTAATAATATGAGTTCATATCAGACGTTTTTGTCGATGTTTGGTACATGAGTTAAAAATTGAACTTGTTGGAAAATAATTTTCCATGTAGTTATAGGTACATCATATCAAGAATAGTATTTATGTTTTAAATATAATATATATCCAGTATATATTCATTTTATACTATTCCATATCCTTTGGAGATAAAAAATTAAAAGCACCGTTCATGGAGATGGTAGGTCGTACGTACTCATGAACGCTACATTCATTTTTTTTGTCATATTAATGGAATTAAAACAAAATGAGAGATATATATATTTTATAATTCCAGAATGATATCCATAATTTAGATGTAATATATTACATATATATCCATTATATATATGTACTTATAATAGTACATAACATTTTGAGATAAGAAATGAAATGTACCGTTCATGGAGACGGTAAGTCGTACGTACGCATGAACGCTACTTCCATTTCTATTTCATATTTAATGGAATTAAAACATAATGATATATAATAGTATTTTAATTCCAGTATGGTATCATATATAATATCATTAAATATATCCTTTATACGTACCACATATGGTATTGACAAATCAAATCACTTTGAGGGGGCGGTAGTCCGCACTTCCTAAAATGAAGATATCGCGTATACCCATAATGGAAGCCATAAAGGTATTACATAAATGAAAAATACATAATCTTAAGGAAAAAATAAACATATTATATATCATATATAAATATAGTGACATCTTAATGGCCACCTTTGAAGGTGTTAGAAGGATATTGAACAATCATCGTTTTGTGAGGCAGAAATTCGCCATCCACGGAAGCAGTATGTTCTTTAACCATTAGATGTAGGTGTGTGTAAGTTTATCTCGAATACTTATTATAAAAACATACTAGTATATTGAAGATACTGGAGTTGTTACAAAAGAAATTAATAAAAAGAGTTTAGGGGGTTGGAGAAGCAAAATAAAACAAAAGGACTCAGGTGAAGACATTACCTTAAAATCGGGTAACTCCCTTTGGTTTGAGCTCAAAGGCTTCCTAGGGAAGACTTCTGCCCAAAGTGAGGCTTCTAAGAGTTATAGAGGGATGTGGATAGACAAAATGGTCAGGATTTGTCTGAGACAAAGGCTTTGGAAGTGTGTTTATGGAGATAGAGGTGGGGGCCTTTTATAGGAGGAGGGGAGGGGCACTCTTGGAAAGTAATGAAATGTTACTTTATTTTAGAATGAGTTTCGGATTTTAATGGTCCCACATTGATGTGTTTCGAGTATAAGGTGATAAGGGTTAGAAATACACACATCCAATAGGTTTTTGACATGTTTAGGTCTTATATTTTACATTATCTTTCCATTTTATTTAAATCGTTAAATAATGAGGTCATCGTTGCATCATCATGATGTCATAAATAATTTAATTTATTTAATGTCTAAAAAATATAAAAAAAATACTATGATGTTTTAAATATTTTTATCTTTCCAATGACTATTTATAGTCAAAAATATTACTTTTATAACTCCATGTAAAAATTGTTTTAGTAAAACAACTCATGTTTGTGACATTTTAATTTTAACATTAAATAAAAAGGTATTAATGTCATTTTCCAACTAAAGTGGCTTCATGGGGTCCCCAAGTTGACCCATGGATTTTCTTGGTCGTCCATGACACATCCAATGAGGGTAGGACATGTGTCAAGTTCATTTCATATTATTAAAACATTATTTTTACCTTAAATTATACTAATTATCTCTAATCGCGATTAAAAACATAAAAGTAACTATTCACCAAAAAATTATTTTAATCCCATTGAACCACATTTTACTTCCAAATGACAACCATGTATGTCTGATTTTTGAAATTCAAAACACAGAAGTGGTAAAATTTCATTTAAACGAAAGATCAGTTTTTTAAGTACAACTTAGTGGTTTCACTATTCATCAAAAATTGATGTTTTTTAGAATAATACCAAAAATTCACCCTAAGCTATATTTGATATTCCGAATTCAAAAATGATGTCTATTTTAAAAAATTCAAATCTTATAAGTTACATTAATTAATTTAATAATTAATTCCCGCTGTCATGACAAATAGCGTGTTTTTATAAAACAATATATATCAAAAGATTGACACCAGTTTAAGTCCAATTCCAAAGTGAAATTAATTCCAACGACCACTATTGGATTAAATGGTAAAAATATTTTATAATTTCACTTTAAAACCAATTCAAAAGATAATATAATCATATAAATAAATTAGATTAAAAAGTGGTTTTGAATTAAAATACAACATTTTTCACTATTCATTAAAAAATGAACTTTATCAGAAAAATACCAAAAATTTACACAAAGTAAATTTTGATGTCCTGATTCCAAAGAAGAACTTTATGTTGTCAAATATAACACATAAAATTGTCAAAAAGTGGATTTAAAAGAGGTTCTCCATAAAAAGGCGGTTAATCGACCTTTTAAATAATATTAGAATGTTTACGCATAAAATTGGATTTATTCGCATTTTTAATCCTCTAACATTTATTGTAAAAAGTAAAAATATTTTACAAACATATATAATCATTTTTTAGTTAGTTCTATTCATTCCCTCCATCACAATAGCTAGGCGTTAACTACCATTTAAAATAATATTATTTTATTATTAGAGTGCAACGTAAGATTCCCAAGAAACTCGTTGTTGCGTATTGGGTACGCCATCGCACATAGTGTCCCCTTTAAAGTAATATTAATATTTCATTAAAAAAAATGGATAAATGTGAAAATTTCATATTCTTTATTTACCTGGGGTGTTACATCCTTCCCCCCTTTTGGGAATTGTTTTCTCGCAATTTTAAAATTGGGCTTGGAAACTTCATTGAAAATCCCACATCGGAACAATAATCAGTAAAACAATCACCTTAAAATAAAGAAATAGAAGTACAAAGGTCACCTGAGTTAACCCATACTAGGATTCCATGTAATAAAATATGGATATGGAGGAGAAAAAAAAGGGTCATGTTCTGATGGAGAGTGATAGTAAACATGTCTAGGAGAAAGTTAACCATAAGAAAATCACAAACTTGTGATGGGTTAAACGGTATTTGATTCCCCAGTAGGAAAAGTTAACAGACAACATTTTTGTTTTAAGTTACTCTTCATTGAGGAATTTATTTTTGATCTTAACTAAATCATAATGAAACATACTTACTTGTCACGTATACTTTCAACTTTTACTAGATTCCTTAATCAAACTCATATTTTCTCCAAAAGACGAGTATTTAGGAAGACTTATTCGCATTACCAATACTATAATCAACTTCTTGAGAATCACATAATCCACAAAAGAGAACTATATGTTTCCCATGTATTTAGACAAAATCCAAAACCAAAATTGTTAGTATGAGGTCAGAGAATCCACAAAAGTATAATCCTTTATAAAAAGAAAATCTATTCTTAATCTCCAAAATTTGTCCCAAAAAAACTCCAAAGTTCAACGAATACCATTCGATAAACAATTGTCCATAAAATTATTCAAAGTAAACCAAACTAAGATTGAAACATAAATATTTTAAGGATTTAATCACATAGTCTTCCAAGGTACAAATTAACTTTTATCTCTAAATAACATCATTTGCTCTTAAATTCTCATATTGAAAAGTAATTAACCTAATCACATATCCTCCATGATAGGTTAATCATTTCCATAGATAACCTAAAATAAGATTAATCTTGATTCCTAAAATCATCTCACTAAAAATAATTAGTCAAACTAACCAGGGACTTCACGTAGTCCAGTGGTAGGCGATAAATACCAGTCGCACTTTGGTTGTGGTTTTGATTCCCACAGCTTTGTCCGATGCGACGGGTTGTCGCACGGTCTGTGTGTTGTCCTTTTTCCAAAACTATATAATTCATAAAACATTCCCCAAAACAAGATAAAATCTTCAAAAATAATCATAACATATTTTAACCTCAAGTTTATCTCATGCCTTTCATTTTCCATCATAACATATAATAACCCATAATTACCTCAAAAGTAAGGATCATATAAACCCTAATGGTTACCTTTATAATTATTACCTGAACTTCCACATCGATTGGTCATCTCGTACATGATGCATTATAGAACATACCAAGGTTCAAGTGGTTGATCATGACTCCTTGATAGTTGGTTTAGAACAACCATGAGTTTCCTCATTGAATCCCCCATTTCATCCAGTCTCTTAATCAGAGAACCACCACAGTTTCCTTCAAACCTATTGTCACTTTGGTGCCTGCTAGATCCATCCATTCACTAAAAACAGAAATGCCAGTGTGAGTATATCAACAATACCATCATGTACTAATGAGGAAGATATACTTACTCATTCACTTTACCTAAAAACTATGACTCTTTCTGAAATCCTAACCATTATGGTAATGTCACTTATGCTTAAAGAATACCCTAACCTCTAAAGTTATCTAAACCGACCTTTGATACCAACTATAAGGCCCCAGCCTTAAACCTTACTTAATCTTGAGTTATTAAAATATTACACATTGAGGATCGTTTCAGGTTTAGTGTTTTAGAGAATTAGATCATAAAACTTGCATTACCTTCCACATTTAAACAAAGTGGTTACATAAAAGATAGTATTCATTTTTTTCCCATCAACAGAAACATATTTAAAAATAAAGCATGGATTATTTCTTGACACTTCCTTGACACTATCATCATATCATGTACCTTTCCCTTGACCTGTGAAAAACATTTTAAAAAAACTTGGGATGAGCATAAAAAGCTCAGTAAGGGTTATAAAAAAATATGGAAAGGAAACATGAGTTTATATATACATAAGAATGAAATCATACTTTATCCATAAAACATAGGCACTTTAACATACCTCATCAAATCATGAATAAATCATAGAAATCATAAGACATAAAAGGTGACTTGATGCATTCATAACATTCTTACGTAGGGAGTAACACTCTTGGTTACGTTTGGAATACCCACCATAGTATATTCCCTAAATCTCTTCAGAGAAACCTTAACGTTTAACTCCTTCGAGTTACCCAATGCATTAGAGAGCTATATCGGGATCACCCGCCCTTAGTTTATCACGGAACCACCCGTCTTCATAACAATTCCCAAGAACCATAACATAATCTTATCACATAAAACATGCATAAAAGAACACATAACATTTCCACCTTTCAATAACAAGATATCAATACAACAAATTGATATAAAAAAATTATAAAAACCATTTTCAATACCAAAATAAAATAAAAGTAAAACATGGTATTAATTTTTTTTTAAAAAAGAAGGTATGGCTTGGAGAGGAAGCTGAAACTCAAATAATGGTCACGGCGGCGGAGAAGCTGTTGTCGCCGCATACGTACGACAAAAACATTCCCTTTTGTCGTTTAGTAAAACGCTTCGTATAAAAAAAGATTCCTTTTTGGATAAACGTAAATGTCAAAAGGGTTTATACACGTATAAAAGAAGTTTTTGTATAAAACAAAATATGCCTCAATGAATGGATATTGAGACGAAGTCCCTTACAAAGACGGTATCCTTGGTTTAAGGATAAATCAATTACATAATTATGTGTGACAAACGAATACACCAAATATAAGTGGATATTAAGTGTAAAACAATCATAGGTTATTCACACATATTCATAGAACATCATATTCAAGGAGTACAAGTTTATCCCAAAGAATCAAATTTGGGTTAAGAAGTTCCCCTGCAAAAATTTGACTGCCTAACGGCGTCACTACAAAATTCAGAAAATGGGTTGATGAGAGATAAAAAGGGTATCTCATCACATGGACATAAAATTTAAATCAATAAGTATATATAAGAACATATCCCAACATAATAGTATGTGAATTAAAAGACATAACAAAAGAAGTCTTTTAAAAAGAGGAGGGTGAAAGGTTCCCTTACTGACATGGGTATCTTTCGAAACATACACCCCGTGAAAGAAGGACAATACAACATTGATGTAAATACTCATAAATGAAAGTATATTACATAATGAGTAAAATAATGGGAATTACATACACCACTAAAAATAAATTGTGGAAAATGTAGCATAAATCTCACAGGAATAAAAGTGAGATGAAAAATCCCTTACGAAAACTCGGCAGCCTAACGGCGCCACTTAAAACTTAAAAAAATGGATTGATGATATCAAATAGGGTATCTTATCATATTAACATAAAGTTTACAGAAAGATGAATATAAAATAACATCCCCCAACATAACAAATAGGAGCTTAAAAGAAGTGACATAAATGAGAGTACTTAAAAAGAAAGAGAGAGGTTAGATCTCTTACGAAAATTCGGCAGCCTAACGGCGCCACTCAAAACTTCCAAAATGGATTGATGAGAGGAAATAGGGTCTCTCATAATATGAACATAAAAAGTACAGTAAGAGTAATATAAAACAACATCCCAATAATAAGAAATATGAGCTTAAAAAGAATGACATAAAAGAGTGTACTTAAAAAGAAAGAGAGGGGTAGGATCCCTTACCTAAAGTCCAACTTGTCTTGTTCTTTTCTTTATATTCCTGAATAATAAACTTTGGTCAATTTATAATTTCTTAATGACCTCCTATAAATATTATTATTCAGTTCATATCACATATTTTAATGTTATAATAATTGGTTAATAATATGAGTTCATATCAGACGTTTTTGTCGATGTTTGGTACATGAGTTAAAAATTAAACTTGTTGGAAAATAATTTTCCATGTAGTTATAGTTACATCATATCCAGAATAGTATTGATGTTTTAAATATCATATATATCCAGTATATATTCATTTTATACTATTCCATAGAATTTGGAGATAAAAAATTAAAAGCACCGTTCATGGAGACGGTAGGTCGTACGTACGCATGAACGCTACTTTCATTTTTTTGTCATATTAATGGAATTAAAACAAAATGAGAGATATATATATGTTATAATTCCAGAATTATATCCATAATTTAGATGTAATATATTACATATATATCCATTATATATATGTACTTATAATAGTACATAACATTTTGAGATAAGAAATGAAATGTATCGTTCATGGAGACGGTAAGCCGTACGTACGCATGAACGCTACTTCCATTTCTATTTCATATTTAATGGAATTAAAACATAATGATATATAATAGTATTTTAATTCCAATATGGTATCATATATAATATCATTAAATATATCCTTTATACGTACCATATATGGTATTAACGAATCAAATCACTTTGATGGGGTGGTAGTCCGCACTTCCTATAATGAAGATATCGCGTATACCCATAATGGAAGCCATAAAGGTATGCCATAAATGAAAAATACAGAAGATTAAGGAAAAAATAAACATATTATATATCATATATAAATATAGTGACATCTTAATGGCCACCTTTGAAGGTGTTATAAGGAAATTGAACAATCATCGTTTCGTGATGCAGAAATTCGCCATCCACGGAAATAGTATGTTCTTTAACCATTAGATGTAGGTGTGTGTAAGTTTAGCTCGAATCCTTATTATAACGACATCCTAGTATATTGAATATACTGGAGTTGTTACAAAAGAAATGAATAAAAAGGGTTTTGGGGGTTGGAGAAGAAAAATAAAACAAAAGGACTCAGGTGAAGACATTACCTTAAAATCGGGTAACTCCTTTTGGTTTGAGCTCAAAGGCTTCCTTGGGAAGACTTATGCCCAAAGTGAGGCTTCTAAGAGTTATAGAGGGATGTGGAGAGACAAAATGAGCAGGTTGTTTCTGAGCCAAAGGCTTTGGAAGTGTGGGTAAGGAGATATAGGTGGGGGCCTTTTATAAGAAGAGGGGAGGGGCACTCTTGGAAAGTAAGGAAATGTTACTTTATTTTAGAATTAGTTTCGGATTTTAATGGTCCCACATTGATGTGTTTCTAGGATAAGGTGATAAGGTTTCTAAATACACCCATACAATAGGTTTTTCACATGTTTAGGTCTTATATTTTACATTATCTTTCCATTTTATTTAAATCGTTAAATAATGAGGTCATCATTGCATCGTGATGATGTCATGAATAATTTAATTTATTTAATGTCTAAAAATTATAAAAAAATACTATGATTTAGGAAATATTTTTAGCTTTACAATGACTATTTATAGTCAAAAATATGACTTGTATAACTCTATATAAAAATTGTTTTAGTAAAAAAACTCATGTTTGTGACATTTTAATTTTAACATTAAATAAAAAGGTATTAATGTCATTTTCCAACTAAAGTGGCTCCATGGGGTCCCCAAGTTGACCCATGGATTGTCTTGGTCTTCCATGACACATCCAATGAGGTTAGTACATGTGTCAAGTTCATTTCATATTATTAAAACATTATTTTTACCATAAATTACACTAATTATCTCTAATCGCGATTAAAAACATAAAAGTTACTATTCACCAAAAAATTATTTTAATCCCATTGAACCACATTTTACTTCCTAATGAAAACCATGTATGTCGGATTTTTGAAATTCAAAACACAGAAGTGGTAAATTTTCATTTAAACGAAAGATCAGTTTTTTAAGTACCACTTAGTGGTTTCACTATTCATCAAAAATTGATGTTTTTCAGAATAATACCAAAACTTCACCCTAAGCTATATTTGATATTCCGAATTAAAAAATGATGTTTATTTTACAAAATTCAAATCATATAAGTTACATTAATTAATTTAATAATTAATTCCCACTGTCATGACAAATAGCGTGTTTTTATAAAACAATATATATCAAAAGATTGACACTAGTTTAAGTCCAATTCCAAAGTGAAATTAATTCCAACGACCACTATTGGATTAAATGGTAAAAATATATTCTAATTTCACTTTAAAACCAATTCAAAAGATAATCTAATAATATAAATAAATTAGATTAAAAAGTGGTTTTGAATTAAAATACAACATTTTTCACTATTCATTAAAAAATGAACTTTATCCGAAAAATACCAAAAATTTACACAAAGTAAATTTTGATGTCCTGATTCCAAAGAAGAATTTTATTTTGTCAAATATAACACATAAAATTGTCAACAAGTGTATTTAAAAGAGGTTCTCCATAAAAAGGCAGTTAATCGACCTTTTAAAGAATATTAGAATGTTTATGCTTAAAATTGGATTCATTCGCATTTTTAATCCTCTAACATTTATTGTAAAAAGTAAAAATATTTGACAAAGATATATAATCATTTGGTAGTTAGTTCTATTAATTCCCTCCCTCACAACAGCTAGGCGTTAACTACCATTTAGAATAATATTATTTTATTATTAGAGTGCAACATAAGATTCCCAAGAAACTCGTTGTTGCGTATTGGGTACGCCATCGCTCATAGCATACCCTTTAAAGTAATATTAATATTTATTTCAAAAAAATGGATAAATGTGAAAATTTCATATTCTTTATTTACCTGGGGTGTTACATCATGGACCTCTATTTTCATGATTCACTATATCATGGAACACCTCTATCAAATTTTATTTTATTCTATAAAAAAACACCCACACCATTAGAGATGCATCATTAATAAAGAAAAAAAATATTTTTTTCCTCACAATGACTCAATCTCCATGGGATTTCATACATTATAGTGCACCAAAGTCAATAAATTTGACACCTTAATGAAATGGAATATAATAAGACTATGTGATGCTTCCTATATAATAATTAATCATAAGGATCTGGTGAAGAATCATTTTCCACTCTAATATATAACTTCAACTTTTGGGAAGATAAACCTATGACTCATGTAGAAAAGCCTCATATACCACAATTCTCATTATTCCTCTTCCCCCATTATCACATAATCTATCACAGGATTCTCAAATATTTATTTATATATTTACTTAGATAATGATGATGGCATCATTAACTATCTTCCACGTGTCATTGTTGAATATAGTTTCATAACATTGTCTATAAAATCTATGACCAATAAAAGGTTTATTCAAATATGTGGAATGTATTCAAAATCTAGAAGGGTGATCATTTATTTAATATATTTCATTACATAGATATCAACCATACTAATAATCTCCATTGAACTTGTATTTACCATGTTAATATCACCATAGTCACTAACTTTATAAGTCATTAATTACTACAATGCAAGGTGATGTGGAATGATGTCACAATATCAACCACCTATTACATGTATTGGATAAATTTGTAAAGGTATATCTTTTATTTTTTTTAGGTAAGAGAAAATATTATCTAGTTTCCATCACATGTTAATATTAGTTTCATATTTATTGGTCAGTACCTTTTTTATTATTTTGTAGTTACATCTAGAAGTTCTTCTTTAGGTGATGCTCTATGCCAAACTTTTATTATTTTTATATTCCCCTACTTTAATATGTATACCTCTCTATGTTCTTTCTTCAACCTATATCTCTATATATTTTATTATCTCCATGTTTTCTCTTCCTCTTATATATAACAAGGATATGTATTTAGTTGTAAGTAACATATTTTATTTGAGACTCCTCATTGAATAGTGAATCATTTACCATTTATGTGGTATGTTTTTCTTCATGTTCTAAATTTTTTATGGAGACCAATGGTGTATCCTAACAACTGGTAATTTCAAATAATATGTATCCCTTTTGATATTTTTTAGTATATGTATTTATGTTATCCACTAATTGATTCATTAGACTTTTATACCTTATAATGTATTTTGTTATATTATTTACTCTCAATATTTTAATATTGTCCAACCAATTTAATAAGATGACCCTGGTTGAAGTGTTATTTTAATGGTATATAATTGCCAAGTTCATCCAAATAACCTATGCACTAGTCTCTTGAGTATCATGTTAATAGACATTATTATCAATCCATTTTTTAATTATACTAACCCTTTTTTATTTAGCCTCTTCCGTTATAGATTCTTGTTGGCATCAATATTTACCCCTTAGTATTAATGGGGTCAAATATATTATTATCATTTGTAAGATATTTTATTCATTAATTCAAAATTGAGAAGTTTTTTGAAGTCCAAATGATCATCCCTCTCATAGAAGTTCCCCCATCAATATTTAATTTAAAATAAATTAAAGTATAATATGAAAAAATAGAGTACACCATTGTTTATATAATGGTTAAAAATAGAGGATTTAAGGTTTCATTATTCAAAATTAATGTTTTATAAATCCTAATAGGGTTAAGGAATAAAAAATAGTTTTTAAAATATGAACTATATTTTATATAAAAAATGTTCTATGGATTTTGTTTAATCTCTAAAATTTTAGGGATCGCTTTATAATTTTTTGAAATAATGGGACCTCTTTTCAATAATTGTAAATTTCACGGATAATGTTCCATATACATGGTGTCATAATAATATGGTAGTGAGGTGGAAAGGTTATTGATGTCAAAATTATGAGGAGATTTCATAAAATAATCTCTATCCAACCACAAACATATTTGGACCAGTGAATCAATAAGATTCAAAATTCTAGTTTAAGCTCATGAAAACTCCAATTAATGTCATATTTCAATCACTAAACCCATAATTTGAATATCTTTTAGTACATATGGTTTGATATCAATTTTAGTTACTATATAATGATGGAAGTACAAGCTTGAATCCTTCTAGTAACTTGATATGTACCACTCTGAAATCCTAACAATTCTTGGAAATAATTTTTTATTATTATTATACCATTAAAAAATATAAATGAGATGAAAATTATCATTTATTTCACTAAAAACAATGATTTATAAAAAAACATACCCTTACCTCCTTCTCTATGTGCATCTCTCAAGGGTATGTTTCTAGATATAATAACTCTTTAGATTAGATATTTCTCTACCAGATAGATCTCATGACCTCCATGTATAAAAAGGTTAAAGGTATAAAAGTTTAACATAGCTCCTATATAAATCCATCTGAAGATCCTACATATAAACATTACAACAATGGTATAAAAGGAACTAGTTTTTCACATTAAACATGTAAAGACCCATGGTTGAAAATTCCATTATTGGTGAAGTTAGGGAACCACCATTGAAATGGTGTCATTGTAGCTGACCGAAATCATTTTTCTATTTCTTCACTCTCACTACATTAATCTTATATTTCCTCTCATCCAAAATTCTTAATTTCCTCTTATAATTATTTGTGTCACCTATCATATATTATAACTCATTATATGAAATAACAAATTTTTAGTGTGTTGAACTTCTCCTCAACCACACATGCATCCTTGATAAGAAATCCAATATTTTTTCAAAGTGTTCTTAGTGGAATCATGTTATTAAAGCCCCATTTAATTCTAACCACATAAAAATTAATGCTAGTCAAAACTATAATAATGGTATAATGTAATGATTTAATTTTTTATATTATTATTAAAAAAATAAAACATAGCATATAAAGTATAATTCCAAATAAACTCAGAGTTGGGCCATAAAAATACAATTATTGATTAGAATTTTGAAAAATTTATTTGGATTTAGAGTATTCCTATAAATTATCACATATTATAAGTAACAAGAAAGAAGATAATTTTCTATAAATATTTTTTTTCACATCCTAAAGCATGTGTAATCTGTGTCATATGATTCATTGATTCCACTATATCCAATGAAGTTTTATTTTTTTAATAATTTTGGTTAAATATAATTTTTAAATAATAATAAATAAATATAGAATTTATTTCCAATTAATATTTTTTAAATAACACATTTTATTATCACGAAAAATCTTTTCCCTATAAAATTATCTATAAAATATAAATTCTTATTAGGAGTAATTGTCATATGTTTTTATATATTTCTCATAGAAATATAACTACATATAGAGTTTTTTTCTTATTCCCCTATTGGTTGTGATTATTTTTTATACCTTTATGTTTTAAAAACTATGAAATAATCTCAAAAAATGAAAAAAAAGGGAAAGTCATGATATTAAATTATATATTTGGAAAATAATTTTGTTTAACAAAAATTAACTGAACATGATAAATCAACCAAGGTAAATTTAATAGAAATTAATTTCATGTGTCAATTTTTTTTTATTCCAACCTAAAATTAATGAATTCTTTAACCTCTACATGAATTTGGAACTCAAAACAATTATATTCTTAAAATTTTAATGAAAATAAAAATTCACCACATCTAATCCAATAATATTAATGACACAATATAGTAATGTTAAATAGAAAATAATATAAATATTTTAATATATATTAAAATAATAATTAATTTGACACCATTAATTTTAATGATATAAACTACCTCACCATTGGAATACATTTTAATTTTAAATTTGTTTATTTAACATTGAAGATTATATCTTTAATAAAGAAAAAAATTGAGGATATTTTTGAGTCATGTATAAAAATGTCACAAAATAAATATAGAAAAATATAATTATGAGCATTATATGTTATATTACTTAAAATTAAGCTGAATTTTCATTTTATAATATCCCCATGTAATATGTTTAGAGGAAAAATTATTTTATTTTATTTTTATTTTATTTTTATTTTATTTTTTTCATTGGTTTGATTTATGTTTTCAGGTACTCTTGGTTATTGTACCACTGGGTTATGTATTTTTTGGGTATCTTCCCAATATTAAAATACTCGTATTACTAGTTACTTAGCTATATATCTTACAAAAAACACTTTCTTCTTGGTTATATATAAATATGATCAAAATTTATCATTGAATCTCAGTTTGTGTGAGTTTGAATGTTTATTTTCCTCAATATTTGGGTTCAATATATTTCCATGAAAGATCATCCAACTAGTGGAATCTGTGTATACTTCTCTTGCAAACCAGACATAGTTTTTCAAAGGGTAAAATTATTCATGGTTATTAAATTATATCTGAGATTATTTCATACCACATGAATTTGACAATCCATCTGAATCTCCCATAATTTCAACTGGGTTTACTCAACTCCCATTCATTTTATCATTTTAGTCCTTTGATCTTTGAAATCATGAGATATATCCCACAAAAAAATTATCTTATATTATATGTGTTCTCTTACAAGTTTAATGATGATATTAGATATTTTGAAACCTTCTATGGGGTTTTGGTAGAGATTTTTTTCTTCAATAATATTATACCTTTACCTTTTTTTATCATAAAAGTAAAAAAGTTTTTATTATATTTATGAACACTATAATGAATCTTGAATAAAAAAATACTAATTATATAATCATTCATTATTTTACATCAAATAAGTACATTATATTTCCCTATGTTATGTGATCTATCAAATCTATTTACATCAAGTGATGTTTTCCCAGTATAGATTACATGCCATACTCTTGAATTAAATTTTATTAATGATTCTATAATTTCAAAAAAACCCCATTTAGAGGTTTTTTTATTTACATATTTTGATCATCTTTGTTTATATATACATTTTCTTAAAAAAACTGAAATCTATTGTGTTCATTATTTTCTTCTTATTCTCTCTTTCTATTATCTTTTTTATTGTGAATCACTTATTTATTATGCATCGTAAATTATTTTTGTTACTTATTTTCAAATATGATTATCAATTGTTCCATTTTACTTATTCAATTTCAGTGAATAATTATTATATTAATTTTGTTTCATTTTTTTACATTTATAATGAAAATACAACACACTTAATTTCAATATTATGTTTTAATTTTTTCTTCTTAATATTTCAAACTAAAACAATTAATATCATATCCCTATTTATTATTACTATGGGTTATGTGAAAGAAAAATTTAAATGTTTTTAGTGAAAATAATTTTATTTTTTGTTATATTAAATATGTGTGCTCTACTAGTACGTTAAGATATTAGTTATGCACTATACTATAATATAAAACCAGTAATTTATTGATAATACATTTTGAGGATATAATATTTTTTGAGGATGCTTATGAATCAACTATTTCATACATATGGATTAAATTCTAACATTTCTATATATCTGAGACCCTTGTTTGTTGTATGAAAAGCTCATTTATATAGGTTTAACATATGACATGAAATTGAAGTTTGGTATCACATATATGGTCTTAATAAAATTTTACATAAACTAAAAAACAGAGGTTTTGAGATTGGTTATAAATGTAACAACCTAATATTTTAGTTTAAAAATAATACAATGTTCATTTACATGCACCATACACAATATCAAGCTCAAAACTTACTATGATATACAATTAAAATATAATTATTTAAATATAACCATTATTACCTCAACATTGGATTAACAATAATTATTATGAGCAACTAGGTTATGAAATATATGTATTAAATTTCATAATACAAATTTAATGATTAATTCCTAGTAAATAAGAACAAAATTTTAAAAAAAATCTTATAATATTAATAGATATAGTTTTTTACAAAAAACTATTTTATTTGAATAGAGTATTTTTATCAAAATAAATTATTTTAGTCACTATAGTTGAATTTATTTTAAGAAATTTATAGGAAATATTTTTAATAAAATAAATCAATACTCATTAAAATGTGGAAACAAGATAATTATTGATTATAAATTAATTTTTCACTTCAAAAATGCATTTACTTAAAAAAAGAGGTTTTATTGATTTTTTTTTGTAGATGTTATGATTAATTTCTACAAATTTTAGAAATTTTATTTGATAAATGGAAATTATTTAATATAAAAAAATGAAAAAATACCTTAGATTGAATTTTTTGTATTTTTTTGAAATTATTATTTTTAAGTAAATGGAGAAAAATATTGATTTTTCAAAATATCATTTATTTTATTTAATACATTTATTATAAGAGTCTCACTATATTTTGGATTTAGTTTTAATGTAAATAAATAAGTTCACTTTTATTAAAAAAATCTAATTTATTCCATAGGAATAAATATTATATTATATTTTTGTAGAAGTTCATTTTTATGCCTAAAAAGAGATATTTATAAAAAATGTTTTACATTACATTTTTTTCACTAATATTAAAATATATTAATAGAAATTGTAAAAATTTAATCATAAAAAATTTATTTCATATTTTGAATTCTTAGTTTCAAATTTATTAATAAGTTAAATTTCATTTTTAGTCACAGTGAATAGTGACCTTGGTAAATTTTTATCACTTTGATAATGGGTAAAATATGTTAATTAAGGTTAAAAATTTCATGTAAGGTTAACAAATAAAATCTTAATTATTATTAGATGAGGTTATTAATACCACTAGCACCTTATATTTTAAATTGAATTATTTTAGGTGCACATTACCATGAGTAAGACACTTATAATATTTAAAAGATAAGAATAATTGCAAGTGTGCCACTCCCCACACTTATAAAAGGGGACCTAATATCCTCACTTATATACACCACTTTAGAACAGTATCCTAACCAATATCTTCTAATACTAACCCAACATTCCTCCCCATATACTAGTGGATTGTTTCTCACCATAATAAATTACTAGAGGGATTAAGGTGTAAGCTAAAGGAGGTTTTTTAAGAAGAGGTATAACTCTTGACCAAGTTCATTCATGATTATTTCCACTTTGAACCCATTCAAAATTTTCATAAAAATATTTTATTATAAAATTAGTATATCGATATACTAAAATATTATTTTTTATGTTAGCCCCCTTTTCGTCTCATTTTCCATCCTATGGTAAATGGAAACAACTTTTGTGTGTAAGTGTGGACTACTGTTTTCGTGCAGAGACATATTTTGTTTTCAATCACCACCTATCATGGATGGTTATTATTATGTATTTTAGATATATATATATATATATATGATATGATATTTATAATATATTTACATTTATAGAAATAATTTTTTTTATATACCTTCTCACCCTTTCTTCCATTGGAATATGATAATGTCGCACATGCGTACGTGTTGACTACCGTCCCCATGGAGTGATGTGATTTATTTTTCATTTCTAACTAACATGGTTAGTCAAAATGATTTATTTAATTAATAAATAATAAATTTATAAAATATTTATTATACAATACAAGTATAATATAATTTAATTTATTTATTTTTCACCAAATATAAAAATGAAAATGTTATTCATGCGTATGTACATGAAAAAATATCTATGAAACAATGTGCTTCATTTTTCATGAATACCTTACATAAATTATTATAAAGTTAAATTTAATGTATAAATTTTTTAATTATTATATTATTAAAAAAAATTATATTATGTAATAATGTCCCATTTAACCATGTTCACCATACCAAATTTGTTTTGGGATTTTGAACCCAACATCCTCAAAATATATGACTTGAAATTAACCAATTTAGAAACTATATAAGTAATGATAGTAAATGAAATAAAATGGATTATGATAAGGTAATAAACATGTAAAATTTTCTTTTTCAAGTAAATAATTAATTTAAAAATTTTATACAGGAGTTAACAAATTTATTTGTTGAGTCACAGTCGAGGTATGAGATTTCTAATTTCAGTTCGTTTTCTTAGAGACTCTTACAATTTTTAAAAAAATTTAATATTTCTGGTTTATAGAATTTTATATATATGTAATTAATCTTTCATTTATTGAAATAATTGTGTTTGAAAATCCTTTTCAATTTCTCTTCTTAAATGATATTCGAATTCAAAATTTACTAAATTGGAAAGGAATTTCCATTAATACTTTGTTTAAATTGTTTAATTTTTTTAATTATATCACTTCTTCATCTATATCCATTCACCACTACAAGATATTCATAGAAATTATAACTCTAATTATAATTAAAATCACTAAAATGATGAGATTGTCATGTGTTGTCGTGACATATGAATGGAACATATGATAAAAATCCTCTCAGAATATGGAGGAACTAGAATTAGATACTAAAATATAATAGATAATTTAAATCCTCAACCAAAACTATTATGACTCGCCACTATTAAGTATTAACCTATAGTAAGACTATAAAAATTTTACAACTAAAAATTCTATAATCTGTCATGTGCTGTCATGACATATTGAATACATGATGATGTACTCACCCATACCCATGGGAATACTCCACCAAACCACACCTAACATATAAATTCAACCTAGGTATTTTTCCAAAAAATAATGTGAACAATGATCCTCAATTCATCTAAAGGGACATGTTTTCCACAATGTTCAGTTAGTGGATAACATAATATAGTTCCAAAATATACATGAAAAGACTCTTATCTATCCATATTAATGTAACATACCCATTAGAAAATGAACAACCTCATTTGATGATTTGAGAGTGATTCTCTAGGAATAACAACCAACATGACATAAAATGATAGAAACCCCTTCATCCCAAAGGTTGTACCCAAGGTATCCATTATTAGGTATTTAATTCCTACCAAAACTAGACCATGTCGATGTTAATTGATTATGGTTACCAATATATATTATATAATATCCTATTACCCATGATGTGTTTTAATGTTAATCCCATGTGACATCATTTACACTTTCAATCCCAATTTCATTATTACGGTTATCACATAGACCATAGAAAAATAACAACCAATCTCTGAAATAGAATAATGGTAGGAATCACATAAGAAAAACCAGTAAAATAATTATAAAAATAATAACTAGAACAAAAAACACCACAAGTAGAAGAAGAAGATCAATGATTATAGGGACAATAAGGGAAACATTTTCCAAACAAAAATATTTATGAAAACTCTTTCAAATGTGACTATAACTTATTTCCCAAATTTTAGAAAATCATTTTATGGTTACTAACAATCAGTTGAATACATCACAATAGTTTTTGAAAACTAGTCAAAAATCGGTATCAAGAAGAAAAATGATTACTTTTTAAAATTCATTTCCCCCAAGGTCCATTTTATTAAAGGGATGTAAAACATTTTCAAGCACAAAACAAATGAATAGATTCATACAACATTACATAAAAGATTTTATAAAACCTAATTTAAATTAATAAAATATTTTAAAAAACATCTAATGAGGTCCTTTATTTTGAAAACACCTTTATCAACAGAAACATATCCATATTAACCATATCACATTAACACCACCAAAAAATCATTTATCCACCAATATGAAATACATGAATAATATGCACTACTTATATTATATACATGAAAATGTTAACAAATTCATTAGTTGGGATTGATAAATAAACCTATTTAATACAAATACAAGTTACTTCATGTTCTAAAAATCATAGACATGTAATACTATTTTCTACCAAAAGGAATGAAAGTTTTAGTGAGATGTACAATACGAGCACATTTCATTCAATCATCTTCTAGGTTTATATATTTTACCAAAATAATATATTAATGACCAAGATTCCTTAATTAATGAAAAAATTTATCATCTACCATTAACATGTTATATCCTTTAGTTTCATCTCATAATAGATAATGTAATAACTATATAAATAAAAAATAGATTAATAATTATATAAGGCTGTTAAATTAAACATACATAATTTTACATGTTATTATAGTCATTATAGTATACATTATTCACTAATTATGTACATATAGTGAACATATAAAAACATTCAATTCAATATTAAGTTTTTAAATTATCTAAAAAACTCCAAGAATGCTTTTTATCTAATAATAGTTATCATAAAACAACATTCAAATAAATAAATTTAAATCAATAAATGGCATGTACCAAAAATATTACTATATAATGTGAAATAAAAATCACTCCTACTTGTTTAAAGGTTTTCTATAGACTAAATATTCCTTCAATAATTATGCAGCTGGGATATTAAACATGTATATATTCTTTGAGTACTTGTTATGAAATTGTTAAAATTCTCTTAAAATAGCATGGATTCTAATAACCATTTAATAAAGAAATTATCATTTGATACATTACCTATTTATGTTTTATTTAAACATCATAATTATGTTCATTTAAATATTAAAATATAAGGAAGATATAAAAATAACACAATTCCTGCAAGAGTCACCCGAGAACGCAAAGGAAAACAATATTTAACATGTTTTGGAAACTATTTCATAAAAAATAATGGTTTTATCCTAATTAAATATCAACCACTTACAACAAAAAAATACCATGTCATCATTTTAAAATGAATAATATATAAGAAAAAATGTTAATGATGGATTAATTGTGGTAAATATCTTCACTAATGAATGGTACACTAATCTCAATGGTTAAATCCCTGATGATGTGGTGAGAACACACCTAAATGTTTTTAACACTCTTCATATCTGGAACACCAAGGTCACTTGAATTTTAGTTTAAATAGAATATATAAAACTTTTTATACTCCCTATTTTATTTCCTAAAACATCGTATATCCATTCAAATTATCCCATCTAAGGAACTATACCAAACTGATAAAATTTGTAATATCTGGATCCCTACCCATTAGCTAGGGAATGCTCAAAATGACAATAACCATAGGTTCATCCTCCTGACAAAAAAGGCTAGAAATAAATTCCCATGGTAGAACTAAATAACAAGGGATGATTTACCCTAATATACATAACATCTTTCTATATAAAACTCAAAGAAAATATTTATAACATGATACAAGAATAATAAAAGACAAAACACTCATACATGAAATATAAAATTGGTCAATATCATAGTGTATACAAAAAGAAAATGACTATGTGTGATTGAAATACCATGAATCCATGAATGAACAATGTTCTAGCACTGTAGGGTCCCATTATCTATAAGACTTATATATCTATGCTCCCAACTCTACCACTAAACACCAAAATATAAATTCTCTCATATGGAAAGATAATAGGTGTCCCCTTACCTATAACATGTCAAAAAACATTTTAATATAAAATATAATGAATATATGGAGGGTTATTTTGAAGTCCTGGTATAAAATCATCAAAATACTTCCCACACATTTCACAAAATGAATAAAAATTAACGTATAATTTATATATAACATTATATAAGTATAATATAATAAATAATTAAATAAACCATATATATTACTCAAAATATCTAAATTTACAATATAATAAATTATTTCTATGAAATAACCCACTTAAAAAATCACCCACACATTCCATGTATACACACACCCATGCAATTAATCCCTTGCCAAAGAGGATGCCCCTGAATGGACTAACTCATGAGAAAACAGTATCATCAAGCCCAAGTTAGAACTTGGTGGTGCAATTTCACATGCACCTAAATTCTACACTGGTAACCATGTATATATCATCAAGGACTCATAAAATGAATCATGAAAACACACTAAAACCCGAAAATGACCCTAAATGTAGCACCCTCATCCCTGTTCAAATAATAAAGGAACTATACAATACAACATGAACTGATAGAAAAAACCCACAAAATTAATCACTTGAAAAATCCACAATTTTCAGACCAAGTTACCAAATGGATATTTTTACCAATAGGTTATGGGAATCAAAAAAATATATTATTTTTAAAACTCTAAAAAAAGTAAGATAATATTACAAATAGGTTTTACCAATTATTTTCTACTATGAAAAAGAAGTATTTAATTTCAATGATATAAACATAAATATATTAGCGAAAATAGGGTGGGAAAGAATCCACCTACCCCAACCACACTTTTCCAGTAGAGCCCAATATTGGAATATTTAGCAGGACCAAATTACAAATATCTCCTCATTAGTGTCAGTTTTGATATCTCAAGTGTGGATATAATGAAGGAGGTTTTATGTAGAGTTAACCAAGTCAAAAATCCAATTATAAACCCCCTAAAACAACGCACACAACTTCACATTTATAACACATATCTCTACAACAAAATTTAATTATAATTTATACAATTTCAAATGTGTTTGATGAACACCATGGCTTCGAACATGATATTGTGGATAATACCAATACGTTTCAACCCCCACCATGTCAAGGAACCTGGCATTAGAGAATCCCTATCACTGTTTTTAAGTTGATTACAACACTCGACCACACCAAATCGAAACACCACCGTAACTAGCACTACAATAATCGATCTATACTAATTTTACACATGGAGACTCCCCCAAGCCAAATACGCACCAAAATGGTGAAACCTATAGAATCATAAAGATTTTATCACTTTGTTGGCTCACCACACCCACAAAAACCAAACACACAAGTCCATGAACATCTCGGCAGTCTCCACCAAGGCATAGTAATTTCGAGACAACCAAAAATTCATTCCCCTGCTAATGTTGTCTCAAAATATTCCTATAACAAAACAAATACTACATTAACATAAAAATTCAATATAAAAGACTAAAATACTGGAAAATGGGGTTGTCTCGTTATATTTTAGTCTTAAAAAACATTATTTATTGTAAAAGGTCTCTTACCTATGAGAAATCCAAATCATCATTGAATTTTTGGGATTGTAAATTAAAAAATAGTGTAAAATATGAGGGTGGGGTTCTGAATATAAGGGATATGACTAAATAATGGGTTAAAATGAATGATAATAATCAATATAAAATGATATATACTACGTTTAAAAATAGGATAATAACATTCCAACATTATAAACAACTAATATATATCAATATAAAATTACTAAAAATAGAATGATCAAATTTTATCATTTTGGGTTTTCCTTTCTTATGTGTCCAAAGAAGGATTATTTTTCTTAGATAACTAAATGTGATGATGGGATGAAATATTTATAAATAATAACTATTATATATTAATATGTAGAGGTTTTATATTAGAATAACTTTATGAAAAAATATTAAAAATATTAATGATGTTTGGTGGGAACTTGATTATTAAAAAAACCAAATATCATTATGTATGGTTTATTAAAACAGGTATTACTTTATAACTAAAACATGTTGATGAAAGATCCTTAGTGGTTGGATTAATATTATAAAAAATTCTCTCATGGTTGGATAAAATGTTTTAAAATTTAAAACCCACATTTATAACTTTGGATAATCTTATAGTATAGACAGATAAATGACTCGATTATGTCATAAATGATTAGAAAAAATATGTGTTATAGTTTGAGTGGAATATTATTTAGAGGAAATAAAATATGGAACTCCCTTCTAGAAAATTACTCATAGAATAGTATAAAAAAATCAGGAACAAATAACATCTAATTTGAATTCCTGAATGAGTGAACCCATCCCCAACATATTAAGTTGAATATCCTTTATATCACATAGATTCAAAAATATGCACACAAGTGGAAGGATAAATGAGAATAAAAACACATAAAAATAGAAGGATTTTTTTGGTTTGGAACATAATCATATTCCTAATTAGAAACAGTACTTCTCTTCATTATAAAAAGAGATAAAGAGACAAATTACATGTATATTAAGCAAGTTATCCCATTAGTCTATTTATAAACTAATCCATCATGTTGAACCTAGTTCCAACACCTTATTATCATTGTTCTAAACTCCACCACATAATAATTGTCAAAGATAAACATCCATCTCGTCAAATTTAAAAATAGTTTCCCTCCACCATAACTACCTCAACTTATAATTCCTAGTAAATAGTACAGGATATCTACTTACTATTACATACCCACCTAGAATCATGTTGAGTTATTATTATGTATTCATAAAATTTACATGTATAAATGTCATAAATTATTCCATAATCCCATCATACATATCATGTTACCATCATTCATTTCTTTCTACTCCAGCTTCCTCTTCCATTTTAGCTTAAAAATTTTAAAATAATTACTTTCACTATTATTCCTTCATTTGGTTCTAGACCAGTAACATTCAAAAACACCTCATAAAATATTTTGAATAATTAAAAAAACATTTCTCAAAACATTTTCCTTATAATATCCAAAATAAGAATTGTTTTCTTGGATCTACCACTATGTCCTTTGTACAACTAAATAATTTTCCATCCTTTATTCCATAATAATATTCACCAAGTCTCATCCCTTTATTATTGATCACCCTTGTCCCACTAAGGCATAGATTATCCTATTAATTTCATTTACTGTAACCTTTTTTTTAGATATACTATATTTAAATTTCCATTTAACTTTTAAATATCCAATAATAATTCTTCTCTAATATTTTGGATGAAGTGAAACTTAAAATGAATTTTTTACCTTAAGTGAAGCCAAAGATCCTTCATTATATGGCTCACACTGAAACTTTCATAAAATATCATTATATGCCAAATTTTTTTTTAGTTCATGTAATAAATCCTAAAATCACATCATCTCCTTTAGAACTTTTCTTTCAGCAATATACTATACTTATTTGGTTGAAATCACAAATAATGATTAGTGTCTCAATATAACTTATAGAAATTCCTAGATAAGTAAACAAAAAATTGGTGGAACTTATATATGTATCCACATCACATCCAATGTATGCATCAACATACACATATAACATTTCATCCATTCTAGAACATAGGTCCAGTGATTCCAAACCTTATAGATACTAGAGTATCCACTTATAACGACCCATGTCTCTACGAGATATGAATTCCAAATGTAACTTGATTTTTTAGTTGGTGAGTGGTTATTTTTGATAATTGGTACTTTGAATAGGATTAAAACTATTTGGATGTCCTTAAATTTTGTTTTTTGATGTGCTTTGAGATTCAATGGATGCCTCAGGTTCTTAAAATATTGACGGTGGAAGGGTCATGATGACCATGGACTAAAATTTAGTAACATGTAGCAAGTCATTCCATGAACTGTGGTTCAAACCATGAATGGGGTTGGCCTAGGGGGGAACCCCACTTCCATGAGAATTTCACACAGTTTACTAGGGGTTCATGATAACATCCTATGTTTTAATAAACAAATTATTTATTTTATTATTAGTTTTTTGATGTAATCATTAATTCAATTATAAAAATAATAATATTAATAAAAAAAATTTAAAATAATATTAATTTTCCAATTAAGAATATAAATAAATAAAGGAATAAATCCAAATGAAATTTTATTAAATAATATTTTTAATAAAAATTTTATTTAATTACTCGACATGTTAAAAAAAGCTAAAATATGTTTAATATAACCGAGTTTCATTAATTATTAAATTTTTGACATGAAATAATATTTTGATTATAAAACTTTTGTTTATAATAATTAAATTAAAGGAATTATAATTTAACACTTAAAATAAAATTATTTATAGTTATAAATACTAAAATTTTTATAAATTAATTTTATTATGTAACATTAGAAGTTTTTTATATAACAATTATAGTTTTAATTAAAATTATATACTTATATGACATTTAAAAACATAGATAATGTTATGTTTAAAACATACAAATGATAATAATAATTAAATAAAACATAATTTATAAAATATAGAAATTATATTGCGATAATTATAAATATATATATATATATTATTTTTAATTATAAAAATTTTATAATATATTTTATTATAAAATATTGAAATTATAAGTATATCATGATAATCCTATTATTATTAATCTTTATGACTTAAAAATATTACATACATTATCAATATATTTTATAAGAAATTATTGTAACTATATTAGTATTTGGGAATTATGAATATTATTAAATTACTTCTTTTTATAAAATCAGAATATTGATTAGTAAAAAATATATATAGATATTCAGATAACAAGGATGACCTCATTATGTGGAAAAAAACAAGGGTTTCAATTTTTTAATGCCCCGAACCCAAAATCACATAGCAAGGAAATTAAATTAATACATTGACATATATACAAGATTAGAATCCTTTGGAACAATCAGTTTAGTAGTTTTGGAAACTAGATACAAACATGATACCCATTTTACATTGGAAGAAGAAGATAAAAGATATTACATAACAAATAATATTAAACTTTATCCTTGAAAAGTCAGTCAAATATATATTCTTCATAATCTAGGGAAAGGAAACAATATAAGGGTGAGTTCAACATCTTAACAAGTGTTATGTTCATTAAAATATATCATTAATTAATTGGAATAAATCAATATGGAAAGGTAAATAACTGAGACACATTCATTTCAATCCACACTCTAAAAATGAAATGCATCCACATAATTTTTTCATAGTGAAAATCCTCTTGTTAATAACTAAAATGAATTATGAAAAATTAAATATTTTAATATTTTATTTCTTGTATCTCAGTCATGAACCACTATACCATCTAGATCTATTCACAAGACAGTTTAAACTACTCTGATTTGAGAAGTCGATTCATCCCATGCGACTGTAGATACATTGAGGTTCTATCTATAACCAGGTACCCTCATGTCTTCAAGTCCAAAACATTCCTCATATATCAAATAAAAAATTTAATTAATAAAAAATTCCTCTTATCAAATACTTGTATTGAATGAAGAATACATATTTATCAATATTTTCCTAGACAATCAAATAACTATCAAAGTAAACACTGTATGTTAAAATGGTATAATGGTTAGTAAATAATAATATCCATCACACAAGAATTTATATATATAAGGAATTTTCCAATAAAAAGTATTAAAATAAAGTGATTTTTTAAGAGAAACCTTCCATTCACAAAAGAAGGTGAGACAACAAAGATAACTTTCACCACTTGGTAATTTTTAAACTAAACCACTTGGATGAAACAGATCAATGTGAAACAAAAATTACAATTATTAATTATTGAATCATGACATTGAATGAAAAATGGCTAGTATATACACTACATTAATGTGAATTGGTTCATAACAATTAAAAAGTCTTAATGAAATGTAAATTGAGATGAAATCCATTACCCTACATTTCCTTTTGGGTGAACATACATTAAACTAATTTATAATGGGTTTAACCATGTTTTTAAATTATAATATAAGCATACTAATATTTATAATAACATATATTAACTTCTTATAATATCTAATTACCCATTTATTTTCAATCGTCCAATATTTTCACTATTTTAGGTGTTAATTGCCTAGTTTTTCGAGTATGTTTTGACTTGTTACTTGTTGTTCCTATTACTTAGTTAAATATTTCATCATATCAATAATGTTAACTATGTATAAATTATCATATATATTCAGTATATATGTATTCATAATATTCCATAATATTTGGAGATAGTAAAAGAAATGCATCATTCATGGATACATCATGCCCTACTTACACATGAACGCTACTTCCCTTTCATTATCGTATTTCAAAATTAAGTGATATATACATGTATATTATCATTATATTATAATATTTATATCATATATTCCACATGTTTTTTCAATAACTTCTCATAATACTTTCCATGTACAGCATGAACGAATCACATCGCTTTGAGGAGGCGGTAGCCCACACCTCCACAAACGATCTTATTGTATCCCAAAAAAATGGAACACTTGAAGGTACATGTTATATAAAAATTATATAAGAATAAAGATATTATAAATTTAATATATAACATATTAAAATAGTATTTCCATAATAATTCCCACCATAAGAGGTGGTAAAAGAAAAAACAAACAATCATCATTTCGTGAGGCGGTAGTCCACCATACACATGAATGGTAAGTTCATTACCCATTAGATGAAATTGTGTGTAAGTATAGGTAAAACCATAATAATAAAAAAAATATTAGTATATTGATGATAGTGAGTTTGTTATATTATAATGTAATAATAATAATTAAATGGTTTTTAAAAGAAGATGGCACAGTAAGATAGGGTTCGGGTCGGCCTCCCCCATTGAAATACAATATTCGGTTTCGCATCATGATGGCTCTTTATTTCTCCGGGCATCCTCTAGTGTCAGGCTCCTCAGATGGAATTAGGGCTGAAAAGAATAAGGTCCTAGAGGTTTCTATTATTTCATACTAGCATACGTCTCACATGGATGATGGTTCTCAGCGAACGGGAGTTGAGGATAAGGGATTAACGATCATGAAACCTACTTCGCAGGATGCGTCAGGGAGACCTAGATCATAGTGTGATTGTGGGAGGAGTACAACTGTTGAAAATGCAGGTCGAGCTACAAGGAATTTGAGCTTCACAGATGAGACCTGGGCAGAGAAGCATGAGGTCTTGCTGACTGTAGTTGTTTCGTCTGAGTATCGTGTGAATGGTGATTCTTAGTGTGTATGAGTTGGATATGGGAATAAAATGGCTTCGGTTTCTCATGATGAACCTTAGAGACCTGTACCTCAATGTGAATGTGGGAAATATACTTCTGCTCATATTGTGGGTCAAACCGTAATGGATCCTTCTAATTCACCTACAAGACTTGGTTTACGTCGTGAGTATTGGTAGGGTTATTCTATTGAAGTCGCGGATACCAAAACAAAGGCTTATGGGGCTTAGACGCCTCATGAAACTACTCATGAAATCTGCACCCATGGTGTTCTAAATAAGGGTTCTTGAATTAATCATTATTTTTCAAGATTCAAAAGAGTTATTGATCCTTCTATTCTAAGAAATGGCAGTATTGAACACATCAAAGATGATCCTGTCGTGGTATCTGAGTGACTCAAAATGACTGAGTTCTCAATTATTTCTCTCTTATTTCTGCCCAAAGGATCTCGACCTCTCAAAATGAATGATCTCAAGGAAAAAAATTCATCAATTTGGGGGTTTTCATCCTGGAAGTGTGTATCACTAGGAAGAGGATATTTCCAAATTCTCTTCCCTTCGGAATAATTGAATGTCTGAGCATGGGGCTTCATTTCAATAGTGCTCAAACCTAGGAATATTCATATGTGCGAATGAGATAAAAACGCCAATCCCTTTGAGGTTGTTAAATCCACTAATCAAATATGGGTACGATTTTATGGATTAAATTGGATTCTATGGCACCCTAAAATCTTGTATGACATTTTCCTATCTATCGGTATCCCAATCAAAATTGACAAGGAAACTGAAGTTTCTCATTTTGGGCACCTTTCCATATTATTGGTTAAGGATGAATTGGGGTCCACTCTTATCGACAATGTAATGATTGCAAATAATGAAGATATTATTGAGATGAAGATCATTTATGAAAAAATGCCCAAATTCTGTAAGGAATTCAATTTTATTTGTCATGATCTATCTACCTATAGGCACTCAATAGTTTGCAGCTTTTGTGCTTTGCGTGGCCATGACCTGAGAAATTGTCTCAAAAAGAGAAAAACCCTTGCTTGGAAAATTGATGTTCTTCCTCAGATGTAGCATCCTTGTAACAGTGATGATAGAATGGGATTTGAGCAGACAACATATGGGTAGGGTGTTGTTGCTGGAAAGGGAGACAACCTGAATGCCTCCACCTCAGAAAACAAGATGAAATCTTGGGCTGCTATCTTTTTCGAAGAGGCAAATGTTCACATTGCAGATACATGTAACACAAGAAAAGGTGATATATTACATCACACTCAATCTTGTTTTTCTTAAAAATGTGATGAATTAATGGATGATCAAGTGAATTATGAATAAGTCTAGTTATAGGTGGATCTCCACCTCTCACAGGAAATTTTGAATGCTTCAGGTAACCAAAAAGGTAATCACATTGTTGAATCAGATTATCCGGTCATTTCTAAACCATCAAAGACTACTGTGGATATTGAAGGATTTCAGCTAGTTTCCTACAAGAAGGAAAAACCCCCAGTTTCCACTTCAGTTTTGGTTGTGCATTTGATTGCAGGTAACACTGACTCTTTATCTAAGAAAATTATAGGTGACAGTGAGAATAAGGATTCAAATCCCACATATCCTAATGAGAAAAGCACCAGGAGATTGTGGATCCAGATGAATCAATGACCATTGAAGGAAAGGTAATTCAGGTGGAAAAAGTCACCTCCCCTGAAAAATGTGATAAATGACAGGAGGACAGCTCTGATTCAGAAAGCACTAATGTAGAGATACTTTACAAAAGGCTTCAATCTCTTCTTTCAAGTAGGGGGCGATTAAGAGGCTGGGGGTGCGATCATGGAAGAGTTGACTCTCATGCACATCAGGAAGAAGAAAACAAGATAGGTGCATGACTCTTTAAAAATATTGTTATGTAGTTACTAATTTTCGTTATACCTTGTTTTCCTAAAATCTTTTCTGAAAATTTCTTTTTTACTTTCTTTTAATAAAAGAGGTTTTTGCCTCCATAAAAATGGTCTATGAAAGAAGTAAAATGAAAGTGATAAATGAAGAATGTTACGTCTTTTTCGGGTACCACTTTTTTGTTTATATGAAAAGGCTTACTTGGTTAGATTTATGACCAATGAGAGTCTTAAATGTTGAGGAGTGTGATTTTTTAAGATTATTAATGAAGTTTTTTAATGACATACAAGGATAAAAGTGGTGTGGGGAAATTAGGGAAGATGTACCCTTTTCTAATTGAGGCCAGAGGGACTTCTGGAAACTCTAATGTATTAAATTAATAGAAATTATATTTCAATTCCAAATGGATAAGAATTTAGTTATTTATAATCTAATATAAGTATGGGTAAAAATACTATTAGAAAATAATTTTAGACATGTTTATGTAATATTATTACCCTTATCTTTTGGATTTAACCCCTCTTTAGTCTTTTAACTCTTACCGTGACAACATTTGTTTTCATCCTTAAGGGTTAATATATTTTCTAAAAAATTAAAAACGAACCATAAATAGACAATCGGTGAAATATTTAACCTTATCCAAATAATTTTTCCTAATTTTATTTTTTTAATAATTTTATATCATTTAATAAAATATTATTTATATTAAAATATAATTATGGTCAATTATGACACAATTTATTATATGAATTTTTTAAAATAGAATAAAAACATTATATCTTTAAAAAAATTTAATAAAATCTGAATATGTCTAGTTAATCTAGAAAATATGTTGATGACATTAATTATCTAAAATTATATCTATTTTATTATTATTTTTATTATTTATTTGTTATTTCAATTAATTAAACAATTACATCATCATGATTGTATGAGACAATAAGGTAATGATTTATTTCATAAAAAATAAAACAAATTACTATGATAATGAAAAAAAATATATATTTCAAATTACTATTTATAGTCAATGATATATTCCGAATAACCACATATAAAAATTTTAATACTTATTAAAAACTTGAGTATGACATATTTGACTTTCCTAAGAATAAAATACTAAAAAACTATAAAACACATCAAACTGGCTCAAAGGGGACATAAAATCATCCCAGTAATGATTTTTCTCGAATATAACTCATAAAATAAATTTAGGACAATTTTTAGGGTAATTTTCAAATATTTATAATATTTCTTTTACCAGGAATTACTCGATTAACATTGGTGATTATAAAACAATTACTAAAGTTACTCTTCATAATGTATAAAACTAAAAGAAACTTATTTAAATAATTTGGTCTCCAAGATTAAAAATATAGAATACATTTTTTGATATTAATAACACATAATATTTATTAATTAATTTAATATTAACCCTAGTGACGGAATGAGAAAACGAGTTTTTTTAAAAGTGAAAATTTTCAAAAGAATTAAATGTTTTTATATCCAAATTCAATGTCAAATTGAATAAAATCACATAATTAGATTAAATAATAAAAACATGATATAATTTTTCTTTATAACAAATAAAAAATATAATTTAATATTATAAATTATTAAGACAAAAAAGCTATTTTCAATTAAAACTCAATATTTTTTCATTGTTTATCAAAACATGAAACTTATCACAAAAGTTAAATTTTTTTAATAAAAGTGAATATTGATATTCCTCTTTCAAATAATATTCATATTTTATCAAATAGAATTTATAAAACTATTAAAACATAGATTTAAAACAAGTGCTCCATCAAAAGGTATTAAAACTACCTTTAGAAAAATATAGCCTTTTAATATGTAAAATCGGGTTTATTCTTATCTTATGCCTATAAGTTAATTGGTATGAATGTAAAAACATTTAATTAAATATATAATATATAAATTTCATAATTTGGTTAATAATATTCGTTCCCACTAACTTAGTGTATGAGTTTTAATAATTTTTCAATGGTCGTTTAAGCTGGGTGTTGCATACAACCTAAGATTTCGAGAAGTTTAACTTTAAAAAGAGACACACCATAAAAATTTGGATGTTACATTATCCCCTACTTCAATAAATTGCATCATCAAAATTGGAAATTTCACTTCAAAAATATCATGTTAATAATTTAAAATTTCTTTGTTGTAAACCCATATCAAAAATAGGATTAACAAAAACACTCATAATAAAAGGGAAAGGGAAATGAAAGGATACCACAAAACTAGGATTTATAATAGAATAATGTTTGTAAAACATTGAAATGGAAGAAAAATAAAACTATAAAGTCCTAATGGAGAATTATATAGAACATATTGAGCTGAAAATCAAGGACCACAACGTCATAAACCAGAGTAATGAAAAAGGTCATTGATATTATAAAAAATGATGATAATTTGAAAAAAGGTGGGTTTCATGACCATTTTACTAGAGTTTAGAAATTCATTAACTCTATATGAATATATTTTAATATACATTTATATAAATATAATCTTTTTCTTTGATTTCACCTTGAACTATTTCTAATACATCTCCTAGAATAAGATGCATCATATTGTGAAGTAATATATTAACCTATAAAACCACGACTAAATATCAAATTAAACAATTTCATAAATCATTAGTAATTCAACTATATTACGATTCAATAGCTTAGAATCATTTTCAAGGTAGTTAGTAGAGACCAATTTACTATATCCATATAAATCATATCTTTTTCCAAATTTCATTATATTATCCAAAGAAATATATTAGGTCTTATCTTTCCCTCACCCATGTGTTTTCCTTAAATTTCAACTTGTTATTGAATAATATTTCATTGTTATGAGTAACAATAAATAAAATCTTCTAAATTATTGATGAAAAGGTATTGTAGTACAATCCTTATACATTATGTAATACATATAACTATAATATCTTAAATATAATACTTTTACAACACTATTCAAGGATATAGTTATAGGAGGAAATCAATAATTCCACTTAATCTATTTAAATAGAATAAGATTGACCTTGATCACATATCTTCTTCTGAGGTATGTCCTCTTGATTCTTGGGGAATTCATTTGAATTGTTCCTCCTATCATTTCTTCTATAAGAATGAATAATAGCCTTTTTATTCTTCCCTTTGCATCATTTAGAATGGTGACTCGTATTTCCTCACTTATAAAAAACTTGCATTCCCTTAAATTATTTACTAGGGTGATTCTTTCCTCAGTTGTCACATGTTAGAAAATTTGTCTTTCCCTTTTTAAATTTATCCATTATTTTCTCTATCATCATCTTCTTATCTATAATCCCTTAAAATACATTGTAATTTTATAATTATTCCTCTATCTTGATAGAACGTAAAACTATTTCATCATTTTAAGAAAGAGTTTGAGGCAAAGGCTCCATTCAGATAATTGGATTAAGTCCTTTAAAAAAATGGTCAATCTTGGATTCTGTGTTGCATATGAAAATAGTAGCAATACTTTTCAACCTTATAAAGGTATATTCATACATCACAACACTTTATTTATTTGATTTAAACTAAGTAAATTTCTATTCATCTCTATTTTTCCCCAAGATAGAAATACTTGTCAAATAATGTTTCCTTAAAATATTTTTATTCCATTATTTTAATTTCCCCTTCCTACCTAGTATTGTGGATCAAATACCACCATTGGTCAACATCAAAATTGTGACAATACACTGAAAGTGTAACCATTTCCTTTTCACTGCATCCTAATTCCATAAAAATATTCTCCAAAGACCTATTCTATTTCTCATCCACCAATGGATCAGTAGTCCCACAAAATGATATGGTCCCCTGTCACACAAAGAGTTCCAGCATCAGAAATTATTATTGTGAAATAGGTTTCTCTATCTGCGAAATGTTATTTTTTAGAACCTGGCTAATATAATCTAATATATTAATAACATTATTAGTTCTAATACAAGCTATATCGAGTATATTAGCATGGAAACCCCTATATTTTCCATAAGTATTGACACCCTTCTTCCTTCCAGATGTCATTTCTAAATTATGGGATACACTAGATTAGATTGTAACACTATGAAGCATATTGTATAATCCCAAATCTAGAAAGAGACTTAACAAAAATTCAAAATTTTATTTGTATTTTATATCAAAATTAGATTGATTATTTCTTTGGGATGTTCTTCTATAATTATCCTCAACGTCTATCATAGGGTTATGTTCCCTAATCTATATATCCGAAATCATATTTATAAGGATTCTACTAAACATTATATAATACCAAATGTAACCCATAACCCTAGAAGCCTAGAAAATATGCAATAAATTGATAAAATAGAATATATAAAACATTAAAATACCAAAGGACCAATTAGTTTATTATTTTTGGAAATGAGATACGTACATGAGACATATTTTACATTAGTAAAGGAAGATAAAACACAATACATAACAAATTCTAATAAACTGAATCCCTGAAAACTCATTCAAATAAATATTCTTCATAACATAGGTAAAGGTAAAAAAAATAATGGTTATCTCAAATGATTAGTAAGGGTTATGTATATTAGAATATATCAATAATTTATGAGAATAAATCAACATGAGAAGGTTAATAATTGATACACATGCTATTAAATCAATAGTCTAAATATTTAATGCATATATTGATTTTTATTTATTTCAAAAATCTTATGGATAATAACTAAAAATAATTTTGAATGGATTAAATGCTTTAATGTTGGAGTTAATGTGTCTATAACAAGAACCACTATACCAAAAAGATCAACTCTCAAGACAGTTTAAACAACTCTTATTTGGACAAATGATTCGTCCCATGAGACTACTGATGCATTGAGGGGATATCAATAACCAAGACCCACCTATTTCTTCCAATCCAAAACAATTATCTTATATTAAATAATTTATTTTATTAATAAACAATGTGCCTTATCAAATATCACTTTTAAATTAAGAATACATATTTATCAATATTTCCCTATATAATTAAATAATTCTAAAAGTAAACACCATTTTTAAAAATGATATTTAGTTATGGAAATAATAAAATCCATCACATAATAATTTTTATATAAAATTAAATTTCTAATTTAAATAATGGCAATATAGCTAATTTTTAAGAGATACTTAACATTCACAAAAGAAGGTGAGACTATAAAGATAACTTTTACAACTTGGTAATTTTCATGCTAAACCCCTTGGGTGATAAAAATCAATTTGAAACATTAAATACAATGAATTATGATTGAATCTTGATATTAAATGACATATGGGCATTATATACACCACATTAACATGAATTGGTTCATAACAATGAATACGTTTCAATGTAATGAAAATTGGGATGAAATCCCTTATCTTGAATTTCTTTTTGGGTGAACATACATTATCCTCATTTATAATAGTTTTAAAAAAATTATTTACTTATCAAAAATTAATAATAATATTTATAATATTATATATTAACTTCTTATAATATCTCATTACCCATTTATTTCCAATCTTCCATTATTTTCACTCTTTTGGGTGTTAATTGCATAGTTTTCTGAGAATGTTTTGACTCGTTGCTTGTTCCTATTACATAGATCATGTAATAATGATATCAATAATGTGAACCATGATTCAATTATCATATATATATATATATATTCAGTATATATGTATTTTTAATATTCCATAATATTTGGATATAGGAAATGAAATGTGTCGTTTATGGAGACGGCATGCCCTATGTACACATGAACGCTACTTCAATTTCTTTATCATATTTAAATAGTAAGTTATATATATATATATGTGTATATTATCATTAAAATATCATATTTATATCCTATATTTCTCATTATTTTATTAAAAATATCCTTTAATACATTTAATGTATTGCGTGAATGAATCACATTGCTTGGAGGAGACAATAGTCCACACATCTACAAACGATGTTATCGTATCCTGAAAAATTGGAAAACATGAAAGTATATTCAATATAATAATTTATGATGTATATATAAATTATAAATATAATATATAACAAATAAAAATATTTTTTCCATCATATATCCCACCATGAGAGGTGGTAAAGGAATATCGAAAAATCATCGTTTACTGAGGCGGTAGTCCACTTTACACACAAATGGTAAGTTAGTTACCTATTAAATGTACGTGTGTAAAAGTGTAGGTATAAATAGTATAATATAAATGTATCATTACATGTAGTATAAATAGGTTTTTATATAAACATTAAATAAAAATAATTGAATGGTTTGAGAAAAAAATAAAATGAAAGTTATCGTTGAATAATGTTACATCATTTTCGAGTATGTATTTTTTGTTTATACCAAAATAATTCAATGGTTGGATTTATTACCAATGGGAGGATTCTAGAATGAGGGGAGGTAAGTTGGATAACTATTTGGGTTTTATTTTAATTATAAATAATTCTCAATGTGGTGTGAGGAATTGAGGGAGGAGGTTCCCTTTTGTAATTGTGGTAAGGGGAACTTTTGGAAACTTTCAAAATACTAGACTAATATAAAATAACTTTCAATTAAAAATATATTCAAAGTGAGTTATTTCTAATATAATAATATTATGGGTACAAATAATCTCATAAAATAATTTTTAAATCAGTATAGGTTATATTATTTTCCTTTTCTTTTGGATTTAACCCTAATTTAGTCCCTTAAATTGTTACCATGAAAACATGCATTTTTATGTGTTAAGGGTTAATATAATTACTATAAAATTATAAAAGATCCATAAATTAATCATTTATGAAATATTTAACCTTATTCAAATCATTTCGCCAAATAATATATTTCTATAGATTTTATATCAATTAATAAAATATTATTTATTTTATAATTTAATTAATTTCAATTTGATACTATTCACTACATGACTTTGATAAAATATCATAACAACATGATATATTAAAAAATAAACCTTTAATACAACCCTAATATGTATAGTTAATATATAAAATTTGTTTATGAAACTAATTATCTCAAATTTTATTTATTTATTGTTTTCAATATAATTTTTTTTTATTTTCATTAATGAAATAATTACTAAATCATCATTGTAAAATCCATTAAAGTAATTTTTATTTATAAATAATTTAAAATATGTTACCATGATTAAAATAAACAATTTATATTTAAAATGACTATTTATAGTGAAATATATCATAATATTTACCACATATAAAAATGTAATACTTATTAAAAACATGAGTATGACATGTTGGACTTTCCTTAAAATAATATAATAAAATATTATTATAGTCATTAAAGTGACTCCAATATGCCATGAAATTGGAAAAAATAGTATTTGTGTCGAAAATAACTCATCCAATTAAATTAGTACAAGTGTTAGGGTCAATTTTTAATATTTATAACATTATTTTTACACATAATTACTAGATTTACCTTTAACTGTGTTTAAAAAAATACTAAAGATACTATTGATAATTTCAAAAAATAAAATGAATTTATTTAAATAATTCTGGCCCACTGATTCAAAATATGGAATAAATTTTTCGAAATAAAAATTACATAAGTTGCATTAATTAATTTAAAATTAATCTCGCTGACTGAAAGATAAAAGATGTTTTTTTAATGAGAAAATGTTCAGAAGATTGAATTGTTTTTATATAAAAATTCAATATGAATATAGACACCTAGTTTTTTCATACAATTATTTTTAATATTTATATATATATATATTTATAGATCTAGGCACTAATATGGGATACGATTTTGAGGATCGGTGTGCCCATAATTAGTTTTATTAAATTATTAAATATGATTTATATTGTGCATGTGTATCTTCTTAAAGAAAACCAAATAAATCTTAAATTATTGAAGAATTAAGAAATTTTAGACAATGGTAGATTTCAAAACAAGGTTTTTACCATAGGAAAGAAACAAATTGAGTTAGCGCGGGAAGTTTAGACCCCTCGCTCGTTGGCGGTGCATTTAATGAATTAATAAGATTATTTTTAGTGATACTGATAATTCTATAAATGTAACACCCTAGAAAACCTTTCCAAGGTTAGCCACATAATTTATTTAATCTCCTGTGAGAACTGTCTACCTCCTTCCTTTAGTATATCTAGAAAAATGATGAAGAAACTCTAAAATCATGTGGATCAGGACGCAGAGAACACAATGACTCCACCTAAATCATTGGTGAATGATTTCTTCATAATCGATCAATCTAAAATTGAGGTAAGACACATTATATGTTGTTTTTAGCCCATTTTTTAAATTATTGATCCTTTCTATCCATTTCATGGACATGTGCCAATTATTTACTATTCATGTGCCCAAGTAAAAAAAATGCTTTGCTTAATTATTATTTTCTAACTCTGGAATCCCTGTTCTTGATTGATCGACCAATAATTAATCTCCATGACAATTTGAACTTTTTTATTATGTGTTTTCTTACACATTTCATCATGTTATTAATATGTTGGATCCATGTGGTCCATGTTCGACTTTTTCTTGGTGGTACCGATCTCGATCAGACCCCCAGATTCACTATGAATCGATGAAACATGAACTAAATGATGAATTGAGTGTAGATATGGAAATATTCTGGAGAGACAAGATTTATTTGGTGGATTAAGATCAAAAAAATAATTTTTTAAGGTGCAGTGGAATGTATTTTGAAAAAAGAAACTCCACAATTAACATAGGTGATTTTTCAGTGACTGGGGATGTAAAATTACAATTTCTAGCCAATTACCTGAGTTTTTTTTTATATTATCACACAATTTGAAGCAGAAAGGATTGAATTGAGGAATGAATATTGGATCTGGATATTTGGGATTTCTGGTGAAATCAATATTGAACGTTGTGTTCAATGAAGAACACGTGGTGTGTAGCACCCTCATCGACAGCTCTAGGGTTTCAAGAAAAATTGAGGGTGACATGTCGTGTTACCCATCCTTATATTCCATGTACCATATCCCACTTAGACAACCCATGTGATGTGTCACACAAATAGGAACCCATGTGGAGGAACACAGTGTCTGGTACTCGGAAGTGTACTCCAATACATGAACCCAACATGAAACACATATCCCTGGTTACGGTTAGCCAAGATAGGATATGTTATCAACCTGCATGGATTGTATGACTACATGGAATGGATACATGATCCATATGGGTAAATTTCCATGCAGTGGAGAGAGACCACACACTATGTGGGTCCCCTCACACGATGTGTTCCCCTTGATATTTTTTTTTTGAGAAAACTTCAAACATTAATATCTCTTTCATTTGAAGTCTCGTTCTGGCCTATGAGAATCCTATTCTTAGTGTTTTTTTGTGTATAATGTGATGGTGTCCTTTTTGTAGTTTTTCAGATATGATGTGATATTTTCAAAAAATGAAACCTTTTGAGGTGAACCAGATGATGATAGTGATAAAACATTATCACTAGATGTTGATTCCTGATTAGAACCCACCAGTTGGGTTGGGCATGGATCCTCGATGGATTATAGATTGGAACCCTCCAGTCAGACTAGAAATGGGTCCTCTACAAACTCCCTAGTAGAACCCTCTAGCTGGGCTGGGTATGATTCCTTAATGACAATCAGAGTGGATCCATATAGGTGGGATGGTAGTGGGTCCTCAACTTCTTGAGTGGAACCCACCTATGATATTATGGTATGGCTCCTCTATGAGTTAGTGTGGAACCCACAAGCTAGGCTGGGCATGGGTCCTCGGCCATGAAATTGGAACCCTCTATCTAGGTTGGGTAAGAGTAATCCATCAATTACCATAGTTGAACCCTCATATTGTATCAGGTCATGGGTCCTCTATATTAAAATTATGGCCTCCCGACAGTGAGGTATAGTGATGAGAAATCATTTGATGTAGATTTGGACTAACGAGGAAGAGGATCTCTTTCCCCACTAAGATGCATTTTTGTAATGGAACCTAAAAATGTTCGGGCAAGTTAGTGTCTCCCAATGTGGATAGTATCAGGGTATAGTGAATGATTTCCATAGACTTGTGTTTTCAAGGAAGATGTGTGGGATGTTGGGAATCCCTTCCTTCAAATCGTTTTTTTTTTCATTTTCCAAATCTGGTTTATGGGTTCCCGATACCCAAAATTTTACAACCACAAACTCAAAGCAATAGAAGCACAAAATCAAGGAGAAAAACAACACAGAATTACATATCATAGTAACCATACTCCTCACCACATCCCATGCATGATTCCTCTCCTCTGGTAGCCGTAGCTGATTCCTCTCATTTGATCTTCTTTGGCTGAGTATATATATATATATATACTCATCCTTCCTCTATACCCACTCCTTTGGTTTCGTTACTCTTCTTCTAAGATAGGCAAATGCGTTTGAGTTATACCACGTGATTTCCATTTCTAGATTATCATGGTTGGATGAGTCAGCTCTCCTACTATAGCTAGAAATGTCTTGATGAGTAGTTCATCTACTCACCATGTTTATCCCCTTGTTCTTGTACAAGATTAATTTCACTCCATGTTGGGTTCATCTATACTCTTTGATTGTACCATGTGTATCTACTATCATTACTTTACTCTCGTATCTCATACTAATCCACCCTAAGATTTTCGGTTTTCTACTTGGTATGTATATACTCACCCATGAATGGTCATTTCCCACACATGTCACATCTTATGTAGATGAAGAACATGTTGATCATGACAAATAAGAGCTAATGGATATTGGGTGCTTGGACCGGGTACGATGGCCATAGCTTAGGATTCAGGAGTTGCGCTCTATTTCATCTATTTACTATTCCAGTTTTTCATGTTGGTACATATTTTTGGTTAGGAATGTATTTTTACCCTTTTTCCTTTCAGTTCAGACTACCGTACTTTTCTACTACCTTGAGGCTTAAGAATGTTTGTTTTATTTTATAGATGTTCTGTATCTTTAATTTATTTCACTATGCAATTTTTAATTGAGTTGTCAATGTGTCTACATGAACTTAAGAAAAGGACATGACAAGATAGTTATTCCTTTGGTGATTGTTTCCACCTACTAATTTATGGATATGGGCTTGGGGGCATTGTTACTCGAGCCCCAACATTGGTCAGGTCAAGATAGATTGGTATTAGAGCAAGTTAATTCCTTGGGATGTTGTTCAGACATGTCACATTAATATGATTGGTTGGGTTTTGGGAAATAATGACAATGTGTATTGATTTTTTCTCTCAGTCCAAGGAGTTTAGTGATGGTGCAACGACCAATGTATCCATTCACTAGGACCCTGGCTTCCAACATGTTGACTCGGCATAGCGATATATTTTTTTCCAGGGATCAATGGTACTTGCATCATATTGGGTTAATTCATTAGCTATCCCTCTTAATTCATATCCCCATTATTATTAATATATATATATATATATATTCTCACCTAACCTTGGTACTCCTTGACAATTTTTAGTATGCCTTTACGATGAAAACCTTCCAGGATACTAGCTCTGGTTTATGACGACGATCCTATGAGTGATGAGGCCTAAGTTCAGGATCCATCCCATAATCTTCTTCCTCTAGGTGGGAAGGTAACAACACCTCCAAATGTTGATTATAAGATCATCCTAGAATATTATACTAAGGATGTGTATAAGCTTAGCGCACTCCATGAATTCTTGCATTAGAGACCGCTGAGGTTCCATGGTGAGCCAAATCCATAGACATAAGAGTATTTTTCTTAAGACAATTGTATACATCGTTAGAAGTGTTCAAACCCCAATAGATAATGTGTTGGAACTAAAATATAGACTTTTCTATAGGAGAAAGTAGGCATTGGGGGATCCTTGTTATGCAGATTCACAATGAGTTGACACTCTCATGGGATGACTTCCAATAGCTGTTCGGTGAGGAGTACTACCCCTCATTCTTATGCCCAGTCCTGATCCAAGAGCTTCTAGATCTGAAGCAGGGAGGGATGATCATAAAATGTTATGCAATGAGGTCCACATACATTACAGATTAATCCCTAGACATGATCTAAGATGACTAGTTCTAAGAAAAATGTTTTAGAAGTGACCCCATAGAGAGATTTGAGCTCACATTGAGCACATATGCATCCACAACTATGTCAGGGTGTTGGAGAGGTCACTAATGATTGAGATATTTCTATATGATGGATGCCAAAAAACTTGAGATAGTAGTGGGTTCCACAATGTTTATTTGTCTTTATCATCTAGAAGATGTGACTTTCTAGGATCTCACTGTATGAGTTCCTTCAATGATAAGACTCTGGTGCATGGTCAAAGGAAGCATGGAGAGACATGGAAACCCAAATATGAGTTGTGTTTTACTTCTTATGGGTGTGGTTACTTGGCCTGAGACTTCCCAAACAATTTTTCAAATAATCATAGGTAGATAGCTGATGTAATGCCATGGAAGAGGTAGTTCCATGAAAAGGGATCTCCTAGGCATTGATAGGGTGCTTCGTAGGGAGGTAGAGAGGGAATAGGATCATGAAGAGATATTGGTGGTGGATTCTGCTATGAGATCCTTCTAACAAAACTATAATATGACCAACATCAGGCTCGGGGAGCTAATGACTGTGGTTGTGCACATATGTAGGCTTTGGAAGCTTATGACCCTACAATGAATGATATGTTTTGCGGTATGATCAATTTTTTTTCTAATCATTTTTAGGGTTAGTAGAAACATTTTACAGTCATTCCATAATATATTGACTCCTTGTTTGAGTGCTAGAGATCCCATTTGATGTGCTAACACAACAACATTGTCTTGAGGTTCTTACAAGGAACAGTTATTATGTATCATTCTTCGGTAGGCTATAAAAACTATCTCTTAGAGGGGAGAGGTTCATGTGGGACCTTTTGGTTATCATGATGGAACCCAGTGACTTCATTTTGGTAATGAATTAGATTTAAATACACTGATCCTAGATTGATTTTAACTGTAGAAAATATATATGCACAACCATTGATTGGACAAGATTCCCCTTATCTGGTGAGAGATGTCTCATTGTAGGGAATGTGGGTTCATGGACTGGGATGCTACAACCCATCACCCATCAGTTGGAGAGTATCTTCCTTGGTGTAGAGTCTCCTTAGGAATATAGGTTATTTATATGGTGGAGGATTATATAGAATTTATCCTCAAAGATATTCTTGGACTACCTTTGAGGTGGGAGATTTTGTTTTATATTGATTTTGTTCCCAACACCACATTGATATCTTCTATTGCATAACATATGGAACCTGACGGGCTCTATGAGATACGATTGTTGTTTGAGGACCTTCATAGGAAAGGTTTCATCATTCCTAGTATGTCCACCTCGGCAATTCTAGTTTTTTTCATGAAAAAGGTGGAGGAGAGCTTTCGACTTTGTGTGGATTATCATCTCTTGAACCGGGTCACGATAAAGAAAAAGTAACCTTTACCAAGGATTGAAAACCTCTTTGACCATTTATTAGGTACAATATGGTTCTCCACGATCGATATCAGGTTTAACTACCACTATTTGTAGGTTTGTGAGTTTGATATTCGAATGTTGGATTTATGATGTCGGAACTAACACTATGAGTTCCCAGTGATGCCCTTTGGTGTGATGAATTCCCCCTTCATGTTTATAGTTTGATGTACCAGGTCATCCAGACATACTTGGACCAGGTTTTTGTTGTCTTCATCAATGAAATAATCATCTAATCTGAAATAGAGGTGGAGCATGAAGAGCACTTGAGGATGGTTATTTACTTGCTTCGATAGCACCCACTTCAAAAGAAGCTCTCGATGTGACGTTTCTGGATACATGAGGTTCAATTTCTAGGTAATTTCATTTATAATCATGGTTTATCCATGGATCAATTGATGATTGATGCAATTATTGCTTGGGTGGAACCCATGAATTTTTCATAGGTGTAGAGATTTCTCTATTTGGTAGAGTAATATATGGGATTTTTGGCAGACTTTTCCAAAAGTACTTCCCCTTTCAGCACCCAGAAGTGGAAAGGGTATCTTTTGACATGGTTTGACTAGTGTTAGAGGGACTTTGAGGAGTTCAGTCATAGGCTGATGAGTTCTCCAGTGTTGAGACTGCTAGAGGAAGGTGTTGAGTTCGTAGTGTGTAGTGATGCCTCAGGAGATGGGCTCAGTTGCATGTTGATGCATCAGAAGGAAATTATCAAATATGGATTGAGGAAGTGGATACTCCCCAATATGAACTATAAAATTCAAAACATATATTTTTCAGTACTATTATTCTCCCTGAGTATGTGGATGTACTATCTTTTTTTAGAGCACTTTTTAGTTTACTTAGACCACCAGAGTCTTAGTTACATCTTCATGTAGAGACACTTAAACCAAAGGCAACGATGCTTGATGGAGTTCCTGTAGAACTTTATATTTGAGATATTTAATACTACAGTAAAGGGAAACATTGTATTATATTCCCTTAGTAGGAAGTCACATGCTCCCTTTGTGAAGGAGGCTTTTGAGGAGTTAACTTCCCTATGACTAACCTTGGTTGATCAGGAGGGTAGAAATTTTTGGCATTTGATGGTGATGACACATTCACTCCTCAAGAGTGTGTGAAAGTCTTAGTTGAGAGAAATCAATTGAAAGGTCTTATTTTATTATATATCCACAAGTGATACACCAGATAGTTATTTTTAATGAGGGAATCACATCATCTTATTCCATGGATGAACAGTGGTTCTAGTCACGTTGTGGGAGGAGGTGATGCCAGAGTTATACACCTATCCCCTAGCTATAATACCCCTTGTGGGGAATATTTACAGAGTCATTTTGAATAATTTTTGGTGGTCCAACATGAGATGAATCTTTTCTTTGTTTTTTTCTCGGTGCCTAACTTGTCAGTAGGTGAATGCGGAGAACTAGGTTCTGACATGTTTGTTTCAGCCACTTAAGATCCCATATTGGAAATGGGATATCATATCCATAAACATCATCACAAGTCATCCACAGAGAACAAAGTCCCATGATGACATTTGGGTGATAGTTGACCAACTCACAATGTCAGCACAATTACCTTCCATTATAGAGCACAATTATGTAGAGAGTTTAGAGTATTTGAATGTACGTGATATCATTCACCTTCATAAGGTACCCTCAATGATTGTATCTGATCATGATGCACAATTTAATTCAAGATTTTGGATTGTCCTCTAGGAGGAATTCGAGACCTAATTGCATATGAGTATAACCTTTCACCCCCAGATCGACTAGAATACTAAATGTACTATCTCAGTGTTGGCGGATAGGATGCGGGTGTGCATGTTGGAATTTAGTTAAAGCTAGGAGTATCACCTTCCATTGGTAGAGTTTTGATACAACAATATATACCACTCTACAAATGGTATTTAATGATTTTAGGAATTATACGTGAGACCCTTTAGGTCTCCCTTATGCTTGAAAGATATACGTGAGACATATCTTGTGGGCCCAGAGATAGTGCGGGCAATAATGGAGAAAGTTATAGTCATCCATGAGAGTATGAGTAAGGCCTAGAGAAGAAAATAATATTATAAAGATCACTGTTACAGGCCTTTGGAGTTCGAGCAGGGATACCAAATTTTCATGAATGTCTCCCCACAACAAGGATTATAGAAGTTCAGGGGGAGAGTTAAGCTATCATCATGGTTCATCGGGTCGTTCAAGACCGTGTAGAGGGCTGGAGAGGTTTCCTACTGCCTTGTCCTACCCCCACTACCTGAGTAGGCGCACGATGCCTTCCACATTTCATAATGGAGAAGATATGTGAATAAGCATATGCACTTCATTGAATGGTGTGAGATGGACCTCAAGGATGGAACTTTTTCTACGAAGCACCCATTGGTGATCAATGATATACATGAATAGACCTTGTGTGGATGGACCACTCCCTTGGTCCACTTATTGTGTTAGCACGAGAATATACAAAGAGTTATTTGTAGATAGAGATCTAAGTGCGGGCTTAGTATCCCATTTTGTTTTCATCGTTTTTTCTTTTTGGGGACTAAAATAATATAGGAGGAAATCATGTAGAGACTCAATTATTTTCATTTTATGAAATTGAAATATATTTATATATAGAGAGAGTTAGGTGATGAGACCATGTGCAATCTTGAAGACCAGTGTGACCATAATTAATTTTATAAAAATATTAATTATATTTAATATTACTTGTGAACGACATGATAAAGAAAATGGTATAAATCTTAAATGCTTGATCAAATCCGAAATCATAGACAATTATTGTGTCTGGAATTTGGTTTTCATCCTAGGAGAAACATAAAATGAGTCGAAATGGGACGTTCAGACCCCTCTCTTGTTGGTGGTGCATTTAGTGAATGAATAAATAAATTCAATAATTAATCAGTTTATTATCAAAGATATAGATAATTCCATAAATGTATCTCCCTAAATAACATTGTTAGGCTTAGAATCTTAATTTTTGTAATTTCTAGCACGGTCTATCTTCCTCCTTCCTTCAGAGGATCATGTCGAATAATGAAAAAACTCCATAATCGAGCGAATTAGGATGCAGCGAACGAATCAACATCTTCTAAATTATTCATGAACACATTCTTCATTATCGATTATTCTAAAATTTTGGATGGACTCATTAAATTTTGGGTTTCTCTCTTTTGATAAAATTATTGAACATATCCATCATTTTTCTTGGATTTGTGTCAATTGCAGACTTTTCATTTTCCCATGAACCAAAATTACTTTGTTTATTAATTTTTTTCTAACTCGGTAATCACCTTTCTTGATTGACCGGCCAAGAACTCTTGGCATTGATCATTTGACCATTTTTCTTGTGATTTCCCCCACTTTTATTCTTGTTCTTCACTGAGTGGATCCCCACCACCCCGATTCGACTTTTCCAGGTGGTACTGCACTCGATCAGACCCCTAGATTCACGAAAAATCGATGACATGGGAATATAATGATGAATCGAGCATAGATAAGGTAATATTGAGTATATAGGATTATTTAGTTTGAGGTTTTAGATCAATAAATAATTCATTGAAGTTGCGGTGTCATGCGGTTGAAATGAAGAAACCTACGCGACGAACATGGGTGAATTTCCAGCGAGTGGTGTCCCAAAATCACTTTTTCCAGCCAGATCCTTGAGTTTATCATGATATTAACATAGAATATCAAGAAAAAAGGCATGAATCAGGGTGTAAAGATCAGATCTGAAAATTTTGGGTTTCTGGTGAAATCCCGACGACAGGCCATGTTCAACAATGAACACATAGTGTGTAGCCCCATCAGCGGCATCACTAGAATTTCAAAAAAATGAAGGTTTACATGAAGTGTAACCCTTGATTACATGTATTTTACGCTATCCTGGATGGAGAAACCATGTTAGAGGTAAAATAGAAGAGAACCTATGTGGAGGTACATGAGTTCAGGTACACGACCATGTCCTAACGTACACAGATATGATATGTAGCACACGAACTTGTTTCAGGTTAGCAAGTACCTTCCATGTAGTCCACATACATAGCATTGATGATTACATGGGATTGACTCATGTTCCAGATATGGATGTGACCATGTGGTGAAGCGGGACCACACTCCATGTGGGTCCTCTCACATGCAGTGTAACCCTTTATTTCTTCTGAGAAAACGTCAAACGTCCATATCAATTTCATTTTACTCTAATTTTGACTTACAATAAGTCTATCCTAATTTTTTTCCAAATTAAACATTATGGTTCCCTTAGTTGTGGCTTTTGAGAAATCATGTGAAATTTTCCAGGTGTAACATCCCAATATGGCTAACCCCTGAACTGGTGGCCAGATCGGTCACCACATGACATCAAGCACATCTCCCCACACACCAGAGGCTGTAGATTAGTAGCGAGGGTCGATGGATAGTCAGTGGTGAGACTATACCCTCATATTATAGTTCAAAAACAGACCATAGAAATAAATAAAGGAAGTAGTCGAATAAATGATAAAGAAAAGGAAGACAGATATTTATAAAACTTGAACAAATGTGGAAAATGCCAATTTATACAGTAGACACATGCTTGACATGGGAATGATAAAAAATTAAATCAGTAAATAATAAAATATTCTTTATAATATAGTACACTAAAAATAAAAAAACATCCAATACCTATAGTCTATCTCTACTAGCATCTTGAGATCCATCTCGGTCCTTTTCTCCTAGATCCAGGTAAGACAACAAAAACAAGCAAGTTCCATGGCCCTGCGAACAAGTAAGATCTAATCAGTTACCCAATTCAATGGCAGTATGAGTAGGGTGTGAGATATAAATATCAGTAGGCCAACCCCACCGGTGTCTAGCACAATCTTTCCAATGAAATATAAATAAACAGTGGGCATGTATAACGAAGTAACAAAAAAATTGAATAAATAAACTACAACACGTCTAGGTTCCTAAGGGAAACCTGATGGAGATACCTAATTCGAATCATAGAAAGAAATAAGAGTACGAACAAGATATATATATATATATATATATAATGCCTAAATAAACTATTTAACACATTATTTGATATTATATATTTAACCACATAAATCCATGGGTTCCCCTGGACACCCGTATCTCAACACCTATCTCGGCTGTGCCGGAGTCTAAACCACACCTTATATTCAATTCACAAATCAATATATCACATCAACTTTCATTATCCATTTAATTAAATTCATGTATGACCAATTGGAACCACAGTCCAATGTCAATTAATGTGTGTAGAATGTCAGGTCTAGCAACCTCATGAGTATTTGGAGCATCAATCCTTGTCTCACCACCCTTGGGTATTTGGATCATCAGTCTATGTCCAATAAAAGAATATTTGCATGCAATCTATGTATAGAAAGCCAGGTCTAGCACCCCATGAGTACTTGGAGCATCAATACCTATCTCATAAACCGTTTATCAATCATATGTATATATATATATATATATATATCATGGGTGTAGGATGTCGTTTCTAGAACCCTATGAGTGTTTGGAGCATCAGTCCATATCTCACAACCCATTTAAAACACACACACACACACACACACATATCACATTCAGAATGTCATGTCTAGCACCTAATATCACTGGTGAAGAATGCCATGTCTAACACCTAAAATAATGTTCATTAATTAATTTATAAATTGATTAATCAAGTCCATTAATTAGCTCAATAACTGATTAACAACATCGATTTCCCGCTATTTAATACCCCAATCAATTAACCTTTTAAAATCTCCACATTTAATAATTAATTAACCAATTAATTATTCTAGTTCACAAATATACAACTTGATAATTAATTGAACATTTAATTATCCCAACTTCTCATTCATTTACATTGGAAATTAATTTTCCAAGTAATTATCATTATCTATCATTCATATTTACAACTTGAAAAAACATAATTAATTATCACAATTAATTATCTTATTCATTCTCCAATCATCACAATCATTTTGTTAACTCATAAATTTTATGAATGCGTCCCAATTAATTAAATCATTAATTAATTAATTTTATCACATCGCATTAACCAATTCATAAATTGATTAACAATTCTCAAAATTAATTTTTAATAAATAATCTACCAATTAATTATTCTGAAATTTAAATTTATATTTTTTTAATTATCATGTAACGTAATTATCCCATATTCACAATTTCTAATATTAAATCAAATATACTATTTCCAAATCCGTATCCTAATAATTAATTTATCCCTTAATTATCCACACTCATTAATTAATTCACAATAAATCTAATCACATTAAAACTATTCAAGAAATATAATGAGTATACCCGCTCATTGTCCACACGTCAGGTGGAGGGTTTTATTACAAAGACACGACATTGTTATTTAATGAAACATTTAATGCCAATAAAAATTCAACCTAGCATTGCAGTCAAATTTATCAAAAGTAGTAAATAAAAAACTATTTTGTTTTATTTTTTTAAAACAAGTTTGAGAACCCTACATCATGAAATTGGATAAGCCAATGATTTATAACTCAAACTACAATCCTCTAGTGCACACACTCTTCTAAAATAATGCAGGTACATGAAAATGATTGCATCACCCTACAACATAACTGGCACCCAAGATTTGTGCGGCGGGGACCAACGCACACCCAAAAATTTACCCGAAACCCATATAAAAAAGAACCTAACAAAGGGGTCGTAAACCCATTAACATGTATATTAAACTTACATGATCATGAAAGTGGTGAACCAACCCATTCCGAACAACTTCGCCTTTCGTGGCAATCGTCGGAACATGGACCGACGGGTCCCAAGACACCTTTCACTCCATCCTAGATCTAGAGGACCAAAGAAGATAGATCAAACCTGATTCTAGGGTTTTGGCCTAATGGAACTAGGGTGAAGGAAAGATGAGATGGTCTATGTGAAGAACGAAACATGTGGAGAATTACTTACCTTGAAGAGATAGAAAACTTCTGTGATGAAACCACTGCGATTTGGTGTGCAGAGAGGGAGCTGGGAGGAGTGGGTGGTGCACCCCCCCCCCCCCCCCCATGGGAGGAGAAAGGGGTGAACCTATCCTAATTTTTTCGTCTCCCTCTCTTTAACCCTTAAACAAATAAAAAATTTATTTTTTAAAAAATAACTATTAATATAATAATAGTAACAATAATAATAATAATAATAACCATTATATTATTATTATTATTAATTGATTCACACACCACTTAGATAAACCCCAACTCACCTTAAATGATATTTAATTAAATTCCCCTCAAACGAATTTAATTAAATACAATCTCCATATGAACTCATTTAATTAAATTATCTTCAATGAATTTTACTAATAAAAATATAACTTATTGTAATTTAATTAAATTCTCACATCATAATTTAATTAAATAAATTCCTCGTTTCGCATCATTTAATTAAATTCTTCTTTACCATGAATTTTATTAAATAAAAATTCTCCATCTCACCTCATTTAATTATAATTATCAACCTCAATTTAATTGAATGAAATTTTCTTAATAATAACCATTATTATCATTTAATAAAAATCTTCTTTGAAAAAACCCAAAACTCTCTTAAAATATTTTTATTATTATTATTAATCATAAATCAACCATACAATTAATTATAATAATCTCATCATTATTATTAATATTCAAAAATTCATTTATTAATACAATATCTCCCAATTTAATATGTTTATTTTAGAAACCCCAAAGTCCCTATTTATTATTGTCATTAAACAAAATGATTCTTTTCCAAACCACAACTCTCCAATTCACTACATTTAGTCAATGTTTAAAAAATGATCCTTTGACAAACCCCAACAACTCATTTAAACATTATTTTAATTAAATTCTCTTTTTCCGATTTTAATTAAAATACAAACTGCGTTATTTAATTAAAATCTTGAAACTCAATTTAATTAAATAATTCTCCAACCAGTATTATTTAAATAAATTATTTCCTCAATCTAAATAAATAATTTATTGATTTCAATATTATTAAATTAAATCTTTTTCTACTCAATTTAATTAAATAAATACTCAAATCAAATTAATCCTTAAAAAATAACAATCAATAATTAATTAACCCAATTAATTATTCTTGACTCAACGTGCATTTTTTCAACAAACAATCATTTAAGTCGACGTTTAAACATTACTTAATTAAATTCGTTTTTCTCCTTTAAATTTATTAATTAAAAACAATAATAATAATAATAACATACAAATTATTATTATTATTATTAACATATTAATTTTTTAAAAATTCATTGAGAAGCCCCGTATCTCTCCAATTAAATTCCCATAAGTGTAACACCCCATTAAACATGAAGTTAAAAAATTTTAACATAAATGTTACAACCCATTAATCATGCAATTAAAAATATTTTAACATCCAAATAATTTATGACACTATAATAATAATAAAATTATTATTATTAAATCATTATTTTATTTAAACACAAATAACCAATTTAATATTATTTAATTAAAATAAATAAAATATTAAACTCGGTAAGCTGCATGGGTTGGACCACAACCATGTGTAGCCTGTGTAGATCCATTAACGAGGACTTGTTTAGATATAGTGCTCTAGAGACTCTTCGGGACATCTGTGAAAATTATCGAGTATTCTCCTAAGTAAAAATACCACACTTTTAAGTGTTCCAACACTCAGGATTAAGTTCTAGAGATCGTTTTAAAAATATAACCATAAACAAACCGAAAAAATTTTAAATACATCTTAAGTGTTAGTACCCATCAATACTTGCGCGCTTAAGTGTCCAGCCCTTAAGGGAAATGGAAACACTTGCACGCCGCCTTATCCCTTCAAGGAAACTTGCACACCACCCATATGAAAGCCTCTAGAGATGATACTAATGGCTCCAATACAAAGTCTCCCAAGTATCACTTCCCAGGTTCTTCGTCGCCCAAGTGAACTCATGTCGCGCAAGTATACTTGCGCGACCAGGACTTGCTTTACAAAACAAAACTTATGTGCCTCCTTCCAATTCACTTCCTTTCCTCAAATCCACCTTTCTGCTTCAAGGGAAGCCTTCAAAACCCTCTTAAAATCCATTTTTGGCATGGTTCCTTTGTTGGTTTCCTTATATAAAAGGAATTCTGTGGAATATCTCCCAAATCCTTGTGATTTATATATCTTTATATCACTACGGTTAGAGGTTCCCTTCATTCAAACCCATCCCTTAAGATGAGAGAATCTTTGATTTGGGCATCCTCTTTAGGTGTAAGCCCCAATCATAAGTTAAAGTCCCCCTTAATTATGGGAGTATAAATCTCCATAAAACACATACACCTTTTATGGACCCTATTCATTTGGACATCCTTTTTTGGAGTAATCCCCAAGTCCCCTCTCCTTTGATTTAGGCATCCTTCTTAGGAGTAAGACCCAATCATAAATTCAAGTTCCCTAATTTGTGCATCCTCCTAAGGAATAAACCCCATGTTCCCTAATTTCTCTTAACCTACGCCTCCTTTTTTAGGAGTAATCCCTAATTTAAGTATTTCGAATCTCCATAAAGCACATATACCTTTATGGACCTTGTTCTCGGGTTTCTTCCATGAAGTAAATCCTGATTCTCATATATCTTGGGCCATCATACATACGTAAGCCCCACGTTATTTTTTATGATTGCATCTTTCATGGTACAAATCATCGGTTTTATTGATACCTCTTGTTTATCACACTGAGTATAACTCACGTGATCTTAGAGTGTAAAATTAATTATGACATCATTTTTTGAGCCATTAATCATGCATAACCCTCATACTTATTAATTCATGAACTACGTGGGTTCTGATTCCTTTTCTAAACAAGGATATGTAGGTAGCCCATCTGCGGGTACGATCCCAACTCTGAAATATTCCTTGTCCATATGAATGACAATAAACTTCAAGTTCCCCACTGAGTGGCTTTAAAACCAGTATGGTTATCATAATGACCAAGAGATTTCTATATAATGTGTTGAATGATACCATTGACTAAGTATCTCTAACAAATACAGATGATTCTATATCGATGAAGAACCTCAAATACATATAAAATATTCTCTAAATATTATACATATTAATCATTGATTGTCAAATCTAAAGGAAAGCTCATTTTTATACTTGGTAATTAATAAGGATTCACGAACATAACTCAAATCTATAAAGAGAGTCCTAGAGTAGACAATAATTCCCCCCAAAAAGGTGTGATGAGTCCGAACTCCCATCCTCTCGACCAATGCAAATTCTTAAGCCTCATAGGTCCATAACTAATGAGAACCTACCTTTGGAAATTAGGACCAAATGGATGCAGAATCATTGGATGTTTCTGGTTCTATGAATAAACCGGTTAGAAACCAATAGGAATGTTTGAACCTTAAAACAAATGAGGTCATCCACATTTCTAGAGCGAAACAAAAAATGGTGAACCCGATGTGAATCCTTAACCAAGTTAAAATGATGGTTTACCTATTTTTTAGGCCCCTATTTAAACTCATGGAGAGGGCCAACAAAGTAATCAATAATATATGTGCTCATCCAAAAGATATAGTGGCCGGAATTTTCTTGATTATGTCTGTTATATCAAACAAGAACTCTTTTCCAAGATCTCTCTGCATTACAGAAATGGCTTCCCTGAAATTCACCCCTGTGAATTCCTTGGCCACTGATCCTACTGGATCCTCGTCCGATTTGAGGACAATGTCACCAAATCAGTGTCTGCAATGCTGGGTATCAAATGAACTGATCAAGGAGTACCGTTATCACGGTACCATCCCGACTTTGGAGGCTACTCAACAATCCCTCCAAGTGAACAACTCACACTGGTTGTCCAGACAATGACGACCAGTGATCAAGAAGTAGGTGGTGACAACTACCGTCTCCAACCATTTTGGGTCATTATCCCCGGAACGCAACAACCAGTCCCTCCCATACTATAGGGAGGTTGACCAGGAGGTCACTCAGGACCTTCATTCAAGGATTCAGGAGTCCTTCCCGAGGACTCCCACCAACAATCACCGCCAGACTCATGCGGTAGTGAGCCCTCAATATGATGAGGGTATCATCTCCAGGCATTCGGCTTAGGTTCCTTGAACCCGAGCAGGCAAGATGAACCACCAGAGGCGACGACCAGTCAACAGTGATCAGGTTCTTATCTCTGCCATTTTCAGAGAAGTCCACCAACCTAACTTGGTGAAAAGCAACGAGCGGGCACACACACCTGTCCATTTTAATTCCGATGTCCAGCAGACTCGTCTGGCAGCAACCTGCCATTCCCTCCAGGAAATTCCGGTGGAGTACTATAGACAGGAACATACACCTGTTTATAAATCATCAACTAGTCAGTAGGCTCTTCTGACTACATACGATGAAACCCACCAACCCAATGTGTTGACAACTGGTAAACAGGCACATACACCTGCTTACACTTATCAATCCTGCCAGCAGCCTCGTTTTCCAGTATTGAAGGAATTTCATCAACCACGTTCGGCGGAGTGCAATCAGTAGGCACATACACCTGCTAGTATTGATCAATCCTACCAAAAATCTCATTTGGTATCACCCGGAGAAGTCAATTGGAAATCCCCAATGACAAACAGGAGGCAGACTCAACTCTCTTCCCCCACACATGAGTACTGTCAGAATCCACTGACAGGAAAAGGAGGACAGAAGCAGGCACATACACCTACTCCAGACACATAATAGACGTATATTCCCGTTCCGGCAGCTGAAGTCACCAAGCATATTTTGTCAATGGTGAAAGAGAAAAAGAAAATTCCTGCTCATATTCTGGATGCTTGCCTTGATATTATCATAGCTTCAGCAGCATCTCAGGGAAAGACGCATAAATCTATCTCTTTTAGCGGAGTGACTCATCAGCATGTCACCCCCGGAGTAGATACACACCTCTGTTCCAGTCCAGGAGGGTCATGGGTCACACTCCCCCATGTCATACAGACAATCAAATCAGGAACATACACCCAATTCAAATGAGTATCATCAGCCTAACCTGGCCATTTCTCTTGAGCAGGCACATACACCTGCCCAAAATAACCACATTCGTCAACAAGTGGTTTCCAAAATGAGTTAGAAGGCACCTAATAAAAATACCCATCCAGCGTAGTTTTAAAGTCAAGAACCAATATGCAATGAGACCTTGCTCAATACTGGAGTTCATGAAGCCATCAGAAAATTATCTATTGCGACTCAAGATTCTAATCCCTCATTTCCCAATAGTGGGAATAATAATTCCAAAGGTCTTCAACAGGCACTTCCTCGGGAAGGCTTTCTTCATGAAAAGTTGGTCGATCTCGACGTTTCATCTTCAGATGAGAGCTGTGATAACCCTCTGCGTAGCTATAAGACCAAGGAGCAAGTGATTTCATCTTTTGCTATAACCCACCATGGTGGTCCTCTCCATGATGATGAATTTCGCTGCGAAAGTCCTCTCTGCGGTAGTAATGCACATTTCCTAGAAAATGTGCCAATGGAAAATGTAGTGCTGAGAAAGCCCTCTTATCTTGAGGCACTTGAAAATGCGAAGCCATTAATGTCTGATGCTTCATCGCTAGTAGTTGAAATACTTTCTCAATCAGAAGATGGCCTGGGGTGTAGGTCATTCTCCGAACCACCCCTAGGTCATTCATCTTCGAGTTTTATAAATGAATTCTCTACCAATCTTGTTGAATCTAATGAAGCAACAAGGAATCACCATCTTTGGTCTAATCAGGTAGAATAATCCTCATCAAATTACAAAGAGGAATTGCTGAATATGAGAAAAAAATTGGCGCAAAGTGAAGTACCGGTCATGTTTTGGCCTTTGGCTGACTCTCATTATGATATTCCAAAGATGTTGACGGAAGATTGTATTCACAATGTTCGTCTCAACATGTGGAAAACTCTTTGTCACTTGAAAGAGAAAATATTATCTTATGATGAATATCAAAATCATGTCAAGATAATAGAAGGGTTACAATGCCAAATTGACTTGGAACCTCTCTCAGTTTCCCGACATCCAAAGGTTGAAAAGAAGTAGAGAGCCCTTCGGCGTTCATGCCTTGGTGCACTAAAAAGATTGTGCCAGTTAATTTCCAATGCCCCATATGGTATTCATATCAGGAGATGGGGCATTCATGGAGAACTGCATTTCACTGTTCTCTCCAGTCAACAAAGCCTGCCAAAAATGGTCTCATGCAATGTTATTGCCCATGGCCGGCCATAACCAATTTGTTTTCTGTGTAATCAAAGGCTTTCTCAGGAACATGCCTCAACTAGTTCTTCCCAAAGTCCATCATAAAGAGAAAAAATTGTCAAATTACTCTTGCATCAAGAAAATTAGAATATCTAATAGGCTTCTCGTTTAGATCTTGCACATCACCAAGTGACAGAAGTGTCAGAAATCATCCAACGATCATATGAGCCAGGTGATTTGAATGGATGTAGGTTGATGCATCCAGCCAATTTCCAGACTAAAGTGTGCAAAATCAGGAGAGATTTTAAGAAAGACTCAGATGTAGCAGCTCAAGAACCACCTCATCTTTCCATACTAGGGACTCTTTTAAACCAACCCTCAGAATCAACAAATAGGATTCGAGGAGTTGAGCAGGGACAGTAGGAACAGCCCCAGTCCACCGGACTGGGGACTTTTTCAAATTCGCAATCCCCTCCTCAGTGAAAGTCATTCTTCTCTCGATTATGGAAGAATCCACAGGAAGAACGTAGATCCAAATTATCATGAGATTCCCTCCAAATTACGGTTCATCAAGAAGTTCTTCAAGGATCAACTCAACAAAAGGCCATGTCTCATCACGGACATGGGAGAAGACAGTATCGCAGAAATTCCATTAGAAGGGATGAAATGCGTTATGCATCAATAAATTTCATCAATGCTATTGTTATTGATCCTCCAGAACATGAGACTTACTCAGGAGACTCGGGTGAAGAAGTTCATGCTCAAGAGGCTGCACGCACTGAAATAAATGAAGAAGGTGTGCGTACACGAAATCAAAGTCTTACCCAGAATTTAGGTATTCCTTTAAATAACCTACTCACCCCTCTCCGAAAGGCATCCAACAAGGGGAAAGAAAAAAAGTCAGGTTACATTCCACCCTACCTCTGGAGAAGGCCAATCACTCTCAGTAGAGGAAAGGTTCGCACGGCAAGAGGAAGAAATGAAGGATTTAATGAGGTTGAATGCAGAACTACTTCAGAGTAGTCTTCCTCCTAAACGTACTGGAGTCAGTCAATCAAGGGAATTTATTGTAGCTACTAATATGGATCAATAATATCCTTCTTTACCAATACACCCTCACAGGTCTAATCCTATGGGTCATACGCAACAACAACCGGCAATACTACCATCAGTGGCAGTCCCGGTTACTACACCCATCCAAACTCCAGTTATTGCACCTGCTTAGGTCCAAGTTCAACCATATGTTTCTCAAAAGTTAATAACTACCATTGAGTCATTAACAGATTGGTTAGAAACTATGGAGGGAAAGCGTGCACAGGTTCAACCATAAAAGAGGGCTTACCCTGAATGGGTGGATGCAACTCCTCCCCCATCAAATTTTTTGAATATCACATTCCCAATTTTTAATGGTTCGGGAGATCCAGATCAACACTTAACACATTTTGTTTCTCGTTGTGATCCTATGATGGGAAATCTTCAACAACAAGAAGCAGTTTAGCTCAGGTGCTTTGTACAGTCATTACAAGGACCTGCTTTTTCTGGTATACAAGTTTGAAATCCGGTCAATTACTGGGTGGGAAGATCTCTGTCAAAGGTTCCTTCTTCAATTTAGTTCAACCTTTACAAAGACAACGATATCTGATCTTACCAATTGTAAGCAAAGGTAGAATGAAAGAGCTTCAGATTTCATTGCTCGATGGAAGGTATTATCATATTCCTTAAGTTTAACACTCCCTAAAGAAGAGTTGTTTCCAATCTGTGTGGCAAATCTATGCAATGAATTACGCACACTATTGATCCCTATGAAATAAAGAGGGTTTCGAGACCTTACTTCAATCGCTAAGCAGATTGAAGATTCTCTTATATAGACTAAGGCTAAAACTCATGTAATTATATCAGTTCCAGGAAGTAGAATGGGAAAAGCATAGATTGTTATAGTTACACTTAAATAGTAACCTGTACCTGCTTCCACTTCAAGACCTTCATCATATCGAAGGGCTACACCTCCTGAGCATCAACAACAAAGGTCGCCTCATCAATATGATCAACTAGATCAAAGGCAGAAACATTTTGAAGACTTAAAGAACAAAGTTTATTCTTTCCAGAATGAACAAGTTCCTGGCTACTTCATCTTGGATCTGGAAAATAACCTAGTTCAGTTTCCCAGGCCCAAAAGGCCAAACAAGGAAGGAGATGAATATCGTCCCACCTATTTCCCATTTCATAAAATGTTGGGGCATCCCATCCACGAGTGTTTGGTTTTCAAATACATCCTGCAAAAGATGGTGGACTCTGGACAGGTAAAACTGAAAGGTTCTTCAGCCCAGGTAGCTTGTGTTACTACTATAGATCCAGATGAAGAAGGCGAGTGGCATGGGGTGAAAAGTAAAAATGTGCAGAAATATGATGATTGGACGGACAAGAAAATGATCAACCAAACTCGTGCCATTTTATGAACACAAATGAATCAACCAATTGTGTCTTCTTGTAACGACCCAAAGTTTCATTAATGGAAAATCGCTCTTGATCCAGTTAAATGTTTCTTTATGAAAAAAAAATGTTTTTATAAGATGTCAACTTCTTTAGTTTTATGTTAAGATTTATGACCGTTACTTTTATAGCCGTTGAACAGTGATCATCTGAGTAGTATAAATATAAGGCTTTAACGAAACCATTTCTACTCAGACAAAGGAAGCGATGGCCTCATCCAGTAGAATTGCCCCTTACAAAGCCCATTTGTCAGAGCTCGGAAAAGAGGTGGCGTCTCTGGGATTTGCCCTTGACCAAGCCCAAGCTGAGCTTCATCAAGTCAAGCACGAACGTTATCGTCTACGGGAAAAATGGAAGTTGATAGAGATTACCACTCAAGGGATGTTATCCGAGCAACCCCAAGAGTCTGTCACCATCGCACACCTTACCCTTAGGTCTTATGCGGCTATTTTAAGGGGTTATGTAACAAATAAGTAGCACCATGTTCATGTACATTATTTTTTTTATATAATAATGAATATAATTTTTTTTGATACATTTTAATTAGTTTTTAAAGTACAAATGGTGTTTTTAGTTATTATTTAATTAAGAATTATATTTTATTAAATTAAAGGATTTTTGAATTAAATAATATTTTAATAAAATATTATTATTAATATTAAATTAATTTTTATTAAATATAAATGATCTTATAATTTTATGAATGCAACTAAAATTTTTATTAAGGTTTGAAAGCCATTTCTGTCAAAACCCGTGAATTTTTTATAAATGTCGGTTTTTATTTTAAAAGTGAAATTCACATATTTAGAAAATTATTTAGATAAAATAAATATTATTTTTGGAATCAGGACGTCGAAATTATCCAACGGTGAATTTTTCATAATTTTCTGAGACAGTCAAATTTTTGGGTAAAAATTAAATACCATTTAAATATATAATGTGTTTTATGACATCATAATGACCCAATGGTGATGTAATAAAATACCATAATCCTTATGTTCAGACAATATGTGTTTTATCATTAAAATAATGAGGTTTTGGGTTTGTTTGACTTACTTTTCAAAGCATTAATGGAGCCCTCAAGACTTATTCAACACTTTGCCTTTTTAAATTAATTTCCATGGGAGTGTGACTCACCTCCACATAAGCAACCCTAATTTTTTAGTAAGTTCGGACCTTGGACTTATAAAATCTTGTTTTCATCTTTCCTTTTCTAGAAACCATGGGCAAATACCATGGGATGGTTTGTGGTTTGGATTATTTTAATATAAGGGGTCCCAAACCTAAATAATAAAGAATTCTCTCACCTTTCCTATATAAACCCACCCAAGCTCCCACTTCCTCCTCACTCAAAGCCCTTGAATTTCATCCATCCTCTGCCATACTCTCTCTAGAATCCTCTCAAGGTTCCCCAAGCTCCCAAGAATCCTCTCACAAGCCTCTCTCTAGCCTTTGGAAGCACACTTCCAAGTAAGGGTTTTTTCTTCCTTTCTCATTTTTCTCAATTTTCTTTAAGTTGTATTGCCCTTTTTATTTCAATTATGAATGTTGGGGTATGGTTTATCACCTCCCCCATACTTCCCTCTTATTTTTTTAATGATGGGAGAACCCTTTCTCTCTCATTAAATGCCTCCCATGTACACCCGTTACAATGCCGAAATTCCGAAAGGAACTTCTCTCTCTTCTTTTACATTCAAGCAATACTTTTGTATCATGAATCTAAATTCCATTTCGATTGTTGGGACATGTACATATATGACCTCCTTACTGTCCATTACATTTAAATATGATGAGTAACCCCTTTCTATCTCATCAACTTTTTTTATGAATTCTTATGTCACGCCGTTATGCTGCCGAAATCGCACCGATTTTCTAAGCCAATGTCTTTGTGTAGTGAATACCATGCCTATTTCTCCATCAAGGGTATTCACCTTTATGCACATTTACATATTGATTGTAAAGTTTCATGTATTAATTCCACATTCCTTTATCGTGGAAGAAATGATTATGTTTTATTAATCCATGTTTTATGACCATGTGGCACACTTATGCATGAAATGAAATGTTTAAGAAGGGTGCGCCCTTTATAGCGCTACAATGCATTGGGTAAAGTATAGTATCATGATACTTCATGTGCAATGAGTGTTTAATCATGCTAATTCAAGTGCAACAAGGGTTTACTCGTGCTTCAAGTGCAATGAGGGTTTACTCATGCTTCATGTGCAATGAGCCTTGGCTCATGCTAATTCAATGTTAAGTGTTGTTGCCACATTTCCATGCTATGATTATCATGCTTTATCATGCCTTTATGTTCATGTTTCTCTTATTCTCTATTGATATGCCTATTGCCTAACATGTATTGTACTCCTCATGTTATTCATTGTGTACTCCCTTACTGGGCTTTATAGCTCACCCTTTTCTTATGCATGTCCTCAGGTTATCCCATGCAATGCTAAGTACGAAGGAATGTAGTGGTCATGTAAAGGAAGTTTTCAATAAAGATGTTGTATTTCAAGTTTAAAGTTTTTATGTAATGATCCTAATCCCCAAATACACTAAACCTCTCGATCTTCTTTTTTGGATCAAGTGAAGTTTTATGTAATAAAGCATGTTTAAGTTGTAATAAAAAGCAGGGTTGTCATGGTTGGTATCAGAGGATAGGTTTAGTTATTTTTGGGATTAGGAAACCCTAGTAAAGCCTTAGATACAAGACTAAGAATAATAAAAACATCCCTAAGTTTTTGTAAATACTAAGTAAGTGGTTTATCAAACAAATACATCCCTGTCTGGATACGAGCAGGTAGAGGCGGCTCTGGCACAGATGTATCCTAGGGGTAAAACCCGAAAACACCGCTTTGAGCTAGACTCGAACGGGAACTGGTGCACGACAACGGGCCTTGCTGCACTCTTGGTTACGACACTCCTGGGGGATATGTTTTGATAAATTCACAATCTTAGTATGAACCCTTATTAAGGGAAAAATGCCCCTAAGAATATATTTTAGAAGGAAGATCATGAAAATCCTGGATTGAATCCTATAGACTCATGAGTTAAAGAGATTAAATTTATTTATAAGTCATCAACTTTTGTCTTTGGATTACCCTTTATGTTTTACCCCTAACTTTCCTTTTATTTCAGCCAATGGCCGGTAATAGGAGAACTCGGGCTAACAACCGTTGTGAAGATCAGTGTGATGATTGTACTTATGAGATGCCCAATCCAATGGGAGCGGGAATCGCAAACTTTGTCACGCTTCTCTCTCAGCTAACTCAAGTTTTGAATAGAAACACTGGTCAAGAGGAACGTTCAACCCCCCCTAAGAAAGAACAAGTTGCTATTGAAAGCTTCATGAGACAAAGGCCTCCTACTTTTAGTGGATCATCTGATCCCACGATCGCTGAACAATGGATCAACTCCATTGAGAAGATATTCTCCATCCTCCAATGCTCTGAAAAAGAGAAGGTTCTCCTGGCGGCTTATCGTATGGAGGTTGAAGCTGATCAATGGTGGACGTTGATCAAAAATACGAAGCCTGAGGAGGAGATCGAGGCTTTGGAATGGAAGGTATTCCGGAAGATGTTTTTCGATAAATATTTTCCACGCACCCTCCGTCTTAAGATGGAAAGGGACTTCCTTTCCCTCAAGCAGAAAGATGAGGAATCTGTGGGAGCGTACGAGGCAAACTTCACAAGGCTTGCATGATACGCTTCCGGCTTTGTCGTTACCCCCGAATGCAAGGTTGACCGCTTCTTTGGTGGGATGAAGCCTAGCTTGCGGAAAGCATTAGCGATCTGTGACTTCGACAGCTATGAGGAAATTGTCCGATGTGCCCTCAAGGTTGAAATGGAGATCAGAGAATCATAGGGGTATCATGGGGACAAGAAGCGGAAGGTGGACTTCAATTCTGGTGGTCCGATGGATAAATCCAATGGTGATAAGAAATTCCAGCACCCCACTTGCCAAAAGTGTGGAAAGAAGCAGCCTAGAAATTGCCTTAGGGGGACAAGAAAATGCTTCAAGTGTGGAAGAGAAGGGCACCTAGCTGTTAACTGTCAGCAAGAAGGACCCGCGGCTGCGACAGAGGAGAGGAACGCTCCGTTCGAACCTCAACGCGTTGTTCAATGCTTCAAATGCAAAGAACCTGGTCATTTTGTGAATCAGTGCCCTAATCCAAGGGTTATCGGAGGCAATCAACAACCTCCAAGACAGCAAGGAAGAGCTTTTTCCATCACTTCTGCCGAAGTGAACCCCGACAACGAAGTGGTGACAGGTACGCTAGTTATTCATTCAAGAATAGCGAACGTACTTTTTGATTCAGGTTCTACACATTCTTTTATATCTCAAAAGTTTAGTAGAACAATCCCTGCACCACCACAAATCATGGAAGTAAAGATGTCGGTGAGTACGGCAAATGGGGCAATCATTGCATCCCATGAGTATAAGTCCTCCCCTGTTATAATATGTGGATTGAATTTCCCAGCGAACCTCGTCATACTCCCTTTGGTGGAATTTGATGCAATTCTTGGCATGGATTGGCTTTCCTTATATAGATCCAACATAAATTGTCGGGAGAGGGAAATCACACTCCATATGGAGAATCGACCCCCGATTCTTTACAAGTGTCAGGAGGAAGATGAATCTACTTTAGCTCCATCATCTCAAGCATGGATATTACTGCCTTATGAGCACGCATATCTGGCTCAGACGATTAAGTCCAAGGAAGAAACCACCCTTGAAGAAATGCCTATTGTGAGGGAATTCGCTGAAGTATTTCCCGAGGAACTTCCTGGTCTTCCTCCAAGAAGAGATGTTGAGTTCTCAATTGAACTTATACCTGGGGCGCTACCAATATCCAAGACTCCATATAGAATGGCTGTGGTTGAGCTTGAAGAACTGAAGAAACAACTACAGGAGAATCTGGATAAAGGGTTTATACGCCCAAGTGCATCACCATGGGGTGCACCAGTCCTCTTCGTCAAGAAGAAGGATGGGTCAATGCGGCTTTGCATCGATTATCGTGAACTTAACAAAATCACGATAAAGAACAAGTATCCTCTCCCAAGAATCGATGACTTGTTTGATCAGCTGCGTGGAGCACAATACTTCTCCAAGGTCGACTTGCGGTTGGGATATTATCAAGTAAGGGTGAAGAAGGAAGATATCCCCAAGACTGCTTTTCGTACAAGGTACGGGCACTATGAATTCATAGTAATGCCTTTCGGACTCACCAATGCTCCAGCAATATTCATGGACTTGATGAATAGAGTCTTTAGAGATTACCTAGACAAATTTGTGGTAGTCTTTATAGATGATATTCTAATATACTCCAAAACCAAGGAGGACCATGAGGAGCATTTAAAAACTGTACTAGAGACTTTGCGCAAGGAGAAGCTCTATGAAAAGTACAGCAAGTGTGAGTTTTGGTTGAAGGAAGTCTCATTCTTGGTTCATATCATCACAAGCAATGGGATATCTGTGGACCCCTCCAAAACAGATGCAATTGAGGGATGGACGAGGCCAACATCGGTAACTGATATCCGTAGCTTCTTGGGGTTAGCTGGATATTATCGACGATTTGTGAGAAATTTCTCACGATTGTCCAACCCTCTTACCAAGCTAACTCGAAAGGGAGTAAAGTTTGCTTGGAGTGATGAATGCGAAGAAAGCTTCAAGGAGTTGAAAAGGAGGCTTATCACTGCACCCGTGCTCACTTTACCCACAAGTGGGGAGCTTTTTGTGGTATTCAGTGATGCTTCGAAGAAGGGCTTAGGATGTGTGCTGATGAAGAATGATAAAGTGATATCCTATGCCTCAAGGCAGTTGAAAATCCATGAGCGAAACTATCCAACGCATGATCTGGAGTTGGCGGCGGTGATCTTTGCCTTGAAAATCTGGCGGCATTATCTCTATGGAGAGAAATGTGAGATATATACTGACCACAAGAGTCTTAAATATATATTCACACAGAAAGAGCTTAATATGTGCTAGAGAAGATGGATAGAGCTCATCAAGGATTATGACTGTTCAATACATTACCACCCTGGGAAGGCGAACAAGGTGGCGGATGCCCTAAGTAGAAAGTATCCAGCAATTCTATCAATGATGAGAATTGAGAAGGATCCAATCTTCTTAGACTTGATGAAGATGGATGTGGGAATCATAAAGAAGGGAACATAGTCAATCCTTTCACAAATGATTGCTCAACCATCTCTTTTGGAAAGGTTAAAGGATGCTCAAAAGGATGATGCGAGAATCCAAGAAAAAGTGGAAGCTATCAAAAAGGGAAAATCCTAAGATTTTAATGTTAATGAAGAAGGAATTGTGCGGTTTGGGAAAAGACTATGTGTTCCATCAAGTTCGGAGCTGAAGAAGGAACTTTTGGATGATGCACATAGTTCAAATTTCTCTATTCACCCAGGGAGCACAAAGATGTATCGAGATCTCCGAGAAAACTTTTGGTGGGATAATATGAAGAAAGAGATCGCTGAATATACATCAAAGTGCCTGGTGTATCAGCAAGTGAAGTCAGAGAGGCAGAAGTCTAAGGGGATGATGAAACCATTGACCATACCTGAATGGAAATGGGAGAACATCACCATGGACTTCTTCACTGGACTTCCAAGGACATCCAAAGGCAACAATGCAATCTGGGTTGTTGTGGATCGTCTTACAAAGATTGCACACTTCATTGCTATTCGAGAGGATTTCTCTTTGGATCAACTGGCACGGATATATATCAGGGAAGTGGTACGGTTGCATGGAGTACCACTATCTATTGTGTCTGACCGAGATCCAAGATTTACCTCTAAGTTTTGGAAGAGTCTTCAACATGCTCTGAATACTGAACTGAACTTCAGTACGGCCTATCATCCTCAAACTGATGGCCAATCCGAGCGGACTATCCAAACACTTGAGGATATGTTGATAGCGTGCTCAATGGAATTTAAAGGAGGATGGGATCAACATCTTCCTCTAGTTGAGTTCTCTTATAATAATAGTTTCCACTCGAGCATCCAAATGGCACCATATGAAGCCCTGTATGGGAAAAGGTGTAGAACACTGGTATGTTGGGATGAGGTCGGTGAACGTAAGCTGCTTGGACCAGAAATGGTCGAAGAAATGGTGGAGAAGGTGAAAACCATTCAGCAGCATATCAAGGCAGCCCAAAGTCGACAGAAGAGTTATGTAGATAATCGTCGGCGAGACCTGGAGTTTAAAGTCGGAGACATGGTGTTTTTACGTATATCTCCGTGGAAGAAGGTCATGAGGTTTGGAAATAAAGGGAAGTTAAGTCCAAGGTACATCGGCCCATTCGAGATTCTTGATCGTGTTGGGGCTGTGGCCTATCGACTAGCACTTCCACCTACTATGGCCAAGGTGCATGATGTCTTCCATGTATCCCTCTTAAGGAAGTACATACCAGACCCTTCACATGTACTCTCTTCCGAGGTGGTACAATTTGAAGATGATCTTTCTTATGAGGAGCAACCAGTGAAGATCTTAGATCGTAGAGAAAAAGTTCTACGAAATAAGACAATGCCCCTCGTCAAGGTGTTGTGGAGAAACCACAAGTTTGAAGAAGCAACTTGGGAGTTGGAGGATATGATGAAGCTAAGTTACCCACATTTTTTTTAGTGTGGGAAAAGGAAAATTTCGAGGGCGAAATTTCTTAAGGGGGGAATGTTGTAACGACCCAAAGTTTCATTAATGGAAAATCCCTCTTGATCCAGTTAAATGTTTCTTTATGAAAAAAAAATGTTTTTATAAGATGTCAACTTCTTTAGTTTTATGTTAAAATTTGTGACCGTTAGTTTTATAGCCGTTGAACAGTGATCATCTGAGTAGTATAAATATAAGGCTTTAACGAAACCATTTCTACTCAGACAAAGGAAGCGATGGCCTCATCCAGTAGAATTGCCCCTTACGAAGCCCATTTGTCAGAGCTCGGAAAAGAGGTGGCGTCTCTGGGCTTTTCCCTTGACCAAGCCCAAGCTGAGCTTCATCAAGTCAAGCTCGAACGTGATCGTCTACGGGAAAAATGGAAGTTGATAGAGATTACCACTCGAGCGATGTTATCCGAGCAACCCCAAGAGTCTGTCACCATCGCACACCTTACCCTTAGGTCTTATACGGCTATTTTAAGGGGTTATGTAACAAATAAGTAGCACCATGTTCATGTACATTATTTTTTGTATATAATAATGAATATAATTTTTTTTGATACATTGTAATTAGTTTTTAAAGTACAAATGGTGTTTTTAGTTATTATTTAATTAAGAATTATATTTTATTAAATTAAAGGATTTTTGAATTAAATAATATTTTAATAAAATATTATTATTAATATTAAATTAATTTTTATTAAATATAAATTATCTTATAATTTTATGAATGCAACTAAAATTTTTATTAAGGTTTGAAATCCATTTCTGTCAAAACCCGTGAATTTTTTATAAATGTCGCTTTTTATTTTAAAAGTGAAAATTCAAATATTTAGAAAAATATTTAGATAAAATAAATATTATTTTTGTAATCAGGACGTCGAAATTATCCAACGGTGAATTTTTCATAATTTTCTGAGACAGTCAAATTTTTGGGTAAAAATTAAATACCATTTAAATATATAATGTGTTTTATGACATCATAATGACCCAATGGTGATGTAATAAAATACCATAATCCTTATGTTCGGCCAATATGTGTTTTATCATTAAAATAATTATTTTTTGGGTTTGTTTGACTTACTTTTCAAAGCATTAATGGAGCCCTCAAGACTGATTCAACACTTTGCCTTTTTAAATTAATTTCCATGGGAGTGTGACTCACCTCCACATAAGCAACCCTAATTTTTTAGTAAGTTCGGACCTTGGACTTATAAAATCTTGTTTTCAACTTTCCTTTTCCAGAAACCATGGGCAAATACCATGGGATGGTTTGTGGTTTGGATTATTTTAATATAAGGGGTCCCAAACCTAAATAATAAAGAATTATCTCTCCTTTCCTATATAAACCCACCCAAGCTCCCACTTCCTCCTCACTCAAAGCCCTTGAAGTTCGTCCAACCTCTGCCCTACTCTCTCTATAATCCTCTCAAGGTGCCCCAAGCTCCCAAGAATCCTCTCACAAGCCTCTCTCTAGCCTTTGGAAGCACTCTTCCAAGTAAGGGTTTTTTCTCCTTTCTCATTTTTCTCAATTTTCTTTAGGTTGTATTGCCCTTTTTATTTCAATTATGAATGTTGGGGTATGGTTTATCACGTCCCCCATACTTCCCTCTTATTGTTTGAATGATGGTAGAACCCTTTCTCTCTCATTAAATTCCTCCCATGTACACCCGTTATTATGCCGAAATTCCGAAAGGAACTTCTCTCTCTTCTTTTACATTCAAGCAATACTTTTGTATCATGAATCTAAATTCCATTTAGATTGTTGGGACATGTATATATATGACCTCCTTACTTTCTGTTACATGTAAATATTATGAGGAACCCCTTTCCCTCTCATCAACTTTTTTTATGAATTCTTATGTCACGCCGTTATGCTGCCGAAATCGCACCGATTTTCTAAGCCAATGTCTTTGTGTAGTGAATAACATGCCCATTTCTCCATCAAGGGTATTCACCTTTATGCACATTTACATATTGATTGTAAAGTTTCATGTATGAATTCCACATTCATTTATCGTGGAATAAATGATTATGTTTTATGAATCCATGTTTTATGATCCATGTGGCACACTTATGCATGAAATGAAATGTTTAAGAAGGGTGCGCCCTTTATAGCGCTCAAATGCATTGGGTAAAGTATAGTATCATGATACGTCATGTGCAATGAGTGTTTACTCATGCTAATTCAAGTGCAACTAGGGTTTACTCGTGCTTCAAGTGCAATGAGGGTTTACTCATGCTTCATGTGCAATGAGCCTTGGCTCATGCTAATTCAATGTTAAGTGTTGTTGCCACATTTCCATGCTATGATTATCATGCTTTATCATGCCTTTATGTTCATGTTTCTCTTATGCTCTATTGATATGCCTATTTCCTAACATGTATTGTACTCCTCATGTTATTCATTGTGTACTCCCTTACTGGGCTTTATAGCTCACCCTTTTCTTATGCATGTCCTCAGGTTATCCCATGCAATGCTAAGTACGAAGGAATGTAGTGGTCATGTAAAGGAAGTTTTCAATAAAGATGTTGTATTTCAAGTTTAAAGTTTTTATGTAATGATCCTAAGCCCCAAAGACACTAAACCTCTCGATCTTATTTGTTGGATCAAGTGAAGTTTTATGTAATAAAGCATGTTTAAGTTGTAATAAAAAGCAGGGTTGTCATACTTCTACTATGAATGCCATAGCAAAACCCCCTTCATCAGAGGGAAAATCCTCAAAGAAGCGGTATAATTAGAAGAAAGAAGAATAGTCAGAAGAATACAAGTTCGTGTCAAAGGCTAAATTGTCATTGACTCTGGTAGACTTTATGCCTTATACTTAAAATGTACGGGCACCGCCCCACCAAATGGCATAGCTTAATCAGGCTAATCAGGCATAATCTTCATCAGATGAAGAGTTGATCTTTGGTTCTATTAACATGATTCATTTAATAGATCCTTATGCCAGTCACATTTTAGATCTTGATGAACCTAAGTTCCCTGTATCAAACAGAGGAATTAGAGGGAGTTCCAGAGGTATGGGATACAGGGGAAGACGTGGATATTCCAGAAGCCACTATTTCAATCATACCCCTTCTAGAACTGTGTATGCAGCAGAAACTCGTGGCAGAGGCCTTTAGCGGGCTCAACAGGAACAAGACAGTTCTTCCACACATGGTAGATTCAGTACTTCCATAGTTATTTTGGAAGATCGGTTAGAAGTTACACCTTCCTCTCAGCAATTAAATAGACCTAGTTGGTCTAATATTCCAAATCCTGGAGTATTTTCAAGTACTACCCCGATAAAAGATGCATCTACTTCCAAAGAATCAACTTCTAAGGAACCTATGAAACCATATGTTCCTGTTGGGAAACGCAGACCATTGGACCAAAAGTATGATGTCTTGAAACATTTGGCCCAAGTACCGGCCAAGTTATCAATTCTGGATTCCTTGAATCTATCGAGAGATCTCCAGGAGGCACTTATTGAGGCTTTTTCAAGTCCTCAGGAGTTCAAAACTGAAATTGTTGTGGATGAAGTCTGTCATGTGGAGAATGATCCTACAGAATGACATACAGTGATATATTTTACAGATAAAGATGAAGAGGATGTTGTACATGGACATATCAGACCTTTGTATATATCAGGCAAGGTCAATGATGTGGATATCCGATGAGATTTCATTGATAATGGCTCAGGAGTCAACCTCATCCCTATTCATACACTTCTTTGATTGGGCCTCACCGAATTTGATTTATCTCTTTCTACTTTGATGTTGCAAGGATATGATAAAAATGAATAAGAACCTCTGGGCGAGATTACACTTAGAACTCAGTTTGGATATCTTGTATCTAATTCAGATTTCATGGTTGTTCATCATGACACAGCCTTCAACATATTGCTTGGAAGACCTTGGCTACATCAACATGCGGCCATACCTTCATCATACCATCAATGTCTCAAATATTTTTTCAATGGTCAAATTGGGACATTGTATGGTGATAAAGCCCCATTCAAAACATGTGAATCTCAACACATTGAGGCAGAATTCTATCACATGAAGGGAAAGGAGGTATCTACTACAAAGGAGGTTACCAAGATTAATTCTCTGTATGGTTTGGAAAAGATTCCAGTAAACCCATTCATACATGTGAGTACAGATTATGTGTTGCCTATCAGTCAAATTGAAAGGATAGACCCCAATCCAAACACTCTTATGGAAACTTCAATAATGTCAATTACGGCAATCAAGCCAGACAGCATGGGAGAAATTGGTGATTCACCAAGCAATGTTGAAAACTCAAATGGAGATGTCTTTATTTCATCCACTGAAATCCAGCAATTCTATACTTCATCAACAAGGCCAGAAAAAGTTATAGCAATGCCAGAGATGAATGATGATGTTGATTCTCAATCCTTTATCTCCTCCTTATTACCCAAAGAAAAACCTTCATCATCAATAGGGTCAAAAATGGTAGCTTCTTCTTCGAGATGTTCAAATTTTAACTTCTCTCCTGATCATGGAAATTATGCTTCATCATTTACTATGCAATTAGAAACAAAAGAATTAACACGTATTGAAGAAGAAGAGGAAGATCTCAGGGATTCTCCTCCATCATTTGAAGAGGGTATCTCTACCACGGTGGATGAACTCAAAGAAATAAATATGGGTACAAAAGAAGATCCACGCCTCACTTTAATTAGTGCTTCCATGACTCTTGAAGAGAAAGAAATGTATATTTCATTTCTAAATCAAAATCGATATGTATTTGCTTGGAACTATACAGAAATTACAAGGCTTGATCCTGATGTTTCCACTCATTGTTTGGATTTTCCATAAGAACATTGAGGATTCAAATAAGCCGCAAGAAGAACACATCCAACTTATGCTTCCAAAATTTAAGCTGAAGTGGATAAGCTCATCAAGGATAACTTCATTAGAGAAGTTCAATATCCAAAATGGATGGCTAATATTGTCCCTGTGAAAAAGAAGAATGGACAAATTAGATTTTGTATTGATTTCAGAGATCTTAATCGGCATTGTCCTAAGGATGGTTTTCCAGTTCCGATCACAGATTTCTTAATTGATGCAACAGCTGGCTATGAAGCACTTTCCTTCATGGATGGATATTCTGGGTATAATTAGATCCAAATGGCTCCAGAAGATGAAGAATATAAATCATTCATAGCCCCTCAGGGTGTTTTTTTCTATCGGGAAAGGCCCTTTGGCTTGAAGAATGCAGGTGCAACATATCAAAGTTACATGAACCTTATCTTCAAACCCTTTTTAGGGAAATTTGTTGAATGTTATGTGGATGATTTGGTGGTTAAATCCAGACAATGTTCTAATTACTTAGCTGATCTGGAAATCATATTCCACAAACTTCGACAACATAATTTGAAGATGAACACCTTGAAATGTGCTTTCGGGGTAACCTCAGGAAAATTTCTCGGCTTTTTTGTACGCCATCGTGGTATCGAAGTCGATCCTAAGAATACAAAATCAATCCTTGGTATTCTAGATCCTCAAAATTTGAAATAATTGAGGTGACTTCAAGGACACTTCTCCTATATTCGGTGTTTCATCGCCAATCTGACAGGGAAGTGTTTACCCTTCACCAAATTGATGAATAATGGATTCACTTACCAGTGGACCGAATATTTCCAAGAGGTATTTGATATTCTCAAGAAATATCTCTTGAGTCCACCGGTGTTAATGCCACATGTTTAAGGAAGACCACTTATCCTCTATGTGATAGTTTTAGAGTGATCATTGGGTGTCTTCCTTGACCAAAAGAATGATGTTGGGAATGAAAACATTCATTACTATCTCAGTCGGACTACTCTTGAGGAAGAAACTCGATATTTGAGTATTGAAAAGTTCTTCCTAGTGTTAATATTTGCAGTTCAGAAGTTGAGACACTACCTGCAACATCATGAGGTCCAATTGGTATCTCGCAATAACCCGCTCAAATTTATCCTTAGTCGTCCAATGCTTACAGGATGTCTGGAAAGGTGGGCAGTTATTTTTCAATAGTTTGATATCTAGTACGTGCCTCAAAAGGAAATAAAGGGACAAGATCTGGCTGATTTCCTTACTGAACACCCTTCAATAGAAGATACATCTTTGGATATTGAACTTCTTGATGAGGAAATCTTCTCTATTCAAGATAGTCCTCAAACATGGGAAATGTACTTTTATGGTGCTTCCAGAATTCCAACAGGGAAGAAAATGGAAGATCCTAAATTCAAAAAAGTTGGGTTAGGAATTCTGCTTATTTCCCCAGAAAAGGTAGTGTTACCCTATTCCTTCTTATTGTTGGGAGCTGGTATAAACAATGAAGCAGAATATCAAGCTCTAATTGCAGGCTTGGAATTAGCGCTTTAGGCACAAGTGAATCACTTAAATGTGAAAGGTGATTCAGACCTGGTAATCAAACAAGTCAATGGGGATTATGCTATCAGAAAAGAAGAGTTAATACCTTTGTATGATTACATTAGAGAGTTAATGGCAGAATTTCCTTTGAAACTGACATTTTCTTATGTCCCGCGATCACAAAATGCTCAAGCTGATGCACTGTCTAATATAGCCACAGCTCTGGAAAATCCAAATAGGGACGAAACAATCATCAGTATTGCCCATCATCGTACAGTTTCACCTTATGTTCAAAACAGAAAAAAGAAAATCAATGAAATTAGTCCCATTTCTGAACCATATGGTCATACTATAGGATGGATGACACCTATCAGGGAATAACTTCAAAATGGAACACTCCCACCTGATAAAGCCGGAAAAGAACAAGTTCTGCGACGTGTGGTCAATTTTACTCTTTATGATAGCCCAGATCATGAAAAAATTCTCTACAAGCGATGTTTTGATGGAATTATCTTCAGATTCATTGATGGTGAAGAGACAATTGCTGTCATGAAAGAAGTACATGCAGGAGTCTGTGATGCCCACCAGTCTGGACATAGACTTTCTAATCAAATTCAAAGGCTTGGATACTTTTATCTTTCAATGAAACAATATTGTGTTGATTTCACTAAGAAGTTTCATTCTTTCCATGTATATTCCAACTTCATTCATCAACCCCCAGAGTTGCTTCATACAGCTAAATACTCATGGCCATTTTCCACATGGGGAATGGTTATAGTGGGACCTTATCCTCCAGCTACATCCAAGAAGTTTAAGTATATTCTTACTGCTACTGACTTCTTTTCCAAATGGGAAGAGGCAATACCTCTCAAAGAAGTTAGTTCTAAAAGCATTGTTAGCTTCATCAAGTCTAACACCATTACCAGATTTGGTGTCCCTTATACCATATTGATGGAAAATGGCACCAACTTCTGTTCATCTGAGGTGAGAATTTTGTATCAAGAATACAACATCAAATCCAATCATTCATCTCGATATCATGCAGCGACCAATGGCCAGATAGAATCCTTCAATAAGACTCTTTCAAACATACTGCAAAATATGGTGGATAAAGATAAGAATTCATGGCCTGATAAACTTTTTCATGCTTTATGGGCTTATCGAACCACCACCCACACCACTACGCAGTCAACTCCATACTCATTGGTATATGGAACAGAAGCAGTCTTTCCCATTGAGGTTCAATTACCTTCACTCAGAGTATCCATTTGTGATCAGTTATCCACATATGAACAATCTCATAAGAGATTTGATTAATTGGAATGATTAGATGAAAAAATATTGTGCACCATGCACCACTTGGAAGTCTATCAAAATCGAATAGCACGGGCTTTCAACAAAAAAGTTCATCTTCATTCATTCATTCAGGGAGAATTGGTATTGGTCCTTAGAACTCCAATGATACCAGGGAAGAAATCTCCCAAGCTTGAGCCTAAGTGGGAAGGACCTTATTCAATACATAAGGTCTACTCCAATGGAGCTTATTCTTTAATCTCAATGGATGGATAACTCATCACAACTCCAACCAATGCAAGGTTCTTGAAAAAGTATTTTGTGTAATACAAATACATTTATGTCCAACATGACATTAAACTATATTGTCATCCAACATGACGTTAAACTATGTCGTACTCACTACACGACATTAAACTGCACAGAATCCCCTTTTCACATTGATTCATCTTATTCCTCACTGCAAGATTTTAAACTGCATAGTCCCCCAATAGTCCTCACTACAAGTCTTTAAACTGCAGAGTCCCTCTTTCGTCCAACATGACGTTAAACTGTGTCCCCATAATTCATTCTCAATTGAACTATGCGGACTTTGATACTTGCCTTATAGGTTGGGTACATAGGCAACCTCCCGAGGTTCAAGCCCAAAACCAATATCTTCACGGCGGTTCACCTCCGTCTCATATAATGTTGATCTGTGAAGAGCCCCAAACCAATGTCTTCACATTGGTGTATTTTCAGTCCCACATGACGTTAAACTATCAAAAAGTCTTTTTTACGTCCTACATGATGTTAAACTGTAAATTCCCCATGTTTTTCTTACATGACATTGAAAAAAAATAGTCCTCAATTACGTCCTACATGACGTTAAACTATGCACTATCCTTGCTACATGACACTAAATTTGACAGCATCCTCATCCTATATGATGTTAAACTATAAAAGTACCTAATACGTCCTACATAACGTTAAACTATACATCGTTAGGTTTTTTTCTACCTCTTGTTTCTCACACTGAGTATGACTAAAGTGAGCTTAGAGTGAGCCTCAAACATAACATTCTCTTTGGGCCGCTAACCATGCGTAAGTCCCAACACCATATTTGGGTTGTTATCAAATACAACTTGATCACTAATTCATTATCAATTGAATTATGCGAACTCTAATCCTTTCCTTCTAGGTTGGGTACGTAGGCAACATCCTGAGGTTCAAGCCCAAAACCAATATCTTCACGTCGGTTCACCTCCGTCTCACATGACATTAAACTATGTACGTCCCTTTTGTCCCTGCTACGTGACACTAAACTGTGCAGCACCATTGTCCTTTCTATATGACGTTAAACTATATAGTCCCCCATTGTCCCCCACCTAAGAGGGAATCATCATTGACATTGATCTCCAATCATTTCATATTTTAAAGACTACGTGCATACATGTTAATGCCCGAACCATTAATCTTGGGTCCAACCATCATTGCACTAAAGTCCCCTTTCACCCTTCACATGTACGAACCACATCTATATAGATGGTATTTCAAAAACTATGTGCAGCTTGATTCCCATCCTTATGGGATACGTAGGAACATTCGAGCATCCCTCGAACCTAGCCCCAAGTATTTGGGCCTAACCCCAAATTCCACTTTCAGTCCCTTGGCTGAAAAGTCCCCCCATGAGCACATGAATGTGGTATGAAAACCCTGGTCTTTATTTACATCAGGTTTATAAAAAACATTCAAGGTGTCTCCCTTATTATGGTATGAGCTCTAAGACCCTAAACTAAGATCTCTTATTCTCTCGTACCACATGACGTTAAACTTTATTTCAAGAACTACATATGGCTTGATTCTCATTCTAATGAGATATGTAGTGAAGTCCAGCATCTCAATTCAGGACCCAGCCACAACATGATTATGATCAACATTGGTCTATGTATCTCTTTCATGCATTGGAAAATACTCATTTTCATGTGTCACACTCCTAACCATAAATACTTCTAGATCTCCATAACCCTTTTCTTGACCTCCGGTTACAAAATTTCTGATACCTGGGAATTATTTTTCCTGACCATGGAGCACGTGCCCTTAGGAAGCCTTGCATAAAACAAGTCTACATAACGGACCTGTCATCCTAAAGATGCTATTATTTGACTATGCAGCCAATGCCCTTAAAAGGCCCTACATAATTTAAGCCCCCTAACAGGTTTGTCAAATAGTGGTAACTTTATTCTTGGGGAAAACCTCTTTTTTCCTTATTGGTATTAAGAACGATATGTAGGGATTTGCAAAAAAAACAGTCATCCTTAACATATTTTTTCCATACTCCTTTTCATGATCTAAAAATATTCAAGTTTATGGTTTATATTTCCCTTCCTTACATTTGGGTCAGACCTTCGCAAGAGTGACATTCATCCAATTCTCTGACAATCTTAATTGGAAATATCCTCTCCATATTCAAGTACCACTCTTCATACAGCAGACTCTATGATTTGGAAAATTTTAATCTCCATAAACTTTCACTGGCTTTTAGCAATAGAAAATTAAACATTCTGAAAGTTCTTTTGCCTGAATATGTAGCACGTTCCATTAGGCGGCCTTGCATAAACAAGTCTACATAACGGACCTGTCAGCCAAAAGATGCTATTATTTGACTATGCAGCCAATTCCCTTAAGAGGCCCTGCATAATTCAATCCCCCTAATAGGTTGTTAAATAGTGGTAACTTTACTCTTGGGAAATACTTCCTCTAGTTCCTTTTATCCCTTTTCCCATGTCATTCCTTAGATTCAAAATTTCAAAAGTCATAATTTACATGTTTTCCCCTCCATACTTGAACGTGGTAATATTTTTCCACACAAATTAACAAGTAATTGAGTCAATTTTAATCCATTAGATCAAAGCTATTTCGACCTTAAACATTAGCCTTTTTTATGTTCGACGTGAATGACTTTAAACTTCCCACAAAAGACAAGGTAACTCTGAATAAAATTCAAGTCCCCGCTCACTAAATATACATTTTGTATGATTTAGGTAATATTGAGTAATAAAAATATTCAAAGTTTGTAGGTTTATTTTTATAATCCTAGAAAAAATCAAACTATGCTTACTAGGCCCATTGTCTTAGGTAAAAATATAAAGCAAGTATCAAAAGAATGCAGGTACAAATGATTGAATATGAAAGTGTTTTTCATTGATGCACAAGAATTAGAAGGACATTCACAGACTATAGTCTCTTTTCTTTTTCAAGAATTACAAATGGATTTCAACATAATTCTTCATTTGATTTATAGCATCCCAAGATTCATCAACAGTCACTCAAAGTCCGGTTATTTGACGAGATTCACTCTTCTCAGCTTGATGGAGTGATTTCTTGGCATCTGCAATGGCTTTTATACCATTCGTTTAGACTCTTTCAAATGAAATGTTAAGCTAGTTAAGTTCCCCAGTTACGACATCTAACTATTGCTGAAGCTACATCTGCTAGAAAACTTTCTCCTTGATCTTATGCCTCAGATCCCTAAGCTTTGCAGCATGATCAGCCTCAGTTCGGGACACTACAGCCTTAAATTCACCAATATTGGTCAGCATCCTCGCTCTGATCAGATATTGACGGTACTTTTTCTCTTTTTCTCTCCTTAATATGATTTTTTTCACCGCGGTATGGTTCTCTCGATATCCAAAACCACCAAGTCCCAGCATGAAAAACAAGGATGATAGTCTTCGGATCTTCGAAGACAACTCTTCAAGAGGCACTTCAGATATGATCTTCCATATATTCTGACATGCCTTGCAACGTGAGAATTGAAGTGCCTTTTGCACCTCGTGGTCTGATTCAGCATCCCTATCATAGGGGGGAATATAATATGAGATTAATGCACTTAAGGAAGTGCCCTGTTCTGCTCCTTCCCCCCTGACCCTTGGTACTTCACTTTCTGTTACTGTTTGGGCTGAAGCTGAAGCTTCACCTCCAAATCCGGCCATTGAAGTTGATAGTCCTGTTTGATCAATTAAATTTATGGTTTGTTTCAAAGGATGGTAAAAGTTGATTGGTTGTCTTGAAAATTCAGTGCAGCCACAAATATCATCATCTTTTACCTAACATTATATCAACAGCTTGAGAAGACTCCTCCCCATCTTTCCTAACTTCAACAGGATTTTCAAGACGGGTCTCAAGAGGGTCTGTCGTGCCAAGTTCCACTTGGGCTAATGTTCCTACAATGACAGGGTTTACATCAATGTCCATACCCTCTTCAAGCGCTATTGGAGCAGTAGCTTCTTTAGATGGAACTACACATTTTTTAACCTTGATTAGAGATGTAAATCATGATAATATGAACAGGACAGGCGATAAAACTCAGGTCCAGTTGATTCTATAAATTGGTCTCTAAAATCTTCTAAATTACAAGTTAATTTAACATGATCTAAAATTTCTTCAAAAGATGTTCCATGTTCCATCATTTCATCCAATGACATCCCAGATTCCTAGTTAGTCTCACCAGTGGGAGCACTCAGCGTGTCTTCTTGGGGACCCTCATCCTGCGACCTTTGACCCCAGATAGCTTCTTCAGCAACAGTTGTGGAGTTAGTTTTAGTGGTTTCCAAATGATCTGGTGCAGGTGTTGAACCTAAAGCATCACATAATAAAGTCAGTTGATGTCTTCATTCAACGTTCTATGAATTATTGTTAATTTACCAGAAGCAGGATCGTCTCTCTATGTAGTAGCAACATGAGTAGTACTGGGAACAGAAGCTGGCTCTTCTTCTCTCCTTGTTCCTTCAGGAGCAGCTAGATCCACATGAATTTGTGACTGTTCACCAGCACCCTCCATTTTCCTTAGAGGAGGGTTGGTTTTCTCCCTCAAAGGGGAAATTGAAGAAGCCCCTGCAATTCCAAGAAGTATGAGCAATCTTTTCATGAGTTAATATTCATTACTATCTGAAGGACTTACCACTACTAATGAAGAATTTAGCTGTGGACTTCCTCCTTCGATTCCTTTTCTTATTAGTCTTTTTGGGTATTTTGAAATCATCATCTCCAAATACAATTATTGGAGATTCAAAAGCTATGTTTAACTCCTCATCCATAGCTTGTTGACCTAGAGATACCTCGCCTGGCTCGCGAGGAGATTCAGTGGCTCCAAGAGTGGTTCCATAAGGGTTATACCGCTGTGAAGGGACATGTTGTAGGATGAAGAATGTAATTTCCTTGAGTAACAAAGATTTGACTGAAATAAAGTTACAAAGAAAATAAGGAATGATACTTACATCTTCAAGAGACACATAATCGTATCACTCCTCGTCTACTAAAACACCAAGCCCCTTAGTGGTGTCACGATCTATCATTTCCTTCATCTGCTTAGTGATAGGAATGGAATCATCAGTGGAAAATATGAACATCTCCAGCTCTCTGATGTAAGCTCACACTTAATCAAGGTTATCCTCAAAACAGATATCAGTAGAAGCTCAGAGATTCCCCACTCCAAGGATATGTATCCCGTCGCATAATTCCAGCCATCCAGTTTCAGCATTGCATATAATCTCTCCATCAATCTAGGTGCCCAATACACCCTCTCTTCAAGCTAGCATGTATGACCTTAATTCTAGGCTGGTTGTTCCATCATCAATAAACCAACTGGTTGGTAGGTTTCCATAAGGAATGAAATGGAATTCCTTGAACATGCTTAGCCTCTCCTTCATATCATAGGAGTTGAGGGATAAGAGAAAAATTCCAGAATATGCATGCACTGATGTCCTGAAAGAAATTTCAGGAACTTGTAATCCGCTCTGTACAGCATATATCCTGAAATGAGTGGTGATACATCCCCACAAAACTTGTAATGGTCCCACTATTCTCAAACGATACATACCCATATAAACATGTATTAATCTCCGGTGAACCTTTTCCAAAATGGGGGTGGCCAACCCAACCATTTTCCTCTCAACCAATTTGGCTGCAACAACGAAGGTCCCTAGCCTAATGCCTCTCTTTGAATCCCTAACTAGAAAAATATAAACACTGAGCCACAAGGATAAGAAGCCCGCCAGATGGGTATTCTTTGGGATTCTTTGATTCACTTCGTACCCCCACTTTTCAAATTCTCCCGCTTCCAAGGTTGGCTAGAATGTGCCAAGAGCACCCCTCTTCTCTATTCTGGGGAAACTAGTAGGAAGAGTACAGGTGTGACCCTTCTCCTCCATCTTGGTAAGAAACATATCCATCCACTCCTCTGGAGGAATATCCTTTCTACAATGAGTTTTGGAGGTCTTTTAATTCTTGATCTTGTAGAAAATTTTCAATAATTCTTGAGCCAAAGTAGGAGTCTTCTCTGAATCATTCCAAGTCACCTTGGGAGGGATGAATTCACCATACATATCGCCTAAAATTGGATCCCCTGAGATTTTGTAGACATCCCACAAACTGATGCCTACTTCTCCATGATTCTAGATGGAAAGAATTGGTTTCTGGGCTCCAGCGGCTGATTAGATCTGGCACAAATTCATCATTCCTATAGACATATGTCTGCCCAGCCCAGAAGGCTTAATATATTGTAGCTCCTTTCAGATCCTCGAAAAACTCTGTATAGGTTTTCCACACCCAATATTCCCACATCCAATTTGGCTTCACACCTCCTCTAGGATGGAATTCCCAACTCTTCTTCCAGCCTTTGGATTGATCCATCTGAGAGTTTCGGAAGATTGAGGGATAACAATGTGGCTGCAGCTCAGGCTTATGAGGTTTCAGATCTGGGGCACATGGGCTATGATGTATTAAGTAGGCCTTCTCCACTGTTCCAGCATTAACAAATACTCCTCCAACTAAGACATTTTCTGAAGAAAATTTGGTGTAATTTTGAAACCAAGAATTCGGGAGATAGTTCTTTGGATCTGGAACATTGATTTCTTGCAGATGACCATGGCCATACAAAGGCAAGTAAATTCTTTGGGGGAAATTAAGATGATACTTCTTCAAGTACTTGGCCAAATATGGGAGAGTGTTTTCACATATATTTTAGTAGTCATGGCCAACGATGTTCATCATATCATCAATCCGCTTGCTGGCTAGCTCATCAGTCGTTCCAATTCTTCCAGGATCCATTGAATCTGCACAAAGGTCAAAAAAATTAACTCTTAAGTAAGTTGATTTTTCGTAAAATTTGTGAAGAAATTTGAAAAAAATGGATAAGGAATTAAGGTGCGTAGGTCTCTTTTTGGCGTGCAAGTCTAATTCAGTCGCACAATTATAGGCGCGCAGGTATCACCGCACAAGTCCAAATACCTCTGCAGAAGCACGACACAAAGAATCAATGAACCGCGGACAGCAGCACCTGCAAGAACGAGAGCTAATTTCACGCCGAGAGCTTAGAAGAATTTGAAACCAAGTTCCTTTGCGTGAAGTGGTGCCGCATATTTATAAGCTAAGCCATACCCCTGCGCGCTAGACCCTATGTGCCAGAAGAATACCTGTGCACCTAAGACTTGTGCGCCGAATTACTTTGTTTCTCATTTTATTTAGAGTCAAATATTCTTTCCTTTTTTGGATCCAACTCTGAGGGAGGACTTTTTTTGATGCTCCTTTCCATCACATAGTCTAATGAAGGAAAAAAGGGAATACCTTAAACACAATGAGATTCATCCTTTGAAGAACCTCAAAAAATGGCAAAGGCCTGAACAAGGAACCCTTTATGAAATTGTAGCGCAAGTTCCAAGCTGGTCGCGCAAGTTACTTGTGCGCCACATATGGGTCACACAGGTCACTTGCGCACCCTATTCTTTTTTCGCTCGAGGTCCTCAATGGCCTATAAATACCCCTGTGGGTCCCCCATTTCAGGGACGAAAAAAAAAATCCAAAACTCGGATTCAAGCTCTGGTTTCCCAAGTATCTTCTTCAAGTTTTCTGAACACTTGTAAGGTAATTCTTTACGTATAATGGAAGATATAAGGAAGAGGAAAAAGGCCTAAGTGTTATAACCCATCACCACTTGTGCGCTCAAGTGTCCAGCCCTTAAGGGAATTGGAAACACTTGCGCGTCGCCTTATCCCTTCAAGGAAACTTGCGCACCACCCATATGAAAGCCTCTAGAGATGATATGAAGGGCACCAATCCAAAGTCTCCCAAGTATCACTTCACAGGTTCTTCTTCGCCCAAGTGAACTCTTGTCGCGCAAGTATACTTGCACGACCAGGACTTGTGCGCCAGAACAAAACTTGCACGCCTCCTTCCAATTCACTTCCTTTCCTCAAATCCACCTTTCCCCTTTAAGGACAGACTTCAAAACCCTATTCAAAGCCATTTCTAGCATGGTTCCTTTGTTGGTTTCCTTATCTGAAATGAATTATGTGGAATATCTACCAAAACCTTGTGATTTATATATCTTTATATCACTACGGTTATAGGTTCTATTCATTCAACCTCATCCCTTAATATGAGAGAATCTTTGATTTGGGCATCCTTTTTAGGAGTAATCCCCAATCATAAGTTAAAGTCCCCCTTAATTCTGGGAGTATAAATCTTCATAAACCACATACACCTTTTATGGAACCTGTTCATTTGGGCATCCTCCTTATGAGTAAGCCCCAATTCCCCTCTTCTTTGATTTGGGCATCCTCCTTAGAAGCAAGACCCAATCATAAATTCGAGTTCCCTAATTTGGGAATCCTCCTTAGGAATAAGCCCCAATTTACCTTATTTCTATTAACCTGGTTCTCCTTTTTTAGGAGTAAGCCCTAAGCTAAGTATTTCAAATCTCCATAAAGCACATATACCTTTATTGACCTTATTCTCGGGTGTCTTCCCTGAAGTTAATCCTGATTCTCATATATCTTGGGTTGTCATACATATGTAAGCCCCACATTATTTCTTATGATTGTATCTTTCAAGGGACAAATTGTCAGTTTTACTGATACCTCTTGTTTCTCACAACGAGTATAAATCACATAATCTTAGAGTGTAAAAGTAATTATGACATATTTCTTTGAGCCATTAATCATGAATAACCCGCATACTTCTTAATTCCCAAACTACGTGGGTTCTGATTCCTTTTCTAAACAAGGATACGTAAGTAGCCCATCTTCGGGTACGATCCCAACTCTGAAATAATCCATATCTTTCTGAATGACAATAAACTTCAAGTGCCCCACTGAGTGGCTTTAAAACCAGTATGGTTATCATAATGACCAAGATATTTCTATATAATGTTTTGAAGGATACCATTGACTAAGAATCTCTAACAAATACAGATTATTCTCTATCGATGAAGAACCTCAAATACATATAAAATATTCTCTAAATTTTATACATATTAATCATTGATTGTCAGATCTAAAAGAAATCTCTTTTTTATACTTGGTAATTATTAAGGATTCAAGAACATAACTCAAATCTATAAAGAGAGTCCCGGAGTAGACAATAATTCTCCCCAAAAAGGTGTGATGAGTCCGACCTCCCATCCTCTCGACCAATGCAAATTATTAAGCCTCATCGGTCCATAACTAATGAGCACCTACCTTTGGAAAGTAGGTCCAAATGGATGCAGAATAATTGGATGTTTCCAGTTCTACAAATGAACTCGTTAGAAACCGATTGGAATGTTTGAACCTTAAAACAAACGAGGTCATCCCCATTTCCAGAGTGAAACACCTGACCATGTGGGATGTGGTGTGGAACCACAGAACCAAGAGGGCATGCAGTCGGGGTGAGCTTTGTGCAGCAGATCAGCTGGCCCGCGTGCGTGCGAGCCATAACAGGGGAACCAGTCCACGCTAAGTGGCCTAGTGGGCCGGGTTGTGCCGGATTGGGCCCAGAAGGCTGGGTTGGGTTGGGTCAACTAGATCGGTTTGGGTCGTCCAGTGGGTCGGGTCCAATCCGGACCGGTCCTAGGTCAGATATTTTTACTAAAATGATCGTAACTTTCAAACAAAGAGTATTTTTAACGTGACTTCAATGGAGTTGGGACCCATGAGACGATATAGTCCTTATAAGACCAATGGTGGGTTTTAACTTGGATATATTTCTAGTGACATGGTCCATTTACACGGGCAGTACTCGGGGTCAATAGGTATGGAGGGTGTGACTACTACTCACCATGCACTCTCTTTTTTCTATGTGAATTGATTCTATCATCCACCATATCTTGGATGAGTTTTGTTAGGTTTCATTCCCTTTATCATTTTTCTGAATGTTTTTTGGTGTTGTTTCCTACTCATAGGAGTATGATCCCTTCAGCATGACTTCTAGGATAGAGTTGTTGGAATCCCCTGAGGGGCCCGGTACGGGATCCTTTATTCATCTTTGTGCCCTAGGTAGATTCTTCGGTATATACATGACCAACTTAACCGGGTTTCGATCATCTAATTAGTAGGTTAATCCATATTGATTTTTTGGTATCACTCCATGTCCCTAGCTTTGATCCTCATCTGATGTATCATATCTCTCTTCATATCATTCATTGTATCTCTCTCTCATGATGGTTTCTGATCAATGTTACTTCTCAGACGGATTTCATCAGTGCTATCGGACTCAGAAGTGTGTTCTCTTAGATGTGCTTTATGGAATCTTTGAACTAAATTCCTATTGTTGTTATGCAATGGTTATGACATACCCTAGACTGTGTTGTATGGTTTGAGTATATCTAGATATTATTGTTATATGCTATAGAAATATACTTATGTAGATATGACTGTACTATCCTTTTTGCATTTCTTTGTGGTTTTGGGGTGTCCGGGTGAGTATTGTTATACTCACCCCTATACAGGATCTTCCCTTACATGTCATTTCTTTTATATAAGAGTGACCTTTTGACAGAGTCCATGGAAAACTAGGACCGAACAGAGCCTTGTGAGGTCAGACAGACCATTATGTTCCTATGACATCAGACAGTAGCCCTAGTACCATGCCTTCAGGTTGGATCGGGTAAGTTTTTCTATAGATGAGTTTCAGGAACTTCTTTACAGGTGGGCTTGTATTCTGACCCTTTTTATTATCTATCACTTTCACTTTTTTACTCTGGTTGTGGGTTATAGTGGTTTTCATGCATTATTTACTTAGTGTATTACATTTCAACATTTTTATCTTGGAAATGTGTGTGTGCATATAAGTACTTTTGGCTAATGCCTCCCATTTGTGTGGCATGCCTACTCAGTGCCAGTCACTAGCCCCTGGCCTATTGAAGGCGATCTTGGGGTAGTCACATCATGGGCCCCTCTAGGATGGGTCATGACATAGATCATCCTCTTATTCCCGCTCATCATTCCCACTATGTTTGAACTGTATTATTTCTCTAGTGAAGCGGTGTGTGTGACAATTTCTATTGTTTAATGAATATGGATTTCTAATTTTCTTTCCTCTATGAAAATGAATCTCCCTTTCAGTGCTTTTGGGTTTCTAAGTAGAATTCATCCTTACTCTTCTCTTTTTTGCTAATCCACCATACTGTATGTTCTAAGATGTGTTGGTTGGCGTGGTCAGCAGTTTTCTAGATTTTTTGGATTGACATATTTACATTCATTGGTTCTTGGTTCCTAGTGCTCCTTCATGTGGTTGGAGGGTAGCTATTTCTAAGGGTTCATCTTTAGGTAGTCATTTTCAGTGTTGGTTACATTTTTTATAGTGAACATCAGTTGAAGATGGTGGTGTGTGGTGAGTGTTGGATGTTATGGTGGTGATTTTATGATCGATGTGGAGTCTTTAGTGGTTTTTTATCTCAGGTGGTGGTAGCTTGGTAGTCTGGTGGTTTTCCTACTTTGTTGGTTTCCTCAAAGGTGTTAGTGAATTCTTTCAGTTAAAGGTTCTCTGGGGATTGTGTGTTTGTGGTGGTTTTCTGGAAATGGTGATGATGATATTTTTTGGTGATTGGTGTGTTTTTTTCTTTGATGAATGCCTCAATGAGATATTGATATTGAGGTGTGATGGAAATTATGTGACAATGGTGCAATAGTAATCATGACCTATGTTAGTGACTTGACTGGCTTAGTGGGTCATGTGTGGAATTCAACTCAAGGCATGGTTGTTTTTTGGGTCGACTCACCTGCTTGGCTATTAGTGGTCTTGTTTTTGTTTTTTCATCTATTTTTATTATTGGATTGTTGATATTTTTGGTTGGGTTTTATTTGGATGGGTTCTCTTGATTTGGTTCAGGGTTTTTTTCTTATTTGTAATTGGTTCACACTTAACCTCAAATTGGTTTTCTTGAAAATACCAAAAAAAAATTTAGAAGAAAAAAAGATCCTGATAATAATTGAATAAAATTATTTTTTTTATTACTATCTTAAATCTCCTTATGAAAACATCTATTTTCGTTTTTACACCAATAACATACAATAAAGCTACATCAATAAAACAATTATCATCCTTCATTAATGTTCACTCAATGAAACATGAGTTTATTTTTTTACATTACCTAAAAATGTGGTGGTGGCTGAAAATACTACAAAATGAATACTTAGGTGGCCCCCTCAAGAAGAAAGTATAAATATAGGTCAAGTGGAATGTAAAAAACACAAGTAACGAAAGAATGCAGTGAAAGTAATGAATGAAAATTTGTTTTCTGGAAAGCAATGAAATAATGTGGTGAAAGGAATGAATGAACATTCCATTTTTTTCTGGAAAGTAATGAAAGAATGAAATGAAAGAATAATGATCAGGTTATTTTTTTTCTAGAAATAAAATAACGAATGTAGTGAAGTGAACAAATGATTGAGTGAGTCTATTTTTTCGTAAGCAATAATAAATTGTAGTGAAAGGAATAAATGAACAAGTAATTTTTTCTGGAATTCATCCTTTTCACTTAGAATGATAACTAAGTGGGTTACAATCTAAAAGAATAGAAATAAATTAATGATTTCATTCATCATTTTTATAGCTCTTTAAATTTTGAAATAGATTTAGACAATCATGAAGTTCAGCTTCAACTATCATTTTTATTTCCTAAATATGATCTTCAACATAATTTACACTTGTAATCATATCATCAATATAGTATTCCTCATTATTCACAATTGTAATCATATCAGATGATCTATAAAATGCAGTGTTATCTCATTCACTTGAAACATTCAGTTTTTCCTCATGTTTAGTCTAAAATATGTAACTTTGATCTATTTTTTAGTAGTTAAATTGTTCTTACAACTCATCTGGACTAATTATTCTTGAATAAAAACAACATAAATGTGAACAAAGGATTTGAGAAGGTTCACATTCGTGGTCTTTTACAAACATTGTAAAATCTTTAACCTCATCCTCCTACTCTTTTCTATGTGATTGGAATCTATCCATTTTTTATTCATATCAATCCTATATGGTTCAGTAATATTCATATTTAACAAAATAAATAAATACATAAAAGGTAGGAGATTAGAATCCTAAAAGTATATTATTTAAATATACACACATATAGTCATCATATTTGATATAAGTTTTCATTGCATCAAAAACTTGTCAGAACATATAAAGACAAAGAATTATATGAATATAAAGTATTATAACACGTATCTTTTTCTTACAAGAAGTCATATATCATAAATCATTATTTTTTTGTAATGGATTCAATAAGGTATATAATTCACCCCCAATCACTATCAATGTTCACAAGAAACCTATGGATTTATATAACTAGATAAGTATTAGTGTATATATAATAATATTTCATTATCAAAACATATATCAAAATAAATTAATTATTTTTCACGATATTTCCACAGTGTTCAAACTAAAGTAATCATGTAGATTAGGATTATTACATTTATAAATTTATGAAAGATATCATATTTGAATTATTCATTTGGTAATAATCAAAATAAAAAAATTTAATATTCCATGAGATTTTGAAAATAAATAAGATTGTGGAAAGAATGAGAAAAAATGAGTGTTTTAACCAAAATAACCCAAATTTTCAAATTTCAAAATCATGAATATATTTAATTATAAAAATAGTTTTATGATGGTACCAGGGAGCGCAACATAATATGGTGAGCAGGGGATTTAAAATTTTTCATTTCCAGAGAAACAAAACATCATCATATCTAGTGATATGATCCCTGGTTAAAGTCCAAGAATCCTGCATGATTTAATTAATCACAAAAATTAACATGAATTAATACCTTGTTCAAATCAGTAGTACATTTGACTGCAGCACATTGCTGGTAATCTTTTCTTAAAGGATCCGAGGATGAAACCCTCTATATAATCTAATAATTCTTTAAGAGTCCTCACAAACACTGATCATAAAATTCTTTGTGTTAACATAGAGCTCCTAATAATTCTTTAGCATCACTACAATCACCATGATCATGTTCCTTCGATCTATGATAGTGAACGGAGATCAGATTCTCAAATGGGATCTTTCTTTATCTTGGATGAAGAATAAGGAGATAGAAGCTATCAATCCTAAATGGATAAATAGTTCATGGAAAATAGATTCTCCTCTTCTTATATAGTATGAATTAAAATGCACAGAAAGGGTTCCCCAGCCTCTGTATATCGAACTCCCACAAAATAATCTATAATTTAATTGTTATTATGAAAACAATACATCATATGCATCATTTATATCTTATCACCTACTTGTAATATATTATAAATATATTACATGATAAAAATGAGTCATTAACTCAACTCATAATTCCTAAAATATTTAAAAAACCTTGATTATTAAAATAATATTCGTTCGTATAATATTTTTCCATGTATTTACTTAAATACAAGTAAATAATTTTAGTAAATAAATTCAAACCAATTATTATATACTCAAATAATAAGGAATTTATTTATTTTTTAGTGATTATTAACACTTGGACATCTCTAGAACCTCATGGTGGGTCTCACCATGTCCTATACTTTTATTCACCATAAAAGGGAAAACTCTTGAATATGGTATTGTGTGTGACCCTCTTGGACCTTATATCGATAGCAATGAATACTATTCACTAACTAAAAGCAGAGTCTATCAACCCATCCAGACCCCTAAAGAGATAAGTAATAGTCTTAGAAATGAAAAATATCCTACAAAAATATATCATGTAATATAATCTCTTTGTATCATGATATCTCATAAATCCAGATGTACAACTTGTTTTAACATCCATTCTTGATTTATTATTTATTGATCAAACTGGATGGACTTTCCTTCTTTTACCATGGCCATGGATTTAATGAATGTACTACCATAGAGATCAACTAGGCTTGATATATCACTTCCTTAAATCAGAAGTGACAAATTCTATCTTCATCATTCAACCAATACCATACCACCAAAGATGCACCCAACACAAGCCACCTCTCCATGACTTCAATGTCATGGTTTTTTCCTTGCATCAAAGTATGGGATCAAATGATACACATTGATAACAATATCAATTAAGGAGAATAATAAACATATTCATATATATGAACAACCAATGACACCTAAAACATGTGGTGTTCCTATTGGAAGGTATGTCCTCATGATCTCTTCTACTTGAGATCACTAACTACGAACTTCATGAGAAGAAGTCTCAATGCTTATGAGGCCCCAGCACCTAATAGTCACAGATCAACTGTGTCTTGTTAGTATGATGTATCTATACCATAGGACATAACTTAAATATTTCTATCATGGTATCATTAGGTTCTCATTATATCCTGGAAACTATTATAACTCTTTTCATATGATATGTAATATAAGGAAATTACCATAAATATAGTGTATGTAGAAGTATCAACACTGTTATATTAAGATAAAAACATGTAGATGTCAAAATATATACATATAATAGTAATAAATATACATACATAAGTTAGGTCTAGGTCACCCACTTTCAACACTCCCACTTACACTAGATTCAACTGCTAACATGCCTCAAACTACTAACTCTAACATGAGAATCCTGATTCTACTGAGATATGAATTTATTTAGGGGGTCTTCCACATTATTCATTATGGCACTATGCTAACTAAAAATTCACCTCTATAAGTAAAATCCATCAAGAGATGAAAATTATGATGTATATTTTTTTTCATCAATTGTAACTTGAGCTCCTTGGAAAGCATTATTTTTGCAGTATTATTACAAGAAACTGGAACATGGTCTACACTTCTAGGAACAATGCCAATGTATGATAAAAATTTTTGTATCTAGACTGCCTCCTTGGCTATATTTAAAGTCATGATATACTCATATTACACTATAGAATCATCAACCATAGTTTTATTTGGGATTCTCCAGATCATTTCACCACTATTAAGGAAAAAGAAATAGCCTGAATGTGATTTCAAATCAACATGATATATCTGGAAACTAGAATTAGTGTATCCTCTCACTATTAATTCCTCATATCCTACATACACAAATAATATATCATTTTTATGTCTCAATTACTTTAGGATAGTTTTTACAGCTACCCAATGTGGCGCTCCTAGATTATCTTGATATATGACTATCATGTTTAATGTAAGGAAACATCAAACCTAGTATATATCATGGAATACATGATAGATCCCACTTATGAGTCATAAGGTATTACACTCATTATTTAAATCTACTTCTATATTTTTGTAAACATTTTCTTAAATATATTGATACCATGTGACATTGGAAACAACCCTTTCTTAGATTGTTCCATATTATACCTTTTGAGTACCTTGTCATTATATGTACATTGAATTATCCCAATAATCCTATGATATCAATCTCAATAGATCTTTATCCCTAGAATGTTGGATTCTTAACTTAAGTCTTTCATGTAGAAGCAGTCATTTAACTAAGTCATAACTGACTATAAGAATCGCGCTTCATTTTCCATAATTAATATGTCATCAATATATAATACTATGAAAATTATTCCATTCCTAGTAAGATTCTTATAGACATATGGATCACTTTTTTTCTTTATGAAACCAAATTATCTTATGGCCTATCAAAACATACATTTCAAGATCATGATTCTTACTTCAACCCATAAAAGGATCTCTATAGATTTCTTACTTTACTGGAATTCTTTGACTTAATAAACCCTTCAGGTTGAGTTTTATAGACATATTCAACCAAATTCCCATTTATAAAAGCAATTTTTACATCCATTTTCTAAAATTCATAATCATGGAAGGATACTACTATAAGTAATATTATGATGGATTTCATAATTTCTATTGGTGAGATAGTTTTTTTATATTATATACCTTGATGGTTCCTGAAATCCTTTACTACCTATAATTCCTTATAATTATTTACTTTACTATCCATGTATAACTTTTTATTGAATACCCATTTATAAACAATGGGTTTTACATTAGCTGGAGGGTCTACCAAATTCCAAACAAGATTTTGGTACATGGACTTCATCTCAAAATGCATGGAATATTTATATTTAGTAGCATAATTACCTTCTACTACTTCCTTGTAGGTTAGAGGTTTATCATTATTTAGGAGTAATGTTTCACCTGACTCGGTGATAAGAAAATCATATCTCTCTAGTTCTCTAACCTCCCTAGTATACCTATATAGTACTTGTGTCTTGGGAATATCTTCATATCCCACTGATTCTTATGGATATGGGTCATGTACAAACTCTTGTGCATTTAGAGCATCAACTTCATCAAATTCAATCTTTCTGCCACTATTTCTAATGGAAATGTGTTCCTTTTCTAGAAACATGGCATGTATTACAAGAATTAATTTTTTATCTGAAGGTTTATGTAGTTAATATACTTTAGTTTCATTAGTATAGCCAATAAAGATGAACTCCATGCTTTAGGATGTCAATTTTTCACTATGTATAATCTTGAAAAACTCTTCACATCCCTATACACATAAGTGTGACAGATTGGATTTCTTTCCACACCACAACCCATATGGAATCCCATCTGTTGATTTAGTTTGTACTCAGTTAAGGGTATATGTTGATGTTTGCAACACATATCCCCAAAAGGATAATAGAAGAGTTTCCTAACTCATCATTGATCTAAACATATCTAACAAGGTCTGATTACTCCTTTCACTAACACCATTCCACCGAGGTTTATAAGGAGGAGTTAGTTGGGATACTATCCAAAACTCCTTTAAGTGATCAACGAAAGCTTAGTTAAGATACACTCTACCTCAGTCTAAGTGGAGTTCCTTAATCTTCTTACTAATATGGTTTTATACTTCATGTTGGTATTTCTTAAACATTTGAAATGAATATGACTAATACATCATTAAGTATATATATCTATACCTAATATTTTCATTGGTAAAATTAATGAAGTATGAAAAACCACCCCTTAACTCTATTGGAAATGGACCATATATGTCAGTATGAACTAGTTCCTATAATTCAGTGGATCTTTATTCATTCCTAGAGAAGTGTTCTTTGGTAATTTTCCCTTATAAAAAATCTTGACATACATCCATGGGTTTTAACTTGGTTATGTCCAAAAAACTTTCCCGGTGTAATTTATATAAATGCTTCTCATTTAAATGAATAAGCCAAAACTGCCATGGGTGGGTGTTATATGAGTCATGTTCACTGGTTTTTTCATTGATTTACATTACAGGATTTTTGAGTTTAAGTATATACAATCCATTGTTAAGATTTACCATACTATAACATATGTTATACTTATAAAAGATACATCATTTATTTCCAAAATTGATTTAAAATCTCATAGTGTCTAAACCTAACATAGTGATTATATTTTTGGTAACTGAAGGAATATAATAACAATTATTCAATATAAGAACCAAACAACTAGTAAAAGTTAGATGATAATATCCTACTACCAAGGCTACTAGTATTACACTATTTGCATCTCAAAGATTCACCTTTCCCTTTGAAATCTTATGGAATCTACATGATTTTTGTATATGAATAAAAATGTGTGAGCTATATGCTATATCAAATACCCAACTTTTGGAAAAATATAAATTGTATTCAATAAAAAAAATACCTTAAGTAGAAGGTTCACCTTGATTATTCTTCTCAGTTCTACAATTATTCTTCCAGTGGCCTTTCTTCCCACATGAAAAGAAGACAGCCTCCTGTTCATTTCTCTCCCTTTGTATCTTTTTATTTTTGTAAGTACAATGCATATGAGTCTTCTACATAGAATTAGACTTAGACCCCTTAAAATTTCCCTTCCTCCTTCTGTTCACCATAAGTACTGAAGTATTTGTATTCTTCATATCCTTATCATCTTGGTGAACTAAATCCAAAATATTTGGGAGAAACTTATTCATATTGTGGTAAATAATAAAATTCAAAAATCTTGGTGGTAAAGATGCAATAATGATATTGGTCTCTAGTTCATGGTTCAATTTGAACTCAAGGGCTCCAAGTCACTCAATGTACTCTATCATATTGAGTACATGAGGTCCTTCTTGATTCCATTATTCTAGTTTACACCTATATAGTTCACTCGATATCTAATACCTTTCATTCCTAGCTCTCTCCTGGTATAACTTCTAGAGATGAGTTAGCATCTTGTAGGCATCTTTTTCCTCATGCATTTTCTGCAATTAAATGGAAACTGATGAAAAAAAAAGATACATTGTACATCTATTGAATCATCTATATGCTTTTTAGACTTATATTTATCCACATTTATTTATCCCTAAGGAGGATCAACAGGAATTGGGGACTCCAACACATAAATCTTCCTCTCATGGCATTGTACTATGTGCAAGTGAATGTACCACTCTTGAAATTTATGTTTGGTTAGTATATTTTAATTATCCATAATTGATTACAATGATAATGTATTGGTGGTGTTGGTGATTTCTATTTTTATCTATAAAAAATAAATTTAGTAGTTAATACTTCATCTTGATTACATTTTAGACATTATTGATTCATCAATTAAAACATTAAATGTCTCTCAATATTTTAGAGAACCCTAGTGTCCCTCACTACTAGATTCAGAATACTCTATATCTTGAGTATTATGGTGGTGATGATCCTTAAAACCATGCCTCATAGTTCAAGATTTTCCTATGCCACTACTTAGAGAGTTTCAAGGTAGGCACTAGATTGGGTAGCTGCATTGACTCTTGGTTCCTCGAACTTTTGATTGAAATCTCGGCTTCTTGGAATTGTAACCTTGATTCCCTCAATGATTTTCCTCTAGAGTGGTAGAAATATATATTTGGATACTTTTTTTCTACCAACTTTAGTTAATTCATCCCATCACTCTCGTAATAACTCTTACACAGTAGGAGACACCCTCAACAAATGATGGAAAACACCCTATATGCCCAGTTTTGTTCAAATTTGAGTGAAGGAAGGCATTCAAAACTTAATATTACTTTGATTATTTTTAATATTTATCGATTAATGTAATATTTTTCTATTAATTATGATCATACAATGTTATAGACCTCACTACAGAACATGCATTAATTGAATACATTCATCACATCTTTATATATTTTTTTTATTTATTATTTTATGTGTTTCCTGCAGACACGCAAATGCATAAAATAATAAACAATGTATAAATGAAATAAATCATTTCACTGGTCTTGATAATATAATATTGGTTAATCCATTTAAACTCAATGGATAAATCGTGACCTAGGGTCATAATACGTGAGTCAAATCTTAACTTGTATCGAAGCTTTCCTCCAGTTCAGGATTTTCACTTCTCATCTAGGATACCACCTCGTTTTGGCATGGTCCAAGTCTTACATCATCATCATTAGTAGTAAAAATGTACTTTCACACAAGTAAGGGGGTTTCAGGAAGCATAATATACATACAGAATAAAACTCATGGATGTGAAAACCCTTATACATATTAAAACGAAAAATTCAACCCACAGACCATCAAAAAATTAAATAAATATTGAAAGCATCTTATGCAGTTGTAATAATTAATTAAATAAAAATTAACCTAGTCAAAAAATGGTTGGTCATAGCTCAAGAAAAGTCATTTGGTAAATTAAATTCATAGTAAAAATTAAATGCAATAAATTCATTTTTGGGGGAATTTCAACAAATTAACTGAATTATTTTAAATTTAAATAATTTAATTTTTTTCATCGCATAATTAATTTAATTTTTCATTCAAAATTAAATTAATAAAATATTTAATTTTATAGAAAAATTAAATTAATTTGTTTAAGTAATAAAATATTTATTAGTTTTTAATCCAAAATTAATAAACTAATTTTTGAATATTAAAATTATTTCACGGGCCCCAAACCTGGTCAAGCCCTTTAAAGGTCGGACCAAACCCGCCCAAGCCCATTGCATGTCGAATAGACTGGTACAGTGTCGTTTCAAGTCAGGAAAACCCATGCAGGGCTGTTCTAGGTCGGGTAGACCTGCCCTGACCCATTTTGGGCAGACCTGATTCGTACCACAATTTTGTCGATCCGTATGAGTCATGAAAGGGGATGGGAGTTGTGACACCAGGAACCCATGACGAAAGTAGGGTGGTTAACATCCAAGAGTGCTACGGTGGGGCGCGTTGCAGGTGGACAGTCATGGTAAACATTAGCAGTGGTGAGTTTGATCACATAAGACAATGACAGTGTTTGAATGACTAGGAGATGGTAGCATGACCATGTGGTGGTGATGGAAAGGAAGGAGGTATCAAATGCAGTGTTCGAGCAGGATGGTGGCGGCTAGGAAGAATACCAGAGGAGGTGGCGCATCAAGTCACGATGACGGGGGGCTGTAGGAGGGTGTGAGTGGATGGCTTCCTCAAGAAATCGTTCCCCCTTTTTAATTGAATTTTATTTTTGTTTCTTACGAACCCACACACCCCCTTAAAATTAAAAAAGTCACCTTTTTAAAAAAAATGTTGTTATCCACAAGAGAATCCCTACCCCCGTTAGGCATCCGTCGATGGCGGCTGCAGTATTTAATGGGGTTGGGTTTCCCACCCCCAATAATCCCCTTCTTTACCCTAATGTACTCCATATAAAAGTTAGGGAATCCCCCCCCCCCACAACCTTGGGATTAAGGAGGACTAGTGGAAGAAGAAAAATTAGGGAATCATCAATAAAATACATGTCTTCCTTTTGTACTCATCTTTCTCATATATTCTAATTTTATTTATTTCAATTTTTTTTCTCAACACGTTATCAGCACGAATTCTAAAAAAGGGATAAAATAATTGAAATGGATTGTGTAAATGGGACATATATTTTCATACTAGATAGTGGAACACTGTACACAATTATTAAAAATAAAAAATATTTTTATGATCCTAAACCAACAAAACCAATTGTAAATACTATATCATGTCTTGTATATCTAATACAAAGGAATGGTAAAGTGAGTTTTTGTTTACCTATGAGGCACAATTTTTTATCAGAGATGCGTTATTTTCCCCAAAGTCCAAAAGAAACTTATTAAGTTTCAATGATATATACTAGCATGGGTGTGATACTCAAATAATATCTGAGAGAAATGAAAAGTACATGTGCATTACCGTTAATAAATCTGGTAAGGGTCATGAACTAGAAAAACTACCAAAATTATCAACTTGATTTTATTATAAATATATAAGTGCAATCAAAACACATATGATAGTAAATAATGGGCCCCAAAATACTAATTTGTGGCATGACTGATTAGGTCATCTTGATTTATGAATGATGTGAAAAATAATTGAAATTTCTCATAAACATTCAATAAAGGTCCATAAGACATCTCCACTAAGAAAAATTACATGTGAGGCTTGTGCACTTGGAAAGATAATTGTCAGATCATCTCCAGCTAGAATTAAGGCTGAAATTTCAGTCTTTCTTGAATGAATTCAATGGGATATATGTGGACCAATTCATCCATCGTGTGGTCTATTTAAATGTTTTATGGTATTAATTGATGCATCTAGAAGATGGTCATAGGTATGTTTTCTCTCAACAGTAAATGTAGTGTTTTAAATATTTCTTTCTTAAATAATTAAATTTAGAGCGCAATAACCTGATTATTGTAGGTTCTGGGTGCAGCGGAATTACGGTTGAGCCAGCACCCAACTTTAATTTTTACCATAATCAATGATAATTCTGAGATCAATATGACGATGAACTCCAGTCTCCATGGAATTGAATCAAAGATTTAGATAAATAAGGAAGAGGCTCGAAACCTTTAGAGAGAATCTTGCACATCATGTTTATAATTAATTTAATTAATATCATAAAGAAAAGAATACTTGTATCTTTGGTAATTTCTTTGTTAATGATTTTGATCATTCGGAATGACCCTTCCAAATTATCTTTTTGCGCTTGGGAGGATCCAAACTAAAATCCCTCTAGCTGTGATCCACATGTGCTCTGATGGCCTCCAATCAACACCACTCGTTCTCCAGGTTCTAGTGCGGAGAAGCGATTGTCTTGTGTTGATCATTCTTGATCACTTGTTCTTTGTCCTTGAAGAATGCATCTCGTTCTTGAGAGGGGCGGGAAGAGGATTCGAGAGAGAAATTTTTTAGATTAACAATTCCCAATTCACCAAGTGTGTGGTGTGTTCGTTATGGAACAATAGACATACTTATCTATTTATATGCATGGAACTTCAGTTACAATATTTAATTGCATAACAGCAATTAAATAAATTCATGAACTTAGAGAAAACTCATTCTCATAATAATAATATTGTGTCATTATTTATGGTTCGCTAACTTGCGCAAAACGAAATTATGAATAATATTCCGCATCAAAAAATAATAGCAGTGTCATTATTATTTTAACTTGTGCCAACTAATAATTATTTACCATCTTGAAAATAATTATTTTACTACCAGATCGGCCTTGGTCCGCTCAAACTCCACTTCCATTTATTGAACACCTGAATAAATAAATAAATATTTTATTATCTTAAATAAATATTTTATTTTTAAACTAGAAAATAAATATTTATTAAATGCTCAATAAAATAAATAAATATATTTTATTTAATTTATGCGGTCATATTAACTTGAATAAACTTATTCCACGGTCTTGAGAATAATATTTAATTCATTAATTAAATTCAAATATAATTTAACCGAGACCACCAGAACACTTAGTGTGTGACCCTCTAGGATTCTTTCTCATTAGCATTAGGTGGACTTTCCTAAAGTCTAAGAGTATTGTCTAAAACGGGTTAAGGAACCCAAGAGAAAGAACGTAAAGTTGCAACAACAACATCCACATACGAACGCTCACTATGTAATATAATCCATTTGTCGCAATATCTCATCAAGCATGTTTCATGACAGTGTCATCAACTTTTATGTTTGATACATCTTTCTTTGACTACCTGAAATAAACTCATCATTACACCATGGCCATGGAATTTCACACGACGGTTCTATTTCAGTCAAAGGGCCGAGATATCAACTTCCATAAATGGAAGGAACAAATCCTTCATCGACTTATCGATTAATAACATGACACTCATGACGCACCCAACATACCCTACTTCCCACCAACTGTCTGCGTGACGGTTTTCATCAGTAAATCAAATTGCGTGATTCGTGATAGGAATTAATGATTATCTTAAAGTATACGGATTATTACACACACTCTCAGATAGAAATATCTGATGACACCAAAACATACGGAATTCCTTTTGGTGGGTCAGTTCTCATAATCTTCTGTCTTAGAGATTACCATGTGTGGACTTCATGAGAGGAAGTCTCATCTGCTTATGAGTACTCACACCTGACGGTCTTCATGCTATGTGTCTCATCATAGTATGTCATCCAACCTTAGAACTGTATTTAAGAATATTTTTATAGCATTTTAAGGTTCTCATCATAGCGGGGAACTTCCATGACCGTATCAATGCAACAAATACTCTAGTACATTATTACATCATAGTCATGAAGAACAATGGAAAATATGTAATAATATGTTTAATATTTAAATACATTAAATTTCCATGTAATTAAAGTACAACCAGTTGGTTCTAGGACACCCAAATCTTACAAACTCCCACATGAACTAGAGCTAATTGCCTGCGACTTTCCGTTCACTAGACCTCACATAGTGATCATGTTTCTGCTGAGTCAAGGATTTAGTCAAGGGGTCTACAACGTTGTCTTCTATGGAAATACTGCTCACTGCAACTTCACCTCTATGAGAAAAATCCCTCAAGAGATTATACTTCTAAAGTATGTGCTCTGTCCACTGATGTGACCTTGGATCTTTTGTGAGAGCCACTGCTGTAGTATTATCACAGTATAGTGTGATGGGATCTTTACTACTAGGAATCACATCTAGCTCCTAGATGAAGCTTCACATCCAAATTTCTTCTTTAGCTGCATTAGAATTTGCGATATACTCGAACTCTACTGTAGAATCTGCGCCCACACTCTACTTAGAGCTCTTCCAGCTCACTGCACGTCCATTCAAAGTGAAGATGTATCCTTTTTGTGACTTCATGTCATCTTGATCTGTCTATAAACAAGAATTTACATATCCTCTAGTGAATTGTTCCTCATATCCTCCATAAACCAGGAACATATCCATAGTACGCCTCAGATACTTTAGGATAGTCTTGACTGCCATCCAATGGTGGTCACCGAGGTCAGCTTGATATCTGCCTACCGCACTCAATGCGTAGGTGTTTCCTCTGGAATTGGGGATGATATCATTGATTTAAGATTCAAACATTCCAAGCGGGTTCTAATGGGTTTGTTCGTAGAACTGGAAACATCCAATGATTTCATATCCATTTGGACCTAATTTCCAAAGGTAGGTGTTTATTAGTTGTGAACTGATGAGACTTAGGAATTTGCTTTGGTCGAGAGGATGGGAGGTCGGGCTCATCACACCTTTTTTAGGGGAATTATTGTCTACTCCGGGACTATCTTTATAGATTTAAGTTATGCTCATGAATCCTTATTACATTACCAAGTATAAAATGGGCTTTTCTTTAGATCTGACAATCAATGATTAAATATGTAGGAAATTTAGAGAATATTTTATATATATTCGAGGTTATTCATTGATAGAGAATCATCTATATTTGTTAGAGATTATTAGTCAATGGTATCCTTCAATAAATAAAAATCTCTTGGTCATTATGATGACCATACTAGTTTTAAAGCCACTCAGTGGGGCACTTGAAGTTTATTGTCATTCAGAAGGACATGGGTTATTTCAGAGTTGGGATCGTACCTGTAGATGGGCGACCTACATATCCTTTGTTTTGGAAAAGGAATCAGAACCCACGTAGTTCGAGTAAGGGAGTATGATGTTTATGTATGATTGATGGCTCAAGGAAAGATTTCATAATTACTTTTACACTCTAAGCTCACGTGAGTCATGCTCGGTGTGAGAAACAAGAGGTATTGGTAAAACTAGACAATTGTGCCATGAAAGATGCAATCATAATAAATGATGTGGGGATTATGTATATATGACTTCCCAAATAGATGAAGATTAAGATTTACTTCAGGAAATAAATCCAGGAACAGGGTACATAAAGGTATATGTACTTTATGGAGATTTGGATACTCTAATCTTGGGGCTTACTCCTAAGTAAGATTCCCAAGTTAGGAGGGGACTTATGATTGGGTTTTACTCCTGATAAGGAAGCCTAGATCAAAAGTAAATTAGTACTGGTTAAGAGAAATTAAGACTGGGGCATACTCCTGAGAAGGAGGCCTAGGTTAAGGGACTTGAAGAAAATTAAGGGACTTGGGGCTTACTCCTAAGAAGGATGCCCATATTTGAGATTGGGGCTTACTCCTAAAAAGGAAGCCCAAGTTAAGAGAATTATTTTTGGGGATTACTCCTGAAAAGGAATCCCATATTTGGGAACTTGGAGACTGGGGCTTACTTCTAAGGAGAATGCCCAGATTGGGGAATTATGAATGGGGCTTACTCCTAAAAAGGAGGCCCAGGTTAAGGAACTTGGGGCTTACTCTTAAGGAGGATTCCCATATTAGGGGACTTGGGGATTACTCCTGAAAAGGAGGCCCATATTAATGAGGACTCAGGACTTACTCCTAAGGAGTATTCTAAAATTAATGAGAATTTGAACTAGGGATTACTCCTGAAAAGGATACCTAGGTTAAGTATTCTCTCATATTAAAGAACGAGGTTGAATGAATGAACTCTCTAACTTTAGTGATGTAAATATGTGTAAATCACTAGGTTTTGAGATATTTTACACAGAATTCCTTTCAAATAAGTAAGCCAACAAGGAAATCATGCCATAAATGTCTTTGGAGAGAGTTCGGAAGGATTAATCATGAAGAGGAGAGGTTGATAGGTGTAATAGGGGTGAAATGGGCATGAAGGGCACCCAAAAAGAGAGGGGCGCGCAAGTACTGTGTGGGCGTGCAAGTACTGTGTGGGCATGCAAGTACTGGTCGTGCAAGTATACTTGCGCGACACATGGGTACTTACACGCTGGCCAATCCTTAGGGTAGAACTTGGGTGAGGCTTGGCTCAAGCCTTTATTACTACCCCTAGAGACTTCCAGTAGAGAGGCGCGCAAGTTATGTGGAAAGGGTAAGGCGACGCACAAATGTGGCCATTTCCCTTAAGGGTTGGCCACCTAGGCGCGCAAGTTTTGATGAGTTTCAACACTTAGGCCTTCCTCCCCCTCTTTAGATCTTCCATTCTAGGTAAGAAATTACCTTATAAGTGTTTGGAATCTTTGAGAAGAGACTAGGGCGCCGGGAGCTCAAATTTGAGGTTCTGGAATTTTTTTTCGTCCTCCTAATGGGGGGCCATAGGGGTATTTATAGGCTGGAGAGACCCTGGGCGAATTTTCAAAAAGGGCGTGCAAGTCACCTACACGACCATTAGGCGACGCGAAAGTGTACTTGCACGACCATGAGGGAACTTGTGCGACCCACGTGCATTTGAAGCCTTGTTCCTGCCTTTGTTAATTTTTTATGTTTTTGTCAAAGGATGAATCACTTTATGCTAAGGCATTTCCCTTTGAATTCGTTTAGAATCTGTGAAGAAAAGGAGCGTCAACAAAAGTCCCCCCTCAGAGTTGGATCAGAAATAAAATGAGGATGTAACTCTGAGGAAAGAATAAAACCAAGGAAACTTCGTCACGTAGGTACTAAGCGTGTAGCGGGCGGCGCACAAGTGCTGATCGCGCTGGTATCACTGCATCTCTTATTGTATCTAGTTGAATGAATGAATTCCAGGTGGCTTCTGATGAAGCTCGGGATGCCATAAATCAAATGAAGAGTTATGTTGAAAGCCTTTTTTAATTCCTGAAAAAGAGAAGTGACTTCAGTCTATGGATGTCCTTCTAACTCTTGTGCATCAATGAAAAATAATTTCATCTTCAATCATTTGTGCACACATTTCCTTTGCTACCTACTTTAGATTTTTACCTAAGCCAATGGGCCTAGTAAGAATAGTTTGATTTTTTTACTATGATTATTATAAATAACCCTACAAAATTTGAATCTTTTAATTTCTTAATATTACCTAAATCATACAAAATGTATGTTTACTGAGCTGGAACTTGACATTTATTCAGAGTTCCCTTATCTTTTGTGAGAAGTTTAAAGTCATGCACGTCGGACATAAAAAGGATAATGTTTAAGGTCAAAATAGCTTTGATCGAAATGGATTAAAATTGACTCAATTCCTTGAAAATTTATCTAAAAACATATTACCATACTCAAGTATGAGAGAAAAAATGTAAACCATGACTTAAGAAATTTTGAATCTAAGGAATGATATGAAAAAGGGCTAAAAGGCATTATAAAAAGTAGTTCCTAAGAATGAAGTTACCATTTTTTAACAAACCCATTAGGGTGTTGAATTATACAGGGCCACCTAAGGGCATTCGCTGCATAGTCAAATAACGGTATCTTTTGGCTGACAGGTCCGTTATGTATACTACTTATGCAAGGCCTCCTAAGGGTACGTGTTGCACAGTCAAGTAAAATAACTCTCAGAAATTTACTTTTCTACTACTAAAAAGCCAATGGAAGTTTATGGGGATTCAAATTTTCCAAAGCATAGAGATTGCTGTATGGACAGAAGTACTTGAATATGGAGAAGATATTTCCAAACAATATTATCCAAGAACTGGATGAATGTCACTCCTACGAAGGTCTGACCCAAACGTAGGGAGGATAAATATAAACCATAGACTTGAATACTTTCAGATCATGAAAAAAGACATGAAACAAATATGTTAAGGATGGATATTTTTTGCGGATCCTTACATATTTTTTATAAGACCAATAAGGAAAAAATAGGTTTTTATTCCCAAGAATGAAGTTACCATTATCTGACAAACCCGTTAGGGGGTTTAATTATGTAGGGAAACCTAAGGGCATTGGCTGCATAGTCAAATAATAGTATCTTTTGGCTGACAAGTCTGTTATGTAAACTGTTTATGCAAGGCCGCCTAAGGGAACGTGCTGCATAGTTTGGAAAAATAACTCTCAGAAATTGGACATTTTTTGACCAGAATTAGAGAAAAAGGTTAATGAATATCTGAAAATATTTAAGGTTAGGATTTTGACACAAAAAAAGATGGGTATTGTCCAATGTATGCAGAGATACACATATCAATTCTAACCATAATCATGTTGTGGATGGATCCTGAATTGAAATATTGGACTTCAATACGTATCCCATAAGGATGGGAATCAAGCCATACGTAGTTCTTGAAATACAATTTAACGTTGTGTGGGATGAAATTATGAGAGATATTAGTTTAGTTTCATAGATCTCGGACCATTATAAGAAATACACAGTGTGTGTCTTCATAGGGACTTTTTAGTCAGGAGACTGAAAGTGGAATTTGGGGTTAGGCTCAAAGACATGGGGCTGGATTCGAGGGACACTCGAAAGTTCCTACGTATCCCATAAGGATGGGATTCAAGCCCATGTAGTTCTAGAAATACCCTCTATACAAATTTGGTTCGTACATGTGAAGGGTGAAAGGGGACTTTAGTGCAATGATGGTTTAACCCAAGATAAAAGGTTCAGGTATTTCCATGTATGCACATAGTCTTTGGAATTTAACATGATTGAAAATCAATGTAAATAATGATTCCCTCTCAGGTGAGGATATCAAATAATATTGTAGTTTATTATCATACAGGACAGAACTGTTTAACAGTTTAATGTTGTATAGCAAGGACGAAGGTGAACCAATGTAAAGATATTGATTCTGCGGGTGGTTTCACGAATCAACATTGTATGATATGGAGGTGAACCGATGTGAAGAGATTGGTTTTGGGCTTGAACCTTGGGAGGTTTCCTACGTACCTAGCCTAGAAGGAAAGGATCAAAGTCCATGTAGTTTAATTAAATAATGAATTAGTGATCAAGTTGTTCTTGGGGACAACAACCTAAAAAATGGTGTTGGGACTTACGCATGGTTAGTGGCCCAGAGAGGGTGTTATGGTTGAAATTTGCTCTAAGCTCACGTGATTCATACTCGGTGTGAGAAACAAGAGGTAACAACAACCTTAACGATGCACAGTTTAATGTCATGTAGGGCATATGAAGGGACTATGCAGTTTAAAGTCTTGCAGTTAGGACTATTGGTGTTGCACAGTTTAGTGTCATGTAGCAGGGATAAAAATATAGTTTAACGTCATGTAGGACGTATTAAGTCATTTCTATATATTTTAGTGTCATTTAGTTAGGATGATGGGGACAATATAGTTTAATGTCATGTTGGACAAAAAAATGGACTGTGCAGTTTAATGTCATGTAGTAAAGACAAAAGAGGACACAGTTTAACGTCATGTTGGACGTATTAGGGACTTTTTTACAGTTTAACGTCATGTTGGATGAAAAAGGTACGATACAGTTTATCGTCATGTTGGACGAAAGTGAGAATATTTTAAGGTCATATGCATGGACCCTTGGTGTATAGTTTAACGTCATATAGGACGATGAAAGGGACACAGTTTAACGTTATGTTGGATGAAAGTGCGAATAGTTTAAGGTCATATGTATGGACCGTTGGTTATGAAGTTTAACGTCTTGCTGGACATAAGGGACTTCTGTACAGTTTAGCATCATGTAATCAGGACGTCACCGTTTAACATCATGCTGGACGTCACAGTTTAACATCATGTTGGACGTAAGTGACAATAGTTTAAAGTCATATGCATGGACCCTAGATGGTTCAGTTTAACGTCATGTTGGACGTAAGGGACATTCAAATAGTTTAAGGTTGTATGCATGGACCGTAGATAGTGTATTTTGTGTTTATACAAAATACTTCTTCATAAATCTAGCATTGGTTGGAGTAGTGATGAGTTCTCCATCCATTTATATTAAATAATAAGCTCCATTGGAATAGACCTTATGTATTGAATAAGGTCCTTCCCACTTTGGTTCAAGCTTGGGAGGTTTCTTTCCTGGTATCATTGGAGTTCTGAGAACTAATACCAATTATACCTGAACGAATGAATGAGACAAACTTTTTTGTTGAAAACTCGTGCTATTCGATTCTGATAGACTTCCAAGTGGTGCAGGGTGCACAATCTTTTCTCATCTAACCGTTCCAATTCATTCAATCTCTTTTGAGATTTTTCATCTGTAGATGACTGATCACAAATGGATACTCTGAGAGAGGGTAATTGAACCTCAATTGGAAAGACTGATTCTGTTCCATATACCAGTTAATATGGAGTTGACCGCATTGTAGTGCTGGTGGTGGTCCGATAATCCCATAAAGCATGAAATAGTTTATCAGGTCATGACCTCTTGTCTTTATCCACCATCTTTTGCAGTATATTTGACAGAGTCTTGTTGAAGGCTTCTATCGGTCCATTGGCCGCTACATGATACTGAGATGAATGGTTGGATTTGATGTTGTATTCTTGATACAACTTCTTCACCTCGGATGAACATAAGTTGGTTCCATTGTCCGTCAATATGATATGAGGGACACCAAATCTAGTAATGATGTTAGACTTGATGAAGCTAACAATGCTTTCAGAACTAACTTCTTTGAGGGGTATTGCCTCTGCCCATTTGGAAAAGAAATCAGTAGCAGTAAGAATATACTTAAGCTGTTTGGCTGTAGCTGAAGGATAAGGTCCCACCACATCCATTCACCATGTGGAAAATGGCCATGAGTATTTATCTGTATGAAGCAACTCTAGGGGTTGATGAATGAAGTTGACATGTACTTGGAATGAATGACACTTCTTTGTGAAATCAACACAATCTTGTATCATTGAAGGCCAAAAGTACCCAAGCCTTCGAATTTGATCAGACAGTCTGTGTCCAGACTGGTGGGCACCAAAAACTTCTACATGCACTTCTTTCATGACAGCCATTGTCTCTTCACCATCAATGAATCTGAAGAGAACTCCATCAAAACCACGTTTGTAGAGAATTTTCTCTATGTGATATGGGCTATCATAAAGATTAAAATTGACCACACGTCGCCGGATTTGTTCTTTCTCGGCTCTATCAGGTGGAAGTGTTCCATTTTGAAGGTATTCCCTGATAGGTGTCATTCATCCTGTAGTATGACCATATGGTTCAGGAATGGGACTAATTTCATTAATTTACTCTATTCTGGTTCGAACATAAGGTGAAATTGTACAACGGTGGGCAATACTGATGGTTGTCGCATCCTGATTTGGATCTGCCGGAGTTGTGGCTATATTAGCCAGTGCATCATCTTGAGAATTTTGTGACCATGGGACATAAGAAAATGTTGGTTTCATAGGTAATTCCACCATTAACTCTCTGACGTAATCATACAAAGGGATTAGTTCTTCTTTTCTGATGGCATAATCCCCATTGACTTGTTTTATTACCAGGTCTGAATCACCTTTCACCTTTAAGTGATTCACTTGTTCTTGAAGCGCCAACTCCAAGCCTGCGATGAGAGCTTGGTATTCTGCTTCATTATTTGTACCGCCTCCCAACAATGTGATGGAATAAGGTAACACTGCCTTTTCTGGATAAATGAGCACAATTCCTAAGACAACTTTTTTGAATTTAGGATTTTCCATTTTCCTCCCTGTTGGACTTCTAGAAGCACCATCAAAGTACATTTCCCATGTTTGAAGACTTTCTTGAATAGAGTAGACTTCCACATCTGGGAGTTCAATATCTGAAGATGTGTCTTCCACTAAAGGATGTTCAGAAAGGAAATCATCCAGAGCTTGGCCCTTTATTTCCTTTTGAGACACGTACTGAATATCAAATTGCTGCAAGATAACTTCCCACCTTTCCAGACGTCCTGTAAGTATTGGACGACTAAGGATGAATTTGAGTGGGTTATTGCGAGATACCAATTGGACCTCGTGATGTTGTAGGTATTATCTCAACTTATGAACTGTAAAGATTAATTCTAGGCATCACTTCTCAATATTTGAATATCGGGTTTTTGCTTCAAGCATAGTCCGACTGAGATAGTAGAGGCTGTTTTCATTCCCAGCATCATTCTTCTGAGCAAGAAAGGCACCCAATGATCTCTCTAGAGCTGTCACATAGAGGATAAGTGGTCTTCCTTCAACAGGTGGCATTAACACCAGTGGACTCAAGAGATACTTCTTGAGAATATCGAATGCTTCTTGACATTCTTCAGTCCACTGGTAAGTGACTCCCTTCTTCATCAATTTGGTGAAGGGTAAACTTTTTCCTGCCAAATTGGCGATGAAACGTCGAATATAGGCTAAGTTTCCTTGAATTCCTCTCAATTCTTTCAAATTTTGAGGAGGTGACATACCAAGGATTGACTTTGTCTTCTCAAGATCAACTTCGATACCACGATGGCGTATAACAAAGCCAAGAAATTTTCCTAAGGTTACCCCAAAAGCACATTTTAAGGGGTTCATATTCAAATTATGTTGCCAAAGCTTGTGGAATATGATTTCCAAATCAGACAAGTGATTAGGAAGTTGCCTGGATTTGACCACCAAATTTTCCACGTAACATTCAACGAACTTCCCTAAAAAGGGTTTGAAGATACGATGCATGGCATGCTGATATGTTGCGCCTACATTCTTTAGGCCAAAGGGAATTACCCGATAGAAAAACACACCCTGAGGGGATCTGAAGGCTGTAGATTCCTCATCTTCTAGAGCCATTCAGATTTGATTATACTCGGAATATTCATCCATGAAGGATAGTGCTTCATAGCCAATTATTGCATCAATTAAGAGTTCTGTAATCGAAACTGGAAAATCATCCTTAGGAAAATGCCGATTAAGATCTCTGAAATCAATGAAAACTCTAATTTTCCCATTCTTCTATTTCACTGGGACAATATTATCCAACCACTTGGGATATTGAAATTCTCTGAAGAAGTTAGCTTTGATAATATTATCCACTTCAGCCTCAATTTTGGAAGCATAGTTTGGGTGTGTTCTTCTAGCAGCTTGTTTGAATCCTTGATGTTCTTCTGGAAAACCCAAATGATGAGTGGAAACATCATGATCAAGCCCTGGAATCTCTGTATAGTTCCAAGAAAATATATCTCGATTTTGATTTAGAAAGGAAATATACATCTCTTGCTCTTCAAGATTCATATCCGCACTAATTAAAGTGGGGCGTGGATCTTCTTTTGTACCCAGATTTATTTCTCTGAGTTTATCCACAGTGGTAGAGATACCCTCTTCAAATACTGGAGGTGCATCCCTGAGATCTTCCTCTTCTTCTTCAACATGTGTTATTTCTTCTGTTTCTACTTTCATAGTAGATGATGAAGCAGAATTTACATGATCAGAAGAGACGCTAAAATTTGCACACCTTGAAGAAGAAGCTTCCATTTCCGACCTAATTGATGATGAAGGGTTTTCTTTGGGTAATAAAGAGGAGATGATGGATTGAGAATCGACATTATCATTTACCTATAACATTGCTATAACTTCTTATGTCCTGGTTGGAAAAGTATAGAATTGCTGGATTTCAGCAGATGAAATGAAGAGATCTCCATTTGAACTTTCATCATTACTTGGTGGATCACCACTTTCTCTCTTGTTGTCTCGATTGATTGACGTAATTGTCATTATGGAGGTTTCCATAAGAGTATTTGGATTTGAGTCTATCCTATCAATTTGACTAATAGGAAACACATAATCTGTACTCACAAGTGCTAATGGGTTTACTGGAATCTTTTCCAAACCATATAGAGCATTAACTTTGGTAATATCCTTTGTTGTGGATTCTTCCTTTCCCTTTATGTGATAGAATTCTGCCTCAATGTATTGAGATTCACATGTCTTGAACGGATCCTTATCACCATACAATGTCCCAACTTGACCATCGAAACAATACTTGAGACATTGATGGTATGATGAAGGGATAGCTGCATGTTGATGTAGTCAGGGTTTTCCAAGTAAGATGTTGAAGGCTGAGTCTTGATCAACAACCATGAAATCTGAATTGGATACAAGATCTCCAAACTGAGTTCTGATTGTAATCTCACCCAGTGGTTCTTGTTCATTTTTATCATACCCTTGCAACATCAAAGTAGAAGGAGATAAATCAGATTCCATGAGGCCCAATCGACGAAGAGTATGAATGGGCATGAGGTTGACTCCTAAACCATTATCAATGAAATATCTTCGGATGTCTACACCATTGACCTTTCCAGATAAATAAAAAGGTCTAATATGTCCATGTACGACATCATCTTCATCTTCATCTATGAAAGATATCAATGCATGGAATTCTGTAAGATTATTCTCTACATGGTTGGATTCAGCTGCAGCAATTTCAGTTTCAAACTCCAGAGGACTTGACAAATCCTCAATGAGTGCCTCCCAAAGATCCTTTGATAAATTCAAGGCATCCAGAATTGATAACTTGGCCGGTACATGGTCCAGGTGTTTCAATATATCATACTTCGGATCCAAAGGTCTGCGTTTTCCAATAGGAACATGTGTTTTAGCAGGTGCCTTGGAATTTGATGCTTCTTGTACCAGGATAGGAGTTGGTAATACTTATGAATTTAGAAGATTAGACTGATTAGGCCTATTTACTTGCTGAGAAGAAGAAGGTGGAACCTCTAACCGATCTTCTAGAATTGCTATGCCAGGACTGAATCTGCCTTGTGTGGAAGAACTTGCTTGTTCTTGTTGAGCTCGTTGAAGGGCTCTACCACGAGTTTCTACCGCATACACAGTTCTAGACGGGGTAGAAATGGAATAGTGGCCTCTGAAAGATCCACGTATTCCCCTATACCCTGAGCCTCTGTAACTTCCTCTAATTCCTCTATTTGATACAGGGGATTTAGGCTAATTGAATTCGAAGCTGTGATTGGCATAAGGATCTGTTAAGTGAATCATATTAACAGAACCAAAGATTAACTCTTCATTCGATGAAGACTCTGCCTGACTAGCCAATTTAGGTTGTGCCATTTGATGGGGCGGTGCCCATGGATTTGAAGTATATGGAATGAAATCTTACAGAGTCAAAGACAACTTAGGCTTTGACACATACTCATCTTCTTCTGATTTTTCTTCTTTCTTTGAATTATGTCATTTCTTTGAGGATTTTCCCTCTGATGAAGAGAGTTTTGCTGCGGCATTCATGGCAGAAGACACAATTGGTTTCTTCAATTGTGTTCGCAAAATAGCATGAGTTTGGTTGATCGCCTTTCTGACCATCCAATCATCATATTTTTGTGCATTTTTGTTCTTGACTTCTTGCCACTCGCCTTCCTCCTCTGGATCTGTAGCAGTAACACATGCTACCTGAGCTGAAGAACCTTTCAGTTTGACTTGTCCCAAGTCGACCATTTTTTACAGGAGTTCCTTGAAAACAAAACACTCCTGAATGGGATGCCCCAAAATTTTATGAAATTGGAAATATTTGGGACGGTCTTTATCTCCTTCCTTGTTCGGCCTTTTGGGCCTTGGAAATTGAACCAAATTATTTTCCAGAGTCAAAATGAAGTAACCAGTAACTTGTTCATTTTGGAAAGAGTAAAATTTGCTTTTCAAATCCTCAAATTGTTTTCATCTTTGATCTCTTTGATCATCTTGATGAAACGGCCTCTGTTGCTGACGCTCAGGAGGTGGAGCCCTTCGAGAAGATGAAGGTTTTGAAGTAGAAGCAGGTACAGGTGCTTGTTTAATCATAACTGTAGCAGTCTCTACTTTACCCATTCTCCTTCCTGGAGTTGATGGAATTACACGAGATTTATCATTAGTCTTCATAAGAGAATCTTCAATCTGTTGAGCTATTGAAGTAAGGTCTCGAAACCCTCCTGTGTATTTCACAGGGATCAGTGGTGTACGAAACTCATCACGTAAATTTTCGACACATATTGGCAACAATTTCTCTTGAGGGAGTGCTAAGCTTAGATAATATGTTAATCCCTTCCAGCAAGCAATGAAATCTGAGACCCTTTCATTCTCCATTTGCTTACAATTTGTAAGATAAAAAACTATTGTCTTTGGTAACGTTGAGCTGAACAGAAGAAGGAATTTTTGGCGAAGATCCTCCCATCCGGTAACTGACCGGGATTGCAAGCTTTTGTACCAAACAAAAGTAAGTCCTTGTAATTAATGTACAAAACACTTGAGATTAACTTCTTCTTGTTGCTTAAGGGTTCCCATCATAAGATGGAAAAGAGAAAAAAAATGTGTTGAGTGTTTCTCTAGGTCTCCCGAACCATTAAAGATTGGGAATGTGGTACTTGAAAATTTTGATGGGGGAGTAATTACATCAACCCATTCAGGGTAAGCTCTCTTTTCTGGTTGAATTTGAGCACACTTTCCCTCCATAGATTCCAACCGAGCTGTTAAGTACTCAATAGTAGTTATTAACTTTTGAGAAACATCCAGTTGAGCTTGGACCTGAACAGGTGCAATGACTGGAGCTGGTACAGATGTGGTGGCTGATACTACAACTGATGGTTGCATCGCCAATTGTTGTTGCACTTGACCCGTAGGATTAGACCTATGAGGGTGTACTTATAAATGAGGATATTCTTGATCCATATCAGTAGCCACAACAAATTCCTTTGACTGACTGAATCCATCATGCTTAGGAGGAAGAGTAATCTGAAGTAGTTCTCACTACTACAAACACGGCCTTTATCAGCGCTAAAAATGGCCTTTATCAGCGCTAGAAAAGCGCTGATAAAGCCAGCGTAGATAAAGGGGGGGTCCCCTTTATCATCGCTTCTAAAAGCGCTGATATAGGACCCCTTTATCAGTGCTAAAAAAAGCGCTGATAAAAGTACCCTTTATCAGTGCTTTTTTTAGCGCTGATAAAGGGGTCCTATATCAGCGCTTCCTTAATCAGCGCTTTCATTTTAGCGCTGATAAAGGACCCTTTTATGATCCCTTTTAAAAAAGCGCTGATAAAAGTTAAAAAAATTTAAAAAAAATTAAAAAAATTTAAAAAATTTAAAAAAACTGCCAATCGGGGGGGGGCTTTTATAGCGCTTGAACCCCCCCCCCCCCTTTATAGCGCTTTTCGGCCCCTATACAACACCCCACGCACCCCCCTCCACCCTTTAACAGTTCTTGATCCAATATTCCTCATGCGCGCGCACCCCTGCCTCCACCAGGATTTGAACTCGAGACCTCCCCCCTGCGCGCCTAAGCCCTTACCACTACTCTATTTTGATTTGGTTTCCAATTCATGATATCTCTATATATATATATATTTATATATTTAGTTTTATTTATTCATATAGTAATATATATTTATATTAATAGATATATATAGTTATATTATAATATATAGTTATATAGTTATATTATAATATATAGTTATATAGTTATATTATAATATATATAGTAATATTAATATATATATAGTGGTATTAATATATATCTATATCTATATATATATATATATAGTTATATTTATTCGTATAGTAATATATATTTATATTAATATATATATATAGTTATATTAACATATATATATTTATATTAACATATATATAGTTATATTAACATATATATAGTTATATTATCATATATATAGTTATATTATCATATATATAGTTATATGAATATATATGAATATATATTTATATAGTTATATTAATATATATATAGTGATATTAATATATATATTTATGGTGATATTAATATATATATTTATAGTAATACTAATATATATATATATATGTGTAGTTATATTAATATATATATAGTTATTAGATTAATATATATATAGTTAGATTAATATATATATAGTTAGATTAATATATATATATTTAGATTAATATATAGGTATATAAATATTCATATATTGGTATTTTAAATAAAATGGATGTTAGTTATTATTTAGATAAAGCTAATATATTTTAGGTGTGAATATTTAAAAAATATGAATATATTGTTATATATTTGATTATAAATAGCAGTGAATTATAAAAAATGATGAAATTTCAAAGACATAATATCAATATGAATGTAATACCTTGGAATAAATTCATACCCCACCAAAACAATCCAATAATACCCCCTTAAACGAGGGTGAAAATCCACAAAATGTTAAAAAATCGGGGTACCCCGACTAAAAACTCTATTTTGGAGGCCTTATGGGCCTCTTTTGACCTCTAAAATCGCTTGACTGGGGTCCCCCTGAGTCACAGCGACGTAGAGATCGTCGCAGGCTTCGATTTGATATGTGGTAGAGCTCAAATGGACATCCGGATCAAAAGTTATGGCCGTTTGAAGTTTGAGTTGCGTTTTCAACATATTTTGGATCTTTTTTTAATTTTTTTAGTCCTCAAATTGTTATTAAATGACTATTACTCCATAATGATTATCAAAATATTAATTAAAAATATTTTTTTAATTTTTTAAGAAGTAATTTTCACTAAATATCTTATATATTAAGTATAATAAGTGTAAATGTACATTTATACTTATCTAAAATATATTTAAAAATTATATATTATATTTATATAACAATATAACTATATTTATATATTAAAATATTAATATATGTTAATTTTTTTTTTTGAAGTCGACCCTTTATCAGCGCTAAAAAAAGAACTGATAAAGGACCCCTTTATCAGCGCTACTAAGCAAGCGCTGATAAAGGGGGTCCCTTTATCAGCGCTACTAAGAAAGTGCTGATAAAGGGGGGCCCTTTATCAGTGCTTTTTCGTTAGTGCTGATAAAGGGGGGCGCTGCGAAAAACTGTTTTTGTGGTAGTGTCTGCATTCATCCTCCTCAATTCCTTCATTTCTTCCTCTTTTTGTGAAAATATTTGCTCTAGTGAGAGCGATTGGCCTTCTCTAGAGGAAGGGTATGTAACCTAATTCTTTCCTTTCCCCTTATTGGATCCCTTTAGGAGAGGGGGAAGTGGGTTACTTGAAGGATTACCTAGGTTCTGAGTAAGCATTTGATTTTGTGTATGCACACCTTCTTCATTTGTGTATGTGCGTACAACTTCTTGAGCAAGAACCTCTTCGTCTGATCCCTCTGAGTGAACCTCATCTGGCGGATCAGCAACAACGGAATTGATGACATTAATTGATGAATAATGCATTGCATCCCTTCTATCGGAATTTCTACGATATTGTCTTCTTCTATGTCTTTGATGAGACATTGCCTTTTGTTGATTCTATCCCTCAGGAACTTCTTGATGAATCGTAATTTGGATGATAATTTGGCTCTTAGTTCCTCTTGAGGCTTCTTCCCCAATCGAGAGAAAACTGAATTTCTCTTAGGAAGAGATTGATGATTTGAAAAAGTCCCCAGTCCGGTGGACTGGGGCTGTTCCTGCTTTCTTTGCTCAACTCCTCGAATCCTATTTGTTGATTCTGAGGGTTGGGTTAAAAGAGTCCCCAGTCTAGCAAGCTAGGGTGGTTCTTGACATGCTATATCTGAGACATTCTTGAAAGATCTCTAGATCTTGCAGACCTTAGTCTGGAAATTAGCCAAATGCATCAATCGACATCCACTTTTATCACCTGGCTCAAAAGACCGTTGGATGATTTCTGATACTTCTGTCACTTGATGATGTGCTTGCTCCATACGAGAGGCCTGTTCAATATTCTTATTCGCTTGATGCAAGAGTAATTCAACAACTTGTTCTCTGTATTCTTGATTTTGAGAGGAACTAGTTGAAGCCTGTTCTTGGGCAAGCTTTTGATTATAAACAAAACCCATTGACTATGGTCGGCCATGGGCAATAACATTGCATGAGACCATTTTCAGCGGGCTTTGCTGACTGGAGAGCACAGTGAAATGTAGTGCTCCATGAACACCCCATCCCCTGATATAAATACCAGATGGGGCATTGGTAATTAACTGACACAATATTCTTAGTGCGCTAAGGTATGAACGTTGAAGGGCTCTCTGCTACTTTTCAGCCTTCGGATACCGAGAAACTGAGAGAGATGCCAAGTCAATTTGGTGTTTTAACCCTTATATTATCTTGATATGATTTTCATATTCATCATAAGATAATATTTTCTTTTTCAACAGACAAATATTTTTCCATATGTTGAGACGAATATCATGAATTCCATCTTCCGTCAACATCTCTGGAATATCATACTAAGAGTTGGCTGAAGGCCAAAACATGACTGGCACTTCACCTTTTTCTAGTTGTTTTCTCATATTCAATAATTCCTCTTTATCATTCAATGATGATTATTCTACCTGATTAGACCAGAGCTGGTGCTTCCTTGTTGCTTCATCGGATTCAACAAGATCGGCAGAGAATTCACTGATCAAACTAGAAGATGAACGACCTAGGGGTGGTTCAGAGAATGACCTACACCCCGGGCTATCTTCTGATTGAGAAAATGTTTCACTTGTTAGTGGTAAAGAATCATACATGACTGGCTTCACATTTTCAAGTGCCTTAAGATAATAGGGCTTTCTCGTCACTGCATTGTCTTCTGAATAATTTTCCATACAATGCGAACTACTACTGTGGAGAGGAATTTTGCAGCTAAATTCATCATCATGGGGTGGACCACCATGGTGGGTTACAGAAAAAGATGAAACATTTTTCTCCTTGGTCTTTGGACCACATAGAAGGTTCTTGTGGCTCTCATCTGAAGATGAAACTTCGAGATCGAACGAATCATCATGAAGCAAGCCTTCATGAGGAAGTATCTGATGCAGACCTTCAGAATTAATGTTCCCACTATTGGGAACTGAAAGAGTAGAATCTGTAATTCCAACAGATAATTGATTAAGGGATTCAAGAACTCCAGCATCGAGTAAGTCCTTGTTACAGATTGGCCCTTGATTTCTTGACTGTGTTGGGCGGGTCTTCTTCTTAGACGTCTTCTTACTCAATCTGGCAGGTGTATGTTCCTGCTCAGGAGAAATGATCAGGTTGGGCTGATTATCTCCGCTTAAACCAGGTGTATGTACCTGACTTGGTTGTCCGTATGATATGGGGGAGTACGCCCCACAGCCCTCTTGGACTGGAACAGAGGTGTTTGTCTATTTCGGAGTGAAATGTTGATGTGTCACTCCATTGGTAGGGATAGATTTATGTGTCTTTCCCTGAGATGTTGTTGAAGCTGTTATAATATCCTGGCAGGTATCCAGAATATGAGTAGGGATTTTCTTCTACTCTTTCACCATTGATAGAATATGTTTGGTGACTTTAACTTCTAGAATGGGGATATACGTCCATTCCGTTCTTGGAGTAGGTGTGTGTTCCTGCTCCTGTCCTCCTTTTTCTGTCAGTGAATCCTAACAATACTCAAGTGTGGGGGCAGAGAGTTGAGTCTGCCTCCTATTTTTCACTGGAGATTTCCGACTGACGTCTCTGAATGCTACCAAACGAGACTGTTGGTAGGATTGATTAATACTAGCAGGTGTATGTGCCTGCTGATTGCACTCCGCCGAACGTGGTTGATGAGCTTCCTTCAACACTGACAGACGAGGCTGCTGGCAGGATTGATGAGTGTAAGTAGGTGTATGTGCCTATTTACCAGTTGTCAACACATTGTTTTGGTGGGCTTCATCATATGTAGTCAGACCAGCCCACTGAATAGCTGATTATTTATAAACAGGTGTATGTTCCTGTCAATAGTACTCCACCAGAATTTCCTGATGGGATTGGCGTGATGCTTCCAGACAAGTCTGCTGGACAGCGGTATTAAAACGGACAGGTGTGTGTGCCCGCTCATTGCTTTCCCCCAAGTTAGGTTGGTGGACTTCTCTAGAGATGGAAAAGATGAGAACCTGCTCACTGTTCACTGGATTTCGCCTTTGGCGGTTCGTCTTGCCTGCTCGGGTTTGAGGAACCTGAGCTGAACGCCTAGAGTCGATACCCTCATCATGTTGAGGGCGCACTACTGCACGAGTCTGGCGGCGATTATTGGTGGGAGCCCTTATGAAGGACTCCTGTTTCCTTGAATTAAGGCCCTGAGCAGCCTTCTCATTCACCTCCTCAGAATATGGGAGTGAATGGTGATTGTGTTCTAGGGATAACGACCCGAAACGGTTGGATACGGTGGTTGGCACCACCTGCTTCTTGATCACTGGTCGTCGCTGTCCGGACGACCAGGGTGAGTTGTTCACTTGGAGGCCTTGTCGAGCAGCCTCCAGAGTTGGAATGGTACCGTGTTGATGGTACTCCTTAACCAGTGCATTCGATACCCAGTGTTGAAGATGCTGAGTAGGTGATGTCGTCCTCAGAGCGAATGACGATCCAGTAGGAGCAGCAGCAGATGCATTCACAGCAGAGGTTTTCATAGTAGAGGTATTCACAGAAATGAGCTTAAGAAAATCCATTCTCGTAATGTAGAAGATCTTGGAAAAGAGTGCATGTTTGATATAACAGACGTAATCAAGATAATTCCGGCTACTACACCTTTTGGATAAGCACATATGTCATTGATTATTTTGTTGGCCCTCTTATTGAGTTTTAAATAGGGGCCTAACAAATAAGTAAAACATCATTTTAACTTGGTTAAGGATTCACGTCGGGTTCACCATTTTTTGTTTCCTCTGTAACTGGGTATGATCTCATTGATTTAAGATTCAAACATTTCAAGCAGTTTCTAACAGGTTTGTTCGTAGAACCGGAAACATCCAATGATTCCATATCCATTTGGACCTACTTTCCAAAGGTAGGTGCTCATTAGTTGTGAACTGATGAGACTTAGGAATTTTCATTGGTCAAGAGGATGGGTGGTCGGACTCATCACACCTTTTTTAGGGGAATTATTGTCTACTCTGGGACTCTCTTTATATATTTAAGTTATGCTCGTGAGTCCTTATTACATTACCAAGTATAAAATGAGCTTTTCTTTAGATCTGACAATCAATGATTAAATATGTAGGAAATTTAGAGAATCTTTTATATGTATTCGAGGTTCTTCATCGATAAAGAATCATCTATATTTGTTAGAGATTCTTAGTCAATGGTATCCTTCAATACATAAAAATCTCTTGGTCATTATGATGACCATACTGGTTTTAAAGCCACTCAGTGGGGCACTTGAAGTTTATTTTCATTCAGAAGGACATGGGTTATTTCAGAGTTGGGATCATACCCGAAGATGGGCTACCTATGTATCCTTTGTTTTGGAAAAGGAATCAGAAACCACATAGTTTGAGTAAGGGAGTATGATGTTTATGTATTATTGATGGCTCAAAGAAATATGTCATAATTACTTTTACACTCTAAGCTCACGTGAGTCATGCTCGGTGTGAGAAACAAGAGGTATTGGTAAAACCGGATAATTGTGCTATGAAAGATTCAATCATAATAAATGATGTGAGGCTTTTGTATGTATGACTACCCAAATAGATTAAGATTAAGATTTACTTCAGGGAAGAAATCCAGGAACAGGGTCCATAAATTTATATGTACTTTATGGATATTTGGATACTCTAATCTTGGGGATTACTCCTAAGGAAGATTCCCAAGTTATGAGGGGACTTATGATTGGGTTTTACTCCTGATAAGGAATCCCAGATCAAAAGTAAATGAGGACTGGTTAAGAGAAATTAAGACTCGGGCTTACTCCTGAGAAGGAGGCCCAGGTTAAGGGACTTGAAGAAAATTAAGGGACTTGGGGCTTACTCCTAAGGAGGATGCCCATATTTGAGATTGGGGATTACTCCTGAAAATGAAGCCCAAGTTAAGAGAATTATGGTTGGGGCTTACTCCTGAAAAGGATGGCCATATTTGGGAACTTGGAGACTGGGGCTTGCTTCTAAGGAGAATGCCCATATTAGGGAATTATGACTGGGGATTACTCCTAAAAAGGAGGCCCAGTTTAAGGAACTTGGGGATTACTCTTAAGGAGGATGCCCATATTAGGGTACTTGGGGCTTACTCCTGAAAAGGAGGCCCATATTAATGAGGACTTGGGGCTTACTTCTAAGGAGGATTCCCAAATTAATGAGAATTTGAACTAGGGCTTACTCCTGAAAAGGAGACCCAGGTTAAGGATTATCTCATCTTAAAGAACGAGGTTGAATTAATGAACTCTCTAACTTTAGTGATGTAAAGATGTGAAAATCACTAGGTTTTGAGAGATGTTCCACAGAATTCCTTTCGGATAAGGAAGCCAACAAGGAAATCATGCCATAAATGGATTTGGAGAGAGTTCTGAAGGCTTAATCCTGAAGAGGAGAGGTGGATAGTTGTAAGAGGGGTGAAATGGGCAGGAAGGGCACCCAAAAAGAGAGGGGCACGCAAGTACTACGTGGGCGTGCAAGTGTTGTGTGGGTGCGTAAGTACTGGTCACGCAAGTATACTTGCGCGACACATGGGTACCTGCACGCCAGCCAATCCTTAGGGTAGAACTTAGACGAGGCTTGGCTCAAGCCTTTATTACTACCCCTAGAGACTTCCAGTAGAGAGGAGCGCAATTTATGTGGAAAGGGTAAGGCGGTACGCAAGTGTGGCCATTTCCCTTAAGGGATGGCCACCTAGGCGTGCAAGTGTTGATGAGTTTCAGCACTTAGGTCTTCCTCCCCTATTTAGATCTTCCGTTCTAGGTAAGAAATTACCTTAGAAGTGTTCAGAAGCTTTGAGAAGAGACTAGGGCACCGGGAGCTCAAATTTGAGGTTCTGGAATTTTTTTTCATCCTCCTAATGGGGGGCCCATAGGGGTATTTATAGGCTGGAGAGACCTTGGGAAAATTTTCAAAAAGGGCGCGCAAGTCACTTGTGCGACCATTAGGCGGCGCGCAAGTGTACTTGCGTGACCATGAGGGAACTTGCGCGACCCACGTGCATTTGAACCCTTATTCCTGCCTTTATTAATTTTTGATGTTTTTTCCAAAGGATTAATCACTTTATGCTAAGGCATTTCCCTTTGCATTCGTTTAGACTCTATGACGAAAAGGAGCGTCAACAGTAGGCAACTTCCAGCCTAGTACATAGCATGGCATACATGACTGAACCAATCGCTGATTTGTATGGATTACTTTCCATTATCTTTCTTTCCTTATTTTTATGAGGACACATTTTCTTGGAAAGATGAATGCCATGTGATTCTGGAAAAAATCCCCTCTTGGATTGTTCCATACTGAATCTTTTCAGTATCTTATCAATGTATGTACTTTTACTTAAGCCCAACAATCTCTTGGATCTATCACGATGGATCTTGATCCCATGAATATATGATGCCTCGTCCAAGTCCTTCATGGAGAAGCATTGATTCAACTATGCCTTAACAGACTGTAAGATAGGTATCTTGTTTCCAATAATTAATATGTCATCAACATATACTATTATGAAAATGACAGCACTCCCACTAAACAATTTGTAGACACAAGGCTCACATTCGTTCTTGATAAAACAAAATTTCGTTATGGATTCGTCAAAACGAATGTTCCATGACCTGGATTCTTTCTCTAATACATAAATGGATTTCTACAACTTTCATAACTTATTGGCATCCTTTGGAGTCATAAACCCTTCAGGTTGTGTCATGTATACATCTTCCTGAAGCTTCTTGTTAAGGAAGGCTGTTTTGACATCCATTTTTCAAATCTCATAGTCATGGTAAGTGGTAATGGCCAATAGAATTATGATGGATTTCAGCATTGCAACTGGTGAAAAGTTTTCATCATAGTTAATTCCTTGATGTTATTTGAACCCTTTTGCAACCATTCATAACTTATAGGTGCTGAATTGTACTTCTATGTCAAGTTTCTTCTTGAATACCCATTTCAACCAATAGACTTTACATCAACTAGAGGATATAACAAAATCCAAACTTTTTTTTGGTACATGGAATCCATTTCAGAATTCATGGATTTTTTCCACTTGGAAACATATGTTCCACTTAATGATTCCTTGTAGGTTAGAGGATCATTATTATCAACTAATAATTAGTCACCATTCTCAGTAACTAGAAAATTGTATTGTTCTAGCTCTCTAACCTCTCTTGTACTCCTACGTAGCTCTTGTGTCTCTGGGATAGTTCTTTCTTCCCTAGGGATTTGTGGAATCTATTCCTATACCAACTCTTGTGTGACTTGAGCCTCAACTTCATCGAATTATATCTCTCTCCCACTATTTATTTTGGAGATTTACTCCCTCTCAAGGAATATGGTGTGTCTTTCAACTATAACCTTTTTTTCTTAGGGGTTTTATAGGTAATATCCCCTTGTTTCCTTGGGTTGTCCTATAAAGGTACACTTTGTGCATCGGGGTGCAGGTTTATTACCTGAAGAGGCCTTAACAAACGAATCGCTTCCCCACACTTGTAAATTCAATAATATGTCTTTCTTTCCACTCCAGAACTCGTATGGAATCCAATTTATCTATTTAGTTGGTACTTGGTTTAGTATTTGCACCGCTTTTTGTAACAAATATCCCCAAAAGGATAATGGAAGACTCACGTGACTCATTATTGATCTCACCATGTCCAACGAGGTGCAGTTCCTCCTTTCACTCACGCCATTCCACTAGGTCATGTATGGAGGAGTGAGTTGGGATAGGATTTTGAACTCCCTTAAGTAATCAATGAAGTATTGATTAAGATATTCTCCACCTCGGTGTGAGCAGAGTTTCTTAATCTTCTTACCAAGATTATTCTCAACTTCATTCTTGTATTCTTTGAACTTATCAAAAGAATCTAACTTATACCTCATTAAGTAGATATATCAATATCTAATAAAATCAACAGTAAAAGTTACGAAGTATGAGTACCCTCCCCTTTCTTAAACTGGAAATGGTCCACACACATCGGTATGAACCAATTAAAGAAGTTATTTATCCTTTTAACATTTCCCACTAAATAGGGATTTGGTCATTTTTCCTTATAAACATGCATGACATACACCAAGTGGTTTTAGTTCGAAAGAATCTAAATATCCATCTTGATGTAACTTTTCCAAGCATTTCTTTTTTACATGAAATAACCAGTGATTTCAAAGTTGAGTGTGGTATGAGTCATGTGAGGTATCTTTGTTATCGATTTCCATTGCTTGGTTTGTGTAATCCAACACGTATAGACCGTTGTATAAATATTCCATACCAAAACAAATTATATATTTGTAAAAGAAGAAAAATTCATTTCCAAACTTGAAAAAAAAAATCCATCTATATCTAATCTGGATATAGAAATAATGTTTTTAGTAACAGACATAACATAATAACAACCCTTTAACACCAATATCATCCTAGTTTGCAACGTGAGGTGGTATTCCCCAAAAGCTACAACACCAAGTCTGGCTCTGTTGGCTTCTCGTAGATCTATCTCCCCTCAGTCAATCTTCCTAAATCTACTTGGTTCCTATATTTGGATACATATGTGATCACCACAAGCTATATCTAATACCCAATTTGTAGAAATAGATAGATTGAATTCGATAACAAATGCACCTGAAGCTTTCCCATGCTTCTTAGGCTGGGTGAAGTTCTTCTTCCAGTGGCCCTTCTTTCCACATGCGAAACAAACAGTCTCTTGTTCCCTTGACTCCCCTTTGATATTCCTTTTCTTGGAAGGTCATGAAGAAGCTTTGGGCTTAAAGCTCTTCGCCTTTCCTTTCCTCTTATTCACCATAAGGATAGAAGGCTTTTCACGCTTCATATCTTTGTCCACTTGGAAAATGAGGATAAGAAGATCAGATTGAGATTTCTCAATGTTGTTAATATTGAAATTGATAACAAAGTTAGAGAAACTCTGAGGGAGTAATGCAAGAATGAGATCGGTGCCCGGTTCTTTGGGGAGTTTAAACCCTAGAACTTCCAGGCGCTCAATGTAGCCAATGATCTTGACTACATGAGTCCCAGTTGGAGAACCTTTTCCAATCTTACAATGAAAGAGTGCCTTAGAGTTCTCAAACCTTTCATGTCTTTCTCTCTCCTAGTAAAGACCACGGAGGTAATCAATCATGTTATAAGCATCCGTGTTTTCATGAGACTTCATGAGCTCAGTATACATTGATGATAGCATCAAATATTGAACATCGACCGCGTCATTCATATATTTATCATAGAACAGAAAATCCTCATCACTCACCTCTTTGGAAGGAGGATTAGGTAATGTTGACTCCAGCACATAAGACTTCCATTCATGGAGTAGGATAACCCGAAGGCATCTAAACAATTCCTCTAAGATACTGCCATTGAGGATGTTGTCTTTATCCAGAATTGATCGCAGGGATAGTATTCTTGATGAGCTTGTCATTTTTATTCTACAATTAAAAGAGCAGATCATTAGTACTTTCTTGATTACATTTTATGAGAAATAATAAATTTTATTAAGTCTCTCACTATTTTATCGAGTCCCAATGGACCTTACTATTGAACTTAGAATGTCCAGTTGTCATGAAATTCTAGTGGAAAGGATCCATATTCCCCTTCTCATAACCCCATCAAGGGTTGTTCAAGATATTAGAAGGTATTTAGGTAGGCAGGTCTTTTCCAACTATGGGCTTGCAGCTCCTTAATCTGTTGAGTGGAGTCCCCAATCCTGAAATCATGACTTTTGGATTTCCTAAAATCTTGCCTCCAATATTTCACCAAGTCTAGAAAGGGATACTCCTCTTGATGAATTATGGTTAAATCAACCTGAAACCTTTTATAAGGTATTCCTGTATAAAAGTAAGTTTCCCAACAAAGGTTGGTCAAACACATAGTTTTATTGAGTTTTTCCCTTAATCAAGTAATGGAAGGCTTCGTCTGACTTAATATTTTATTTGAGGTATTTTTATATCTTATGCGTGAATTTCTTATTATCATTGTCACATGTTTGTTAATATTAAGTGGAACTTACATATGTGATTTACCATATCTTGATAATATTTACGCAAAATTATGGTTTATTTTAGTTCTATCTTGCATGCTCATTTAATTCATTAATTATGGGATCATGACAACACATCCATAATGATAAACCATGCAACTGACAGAAATAAAATAAATAGAATGATCATGAGATTTTCTAATGGTTATTTTATCTAGCAGTTGATAAATAACCCTAACCTAGGGGAGAAACATTTTGAACCTTTTCGGTTCATGTTTACAGCTTTCCACCTGTCCACCTCTATGTCTCTTGGTATTGGTTTCATCTCAACTCCAGCTTGAACCACCTCCACTAGCTTGGGAGTTCCATCCATTACATATGCCTTTTTTAACTCACATGCAGGTGATGGGTAAAAAGGGGGTTTGCATAAAAGAAACCTTGGGCACGCAGGCCCTACATATTAATGAGGAGAGATGGATATCAGGCCAACAAATTTAATTTAAATAAATAAATTAAAAGAAACCATCCACATAAAAAGGTATTGGTCTAGCTCATGATCATTCATACATGCAATGATGATTACACATAAATAAAACTAGCATTAAATTCTTTAATCGTTCTTGTTTAATATAAATCATTCTTGAATAAATTAATTATCATCTTTAATTAATCAATCCTTTTATATTAAACCCTTTTTCTGAATTTATTTGAGATTCTCATCTATCATAATTTTAAACAAATAAATTCATTTTAAATTATCTTTGTACATAACTTGTACCTTGGAGGAAACCCAGTGAATTCCTATTCATAACTACCCAATGAGTAAAAATGAAAATTATGCAGATGTTAAATTAAACACATATATAAAAAACACCTATCATGTGTTGTGCCTCGGATTTATTCATGTACTATGGTATGCGTCTCAAGGGTTTTTATAATATAATAATAAATATTAATAAATCTACATAATTTGGATGAGTACACGACATGTAGTTTCGACTACATGACGTATACTATCGTTCACTGTCTATCCTAATTACACACCCAGGGAAATGGTGTGTGAGTGTACTTCAGAAATCTTCAAAGTACACGGTGTGTTCAGTGGTCCACACGCCGTGTAGTATCTACGTTACACGATTTCCATCCGGGCAAGCCATGTATGAGGTGCACGGTCCAACCCTAACCTTAAGGGACTATACGCCGTGTTTAGTGGACTACACGACGTGTAATCCCGAAACTGTTTGCCACCTATTCCTGGTCAACACACGGATTCATTTAAGACTTAGAAAGACTCCAACATAGGGTTTGGTTTAGCGGACCGGTCTGATGCATTGAATCTTGATTACACGGTTTGTACTGTCGAATACACACCGTGTGTTCTGGTGTTGTCTGGCCAGGAATCTTTGGCACCTCTGGATGAGATTCTCTATTTTATTTTAATCAAAATTAAAAGAAAATATCATTTCTGTAAGGTGAACGAGAAACGAAAGAGGAGGAATAGATCTCGAGATTCAGATTTGTATAACGATTAACTTGAATCGAAACAACTAAATTATTAAAAGTGTAAGTCATAAATGAAATATTTAAATACTTATAAACTATACTGTAACTACTCTGATACCACTTCTAGGTTCTGGACACAGCGGAAGAATGGTTGGTCCGGCACCCAAATTTAATTTTTACCATGATCAATGATCATTCTGGGATTAATACGACGATGAACGCCAGTCCCCATGGAATAGAATCAAAGATTTATATAAAGAAGGAAGAGTAACTAAACCATTAGATAGGATCTTTCACATCATGTTTATAATTAATTTACTTAATTTCATAAATAAAATAATA